>OY728138.1:1165260108-1166510108 GCA_963277665.1 Viscum album | reverse complement strand
TTAAACTTGATATTTATTTTTCATTTTAAAAAAAGTTATGGCTTGTAGAGGAAGTCGAAACTCAAATAATGGTCATGGTGGCGGGGAAGTCGTTGTCACCGCATATGTAAGAAAAAAACATTCCTTTTGTTATTCAATAACACTATTCATATAAAAATATTCATTTTGAATAAATGTAAAAGTCAATGGGGTTTATACACCGTATAAAAGAAATTTGTGTATAAGACAATATATGCCTCAATGAATGGAGATTGAGAAAAAGTTCCTTAAAATAGCCATTTTTAAATAAAATATATCTATTATGTGTATTCAATATATGTACACATAAAGAATGTATAAATACAAGATAGGACATAATAATATCATAAAATAATTTTAATGTATGAGATTAACCCAATGAATGGAAATTGGGTTATGAAATTCCCTTACCTTGCGTCCTGTCTTGACTCGACCATTCTTTAACCTGATGAATAATAAACTAGAGTTAATTTATAATTTCTTAAGAACCTTTTTCAAGTTTTTTTCCTTTTATATCACTTATTACCATGTTGAGAACATTATGTAATTATTTAAGTTAATAACGGCCGTTTTGTCGATCTTTGGTACTTGAGTCAAAAATAAACTTCTTATAATTACAAGTTGTTCATGTGGTGATATATCCATTATATCCAGAATTATATTCATGATATTGATATCATATATGTCATATATATCCAGTATATACATGCATTTATAATATTCCATAGCGTTTATAGGTAAGAAATTAAATGCACCGTTCATGGAGATGGTAAGCCGTACATACGCATGAACGCTACTTACATTTCTATTTCGTATTTAATGGAATGAAATCATAATAGTATAAAGGTTTATTATAATTCCAGTATAATATCATATATAATATCTTTTTATCCATTTTTTATACATCCCACATATGGCATTAACAATTCAAATCACTTTGAGGGGGCGGTAGTCCGCACTTCCAAAAATGAAAATATCGTGTTTACCCATAATGGAAACCATAAAGGTATGCCATAAATGAAAAATATAGAAGCTTAAGTAAAACATAAACATATTATATATCATATATAAATATATTGACATCATAATGGCCACCTTTGAAGGTGTTATATGAGTGTTGAACAATCATTATTTCGTGAGGCAGAAATTCGCCATCCACAGAAACAGTATGTTCTTTAACCATCAGATGTAGGTGTGTGTATGTGTAGCTCAAATAATTCTTATAAAAACATAATAGTATATTTAATATACTGTTTTTGTTACAAAATAAAGGAATAAAAATAGTTTAAAGGGTTGGAGAAGAAAAATAAAACAAAATAACATAAGAGAAGGCATTACCTTAAAATCAGGTAACTCTTTTGATTTGAGACAAAGGCTTCCATGGGAAGAATTCTGCCCAAATTGAGGCTTTTAGGAGTAAGGGAGGGAAGTTGGGAGAGTATTTGGGCAGATGTTGGCCGAGCCAAAAGGCTTTGAAACTGTGATTAAGGTGGTAGTGGTGGGGGCTTTTTATAAGTGGAGAGGAGGGGCACTCTAGGAAAGTAATGAAATGTTACCTTATTATATAATGAGTTTCGGATTTTAAAGGTCCCACACTTATATAATTCAAGGATAAGGTGATAAGGGTTCGAAATATACTCATACAATAGGTTTTTGAAAAGTTTAAGCCTTGGAATTTACATTATCGTTTCATTTTATTTAAATTGTTAATTAATGAGGTAATCGCTGCATCATCATGGTGTCATAAATAATTTAATTTATTTAATGACTAAAAATTATAAAACAAATATCCTGATGTATGAAATCGTTTTAGATTTCTAATTAATATTTATAGTCAACAATATGACTTGGATAACCCCATTTAAAAATTGTTTTAGTAAAACAACTTATGTTTGTGACATTTTTATTTTAACATTAAATAAAAGTTATTTATGTCATTTTCCTACCAAAGTGGCTCCATGGGGTCCCCAAGTTGACCCATGGATTGTCTTGGTCTGTCATGACACATCCAATAGGGGAAGGACAAGTGTAATGGTATTTTCTTATTTTTATAATATCATTTTTACCTTAAATATCACTAATTACCTTTAATCACGATTAATTAAACCTAAAAGTTACTATTCACCAAAAAATTATTTTAATCACATTGAACCACATTTAACATACTAATGACAAAAATGAATGTCAGATTTTTTAAAAATCAAATCACATAAGTTGTAATGTTTCATTTAAACAAAAAATCAGTTTTTTAACTACCACTTAGTGGTTTCACTATTCATCAAAAATTGATGTTTTTCAAAACAATGCCAAAATTTCACCCTAAGCTATAATTGATATTCCGAATTCAAAGATGATGTCTATTTTAAAAAATTCCAAACATATAAGTTGCATTAATTAATTTTATAATTAATTCCCGCTGTCACAACAAATAGCGTGTTTTTAAGAAACAAAATATATCAAAAGATTGACAATTGTTTATGTCTAATTTCAAAGTGAAATTAATTATAATGAACAACATTGGATAAAATGGTAAAAATATATCCTAATTATACTTTAACACCACTCAATTGTATAATTTATCACAATAAAGTTTTTTGATTAAAAAAGTTGTTTTTAAGTATTTTTCACTATTCATAAACAATTGGAAGTTCTCAGAAAATTAAAAAAATTTCAACTTAGGATAACTCTGATATTCCAAATACAAAAACGAAGTCCATTTGGAGAGATAAAATTTATAAAATTTCAAAAAGTAGGTATTACTATTCATAACAGATACATTGATTGGTTGTGGTGTGTGTTAGAACTCGAAGTTGCGTACAACACACGCTACTGTATTATTCAAAGAGAAGTGCACAGTGAAAGCTTGGGGTGTTACATTCTCCACTCCTTCAATAAATTGCGTCCTCGTAATTTAAAAATTTTCTTTGAAAATATAAGTTTGAAAATAGAAAATACCTTTTTGGAAAACCCACATCGGAAATAAGGCTAATAAAATTTAGCCTTAATAAGAGGGAAATGGAGCTGAAAAAGTCACCACCAAATTATGATCCTAATAAAGAGAAAATTGGTGTCAATTAAAGACATATAATTGGAGGAAAAACGTAAATATTTGTAGGGAGTGATTGAGGTCATCAATCACAAACAAGTTTAAAATTTAGGGCCTCAAAGCCTTCAATCTATGTTGATTTAAAATATTATCAGTTCAACAAGACATAAGGTATTAGGATAACAAATTTTTTTTTACTATCCATTCCATAAAGTTTAAGAATTAATTTCTTCATAAGAATAATATATATATATATATATATATATACTTGACAAGTAGAATTTCAACCTTCAACTAATTTCTACCACAAACTCATATTTCATTCAAAAAGATAACAAAACTCAAAAATATTATATTTATCCTAATCATAAAAGGTTCAAAATATTAACACATACCATTTAGATTAGGAAAACTATTTTGTAATAACCAGGGACATCCTGTAGGCTAGTGGTAGGTAATAAAGGCCTGTGGCACTATGGTTGTGGGTTCGATTCCTACATCTTTTTCCGACGTGACGGGTTATGCCCCACCCTGCAGGTTTCCCTTTTCCTAAAACTATAGTATTATAAAATTAGAAAAATAATATTCAGAAATGTTTTAACCTTAATCAATACTATCCAAAGATCAACTTAGTTCATTCCATCCTTTATATTTGTCCAAAATACCTCTCTCCAGACTTTCTCTAAAAGGTCTCTAAATTGCAAAATCAATTGTAACATCAGATTCCCCAAACAAATTAAAGTTTCTCTTTTTGTCACATACTAAAAATATGATTACCTTCATCATATTAAAACCTCACTGAAACAAAAAGTACTGCAGTACAATCCTTATATATATCACAATATTCTTATTAACAGAATATAATCCTTGAGCCCAAAAGCACCAATACATTAATTATTCCACTTCAACTGTAGGAACATTATATGATTTTCCTTGATCCCTTGGCCTTTTCTGAGATAATTTTCCCTGAAGCTTAGGACATTCATTTTTATAATGCCCCATTTCCCTACAATTGTAGCATTCAACATTGATAGCCTCTTTCTTTCCCTTGCAATCACGAGCTTGGTGGCCTTTTTCACCACACTTGTAACAGACTCCCATTCCCTTCAAGAAAGTACCGGGGTGATTCTTCCCACAATTATCGCATAATAGAAAATACTTCTTTCCCTTTCCCCCTTTATCTATCTCTTGTTCCACCGTTCTCCTCTTCTTTTGCTTTGCTTTAAAGTCATAAGAATTAGCGAATTCCTTTTCTGTCTTGATAGCACACGAGACGATATCTTCGTATGACGAGAAAGTTTGTGAGACTAATTCTTAACGGAGAAATGGTTTTAACCCATCAAATAAATGATCAATCTTAATTCATGTGTTACATATATAATCTGCAGCATGCCTCGCTAACCTTTTAAAGTTATCCTCATAGTTTGTGACATTCTCATCCTCTTTCTACCTCAAACTCAAAAATTTCCTTTCCATATCTTCTCGATGGTCATGTGGAAAGTATTTTTATAAGAAAAGATCATTGAACTCCCTCCATTCCATATTTGATACTTCATCATCATCCTTTGTGTTTTGAATCAATGACCACCATTGATCAGCATCTCTAGTGAGGCGGTAGACTGCCATGACAACCTTCTCCCTTTCGCTACTCCCCAAGGCATGGAATATTTTCTCTAAGGAGTTTATCCATTTCTCAGCTACTAATGGATTTGTACCCCCATTAAATGTGGGTGGTTGTTGCCTCATGAAACGATCTAACATGGATCCTCCACATTGCGGTTCATGGTGCTTCATACGAGTAAGGTTATTATTCATAACCTGAGTGAGTTGTCCCAGTATGGTAATAAGTTGATCAGAACCAGTTGTATCTCCAGCTCCACAAGAATTATCTTGAGCAGGATAGCAATCCCTACATGGAGTGCATGCATTGATATGGTTTCCATTCCTTCCACAAGGTGCCATTTCTAAACAATGGCATAAACTAGATTAGTTTATGAATCAAAATACATAATTCCATTCTTGTAAAATACTTAACAGAAATTGAACTATTTATCGATATAATCCATAATCATAAAAATGTTTTCTTTGAGGAAGTATATACTCATAACCCTTCATATTGGTTATAAAAAATGAGAATTATCTTAAGAATATCCCCCGGGAGTGTCGTAACCAAGAGTGCAGCAAGGCCCATTGTCGTGCACCAGTTCCTGTTCGACTCTAGCTCGAAACTGTGTTTTCAGGTTTTACACCTAGGTACATCTGTGTTAGATCTGTCCTTAAATGCTCGTATCCAGACATGGATGTATTGCTCAGAAAACTCACAAAATATCTATAATACCAAAATTCTAGGAAGTTCTTCAATACTAATCCTCAAAGTCTATTTTCGGGCTATGTGCTCTAATCAGAGTTTATCTAAATATAGCTTCCAAGGATAGTACTAAACTGCCTCTGATACCAACTCTAACGCCCCGACCCCAGCTACCCAGAGTCGGTACATTACTTTGTAACATTGGCATGGTCACAAAAGATCATGTCTCGAAAGACCGATTAGTTTAGTATCCTGAAACACTAGATACATTCATAAATGTTGCATTACATCATAAATTGAAAAACTACAATAAACAATTCTCCATAGTCCACACTCATATCTTCTTCTGACTATCCCTACAGGTCATTCATAAAATACTTCTTCACATCCTGGAAAATATTAAAACATTGAAAGGGGTGAGCTCAGATGCCCAATAAGGATAACAATATTGCGGAAGCTTTCATAAAAAACATTAACATTTAAGGCAATGTATAACTAAAACAAAATCCTTTTTAAAGTTGAACTTCATCATTTTATAGCAAAAATAAAATTAAATAATGTCATTTACTTACTCACATGGATATTCTACTAGTTTAATAATCCCATGCAATATCAATAACCACTTTCATAATGATGGAATGCATAATTATAGACTATCATAACCATGTAGTCAAGGCCTCGTGCCAAGACCACAAATAAGATTTTGTCAAGGCCTCGTACCAAGAAACTAGTTTGTCTCATGAGACCTACCAATGCATCGAGGTGCTATGGCGGGCTCCACCCGTCACTTATTATGTCCAATGCATTCCTCATATGAACAGGTTTAAACATATAATAAACCATAACATAATCCTATCACATAGAATATGCATAAATGAAACATAACATTTCCACATTTCAATCACAAGATATCAATACAACACATTGACATAATAAAAACACTTTCAAACCCATTTTCAATACCAAAATAAAAGAAAATTTAAACTTGATATTTATTTTTCATTTTAAAAAATGTTATGGCTTGTAGAGGAAGCCGAAACTCAAATAATGGTCATGGCGGAAGGGAAGTCGTTGTCGCCGCATATATAAGAAAAAAAATTCCTTTTGTCATTTAGTAACACTCTTCTTATAAAAAGATTCATTTTGAATAAACGTAAATGTCAAAGGGGTTTATACACCGTATAAAAGAAATTTGTGTATAAAACAAAATATGCCTCAATGAATGGAGATTGAGAAAAGGTCCCTTAAAAAGACCATTTTTAAATAAAATATATCTATTATGTGTATTATCTATATGTACACATAAAGAAAGTATAAATACAAGATAGGACATAACAATATCATGACATAATTTGAAAGTAGGAGATTAACCAAAAGAATGGAAATTGGGTTTAGAAATTCCCTTACCTTGAGTCTTGTCTTCACTCGACCGTTCTTTAACCTCATGAATAATAAACTAGAGATAATTTATAATTTCATAAGAACTTTTATCAAGTTTTTTATTACTTTTATATCACTTATTACCATGTTATGAACATTATGTGATTATTTAAGTTAATAACGGACGTTTTGTCGATCTTTGGAACTTGAGTCAAAAAGAAACTTCTTATAATTACAAGTTTTTCATGTGGTGATATATCCATTATATCTAGAATTATATTCATGATATTGATATCATATATATCATATATATCCAGTATATACATGCATTTATAATATTCCATAACATTTATAGGTAATAAATGAAATGCACCGTTCATGGAGACGGTAAGTCGTACGTATGCATGAATGCTACTTTCATTTCTATTTCGTATTTAATGGAATGAAATCATAATAGTATAAAGGATTATTATAATTCTAGTATAATATCATATATAATTTCATTTACTCCATCCTTTATACATCCCAAATATGGCATTAACGATTCAAATCACTTTGAGGGGGCGGTAGTCTGCACTTCCTAAAATGAAAATATCGTGTTTACCCATAATGGAAACCATAAAGGTATAACATAAATGAAAAATACAGAAGATTAAGTAAAAAATAAACATATTATGTATCATATATAAATACAGTGACATCTTAATGTCCACCTTTTAAGGTGTTATATGAGTGTTTAACAATCATCGTTTCGTGAGGCCGAAATTCGCCATCAACAAAAACAGTAAGTTCTTTAGCCATTAGATGTAGGTGTCTGTATGTGTAGCTCGAATCCTTCTTATAAAAAATTCCTAGTATATTTAAGATACTGGTGTTGTTACAAAATAAAGGAATAAAAAGAGTTTAAGGGGTTGGAGAAGAAAAATAAAACAAAATAACATAAGAGAAGACATTACCTTAAAATCGGGTAACTCTTTTGATTTGAGACAAAGGATTCCTTGGGAAGAATTCTACCCAAAGTGAGGCTTCTAGGAGTAAGGGAGGGAAGTTGGGAGAGTATTTGGGCAGAGTTTGGCCGAGACAAAAGGCTTTGAATGTGTGAGTAAGGTGGTAGTGTTGGGGGCCTTTTATAAGTGGAGAGGAGGGGCACTCTTGGAAAGTAATGAAATGTTGTTTTATTATAAAATGAGTTTCGGATTTTACAGGTCCCACACTTATATAATTCGAGGCTATGGTGATAAGGGTTCTAAATATACTCATCCAATAGGTTTTTGACAAGTTTTAGCCTTGGATTTTACATTATCTTTTCATTTTATTTAAATCATTAATTAATGAGGTAATCGCTGCATCATCATGGTGTCATAAATAATTTAATTTCTTTAATGTATTAAAATTATAAAAAAACTATCATGATGTAGGAAATATTTTTATCTTTGTAATTAATATTTATAGTAAAAAATATGACTTGTATAGCCCCATTTAAAAATTGTTTTTTAAAACAACTTATGTTTGTGACATTTTTATTTTAACTTTAAATAAAAGTTATTTATGTCATTTTCCTACCATAGTGGCTCCATGGGGTCCCCAAGTTTACCCATGGATTTTCATGGTTGTCCATGACACATACAATAGTGTTAGGACAAGTTTAAAGCTATTTTCATATTTTTATAATATCATTTTTACCTTAAATATCACTAATTACCTTTAATCATGATTAATTAAACCTAATAGTTACTATTCACCAAAAAAATTATTTTAATCCCATTGAACCACATTTTACTTCCTAATGACAACCATGAATGTCGTATTTTTGAATATCAAATCACAGAAGTGGTAATGTTTCATTTAAATGAAAAATCAGTTTTTTAACTACCACTTTGTGGTTTCACTATTCATCAAAAATTGAAGTTTTTCAGAAAAATGCCAAAATTTCACCCTAAGATATAATTGATATTCCGAATTCAAAAATGATGTCTATTTTAAAAAATTCCAAACATATAAGTTTCATTAATTAAATTTATAACTAATTCCCACTGTCACAACAAATAGCGTGTTTTTAAGAAATAATATATATCAAATGATTGACAATTATTTATGTCTAATTTCAAAGTGAAATTAATTATAATGAACACCATTGGATAAAATGGTAAAAATATATTCTAATTATTCTTTAAAACCACTCAATAGTATAATATATCACTATAAATTATTTTGATTAAAAAATTTGTTTTTATGTATTTTTCACTATTCATAAAAAATTGGAAGTTCTCAGAAAATTACAAAAATTACAACTTTGGATAACTCTGATATTCCGAATACAAAAATGAAGTCCATTTGGAGAGATAAAATTTATAAAATTTCAAAAAGTAGGTATTACTATTCATAATGGCTACTTTGATTGGTTGTGGTGTGTGTTAGAACTCAAAGTTGCGTACAACACACGCTACTATATGATTCAAAGAGAAGTGTACCGCAGAAGCTTGGGGTGTTACATTCCACAACTATCACATGTGAAAAAAATACTTCATTCCCTTATTCTATTTATCCAAATTTTTCGATGCTATCCTTTTATTCTAATTCTTCCATCCAAATCCATAATGTGTAGGGTATTGTTTACCAATCCCTATATCACATGATATTATTTCCTCAAATGATGAGAATTCTTGAGAGATTATCCCTCCTTGAAATATTGTCTTAAGACCATGGAAGAAATGACCATTCTTACTCATTGGATCTTGTGCATTAGTGAGTTTTACATTCCATTTACTGGGAGAAATTTTCAAATGATGATATAAACTAGGTAATATCACATCATAATTGATAATCCCAAAACAAAAAATATTTTTTACATAAATTTAATATTTTCATGTATATAGTCTCATAATAATAAAAATGGTTTTTTGGGTACATATTTACTTATAAATCATTCATAAAATTTAATAAATTAAATGTGACTTATTGAAAGAATATGCCTTGGGTGTGTCAAACCAGGTGAGAAGTAAGGCTTTTTGTCATGTATCAGGATCCCCATAGTTATGTCCAGAACACATTATCAAAGTTATTACTCCAAGGTATATCTATTTGAGAACCATATCCACATGTAGTGTCTAGAAAAGGATTTATTTTCACGGAATACCCATATAATCTCTATATTACCACATTTTTAATATGTTCCTAAATACATATAATTCATGTATATCTTAGGGTAAGGATACCAAATCTAGGTTTTATAAATCTACTTTCCTAGGTTGTTCCTAAACATCATTTGATAACAATTGTAATTCCTCAACCCCTGATTCCTGGAGTTGGGGCATTATTTTAATACATTGGAATGAATACAAGAAATCTAATCACAATGTATAGATAAGTTTACTAGCAATGGAAAATAGATTATATAAATAAACATTAAATTACAATTGAATACATAAAATAAAAAATCAGAAATCCTTTGAGAATGTCATTATTCTCTTAGATTGACCCAAAATATTAATCATAACACACTTATTGTAATCCAGGTAAAATAAAACATATGAAAGGGGTGAGATCATATGATCAATAAGGTTATACAATATAGTATAAGAACTCATAAATAATCATAAACCTTTATTTCAAGGTATGAAATTAAAACACAAGTCTTTTTAAATGTTACCTACTACAAATATATAAATAATAAATCAAATAACTCTATCTAAAGATTCACATGGATATTCTAATAGTTGAATAATCACATTTAATATCAATAACAAATCTCATTATGATGGAATTTATAATTTCATACATCATAACCCAACTATTAAGGCCTCCTTCCATGACCATACATAAGTATACAAAAAAATTACTATTCTAAGACAATATTTTTTCCCACAATACCTACTGATGCATCTATGGGATGTAGTAGGCCAAAAAATCACTTACTATGTCCAATTAATCCTCTTATTAATGGGTTGTAACATAACATAAACATTAGTATTAAAACTATCATAAAAAATGATAATACAATAACCATACATTCGAAATGGAATCAAAATATTACATCCAAAATCAAATAAATCATAAACACTTCAATACAATATAGAAGAATATATCATAATAAAACAACCTCATTTAAGAAAAAAATCCAATAAAGGATGTTGACAACAATAACAAAATATAAAAAAATCATCTAAATTCTATCAGAGAAATATCCCTTTTTTACTTTAAATCATTTAAAAGAAATGAAATTATCAAAAATTATTCAGAAATTATTCTTCCTAGCTTTTATAGTAAGCATTAAAATGTTATGGTGGAATAATGGAAACATATTTCCACTCATGAAATATATGTTAAAAAATATTCCTTCCATAATTTGTAGAAAAAATCATAAAGTACCTCATTTTGAAAATGATGTAATTTTTACAATCAAAAATTTTTATAAAAAGTAAAACATGGGTAATAATGACTTTAAAAAATATTAATAATATTTTAAAATACATTTTTTTAGAAACATGGACGTGGATGATATAGATGTCCTAGTAGACACATACAAATAAATAAACATTAATAATGAAGAGGTTTGTTAAATTAATTATTACATAAAAACCATTCAATATATTTTTAAAAAAATTGGAATGAACATAAAAATAGGAATATTTAAAAATTTTGATTTATATAAATATAAATAAACATGATCTTGGGAGCATCATAGGGATTGGTCGCATTGGGAGGAGGGGAGGATGGAGGGTCCGACAACAGAGGTGGTTTTGGTGAGTGGCGGGTCCAAGGCGGAAAGATATCATCCAGGAGATGCTGTAGTGGGTGGTTCGGCACAGACTAGAAAAGATTTTGTTTATTTGGAGGTCATATGGCATGAATCCCTTCCATTTTGGTGGAATCGCCTAAATACTTACATCACTGACATTTCATTCGTAACATCAACAGCAGAGAGGGGTGACATTATCAAGACATCTCTGATCAAACTTGAGATTCTCTTGTATGTTATTTGAAAGTATCCATCGATTTTAGTAATAACGATATATGGATTTGAGATTTGTGAGAGCTGATCTAGATCCAACCTGAATAAAGATGTGTAATGATTATTTGGTGATTTCTGTGTTGATGTCTTTTGAATCTTTCACATAGATAAAGATGACTTCCAATAATGTTTTGAAATACCCATTCTTTTCCTTCTACTCCCACTCTGGATCAATTGGATCTATTTTAGAGGTCTATTCACTTGCATTTAATGGTTTTCGATTTCCCCAACCTCTTCTCTTATCATCCAAACCTTCATGCTACACTCCATCTCAAATTTTTATAAAGACTCTCTGGTGTTTTTGGATTGTGCTAGAGTGATGTTTGGAGGCTTCCCCTGTACCATTTTGGCCTCTTCTTCTCTTGATACACTTTAAATTATGCCTAATCTATAACGGCTTAGTATGAGGGTGTTGACAATGGTTTTGGTATGTTGTTGGTGTGAATGATTCAGTGTTGGGGGCTCGACATAGTTAGTGATGACTATTTCCTTGATATCCAATTAAATAAAATGGTACGGGGCTGATATTATCTGTGGTTCCTTACATGTGATGAAAATTTGTGATTCTATATTGTATTGGATTTTCTGATCATGTTCTGCTGCAATTTCCCAACTGTGTTGGCTCGTTGTTGATGTTTTTATGGGATAATGGTGGTGGATTCCTCATGGCTCGCTATGAAGGTTCTGTTTCTCCAACCTTGTTCTGGATTCTAGATACACTACCCCTTCTTTGTCAGTCATGTATGTTGGAATATGTGGTGGTTTTGGGATTTGTTGGTGTGAGTGGCAGGGTTTTTTAGGTAGCTTCGTCTGGAAGATTTGATGGCCTGTTGTGTTTCATTTTGGTGTTCTATGGTATTGCTGATGGACTCCATTAGTGACATGACTTCGGCATTCGATTATCCAACGACTAGTATGATGAGAGGATATTGATGGAATTGGTGGAGAAAGAATGGCGGTGACGATGGTGGTAAATCAAGATGACTGGAGATGTGTTGACATGCATTATGTGAGTGGCTCGAGGCTATTATCTGGGATGGCTCTAGGTCTTGTTAGTTTTTTAATTTTGAAATATTTTGGGTGTCAAGAATCTTTGCGGGTTGGTTGAGATCTAATTATGAATTATGAATTTTGAAATGTATTGTGAAATTTGTGTCCATTGTCTCTGGTTTTTGAATGTATGATTACTACTAACCCTTAAATAAGTTTTATAGAAAATAAAAAAAATGATTTGGATGGTATGATAATATCAAGAATATTGATAGGGGAAAGGGTTAATTCTTTAAACTTTAAAATAATTCCATTACTCTTTAAAAATTATTATAATAAATAATATATAATCAAATAAATCTTTAAATACCCTGATGATAAATTTTTTCATGATAAAAATCATAGTAGGGGAATTAAATACACCACACACAAGAAATAGGTTGTGAAATTTACTTATATATCATGAAAATTAAAAGTGAGACAAAATTACCAAACCTTAAGACTGATACTATATGTATTTGTCTAAAACTCATGTATATTAGTTTTAAACAAATTATTAACGTATAAAAAAACCATAATAATATTTTTAAAATAATATATGATTCATTTATGGATTTTTATTACCCAATTGTTAATAATTTCAATAATAATGAAACATTTCAGGTAATAACTTCTTTCTTTATCGTACGTGTTTTGACATGTTATTCTTGATAGTATTACCTAGATCATGATTTAATTACATAAATAATGTATATATTTATTTATATGTGATATATACTCTGAATATAAATACATATAATAGATATATATATGAAATAGAATACACCTTTCATAGAGACGATAGGTCATACGTACTCATTAACAATGTTTTCATTTTATTTTTGTATTGAATGGACATAAGTGAATGACATATATGTATATATATATATTATTCTAGTAGAATTATTATGTAATATATTTTATTTTTATTAATAATATATATTTTTAAAATCATTCTGCAATGGTGAATGTGGAAGATGAATCATATCGCATCGTGGAGACGGTAAGCCATACGTATGGACAAGCGACAGTAATATTTTTTTAATGGTTAAATGCTATTTAATGGTATGTAATATGGATTTAAAATTAACAATATAATATTTAATTTATTATTTAAATATTTTATATCTATCGTTATACCCATAGAAATATAGTGTACATGAAAAGTAATTTACACCACGATGTGGAGTCGGTAAGTCGTACGTACACAAGCATGGTGATATTGTTATTAATAGGATTTGTAAAAATAGTAATATGGTTGTGCCATAAAAATTAAAACATTTAATAATACATTATATTCTCTAGAAATTACATTATTTTTGAACGAATATAGGAAGACGAAGTAGAAGAAAAAAAGAACATCGAATGGGGTGATAAAATAATTACCCATTTTTCAGGTATCTCAGTTTGATTTTCACAAAAGTAGTTTATACGATAGCTTTTTGGACAATTTCTGGCATCTAGAATGTGGTTATAGAATATGATAGAGTAAATGGGTAGGTTTTGGCCTATACAAATGGCTTTGGAGGTGTGAATTAGTCAAAATGAAAAGATCCCTTTTATAAAAGAGGTGATTCCACTTTCAGAAGATCTTAATATATTAAGTTATTATAAATAATTTTGAGTTTCAAGTAGCACTAAATTGATTTATTTCATGGATAATATGAGGATGGGTTTCCATCCCCACAAATAATTAATTATTTACATGTTTAGGTCATAAAATTTTCAATATCCTTTGGATTTATCCCTTAGTTAAACAGTTTAACTCTTATGGCGTCTTCTTGTATTTTCACACAAAAGCGTTAATGAAAAACAATAAATTGTAAAATTAACCCCTATTGAATAATTCAAAATGTATTTAAGATTATTGTATTTAGTAATATGATCGTGTTATTTTTATGAATTAAAAATCCTTTAATAAAATATTATTTATTTTAATGTATCTTGTATGTCAATTGTGATACTATGAGAACTTTTCATTTTAAAAAATATAAAACCATCAAGATAACATCAAAAAAACAATTAAAATATGGCACTGACTTGTAAAAGATATCTATTAAATTATTTAATGTCATTAATTATGTCAAATTATATTTATTTTAATATTTTTAATATCATTTATTTGATCTATCAATTAATTAAAAAAACTTATGCATCATAATTCTATCACTATTAAACTAAGTTTTTTATTTATAAAAACTATAATTAAATTATAACAGTGAAGAAAAATTACTTTTATTCTATATACAATTTAATGTCGAGAATATTGATTATTTAACATCACATTAAAAATAAAATAGTTTTTAAAATTTTATTTTGTCATTTTTAACTCTTCATTATATAAAATATAATAAATTATCTAATTTTACCAATGTAGCTTAAAAAGGATCATATATTTGACCTAGTGATTAATTTAGTCGAAACATACATAAACAATGAAATTATGATAGGTGTTAAGATAATTTTATGTTATTATAATATTAATTTTTCCAATAATTACCCTATTTACCTTTACCTGTGGTACAAAAATAAAAAGACACAATTAACAAAAAAATTATTTTGATCATATTATACCACATTATTCATACTAATTACAATGATATATATATTATTTTCAAAATTAAATATACCGAATTGGTAAAATTACATTAAATTCTAATATCTAAATGTGGTTATAAGGAAGGTAAAAAGAAGTTAAAAAGTTCGATGAATTTTTATATCTAATTCAATTATAAAAAATATTTCAATGACCTAAATTTGGTTAATATATTCATCCTTTATCAATTTTAACTTTTATTTAAATTTAAAGTCAAATAATTATTCAAATGAAAAATTCGGTTTTTTAACAATAGTGCAACATTTTTCACTATTCATATAAAATTGAATGTTTTCAGAAAAAAAAACAAAATATTCACCCTAAAATAATTTTTATATTCTGATTTCAAAACAATCTTATTTGACCAAATTCAATTTTTATAAGTGTCTAAAATTAATTTTAATATTTTTCTCAAAAGGTCATAAAAATTAGCTCCTTTAAGAAAATAGTATTTTATAAACATGTAACTAATTTTGAAAACCATTTACATTTAATTATAAATAAGTTTTCTTTATGTTAAAAAAATAATATATAATATTTAAAAATCATTTATGAATATTTATATTACTATATTTAATAGATAAGTTATGAATATATAATTTAAATAATTTTAACACTAATGTGTTGTTACGTAGAGACACAATCTTAAATGTTATGTATCCCATGTTAGTGTTGCGTTCAACACAAGTTCTGGAAGATAATTTATAATAAATTATTTCGGTTTATCATCCAATCCTAAAACTGTAAAATCTATTTGGGTATTGATCAGGTAGAAAAAGTAGGGTGTTTGTGGAAGTCAACAGGCCACCACCAATGATGTCCAAAATAATATACAGTCGAAGAATAGTGCATGAATTTGAGAAAAGAATAAATCAATAAAATAAATAAACATATATCACATTAATAACTATTATTTATTTAACCACAAAACCCTTGAATTCCCATTGACACTCATACCTCAATACCATCTTTGGCCCATTCTAGAGACTGAACTGTCCCAAAGGGATATCAAATCTGAAAATCCGATTATTACCATTATTCAACTCAATCAACACATGAATTCCATTGTTACCATTAATTTTTTTTGTCAACATATGAACTATATAGCTACAATTAACTATCCCAATTAACACATGAATTCTGTTATTACCATTAATTATTCAATTCAGATATTAACTCCATTTTTACAACTCATTATCCAAATTCATACACAAATTTCATTATTACGATTCATTTTCCCAGTATACAACTAAATTTGATCGTTACCATTCACTGTATAAAATAGCTCATAAATTACATTATTACAATTCATCATTTCTAAAATTAATTTCATAATTAATTAATCACATCAATTCCTTTAGATTATTCAATAACCAACTATTCAAATAAATGACATTAATTAATTCAACAAATAATTAATCATAAAAAATCTATTTATTAATTCATAAAATAACTAATAACAACCATTAAAATAGTAAATTAAAGAACCAACTAATCAAATGAATAACCTTAATTAATCCAACAATTAATTAATCTCATCAATTCAATTTCATAATTCAATAATTAACAAATCACATCAATTCCATTAGTTAATTCAAAAATTAATTAATCACATCCAAAACATTAATTAGTTCAATAATTACTTAACCACATAAATAAAATTTATTAATTCAATAATTAATTAATCAAATTAATTCTATAAGATAATTAAAAATTTATCTAATCTCATCAATTACATTAGTTAATTCAACAATTAACTAATCACATCCACATCTTTAATTAATTTTATAATTAATTAATCACATCTATAACATTGATTAATTAAATAATTAATTAATCACATAAAATATTATAGTTAATTCAAAAATTAACTTGTCACCTTAAAAACATTAGTTAATTCAATAATTATTTAATAAAATATATAAAATTAATTAATCCAAATATTAATTAATCACATCAATAACGTTAATTAATTTAAAACTTAATTAATCACATCAATTCCATTTGTTGAATCAACCATTAACTAATCACAAAAATAACATTAATTAATTCAATAATTAATTAATCAAATCAAATCCATTAGTAAATTAAACATATAACTACTCATGTCAATAAAATTAATGAATTCCTTGAATAATTAATCACATCAACTCCTTTAATTAATTAAACAACCAACAAATAAAATCAATAACATTTATTAATTAAAAAATTAATTAATCAAAAAAATTCTGTTAGTTAATTCAAAAAACACACAATGACATCAATTCCATTAATTAGTTCAAAAACCTACTAATCAAACCAATAACATTAATTAATTATTAAATAAATTAATCACATCTGTTACATTAGTTAATTCCCCATTTCTCTAATCACATCAATTAGATTAGTTAATTAAAAAATTAACTAATCACATCCATAACATTAAATAATTCAAAAAATAATTAATCCAATCAATTCCTTTTGTCAATTAAATAATAATCCAATCACATCAATAACATTAAATTCATCCAAAAATTAATTAATCAAATCAATATCCTAAACTAATTCACTAAATAATTTCATATGATGATTCAATTAAATTATTCCACAATTAGTTAATCACATTCAAAAATTTACACAATCAAAACAATGTCACATAATTAATTCTTCAAAATATTATTAGAATTTAAAAACTTCAATATAACTACAATTAGAAAGAAATTTATTTTTTAAGTTGAGGAATCTCAATATTACCATTATCAAGTCAACAATTAATTACTCCAAATCATAATTTAATAATCCCAATCATTCATATTAATTAATTTTGTAATTAATTAGGCAAGTGCAACAACATGAATAACTCTATAATTAATTCAAAATGTAATTATTCATATCAGTCCAATTAATTTACTGAAAATTAATTAATCACCTCAATCTATTTAATTAACTGAACAATTAATTAATCATCTCAATATCATCACTAATTGACCAATTAGTTCATCACATCGATACCCTTAATTAATTCCCCAATTAATAAAACATACAAATGCCATTAATTAGTCCACCAATTAATTTATCAATATTCAAAAACACATTATCCCCTAATAAAATCAAAAACAATTATTTAATTAAAAATCCCATTTTTCCATAATTAATTAAATATTTAATTATCCCAAATCAGGAATCTCAATACACCCTAATTAATTAATATTTTAATAATTAGAAATTATCAATAACAATATCCCATATATAATTAAATAATTAATTATCTAAATCAACAATCTCAGTATCTCATAATTTATTCAACAACAAATTATCTCAAATAAATAATCTCATTTTCCAAAATTAATTCAAAAATAATTAATCCCAATGGAAAATCACAATACATTATAATTATTTAAAAAAATAATTATCTAAAATCAATAATATTCTTATCTCACAAATAATTCAAAAATTAATTATCTCTAATAAATAATCTAATAATATATAATTATGTTGAAAATTAATTATCCAATTTAATCAATTCAATATCCCCAATTGGTCAAATCCTTAATTAGTTAATCTTCCCATATAAATAATCCAATTTATGGACCTCTATTTCTAACCAACCAAAAAAATTATTCAATTAAAAATATAATTGAATCCATAATTTAGTATTTGAATTGTATACCACATACCTCAATTTGTTGGCATGTGATTGTCCAAAGGAAATGATTGATTTTAATTGTGTCAATTAAGAAAACAATGAAGAACATGATATAGATATAATACCTAGATCCCATGTCAAATTAATCAAGATATAATAAACCAAGATATATATCTAACCATATTAGATTTATATCATAAAAAACTAAATCTAGATCTTACAAAATAAAGGAAAACATCCCTTAATCAAATAGAGAAAAATTTGAGAAGAATTAGAAACCAATATGGATGAGATTCATTTATTGGGAGAGGTTCATATATTTAATTCTATAGTATATTCCCCAAGAATAGTGGTCAATACCCAAGGAATGCATCTTGGAGTGTCAAAAAATGAGTGAATTTGATTTGGTTCAATCTACGGTTGATTTGGTGATAATATGGGGGTTAGGGTAATTTTAGAATTGAATTTCATTACATTAATTATCGTTCATAGTGTCTCTTAGGATCGGACTCATATAAAATACTAACCATGTACCTTACCATAATCCCATTACACAAATATTTTATCTTTGTGAAAATCGTTTGACACCCATGGACACTTTGTTTAACCATGCAAAAACCATGTGCAAACAATGAAATGATTCTCCTTCTACAAAAATTCCCTAATTTTCACGAAAATCACTAAAGTGAAGTCCCAAAAAAATTATACTCAAATCATGGAAAAATAATACCTCTAAATGATCTCTATACATATCATGAAAATATAGGGATCTTACAATCTCCCACCATAATACATGTCTTCTTTGAGATATAATCTTAATGATCTCTGTGATTCAATGATATAATTATTGGGCCACTAAGACCTCATATTATAGTTAACTCATCCTTTTACACTTAAAATTACACGATTATAAGCATAATTATACATTAGAATACAAGCTAAGGATCATGGAGTCTTGTTTATTGTAATATTAGTTAGATAAATTTGAAAACATAGAACTAAATATAACATATATTTAGATAGACTTCATAATGATCCCCTAACATCCAATATGATCAAACATATTTATAGGATAACTTGGGGATAAAATGATCAAATGAATGATCTAAAAAGTCAATTAAGGGAATAAACATGTGAATAAATCTTTAGCACATGGGTTAGAAGGCATAACAAAATGATATAAAAAGGAATTGAACATATAGAATCATAACATATAAATATGAAATCATAAAAAATTATTCATATTAATGTGTATGAAGCACATACAATGACTTTAACATAAGTCAAGGCTCATTGCACATTGAGGATCACTAGTCCAGGTCAACCACCAAGACTATTGCAAATGGTAGCACCAGTCAAGGCTAACCACCAAGACCGCTGCACATAACATCTCATGAGACTAATATTTAACAAATGCATTGGAGAACTATTTGGGTAAACACATATTAACATTCCATAATATTTTTTCAACATAATTGTTAATAAATAATCAATATTATTTAAACATAAGGGTTACACATGGAAAGAATTGTGTGCCACAATCATATCAAAAATCATAACAAGTCGGTATATCATAAAAGTGTACATGAAAGAACGGAACTAAAATATACATGTAATTTTATAAGGGAAAATATTCATGTATCATAGTATGTTATTTCATGTTTATGTGATAATATATAAGTAAATTATTAATGAAATTATACCCTTAAAACTTTTTCATGCGGTTTTAAGGAAAATACTACATAGACTTTAAAATAGAATAGGGAAAAAACATTTATATAAAAAATTATATGAACCAAGATGGTTTTAATAATGAAATTTTCTGATTTTATAAAGATAATGGTGGAATAAAATAAAGGATATATTACACTTGAAATTGTGTAAGAGTATGTTAAGTTCCCTTAAAACATGTTTTCTTATCGAGAAGTATTGGTGAGGAAATAACTTAAAAACATGAATTTCAATGAAAGATAATGATGAAAGGGTATTGATAGAAGAATTTATTATATGTAAAAAACATTTATAATATGAACATAAAAAAATAAGATTGAATCATTTTATAAAAATGAAGATAATGAAACCCGAAGGAACAAAGGAGGTTCAGGTAGAAACTCATATGGATTACTATCGTGGTATCAGGGGTACTTAAGTGGGATTAATGAGAGATAAAGTTGTTTCTCATCGCATATACATCAAGAAGGAATCATGTGGGAGGTGTGAAATCATAACCCATTATTATTGATTATATATAAAAGGGAATTACACATAGGACAATCTTGAATAAAAGTGAAATGCATAAGATCTTTTACCTTATTTCTAATAGTGTACACCACTTGATATTAATTATAATAATAATCAAATTAGGTTCATTAGTTAGAAATTTAAAGAACTATTTTATATTTCAATTATTTATTATACCCTATTTAAGTACATTCATGACATTTTTATGGGTTAACTTGCTCAATATAATTGTATGGGTCTGTTTGTTTTCTTGGTTTTTTATGACCGATTTACATATTTTCATAAATGAAGAATCATCTAAAACGAGGATGGTTTTATGGAATTGGATTTATATTTTATTATTTATCATATAGAAGGTTACATGGTTGTAAATTTGATTTACTTACTTTTAGGTATGTTGAATCATTATATAAAACATTAGTGATAACCTTTTGGGTTTATTGCCGACTTTTGATCACTATAAACTCATTTTTCATTATAATTTAATATCATGTCTACAAAAATTTTATAGAAATTTTCATAGTATATATTAAATATTAATCTTTTTCAACTATTAAAAAAATGTTTTCATGACCATAATTGAAAATTGTAAAAGAAATTAAAAACCCATCATCCTTCAATGTTGTAAATTAACACATCTCAGATGGTGCCTTATTATTAATATAAATGAACATTACTTGATATATGTTAATATATTATTCAATTATCATGAAAAAATTCTAGAACATTTATGTTTTTTGATTTGTCAAAACATTTTGATTAGGAGATGTAAGGATATAAAATAAAATGAAATGAACTTGAAAAGATGTAAAAGAATATAAAAGAGTAATTTACCTTCTGAATCAATCATCTTTGAGAGAATCTTAAGGGGAGAACATTTCATCTTTGGAGGAGACTAATGGAAGTTGGACATGGGGGAGGACCATGGGGAGATATTTGGGTATAATTGAGGCAAGTCACAAGGCTTGAGAGGACTGGAGAGAAGAGGTAAGGAGGGGAAGTATTTATATTGGATGAGAAGAGAGTTTTAATAATATTTAATTCCTTTATTAATTAATTTCACTCAGGTCAAAAAATAGAGACTATTCCATGACCAAAAATATTAATAGGTGAATGTGAAATCTGAATATGGTTTCTTACATCATCCATGATGCTAGGAATAATCAATTTATCATATAATGTATATATACTGTAAATATTGTATTTTACTATTCATAAAAAATTCAAGTATTTTATAAAAATAAAAAAGAATCTCCCAATCCATTTTTTGATATGTCGAATCCAAAAATTAACTCCAATTTTCAAAATTAAATTTCTAAAGATGAATAATTTAAGTTTTTATTAAAATTTTAGTTTTCTTGAGAAATACAGATTTTAAAACAATAACTGATTTTATAATGCATTCAAAAATTACATAAGGTCTTATAAAATTATTTTAAAATGTAAAAAAATAAAAATTTCAATTTATAATCACCTTTTAGGAAAAATATTTTCTTATAAATTTATTAATTTATTGTAGTTAAATTTTTATGACATACAAAAAAACCAATACTTTTATAATAGGAAAATTGTCACTTATAAGATGCCTAAATTTTATTTATACATTTATGGATGAGATTTCTATTCTTTTGAAAGATTTACTATTCATAAGTATTATATTACAGTACATAAGAGTATGTTAATATACACCAATAATTATGTTTGTTCCATTATACTTTAAACATCTTACTGATCGCAACAGTGTAGGTTTGATTTTTGAAATTCAAATCAGAGAGGTGACAAAATTATGTTTTAAGTTCCCAAAGAACTTAGTAGTTCATTTTTTTAATTTCATGTGATTATATGATATAATAATAAGAAAATAATTTCCATCGATAAAATATTGGGTAATTATATTATTCCCCATTATCAAATTTCCCTCTCAAAATTTCGGTTTACATTCAAATCCATGAATAGGTGCTGGTACTTTTCCAACATTGCCTCATCCAATTCACATGTTGTCACTTCATACTTATGGTCATAACACATTACATTGGGTATTTGATTAGTCTTGTTATGTAGAACTCTATCACCATGATCCAAGATCTGCAATTTTTACTCCTCATAATAAAGATAATTCTCCAACAATTACTCCTATGAATAGAGTATATGGGATTGTCTGGTCTGTACTTTCTTAAGACGAATACATGGAAGACATCATGTACTTTGTACATAGAAGGGGGAAGTTCTAGTAAATAGGCCCTATCCCTGATATGATCAATAATCGTGAAGGGGGTTATGTTCCTGGGACATAGCTTTATGTTCATCCCAAACCTTATGGAATTCTTCCATGGAGATATGGGTAGAAATACCTTGTCTCTAACTTTGAACTGAAGGTCTCATTGATGTTTTTTTGCATAACTTTTTATCGACTTTGGGCTACATTGATGTTCTAGTGAATGGTTTTCACAATCCCCACCATTTCTTCAACCATTTCAAGTCCTAGTAGCTTATGCTCACTGACTTCATCCAAACATTCTGGTGTTCTACAACTTTTCCTATAATAGGCTTCATATGGTACTATTTGGATGCTCCAGAGGAAAATATTATTATAGTATAATTCAACAAGTTGAATATGTTGGTATCATCCACATTTAAAGCCCATATAACATTCTCTCAACATATCATCTAGTTTCAGGAGAGTATTCTTAAATTGGTCATCATATTGAGGATGATAGACCACACTAATGTTCAGTTTAGTCCATAGAGCATGTTAGAGAGTTTTCCAGAACACCGAGGTGAATATTGGAACTCTATCAGAGAGAATAGATAGTGGTACTCCATAAAACCTTACCAATACATTTATATATATCATTTCAATTTTATCTATTTAGATGTACTCTCGAATTGAGTTAAAGTGATATGTCTTGGTAAGATGATCCAAAATGACCTATACAGTATTGTTTCCTCGGGACTTCCTTGGAATTCCTGTGAAAAATCCCATTGTGATGTTCTCCCACATCGATGTTGGTATAGGTTTTGGTTGAATCATCAAATTAGACTTATGTTTTTAAGACTTTAATTGTTGAAATACTATGAACATTGATGTATACTCATCAATATCATTCTTCATATTGTCCCACCAAATGTTCCCTCAGATATCTCGGTAAATGTTTGTGCTCCTTAGGTGTATTTAGAATGTTGAGCTATACATATCATTCAAAATAGTCTTCTTTATATCTTTATCATATGCTACTCATAATCATGACCAATAGATTACAATTCCATTATCATCAATCATTAACTTAGAGGATCTCCAATTTTTAATGTCTTCCACCCTTTTTCTAAATTTCTGCATCTTTTATTTGATCATCCACTATTTTCTCTACGATGGATGGTTGATAAATCATTTGAGAAACAATTTATGATTCCACCCCCCCCCCCCTAATGATTCTCTCTTACATCATCTACAAATCTGAAAATGTTGGATCGTTTTCAATTTTCATCATCGATAATGATTCAAAATCCTTTCTACTCATGGCATCCGCCACCTTATTTTCCTTATTGGGATGGTAGTGGATTGAGAATTTATAATTCTTGATGAGTTCTATCTATATTTTATGGAAAATATTAAGATATTTTTGTTTTAATATATATTTTAAACTCTGGTGATCAATATATATATCAAACTTCTCCACATAGAGATAATGCTGGAAATTTTTTGATGCAAATATCAAAACCGCAAACTACAGATCTTGCTTATGATAGTTTTTTTCATAGATTTTCAGCTTCCTTGAAATATGTGATATCAATTTATTATTTTTCATCAGCACAAAACAAAATCACTTTTTTTAAATATCTATTTACACCACAAAGTGTTCTCCACTTCCTGAGAGTGAGTGTTTTGGCACATTGATAAGAGTTTTTTTTCAAATCCTTAAAATAATCATCACATTCCTGAGTCAAGACAATCTTTACTCCCTTCCATGTCAATTTGGTCTTTGGTTTTGAAAATTGATAAATGTTCTTCAAGAATCATCAAAAATTCATGTATAGACCTTGAAAGATGTGGATCTCCCTAACTAATTTTGGAATGGGAAACTCTTTAATTTCAATTGTCTCGGAAGGGTCCACAGATATCCCATTACTCGTGATAACATGCTCCAGGAATGATACTTCCTCCATACAGAACTCACATTTACTATACTTTTCATACCAATTATCACTTACCATCGTCATTAAAATAGTATTCAAATATTCCTTATGTTCTTCAATTTCCTTGGAGTATATTAGAATATCATTGATAAAAAATACCAAAACATTCTCTAGGTAATCCCTAAAGAGAGTATTAATAAAGTTCATGAATATTTCTAGAACATTAGTGAGTTTTAAGGTCATCACTATGAATTCATATTGTCCACACCTTTTTCGAAAGGCATTATTTGAAATATATTCCCTCCTCAACATTAATTGGTGATATCCCAACCAACAGTCATCTATAGATAAATAATTGTCCCAACAAAGATAATTGAACAATTCATCTATCTGTGGTTGGGGATACTTGTTATTTATAGTATTTTTTGAGCTCACGATAATCAATTAAAACTAGCAATGATACATCCTTATTCTTGACAAAGAGGATTGGAACAAACCATGGTGAAGCACTTAGGAGTTTAAAATCCTTCTCCAGTTTATCCTATAACTATTTCTTCAGATCATCCAGCACAATGGTGGCCATTCTATAAGGTTTCGTTGATTTATGTAGAGATCCATAAATATGTTCAATTGAGAACTCAACATCTCGATCCGAAGGAAGACTAGTCAACTCTTTATGAAATACATTAGTGTAATCCCTCATGATGGGAATGTCTTCATGCATGATTCTATCCGTTGACTCAATCAGTTGAGCTAGACATGCTATCTCATAAGGAATTAATATCCACACATGAGATGATGATTTTATAGTATATTCAAATTCCTCCTTACACATGTAAATAATTGTAGGATGCTTCAAGATGTGAATATTTATCTTCTTTTCTCTAATGTTGATGTTGGATTTGTATAATGATTTCCTATCCATGCCCAAAATAGCATCGAACTCCACAGAAGGAAGAATGTTGAGATTTTTTGGGAGTTTCAGTCCACAAACGTTAACTGAGAAGGAATTATAAACAATGGATGAAATAATTTCCCCATTCTATATTATCAAAGATAACATATCCTATAAATGTTGAGTTAGTGTTTGAATAGTTCTAATAAACTTGCAAGATATGAAAGAATGAGTAGAACCAGAATCAAATAGTCCATTCAATTTTCAGGAATGAATAACTAGTGTACCAATCACTATATCATATTCTGGATCCAACTCTGTAGTAGTGATAGTATAAGACCTTCTTTGTTTTCCTAGTGGTTGTTGTGGATTTCCTCTGATGACCCTCGACTTAGAGAAATTGTTCATATAATTCCCATGTTCCTTGAAGTTATAACACTGCACTATAGGCATATTGTTAATTTTAACCATATTTTTTTCTTCTATATTAGTGAGATTCTTCACATCCCATCATAAGTTCTTATCCTGATGTACCAACATTACACATTTGAATTAATTCTTGGTTCACTTTAGACAGTTCTCAAGATGCTACTTCCTGGAATTTTTACACGCGGGATGATCAAGATTATTTTCTATCATAGAATTTATTTGCAGGACCACCCACATTATATTCAATTTTCCTCTCCATGAAACTGCTCCCACAATACCAATGTTAGTATCTCATCTACATTTCATCCTTGTGGTCACAATGTACAATATCCCTATTAACTATCAATGTATGAAATCAAAAATGATTTTCATAGGCTCACCATTAGTCTTCTAAAGATGGGATCCAATTTGATTTTAGTGTTCATGACAAGGATAGAGGTTTACCTTGCATACCTTGTAAATTTGTATTCATAAGCCCCGATTGACTAATCTTCTTTCTGCATGAGTCCATGAACCTCTCTTTATATCTTGATATGGAGGGTACGAGGAAAATATTTATTCAAAAAAATAAATTGAATTCCTCTCAATAAATGGAATAAATTTCATCATGGGGCTTAATATTCTTGATAAATATCTACCACTGATCAATTTCCCTATTAAAATAATAGACTTCAGTTTGACTTTCTCTTATTCTGAGCATTGGATGATTGAAAATTTCATTTCAATTGGGATAATCCAATATTTTTTTAGTAGGATATGAGAATATCCACCATACATTAGAGGCCTTTTCCACATAAAGGAATCAATGGTAACATTCTCTTTCCTTTTGGGAGGATAGTGTTGCACATGATTCATGTTATTATTCATAACATGATCCACCAAACCATGTACTGTAATGATGTTTTGAGCACACTCTCCCATTATATTTGGCATATCATTAGGGAAATTTTCATGTTCCCTATCACATTGATTGTTGGAAAGTGTTATTATATTTCTTTCATTAAATATAATAAAGTTTGTACCAATTGGGGGCTTTAATAGTTATCTATTGAGCATGAAAAGGAAACTTGAACAAAAAGGTTAAACGTGTAAAGGATAAGTATATCCTCACTTGTGATTCCATATGTTTCATTCTTGGTTATCCTTAATCTATTTATTAACTTATATTCTTATTGGATTTTTTTATTCCCTTAATAATGGTTTGTACCAAACATATGAATATACTAAAAAATATCCCCCAGGAGTTTCAAACAAGAGTGCAGCAATGCCTATTGTTGTGCACCAGTTCCTATTCAAGTATACATCGAAGCGGTGTTTTTGGGTTTTATTCCTAGATACATCTATTATTGAGCCACCTCTACCTATTTTTATCTAGATAGGGATGTATTTTCTTTATAAGCCACTTACTCTATACTTAGGAAAATTAAGGGGTGTTTTCTAATACTTAGTTTCATCCTTAAGGTTCATACTATAGTACTCTATTCTTAATCTTCAAAAACAATATATCGTCATCTGATACCAACTATAGAGATACTATAATTTTACACATAACAGTACATGATTTAATAAATAATTGCACATCAGAATACGATCCAATAATTGGGAATTCTAGTGTCTTGGATGAGTAGGTACATAAAACTGAAATCATGGAACTAAACATAGAATTTCTTTATTTAGTCATCATAATGATCCCCTAACTTCAATTGTGATCATAATACTTCATATGATATCCTGGGGATAACATGAACAATGTGATGAGCTAAAAATCACAGTTAGGGAATGAAAATAAGAATAAATCATTATCACATGGGTGAGAAGGAAAAACATAATGATATAAAATAGAATAGAACATATGGAATCAAAACATAGAGATATAAGATCATGAAAACATGAATTCATAATAATGTGTCAACAACACATATCATGATTTTATTATGATCCAAGGCTCATTGCACATAAGGGATCACAAGTCATGGTTAACACCAAGGCCGTTCCACATGGTATCATGAGTTAAGGCTAACCTCCAAGGCCATTTCACATAACGTATCATGAGACTATGCTTTACCAAATCCATTGGAGGGATATCTACGTACAATTATCTTGACTATTAATGAATATGTATTCCCTATAAATAATCATACATAGTCAATCTAACATAAACATTAGGGTTACCCATAGAAATAATGGGTCACCACAATCTTGTCACAAAGCATAAGAAATAAGCATATCATATATGTATCCTTGAAACAATGAAACTAAAAAATACATTGGAATTTATAAGGAAAATTTTGAATTTATCGTAGTAATCTATTTCAAGTTGAAGTGATAATATGTAAGAAAGGTATTTATGAAATTTTAGCATTAAAATTTTTATTTTTTTGTTTTAAAGAAAATTTTATAGAGCCTTTAAAATAGAAAAGGGAAAAATCATTTATATAAAACCAAAAGTAAATGAAAACTGTTTTCATAACAAAAAGAATGATTTTATAAAGTCCATAGTGGAAAAAAAATATAGGATATAGTGTAATTGAAACCAATTATGAATTTAGGAAGTTCCCTTAAATCACATTTTCTTATGGTGTTGTATTGAGGAGGGTATCACTTAAAACATTTATATCCCCAAAAGAGAATTGTGAAAGGGTCATTATAAATATATAAGGTATATGTAAAATTCATTTATAAGTTGAAAATAACAAGATATGTTATATTCATTTTGTTAAAATAATGATAAAGAAACCCAAAGTAACAAAGGAGGTTTGGGTAGCATCCCTTACAGATTATCAGCTTGGTATCAGGTGTACTTAAGAGGGATCAATGATATAGAAGGGGGTTTCTTATCGTATAAAAATCATGAGGGAATTATTGTGGAGGTCTAAAATGAGACACTGTCATTATTGATTACACATAAATGGGGAATAACATAGAGAAAATTCTTGAATAAAAGTGAAATATAGAGGATCCTTTACCTTAATTCTGAGGGTGTTCTCTACAAGATATTAATTACCTTAATAATCAAATTAGGTTCTGTAATTACTAATTACATAACCTATAACATATTTAAAGGGTTTAGTATACAATTTTTAATTTAATTTATAACCTTTTTGAATGGTTCAGTAGACCAATTTTATTGTTTAGGTTCACTTGTTTTCTTGGGTTTTTTATTATCGGTTTACTAATTTTCATGATTTGAGAATCATATAAAATAGGGATTGTTATTCAGAATTTTATTTATATATTATTATTGAATATAATGAAGGTTTCATGGTTTTATATTTAATTTGGTTACTGGAAGTTAAGTTGAATCATTATATAATAGTCTACTGATAACCTTTTGGGTTTATTTTTCATTTTTTATCACAACAGGCTCATTTTGCATTATGATTTCATATCATCTGTACAAAATATTATAGAACTATACATAGGATATATTACACAATAATCAAGTTCAACCACTAATAAAATGGTTTCATTACCAGAATTTAATGTATGCAGAAGAAATTGAAATCCAATTGTTCTTGAACATTGTAAATTAACACATCTTAGTTGGTGTCTTTACAAATAGTATAAAATAAGAGTAAATGAGATATTACAATAACACATTTAATTATCATAAAATCATTAAATTAGATGTGAGGTACTTGAGGTTTTAAAAAATTTGGATGAGGAGTGGTAAGGGTTGAAAAGAAAACCAATGAAGTTGAAAAAAATTAAAATAATTGATTAGAGGAATTTACCTCTTGAATCAATATTCCTTGAGATCCTCTTAAGGGAAAAAGTTTTGGACTTTTGAAGAGACATAGGGTTGTTGGATGTGGGGGTATATTAGGGGGAGATTTGGGTAGAATTTTGGAAAATAAAATGGTTAAGAGGACTGAAGAGAAGAGGTATGTAGGGGGTATTTATAGTGGAGGAGAGGATAGGGTTTAATAATATTTAATTCCTTAGTTTATTAATTTCCTTAAAGACCCTAAATAATGATGAATAAATGAAAAATTATTAATAAGTTCAAGTTAATTCGAACTAATGTTGATTAAATCATCCATGATGTGAGGAATAGTCTATTTGGCTTATAATGTATATATATGGTAAATTAACGTATTTCAATACTCATAAAAAATTAATGTATTTCAAAAAAATCCTAAAAATTCACCATACAATTTATTCAATGTGTAGAATTCAAAAATGTACTCCATATTTGTAAAATAATTTTAAAAATAACATTAATTTAATTTTCAGTTAAAATCATATTTTACCTTAAAAATTCAGAATTTAAAACAATATCTAATGTTATAATGCGTTGAAAAATTACATAACATCATAAAAATTTAACTTAAAACCAGAAAAAATAAAATTTCTATTTTATGATCAAATTTTAGGAAAATAAAATTTATTTTCAATTAAATAGTTGTAATTAATGTTTTTTACTTACAAAAATACCAATACATTTACTATGTTCATATAATACCTTATAAGATGCCTATATTTTATTTATATTTTCAGGGATGCAATTACTATTATTTTTTATAATTTACTATTAATAATGGTCAAATTACTATTCATAAGTGTATGATTCAATTAACCAAAAAGTATGTTTACTTCATTAGACTCCAAAAATTATATTGAATGTAACTGTGTATGTCAGATTTTCGAAATTCAAATCACAAAGTTGAAAATATTATGTTTAAAGGTCACATAACACTTAATAGTTCATTTTGAAGTAATTTTATCTGATAATATTACATAATTATAAGAAAATAATTTCTATTGATAAATCAATGTGTTGTTATACATATCTCTTTCCCATCCCCATGATTCATCTTGAACATGGACACACTGCCATAATACATAAACTATCACCACAGTCTTTCCCTGCAAAACATTCTCACTATGATCCACACATGTAGTGGATTCTCCCCAAAGGAAGAATCTATTATTTTCAAATCACTCCCAACCTTAGATTTTTTTTCATATCATTCCTTTGTAAATTACTAACTATTACTTCTCACACTCCATCCCTACAAAGCCCATGAAGTGAGAATTGTCATATTGTACTCAACCGATCATCAAAATGGAAACATTATATGTCTCTCATTTTTGGATTTCTTGATTGGAACCCGTAGAATTTATCTACACACAACTTCATTAAGGCCCTCACTCAGGTATAACAGGCGGTTCACCCACTACCCCATATATTCATCTTTAACTTTCAATATGGGCACAAGCTTCAAGAAGGACCATTTATACCACCAGAAAAAATCCTTTAGTAGCATAGAATATAAACAATACCCTCTAAGTGTACCTATGACTATGTCAAGGTATAGGTAATGATCGCCTCATTTTTTTATGTAAAAAAATATTGTAGATGAAAATACTATAGTTTCACACAATAATTCCAACCAAGTGACCACCCCTCACCCTGGGTGTCATTTCTCCCAATCCGTACCTCATGGTCAAATCCAAGACACTATCACTACCCTTTACCATCAAATGACTATTTTATGGTAAAAAAGGGATAAACTCATTCTCATAATCATGTTTCTCATTAGACATCAATTTATTCTAATCATACATAACTTTAGAATTTTCATGTTTGTATTAGGAACCTTTTCATATAAAACACACAAGCATGGAAAAATAATTCATGTCCAAAAACATACCAAAACACATTTTACTATTCATGCTTAAAAATATGCATGTCTCAATATTACCGAGTTCCTAGAATGATGCATGCAACTCAAATACCATGAAATACCAGGAGATGAGTCAAATCTATAAAATGCAAAAATATATATCATGTCACACAATATGTGTTTCACCAATGGTTAAAAAACATCCAAGGGTAACATTGAATAAATATAAAAAACAACCAACCCTGGGTACTCGAGTATTCCACCGAATATGGGTTAGTTACTCCCATGTATGAATTCAAATCCAAGGCCTAACCCTTCCTAGTATCTTATATAGCATTCCCAAATATTAATAAAAAATGAAAATGAATAAAAAACACATCTAATACCTATTTGAAATGTCCCAACCTGGGTGCCAAATACTGGTGCCTCGATTCAAAACATCACATGACCTCAATCATGCCTTCCAATCTGCTATAGTTGATAATAATTGTTGAGGGTCTAATATCTATTATGGTGATAATATAACATCTTTTATCTTATTAATACCCCAGAAAAAAAGAAAAAATAAGATAATAACATATAACCACCACTAAAATAGTACCAACATAACATGATAACCAAATTAGAGAATAAATTATCAAAAATAAACTATAGATATGTCATGCTAAAGTATGTTCCAAGTATTAAAATTAAACTCCAAATTATAGGCACTAACATCTACCAAGTATCTCCTAAACCACATCTTTTTTTCCCATCATTGATCCATCTAGACTCACTTATGTAATATCGGGCATTTTTCATTATCATATCCTATATCCATGAAATCTATTACAATACCGATCAGGCGGTCTGAGTATGGTTGGATTACAACTATATATTCCACCACTAATGGTGTCTAAAAAAATATCTAGTAAAATAACGGTGTATGAATTTTTATAATGAATAAAGAAAAATGTATAAATAAATTGTTATCATGTTAACAATATTTCTTTGTTTAACGACATTGACCCCCCAGGTTTATGTGGACACCTAAACCAAAATACCTTGTTCAGCTCGTGATGCAGTCTAAACTGTCCCCAAGGGATATTATAAATCAGAATTCCATTGGTTCCATTCTTCATCCCAATAAACACATGAATTCCATTGTTACCATTCATTATCTTAGTCGGCACATGATTTCCATAGTTACTATTGATCATCTCACATAACACATGAATTCCATTATTACCGTTGATTGTTTAGTTCATTTATGAATTCCATTCTTACCATTCATTATCCAATTTCTCATACGAATTTCGTTGTAACTATCCATTTTCACGATTTACACATGAATGACATTATTACCATTCAATTTATCAATTCATTCAAGTATTATATATTTATCATTCATCATTTATTTATTGAATTAAAAATTAATTAATCAAATAAATTCTATTAGTTTATTCAACAAAAAACTAATTAAATCAATAACATTAATTAGTCTAAACATTAATTAATAATATGAAATCCATTAGTTAATTCAAAAAATAACTAATCACATCAATTCAATTAGTTAAATCATAATCCATATAATCACATCAATAAAATTAATCAATTCATAAATTAATTAATTACATCAATTATTGTAGTTTTTTCAACAATTAACTAAAAACATTGATTCTGTATGTTAATTAAATAATCAACTTATCACATCGACAATGTTAATTAATTTAACAACTATCTAATGACATATTTTACATCAATTAATTCAAAAAATCTATTAATCACATAAATTCAATTAGTTAATTAAAAAATTAAATAATCACATCAATTCCATTATATAATTTAATAATTTACTCACCAATCCATTATTTTAATTAAATCAACAATTAATTAATCACATCAATAACATTAATTATTGTAACAATTATTTAATCACATTAATTCCTATATTTTATTGAACAATTAACTAATCATAAAAATAACATTACTTAATTCAACAATTTACTAATCCCATCCAGTACATTAATTAATTCAATAAGTAATTAATCACATCAATAATGTTAATAAATTTAATGATTAATAAATCATGTCAATTCCATTTTTAAATTCTTAAATCAACTAATCACATGAATATCATTAATTAAATAAAATATCAATTAATCCCATCAATTCTATTAGTTAATTCAACAATTAACTAATAAAATTAATAACATTAATTAATTTAAAAATTAATTAATGAAATAAATTACATTAGTTATTTCAACAAACAACTAATAATATCAACAACATTAATTAATTCAACAATAAATTAATCAAATCAATTCTAATTGTTAATTCAAAAAATAACAAATCACATCAATTCCATTAGTTAAATCAAGAACCATCTTATCACATAAATTACATTAATTAATTAAATAATTAATTAGTCAAATCAATTACATTAGTTAATTCAACAATTAAATAATCACATATATACCATTAATTCATTCAATAATTTAATAATCAAATCCATAACATTAATTAATTCAATAATAAATTAATAGCATAAATTCCTTTAGTTAATTCAATAAATAACTAATCACGTCAATAAAACATAATAATTCAACAATTAATTAACCACATACATCATATAATTTAATTAAACATGTAATTATTAATGATAATTCTATTAATTAATTCCACAACTTATTAGTTCCAATAAAACAATTATTTAATTATAAAAATATCCAGTAAAAAAAGTATACAACTAATTATTCAAATTAATCAACTTAAATAAAATGATATTTAATTAGACGATTAATTATTCAAATTCAACAATATAAATATATCCTTAATTAATTCAACAATTAAATATTCTAAATTACATTTTCATTACACCAATGATACACATTAATTAACTGAACTATTCATTAGTCATGTTCAAGAACCTCAATAACTCCATAATTAACTTAAAATTCGATTGGTCATATCAATCCTGTCAATTACCTCAATAATAAATTAATCATCTTAATATGATTTATTAATTCAAAAATTAATTAATCATCTCAATCTCATTACTAATTCTACAATTATTTTATCACATCAATCCCCATATTTAATTCCCCAATTAATTAAGAGAAAAAACGCATTAATTAATCCATCAAATAATTAATCCTTTACTAATAACTCAATATCCTATATTTAATTCAAAAATTAATTATTCATTTCACAATCTTGTTATTAAATAATTAATTAAATAATTAATTAAATAATTAATTATCAAAAATAATAAATCTCAATATGCCCTAATTAACTCAAAAATTAATTATCTCAGATAAATAAACTCAATATCCCATAGTTAATTCAAAAATTGATTATTAATATAAAAAATCTCAATATCTCATAAATAATTCAACAATTAATTCTATCAAATAATTAATAACATTATCCACAGTAAATGCAACATTTAATTATGAAAACCAACAATCGTAATATCACCTAATAAATTAAAAAATTAATTATCTAAAATTGACTATCTCAATATTTAAAAATTAATTCACCGGTTAATTATCTCAAAGAAATCTTTATATGTAATTAATTTAATAATTATATATCTTATATAGTCATTTTAATATCCCTAATTTTACAATTATTTAATTAATTAATTTTCCCAATTAATTAATCTATTTTTGGAAAATCAATTGCTAATAACCCAATATCAATTTTAATATTAAATAAACATAATTGAAATCAACTCATTTTAAATTTAATTATTAACCACATACCTCAATTAATTGATGAGTGATTGTCTTAAGGGAAATCCAAATTTGAAGTGAATCAATCAAGAAAATGACGTAAAACATGATCTAGATCTATAACCTAGATCCTATATCTAAATAGTTAAGATCTAATAAACCTAGATATAGGTATACTAAACCACGATATAGATCCTAAAATATTGATCTATATCCAACACTATAGAGTATGAAATCCCTTATAGAAAGATAAAATAATGAGAAACCATCTAGGGAGAGATTTATATACCGAGAGAGGTGCAGATATTTAATCTGCCATTTAATTCACTTAGAACAGAGGTTGGGATACTGAGGAATGCATCTCGGAGCCTCCAAAAATTATTGAATTTGATATGGATCGATATGGGGTCAATATGCGGTTAATATGGGTTTTTTGGTAATTTCAAAACAAAATTTCATAACATTAATTACCGTTTGTTCAGTTTATTGGGACACAAAACACAGTGGTTACTAACCATGTACCCATTGAATATGTAGGCTAAATACTTTTTTTAACACTAAAAAACTTTTGCGACCCCCTTATACACTTTTTTTTCATTCCAAAAAACATTCACAAACAATGCAAAGCCTCTCCTCCTTCTAAAATTCACCAAATTTCAACAAAGCGCACCCATTTTAAGACCTAGAAACTATACTAAAAAAATGGAAAAATAATACCTGTAAATGAGGTAGATACATCTCCAAAACAATATTGGGATTTTACAATAAAAGTGGTTATGTTTTTGTCTTAAAAGATGCTAGGGGTAATAACTCCAAAAAGGGTGCATTGGGAATGAGAAGATCATCACCTCATGCATGAAAAATTACTTTATAGACAACCTTGTTTGACAATACTAGGGGATATTTTTTGGATAATTCAAATTTTCATAACGAACAACTATGTTGTATTTTAAAATTAATATATCCTTAAAGAAACAATTTTTGTGATTAATATATTGTTAGTTAAATTTTTTTCAATTTATGTGATATATTTTACTAGTTTAGGTATTATACATTAGTTTTTATAATTTTATGGTCATATTAGGGTATTATATAATTTAAAAATGGATTCTATTATATTAAATGATAACTAAATCAATTAATGAAATCATATATGTTATAATGATGGTTTCCATGATGGTCATTAGATAATCTGTCGATGGGAACTAATCTATCAAACATTATAATCATAGGAGGAAATAATATCATGTTCTATCAATATTGATAATGAATGATATATTTATATTGTTTTTTATGGGATAGATGATATAAGGACAATGTTAGAACAAAATATGGTTAAATAGAAGGAAAAAATAAGGATTATCCAACATTTCATAATTATGGAAAGTCATAATCTTGTTCCTTCATAAATGGAATTATAATTTGGTACAAGTGTGGAGAAAAATACTTCCATTATTATGATTCCATGGGTAATGAAAATGTTTCAAATGTGGAATGATTCAAATATAAAGATATGCGAAACTATAAAAAGGAATGTTTTCAGTGTCATAGGAATATACCTCAAAATATGTTAATGGGTCATGGTCTCGTTTATTCTATTACCAAGGAGGAAGTGGAATGATTAATATTCTGGTCTTTATATTCCAGAATTTTTTCATTTCATTATAATATAAATGATATCCTAGTTATAAGAATTATTTAATTTATAAGGATTGAAATATTTTACATTATCATTAAGGATATGATAGTATGTAATGAATGTTATTGATGACCTAGAAAAATGATTCAGTGGATTTTTGAATATAATATAAAACACATGACTGATGAAAAGAAAACCCTTAATATGTTTCTAATATCAAGATAATTATTTTTTTAGAAATACATCATTTCTTGGATAATTTAATTTGCATAATACTTACTAAATTGGAACTGTATAAGGATTTTTTATATATTTTATTCTACTATCATTCATAAAGATTACATCATCATTGGATTATTAGAATATATCTAATAATTTAGGTTTTACATAAGGAAAAAATAATTATTCACGTTTTAAGTTAGGAATTATGGTAATTTTGGTTATTACCATCTATCAAAAAATACTCAATTAATTTATTCACATGTGTTGGTTTGTAATAATTAACAGACACATCATGTAGTTTTTGGGATTACTGATAAGCTAATTTTTAAAATTTAGTAAATTTATTTTTATGTTTTGGATATTAATAATTTTTATTAATCATATGTTTATCTATTTAGGAACATGTCTATGTTTAACAATGACTGAGGTTTATTGATTACTGTATTATTTCAATATATATATATAACAATATTGGATAACCTATGATAACCGTTTTTCCAAAATTAAAAACAAATGATTGAAGGAATGAATTATAATTATGTTATGGATATTATGACCCATTAAAAGTAATTTTTAGTGTTTCATATATAAAAAAATTATTTTGGATATTCATTTCCTGGGGTAAGTCAGGAATTATAAATTTATTAAAGTACATCAAAATAATTAATTTTTTCTATTGAAATAGAAACATAAAAAGTTTTCATTTTTTCATATATTCATATTAAATAAAATAATTCATCAACATCAAGAAATGGATATTAAAAAAATATCCTGTTAATATAATATCTGTTGATATAAATGGTCCATTAATGATCAATGATTTATGGTTTTTAGGTCATCAACATTCCTTTGATCACTAAATTTCTTTTGACCAGTGATATTTGTAACAACCTCGCATTAAACATTACTTATTATTCTCACTCTTTAAAGGAATTAGTTTTCTATCATTTCAAAAGATCAATTAGTTTTAGTGTAATAGAGAATCAGAGAAAAACCCCCAAGCATTTTTAGTGGAATCCTCTATTATGTATCCATTTATTCCACTAAACAACATTCATAAAAATAAAACATGATTTATTTTCATGATAAATAATCAAAAGTTTATTCAAGAAATCATCTTTGTCACTAATAATTATTTAACCCTATGAAAAAAATTTAAGACATGTGATGAGTAATGCTGCCCAGTAATGTAAATAAAAATAATGAATGAAAATTTTAATCCATAAATACTTATAGTTTTCTTCCATTTTCAATGTAATATTTTTATTACCCTAGAAAACATAGTTTCTTATATCATGATTCCCTAAAACATGTCCTTAAAGAATGCATGGAAAAAACATGTTCATTAAATGTTGTCCAAGTGATATACAATTCACCCATAAAAAAACTATAAGTTTAGAGACCCGAAGCCTGATGTACATGGAAATTACATAACTTTTGCAGAATACTTAATACATAACAAAAAAACACACACATGGACCGTAATGGTTTATTGTCTTTGGAAACACGGAATATAAACTGCTAATCATTTTGAAAGATCTTAAACATCTCCCATAACGATATTCCCCTTTTTGTTTCCTTACCTAAAACCTTTATTTATTTCCTGGGGAAAATAAAACATAAAAAGGGTGAGCTCAAATGATCAGTAAGGGAAAACATAGAGAACATAAAACAATCCATAAACATTTGAAAGAAAAAACTTGAACATGAAATCTAAACATTAAAACCTTCAGTAAAGTCATAAATCTTGGAAGTACATAAGGCATATATCATAAAGGAACATCAATCAAGATAAAATAGCATGGGAATAAAACATGTAATTGTGGCAACCATTCAGCACATGTTATGATTTTTATAGTAGCCAAGGCATTGCTTCCAAGACCATCTTAGTGGACAAAGTCCCATTCTGAATTGAGTTCACTCCTCGTTTCAGTCCTATAACACTGAATCTGATTAACTTACCCTTCCATCCATGTCTATATCATGAGATATAAATCTTTACCCAATGCATTGGAGGGAGATTTAGGTCTCACCCATCTCATAATGAAATCATTCTTACATTTTCCACACAATAAACATACATCATTCATAATATCCCAACGAATAAAATGGGTTTCATAAACATAATCCCATCATCACATAATCCATATAAAGGAAATGGATATCATTTCATAATAAGAATGTGAAACCATGTAAATCATATAGACATTATTCTAGAAACATACACATATGAAATAATATCATCTTAGATGGATAATGGTTTCGATCAAACACTTGAAATGAATTTTTGAGGAAAATATCCTTTCTTATTTAAAATCATTTTATTTTCACAAAATGTCATGCAATTTTAAAAGAAAAGGATTTTGTTGAAAATAGTCATGAAATATTTTGGAGGAATCGTCCTGAAAATAAGGCTTTATAAAACAGTAAAAATCCTTTCATGCCGTATAAGTTAAAAAACATTCTTCTCGTACTTTTGTCGGAAAAGTCAAAAAAGTACCTCGTAACGTAAACAAAAGAAAGATTTCTTACATACAATGTAGTAAAAGTCAAAAATAGGTAAAAAGGACTTTAAACATACATGAAATACTATTTATAAAACATGTAAATGGATGATAGAAATAACACCAATAAATACTTACGAATAATCAATCTTAGATAAAAATGAGATTTGCAAAATTATCCCTTACCTTATGTCTGATATGCTTCATATGTATCTGAACCTCCTGTATAATGATTTAAATAATTTCATTGACTTATAACATAATCATATTAATTGTTATGACATTATATATGGTTCACTTATGACTTTATATTACCCGTTCTTTTGAAAATTCCATGTTAAAGAGTGTTTTGAGTAAAATCGTTTCATTTGTCGTCCATGTTTTGACTTGTAATTATTCATATGATTACTTAGATCATGATTACTTAATTCCAGAATATAAAACATGATTTATATATAATATATATTCAGAATATACATATATATAATAGATCAATAAATGGAATGAAATACACCATTTATGGAGACGGTAGGCCATACGTACGCATGAACACTGTTTTCGTTTCCTTATTGTGTTGAATAGAATTAAGTAGATGAAATAAATATATATATATACATAAATACTATAGCTTTATAATTTCATATATTTCATTATTATTTCTTATATATACTTTATAATCATTCTTAAATGGTTAACATGGAGAATGAATCTCATCGCGTCGTGGAGACGGTAGTTCATACATACGCACAAGCGATGATATCGTTTCCATAATTATTGAATTGAATTGGAGTGGATGATACAATACATCAAAATCAGTATGATGTTATAATAACTATGAATAGTTATTCTTTACCCCATTATACCCATCCATGTAAAGTGTTGGTGGAAAAGAATATTACACCACAGCGTGGAGACGATATTCCGTACGTACACAGGCGCTGTGATTTTGTTTTTCGTATTATGGATAGAAGGTGAAATGGGGTTGTTTTAGAATTATAATAAAATATCAGTATATTAGTGATACTGAACTTATTACTTCATAATGAAACAACTAAAGAATAAGAAGTGGAAGAAGAAATAATGTTGAAAGAATCTGTAACGGACATTACCTCTTCTTGGAAGCGCCTCTTTGAGACCTCCTTTTAGGGCAGTAAAATTGGCCTTTGAAGAAGACCAAGACCTCTAGGATGTATCTAGGGAAGTGGAGAAGATAATTTAGGAGGGTTTGGACGAGTGTGAAGGCTCAATGTTGTGTGAGGAAGAGAGGGAAGAGGTGCCCTTTTATAAGGGAGGAGAGGGGCACCTTTGGAATCCTCAAAAATATTAGTTTAATATAAATTCAAACCCCACATAAAAACCTCCAAAAATGACACAATTATAATATTTGATGATATAGGGTTGACATATCATCAACCAATAAAATTTAGACATATTAGGAATTTATTTTTAACATTATCAACTTGATTTATCCTTATTTAATCAATTTTATTTTATTTGTTGTAATAAAAATCTAAATTTTAAATTATTAAAAATAATTACTTATTTGTTGATAATTATTCATAATTTGACACTTTATGACATTTTGGACCATATAAATTTAAATTTATCATTTTTTAAATATTTTTGTGATTTTTAAACAATTTTCTAATATGTTATTTTTATAAAATAACAATAGTGTAAATTTTTACACTATTCATTTATTTGAATTTAAATAAACAATATACAAAATATATGTTCGAAATAAAAAATTTAATAGATTAATAACATCTCATATTTATCTAAAAAATTAGTTTAGAACATTAAATAGTTCATATAGTATTTATTTTATAATATTTAAAACAATTTATTTGGTTTATCTCTTAATAAAATAATTACTACAACATTTTTGTATATTTATTTAATATACTTATTTGTTGCATAAAAATTAAAAATAAAATCCTATTATGAATATAAATCTATTAACTTTCACAATAATACTTTTACAAGAATTTATCATGTTAAAATAAAAATATTTAAATTGTTATATTTATTAAATTATGAAGGTGACAACTTTGGCATCATTTAAAATTAAATAATATAAGTGTCATAATCTCTTTTATAAGGCTCCAAATGGTCAAATATTAGACCATTGGATGGTTATGGATTAAATTTACATGAAAAATAAGTTTTTGTCAGAGTTTGTTTCCTTTTATGATAACTATTAGTTTAATTAAAACTATATTCTTGATTTTTCCCTAGATAAACAATTTCCTCATCACTATTGTGTCACAATTAATGATAATTATTTAATGCTTAAAATTATAAATAAATTCATATGATGTAGTTAATGTTATTAGATTTTTGGATACTACTTATATCTGATGTTTCATGATGTTTATCACTAAAATAAAATTAGTATACTTATAAGATTTAAGAATGTTACATGTTGTCACATTCTTTGGTTTTAATAATAATTAAATTATTTTCATGGATAAAAGTCCATTAAATGAATTTAATCCAAAACTTAGGTGAAATTAGTCGACTTTTAGTCATCCAATAGGATTTTGGTATGTTTTAGGGTAATTTTATAATCTTATATTTACCCTTAATTACCTGATTTACCTTTAACTATTGTAAATAAAATTTACCGTAGTTACTATTCATATTGCCCAAAAATAAAAAGTATCTTATTAACATAATTTGTACCCACTGATTCCAAATATGGAATCCATTTTTAAAAATTCAATACAAAAAAGTTTCAGAAAATAATTTAAAATTAATCCCGTTGTTGAAAGAAAACGGGTTTTTGTTTAAAACATTGCAAAAGATTGAATTGATTTTACCTACGAATTCAATGTAAAATCAATGCTAATGACATAAATTATATTAAATGGTAAAAATATATTCTATTTATATTTTAAAACCATTCAATATTATAATTTTACCATATTAATTATCTCAATGAAAAAAGTTGTTACTAATTATGAATTAGCGTATTTTTACTATTCATCAAAACATGAAAGTTATCAGAAAAGTATCAAAAATTTATCCAAAGTAAATTTTTATATCCTAATTCCAAAGAAGAATTTAATTTTGTCAAATTTAACTTATAAACATTGTAAAACCTAGATTTATTTTGGATGCGCCATCAAAAGGCGGCAAAACTACATTTTTTGAAAAATACTTATTTTACCCCAAAAATTTATTTTGTTCTCTTAACATGTTTTAGAAAATTTATAAGATGAATAATAATGTTATAAAATTCAAAATGGGGTTAATACTATTCATAATGGCTAGTTTGTGATAATATTATAATCATATATCACTTTTTAGTGAAACCTGGTATTGCGTACAACACACGTTATTGAGGAAGGTCGCGATTATGTGTAATGAAAGCCAAGTCAGGGGTGCATGTAGTGAAAGACTCCTTTGTTGTTGCATATAACAAAATACAACCATATTTAATTTATACATTGAATATATATATATATATACACACAATGTTGCGTAGAATGACTATTATCAAACGAACAAAAAATTGTATATAACACGATCCAAGAATTGTGTTGCGTATACTGCAAGCTAATACGATGTTGTGTATAGCACAAGATAATCTTGGTGTAGCATAAAACACATGACATCAAATAAATTAAAAAGAATACTTATCATATAATCTTGGGGTGTTACATTCTACCCCCCTTAAAATTAATTTCTCCCTCAAAATTTGTCGGGGTTATACATGGTTTACTATTCGAAAGTTTCTCTAATAGAAACTCACATCGTAAAAAGGAATACCAAAAATTATCTTTAAAAATTAAATTATGAAAGGTAACGGTTACCAAAAATAACTAATCACTGGGTTTCCACGTATGAAAACATAGGGGAAAATATGGATATGGAAGAGAAATCTAACCGTTATGTTCTGATGGAGAGTGGTAGATAACATGGAAATGAAATACCCAACAATCACAAAGCCATAGAATTGCGATGATCTAAGGTACCATCTGATTCATCGGATATAAGATCACTAGCACAACATTTTTGGCTATCAATATAATTTCCCTAAAGTTGAAAATTTTGAATTAGAAGAAATACTTACTTTATTTTGGTACAATATCACTGTTATTCATGCTTTAAACAATTTCCACTTCATCTATTAAAGAAATGATGGTGAACTTGTTATTTGTTAAGTGTTAATAGATCATGTGATAGAATTATGGGTCATTCCATCTGTTTCAAACAAAAGGTTACCAAAAGTTATCAAATATACATAAGTCCATCTATGGTGAGGTTAATCATATACGATTCCAAAAATGAACTTATAATTCATATATCATAACGCTTAATAAAATAACACTAGTTTCTACTAACTAGGGACTTCATGTAGTCTAGTGGTATGCGATAAAGGCCAGTCGCACTTCGGTGGTTGGTTTGATTCCCACAGCCTTGTCCGACGCAACGGGTTGTCGCTCGTCCTAAAGATTGTCCTTTTTCTAAAACTACATTACTATAACATCCCATAAATAATATCAAAAAAGGTTTTAAACAATACTAACTTATGTCCAACATAATCCATTCCAATATTTAGGCTTATCCAAATTAATTCTGTCTGATTACTAGAAATGTCATCTTCTGAGGATCTGAATTCCTTCATCTGTCCCCCATATATCATAAGATATATCCTGTTGTTGGTCACATTCCAAACATTTTAATACCTTAATCATGTATTCTCTTGAAGAATGAATACACATTGAACATTAGTGAAAACATTAATGTTGTCAAAAGTTAACTCTTTCCACATACCAAAATCCAAAAATTCTATATACTCAAACCATGATATAACTTTGTCCTTATAACATTCATGAGCTCATGAATACTTTCAAACATTTCATTTTCTCCTTATCCCTTTATTATGCGCATATCATATTCATTCCAAAATATTTGAATCACTTTTCATGGTTATTGGTACCATAAAATTATCAAAAACCACAATAGACTAATACAAAAATATTCCAATACACCATAAAAGTACCTCAACAACATTATTCTTAAATACCAATTCACAAACACTTCAATACATCCTCTCCATTAATTGTCTTGGAATAATCCCTTCCTTGATTTATAAGTAACCTATTAGGTCAAGGAAATGAATTGGGTAATGCCCATGTTCTCCACAAATAAGACATTGAACTCCATAACAGTCTGTCACTCTATGACCCTTTTCTTTGCACAGATAACATCTTCCCCTCCATTTGAGATATTCCTCAAGGTTCTTATTCCCTTCTTTAGAAATCTCAATCATCCTTTCTCTATGCTCCTCACCATGCGAACATGCATAAAATTACATCTTCCACTTATTTGATGACTTAAGAATACCGCCAAAGTTCACCTTGTTAATCATATATCGTGATGACTGATTCGGCATAATCATAATATCTTTATCTCTAAGAAATACACAATTCTGTTGATCACAGTCACCAATTTGTCCATTGGAATCAACAATAACTGAATTTATTCTCGTTCCCTCCATTGACTAAAACTAGAAACCATAGTATAGGAAATAATTATAATAACGAGGAACCACATAATCATTAAAAGTAACTTATGGGATGTCTAACTTATCAAAGATTCTTTAATCCATTACACCATAGGTTCACCCTAGGTTATTCATGATCGTCAACATAATTCTAGTACTACAAACTATAGTTATACTAAACCTTAGGGACATCCCTAGACATACCTTAGAAATATCTCTAGGGATCTCACTAAAGTTTTCGCATCCTAGTTTCCAAAGGTTGACTAAACCTTTCCTCTAATACCAACTGTAGAGACCCAAAGCTTGATGTACATGGACATTACATTACTTTTGCGGAATACTTAATACATAACAAAAAATGACACACAAGGACCGTTATAGTTTAGTGTCTTTGGAAACTCGGAATAAAAACAACTAATCATGTTGAAAGATCTTCAACATCTACCATAATGATATTTAACTTTTGGTTTCCATACCTAAAACCGTTATTTATTTCCTTGGCAAAATAAAACATAAAAAGGGTGAGCTCAAATGCTCAGTAAGGGAAAACATAGAGAACATAAAACAATCAATAAACATTTGAATGAAAAATATGAACATGAAATTTCAACATTAAAACCTTGAGCAAATTCAAAAATCTTGGAAGTACATAATGCATATATCATAAAGGAACATCAATCACGATAAAATAGCATGGGAATAAAACATGTAATTGTGGAAACCATTAATCACATGTTATGATTTCAATAGTAGGCAAGGCATTGCTGCCAAGACCATATTAGTGGACAAAGTTCCTTTCTGAATCGAGTTCACTCCTCATTTCAGTCCTGTAACACTAAACCAGATTAACATACCATTCTATCCATGTCTATCTCATGAGATATAAATATTTACCCAATGCATTGGAGGGAGATATAGGTCCCACACATCTCATAATGAAATCATTCTTACTTTTGCCACAAAATAAACTTACATCATTCATAATAACCCAACGAATAAAATGGGTTTCATAAACATAATACCATCATCACATAATCCATATAAAAGAATTGGATCTCATTTTATAATAAGAAAATTGAAACCATGTAAATCATTGAGACATTATGCTAGAAACATACACATATGAAATAATGTCATCTTAGATGGAAAATGGTTTTGATCAAACACTTGAAATGAATTCTTTAAGAAAATATCCTTTCTTATTTAAAATAATTTTATTTTCACAAAATGTCATGAAATTTTAAAAGAAAAGGATTTTTTTGAATATAGTCATGAAATATTTTGGAGGAAGCTTCATGAAAATAAGGCTTTATAAAACCGTAAAAATCCATTCATGTGGTATAAGTTAAAAAAAACATTATTCTCGTACTTTTGTCGGAAAAGTTAAAAACGTACCTCGTAACATAAACAAAAGAAAGATTCATTACATACTATGTTATAAAAGTCAAAATGGGTAAAAAGGACTTTAAACATACATTAAAACACTTTTATAAGACAGGGACATGGATGATAGAAATAACCCTAGTAAATAATTACGAATAAGAAATCTCGGATAAAAATGAGATTTGCAAAATTATCCCTTACCTTATGTCTGATATGCTTCGTATGTATCCAAACATCCAGTATAATGATTTAAATAATTCCATTGAATTATTAATTAATCATATTCATTGTTATGATATCAGATATGGTTCAATTATGACTTTATATTACCCATTCTTCTGTAAATTCCATGTTAAACAGTGTTTTGGGTAAAATCGTTTCATTTGTCGTCCGTGTTTTGACTTGTAATTATTCATATGATTAATTAGATCATGATTACTTAATTAAAGAATATAAAACATGATTCATATATAATATATATTCATAATGTACATATATATTATATATCAATAAATGGAAAAAAATACACCGTTCATGGAGACGGTAGGTCGTACATACACATGAATGTTGTTTTCGTTTCCTTATTGAGTTGAATGGAATTCAGTTGATGACATATATATATATATATATATATATATATATATATATATACATAAATCCAGTAGAATTATAATTTCATATATTTCATTATTATTGCTTATATATACTTTATAATCATTCTTAAATGGTTAACATAGATAATGAATATCATCGCGTCGTGGAGACGGTAGTCCGTACGTACGCACAAGCGATGATATCATTTACATAATTATTGAATTGAATTGGAGTGGATGATGCAATTTATCATGAATCAGTATGATGTTATAATAACTATGTATAGTTATTCTTTACACCATTATACCCATCCATTTAAGGTGTTGGTGGAAAAACATATTACACCACGACATGGAGACGATATTCTGTACGTACGCACACGCGGTGATTTTGTTTTCCGTAGGATGGATAGAAGGTTAAATGGGGCTGGTTCAGACATATAATAACATATCTGTATATGAGTGATACTGATGTTATTACTTCATAATGAAACAACTAAATAAGAATAAGTGGAAGAAGAAATAATGTTGAAAGAATCGGTAATGGACATTAACTATTCTTTGAAGAACCTCTCTGAGACCTCCTCTTAGAGCACTAAAATTGGACTCTGAAGAAGACCATGACCTTTAAGATGTTTCTAGGGAAGTGGAGAAGAGAATTTTGAAGGGTTTGGATGAGCTTCAAGTCTCAATGTGGTGGGAGGAAGAGGGGGAGGAGGTGCCCATTTATAAGGGAGGAGACAGACATCTTTGGAATCCTCAAAAATATTAGTTTAATATAAATTCAAACCCCACATAGAAACCTCCAAAAATGACTCAATTCAAATATTAGATGATATAGGGTTGTAATCTAATCAACCAATAAAATTTATACATGTTAGGAATTTATTTTAAACATTATCAACTTGATTTATCCTCATTTAATCAATTTTATTTTATTTGAGGTAATAAAATTCTAAATTTTAAATTATTACAAATAATTACTTATTTGTTGTTAATTATCCATAATTTGAAACTTTATGAAATTTTAGACAATATAAATTTAAATTTATAATTTTTTAAATATTTTTGTGATTTTCAAACAATTTTATAATATGTTATTTTTATAAAATAACAATAGTGTCAATTTTGACATTATTAATTTATTTGAATTTAAATAAACAATATACAGAAGAAATGTTCAAACTAAAAGATTTAATAGATTCATAACATGTCATATGTATCTAAAATATTAGTGGAGCACATTACATAGTTCATATATTATTAATTTTATTATTTTTAAAACCATTTATTTTGTTTATCTCTTAATAAAATAATTACTACAACATTATTTTATAATTATTTAATATACATATTGGTTGGATAAAAATTAAAAATAAAATCCTATGATAAATATAAATCTATTACCTTTCACAATAATACTTTTATTATAAATTTTCATCTTAAAATCAAAATATTTTAATTGTTATATTTATTAAATTATGAAGGGGACAACTTTGGCATTATTTAAAATAATATAATATAAGTGTCATAATCGCTTTTATAAGGCTCCAAGGGGTCAAATATTAGACCGTTGGATGGTTATGGTTTATATTTACATGACAAATAAGTTTTGGTCAGGGTTTTGTTCCTTTTATGATCACTATTAGTTTAATAAAAACTATATTCTTGATTTTTCACTAGATAAATAATTTCTGCATCACTATTGTGTCACAATTAATGATAATTATTTAATACATAAATATTTTAAATAAATTCATATGATGTAGATAATTTTATTAGATTTCTTGTGACTAATTATATCCGATGTTTCATGAAGTTTATCACAAAACTAAAATTATTATACATATAAGATTTAAGAAAGTGACATGTTGTCACTTTCTTTGGTTTTAATAATAATTAAATTATTTACATGGACAAAAGTACATTAAATGAATCTAATCCGACCCTTAGGTGATATGGGTCATCTTTTAGTCATCCAATAGGATTTTGGATGGTGTTAGGGTAATTATATAATCTTATATTTACCCATAATTACCCGATTTTCCTTTAACTATGTTAAATAAAATTTACAATAGTTACTATTCATAATGCCCAACAATAATAAGTATCTTATTAACATAATTTGTACCCACTGATTCCAAATATGGAATCCATTTTTCAAAATTAAATACACAAAATTTTCAGAAATTAAATTAAAATTAATCTCGTTGTTGAAAGAAAACATGTTTTTATTTAAAACATTGCAAACGATTGAATTTATTTAACCTAAGAATTCAATATAAAATAATTGCTAATGAAATAAATTATATTAAATTGTAAAAATATATTATATTTATATTTTAAAACCATTAAATATTATAATTTAATCATATAAATTATCTCAATGAAAAAATTTGTTTTTAATTAAAAATTAGCGTATTTTTACTATTCAACAAAACATGAAAGTTATCAGAAAAGTTTCACAAATTTATCCAAAGAAAAATTTTATATATTAATTGAAAAGAAGAATTTTATTTTCTCATATTGAACTTATAAACATGTAAAAACCTAGATTTATTGTGGGTGTGTCATCAAAAAGTGGAAAAAATGCATTTTTTGAAAAATACTTATTTTACCTGAAAACTTTATTTTGTTCACTTAACATGTCTAAAAAAATTATATAATGAATAATAATGTTATGAAATTCAAAATGTGGTTAATAATATTTATAACGGATAGTTTGTGATAATATTATAACCATATATCATTGTTTAGTGAAACACGGTATTATGTACAACACACGCTATCGAGGATGGTCGCGATTGCATGTAATGAAAGCCAAGTCGGGGTTGCGTGTAGTGAAAGACTCCTTTGTTGTTTCATATAGAAAAATCTAACCATATTTCATTTATACATTGAATATATATATATATATATAAATATATATACACTCAATGTTGCGTAGAATGACTATTATCAAACGAACTTGAAATTGTGTATAACACGATCCAAGAATTGCGTTGCGTATACTGCAAGCTAATATAGTGTTTCATATAGCACAATATAATCTTGGTGTAGCATAAAACACATGACATAAAATAAATTAAAAAAAATACTTATCATAAAATCTCAGGGTGTTACAATTTTCTCACCATATGAAATCACACATTTCTTATAAAATCCATATAAATAATAAAAAAATCATAATGGTAAACAATTTAATAATATTCATATCACCCTCATATTTGATAAAGCTCTATCTAAATCATAGGGAGCGACCATCATGGATAAATTTGGGATAACCATCGTAGTACATTCCATAATCTCTTAGGAGAACCCTAATGGGATAACTCAGTCACATTACCCAATGCATTGGAGAGCTATTATAGTATCACTGAACCTCAGATTATAATGGATCCAAATATTGTCATAAAAATTTCCCAATAACCATAACATAATAATAAAACAAAAATCCTTCATAAAAAATAATTTTTAACAAAATAACCAATCCAGTTTAAAATAACATTTATTTTCTAAAAACCCAGGAACTAAAAAATTATATTTTTTTAAATATAAACATGAAATCATGTACAATAATAATCAAAACATTAATGTTTCAAGGGTGTGTTAAAATCCATTAATTTCATATAAGTTATAAAAACATTCCATTGACTATTATAAAAATAATCATTGAAATTGTATGTTATTTTTACAGTATTCCCCTAAAATAAAACCATAAAAAGATTCCTTTGTCAAATCATTTGATATAAATTAAAATATTACCTTCTAAAAAATTCATTTACATATAAATATTTTAATTAAAATAGTTTGAAAAAATTATATGACATAGAATAATTCATAAAATAAATCATCAAAACATTTATAAAGGGGATTTTTAATTAAAGAGTCTCTTACCTTGATTTTGAATGATCACATAAATTCCATATATTCCTGAATAATAATTTTAGGTTTTTTTATAATATCATGAGAAACAATTCCATGTTTATTATTCCTTTTATGTCACTTAATACCATCTTATAAAAACTATTGGATTATATAAGTTCATTTTAGACATTTTGATGATATTCAGTACTTGAGTCAAAAATGACTTTTGTAAGATATATTCAATAAAAGTTATCATTGCTAAATCATTTCCATTATAATATTCATTAAATAATAAAAAATTTATACATAAATAATAAATTTAAATTCATTCATTAAATATGGTTAGGAAAAATTATTTATGTCACAATGATGGAAATGATAGGTCTTACGTACACAAGAGTAACATTTTCAATTATCAATGATCATTACTAAATGAAAGTAAGATTTAATTTATAATTAAATTATTATAATAATATATTTATTCTCATATAAATCTTTTATATATACTAATATATATAATTCATTTTATGTGTGGATGAAAAAAAAGTTATATCACTTTGTGGAGGTGATAATGTTCAAGTACACAAGAAAGACATTATAATTTATTTGTTCACGGAATGGTTAGAAACAAAATGGTATATTATTGTTTCATGATGATTAATATTTCAGGAATATCATATTTAATCTTTAATTTCATCATTATAAATTATCTTGAGAGACGGTGATAGAAAACAAATTATATAGGTTTGCGAGGCAATATTTAGCAGTACACAAAAATGATTAATTGTTTTCCAATTTGAATGAAGTAGAGATGGATATATGTAATAAATCTATGATAATTACATATATTTATATTTAGGATATTGTATTTATTATTTTATATTCGGTGATTCTATTTTTATGTATGTTGAAGAATAAAAAAATTGAAACTCTCCATTAAAATATAATAGACCCTCTTTAAAAATCAATCGTTTCATAACACCTTACAACTAATAAATTTGGTTTATTCATAAAATAAGTCCTATATAATTTTGGAAGCTATTTAAGAAGGAATTGTAGTAGTTGTTTTCCAAAAAAATTTATTCAATTTTTTAAAAAATTAGAAGAAGATGTTACCTTTTATAATTGAGGGGAGGGGAACTCCTAACAATTGTACAAGTATTAAATTAATTTAAATTAATTTTCTATTAAAAATTGATCCAATGATATAAATTTAAAAAATAAGATGAATATGGGTACAAATAACCTCATAAAATAAAAACTAGATATGGTTTGATGAAATTTATACCCTTATCTACTGTTTATACACTTTATTTAACTCTTTTAATTATTACTGTGACAATATAGATTTTTAATATTTAAGGGTCACTAATGTTACTATAAAATTCCAAACAAACCATAAATGATTCATGTATGAAATTTTAATATTTATCCAGATTATTTATTCAAATATAATATCCTTCATTATTTTATAAATTTTATAAAATATATTGTATTTGAAAAATATCATTATTGTTAATTTTCACATAATTCATTACTTTCAAATTAAAAAATATCATAAAAACAAGATTTTTTTAAAAAAAAATCAATACATACCTAATATATAAAATACAAATATCAAATTATTTTATGAAAATATCTACTTGATGATTTATTTATTTTAACATATTTAATATCATTTATTTTATTTTTTCCAGTAATTGAAAAAGTACTATAATAACATTGTGCCAGAATTTAAGGTAATTATTTCATGAAAAAAACAAAATAAATTAAAATTATTTATATAAATATTTTATATTTTAAATTAATTCTAAATATAAAATGTATATACTATATTTAAAATTAAATTTTTATTAAAAATATGAATATGACATCTTTTACTCTTCATTAAATAAAATATTATAAATTTTATACACTCTTACACATAGCTTAAAAAGTTAATAATTAAATAATTTTATGACTGTTGTCTATTATTAATCATTCAATAGAAATTAGGCAATTTTTAAGGACATTTTCTTATCCTTATCTTTTTATTTTTACCCTAAATTTCCCTATTTACTCTTTACCATTGTTATAAATCAAGTAAAGTTACTATTTATATTGGAATAAAAATTAAAATGGGAATCTTTAAGAAATTTGGAAATTATGTCTAATAATATCAATTTCAATTTTAAAAATTCAATTCACACAATATTTATAATTTAATTTAAAATTAAACATGTAATATGAAGTAAAAAATGGGTTTTCAGAGAAATTCTCTTTTTAAGCATGAAATGTTTTTATAATAATTTCTTGTAAAAAAATTCTTTAAAAATACATAACATTGATTATTTTATATAAAATTTACGATTTCAAAATATTAAAATAATTAAAAATAAAATTCTATCTTTTAATTACTTGAATAATTTTATTTTTCTTAAAAATTGTTATTTTCACATTATTTTGAAAAATAAATCATTTCAATTAACTATTCAAATTTAACCGTGGGAAAATACTGAAAATATGATTTAAAAATTTAATTTAATTTTAGAAAATGAATTTTATAAAATATTTAGAAATTAATTATATTATTTCTATATGAAAAACAATAAAACTCATTTTGGAAGGAAATATGTATTTGATGAATAAAATTACTTCACTAAAATATAATACTTATTCACAAATAATTCCTTAATACATTATCAATTAGTATAACAACTAAATATTTAAATATTATATTAATAAAATTTATTCCTGCCAATATAACAGATATGTTATAATGGCAACATATTCGTAGTGAAATTTAATTGTCCGTTTAAGGTTTCTATGGAATATATTATATGTTATCGATTATAGTGTTCCTTTTAAAATACTCAGATGTTACATTATCCCACATTTTGGAATATTTTTCCTCAACATTTTGAACTTGCGATCAGTATCTAGGCCTTGATTATTTAAAATAAAAATATTTAAATCCCACATTAGAAAAATATCAAAAACATCCTCTTAAAAATATAGAAAATAGAGTATGAATGTCACCCGTGATAAAACATAATAGGATTCTATGTAGTAACAAATGGACATGGAAGAGAAAAATAACTACCATGTTCTAATGGAGAGTGATAGACAACATGGTCATTATAAATTTAACAATCATTAAACATAATTATGTGTTCGGTAAAAAGTTAATTGATTTATCATTAAGTAAAAAAAATGTAATAAATTTTTACATGACATTTTTATTTTATAATTTTTTACCTATATTTTAGGAAATAAAATACTAACTATATTCAAAACACAATGAAATATATCTACATTATAATTATAATTTCAACCTTTATTCAATTTCTACCAAAATCTCATCTTTCTCTCCAAATTATGGGTATATAAGATGTATTTTAATTCCTAAATCATTAAAAATAACTTCTAAAGATTTAAAAAATCTACAGAAGGATAAAAATATATTTCTCATACCTTTATATGTTTACCAAAACCAAAATGGTTAGTAAAATATAAAATAATTACAAAAAATGAAGAAACTGTCAAATGAAGAAAAACTACCTTTAACCTAAAGAATTCAATAATAATACCCAAATTTTAAAAAATATCATTAGAAAAATATTTTTCATTAAAACTCAAAAAAACATATATTAACTGAGATTGAAACTCAAAAAAATGATCACACCAACTTCAAAATAACATCATTCAGTCTTAATGTCTCATATAAATAATTAAATTACATAAATTACATAATATCCACGATATGATAAAAATTTACATAAAAAATTGAATCATTATATTCTTATAACAAATTAATATTTGAAACAAAAAAAATTATTCTTCCAAAAAACCCCCAAAAATATAACATATTTATTTTGGAGTCCCTAAATAGTGAACGACTTCAGAAACATCATTAGTCAATTAACAACCAAATAATTATCCAACTCAATGGAAATCTATTAAAAAAATCAGATTTTACCGAATTTAACATATTAATAATCAATAATATTGTTTAATTTAAAATAATTCATAATAAACAAGAATTCATGTATGTCAATGGTAGGTGATCATCCTTTGACTCCCTTCATTTGTGGGTTCAATTATCATCGCCTTTCTAGATGCCATGGGTTGTCACATAGTCTACAAGTTATTATTTTTCTAAAATAATAATTGTATAGTCTTCATAAAATTACATAAATCAATGAAAAATAAAAAACAATATCATTAATATATTTTAACCATAATTTTTATCTCGTACTTTTATTTTTCATCAAAAAAAGGTAATAACACATAATTACCCCAGAAAACAAATTTCTATAAAAATACCATTAGTCACATTAATATTTAATAACATAAATACTCAAAAGTGGATTCTAATTTATTATTATTATTACCAAACTTTAAATTGTATACCCTTGAAGATATCTATAACTCAAAAATATACATCAAAAGAAAACATCTTAATCTCTAAATTATTCCAAACCCTGTTCTGATACTAATAGTAATGATACATCTTTAAACACTACATATTCTGGTGAAATTTTAATATAGTTTATTTTATTACATTCCCAGATATATTTTATATTTATAGCTTTAGTTAATAAAGAAAAACTACTAGACATTACAAGTGGACACCTCAATACTATACCCATTTTTTTTCTTAAAAAACGTATTTAAAATAAAACACCATTTTTTTGAAGATAAATATCAAAAAATTTAATCTATATACCATACTTGTCCCAACTCATACATTAACCCTAAGAAAAAAATTAAACATCAGATTATCATAAAAATTATAGTAAGGTACATAAAAAAATGATTGAAATTGTTAGTCCCTAAATACTTATAAAATTTTTACTTTTTCAATGTAAAATTTTTCATTCCAAATAAAAAATATTTACTTCTCAAAAAGTTCCATAAAACATTTCATAAGGCTGAATAAAATAAACATAAAAACTTATATAGTTTTCATAAAAAATACTCACAATGTCATAGCTTTGACCCATAAAACAGAAACCAATTGCTTTCCTTATGAGAATATAAGATTCCTATAAAATCAATAACAAAAATAGATAAATCAATAAATTAACTTGTGTAATAATTTTATCATGACTCTTAAATATAACATATCTCTCCTTAATAAACATGGAGAAACCATCGTTGTTACTTTTGGAAGGACTATCAAACTATATTCCATAATCTCTTAGGGTAAACCTTTCTGGTTAACTCTATCTCATTACTCAATGTATTGGGGAGATATTATAGGATCTCCCACCTAAAATTTATCATATAACCACACATTCTCAACCACAATTCCCAATTTATATAACATTGTCATATAACTTAAATAATTCTTCATAATCAGTGTCGAAAAAAATAACCCTTCCATTTTGAAATCACATATCTTTTAAAAATCCAGACATATACAAATGTCAGAAATTTATTTAAAAATAATCATGTAATGTTTTCAAGAAAACCTCAAAACATTAAGGAATAATGAATGAGGTAAAATATTTTTTTACATATAAGATAAAAATCATTTTTTTAGTTTTGTAAAAGGAATCATTAAAGTGTTTTTATTTAAATAAACTCTCTTAATTTTAAATATAAAAAAATGTATTTTTTTAAAAAAATGGATGAAATTATAAAATAAATTTTTTGAAATAATGATTTTAATATATATAAATTCATTAAAATTGTTTCAATAACATGGACATGATTAAAAACGTTTTAGAAAATAAATCATTAAAACATTTTGAATGTGGATGTCTTTTAGTAGATTACCATAAATTGAGTCTGAATCATCACATAAGTTATTTATATTCTTAAATAGTAATCATTGGTTAATTCATAATTACATAATTACAATTTTATTTTTTATTATTCTTTTAATATCACTTATTACCATGATATAAAAATTACTTAATTTTATAAGTTCATGTCTGACATTTTAATGATATTCAGTAATTGAGTCCAAATGAATTTGGTATGATATATATAGTCAAAATTCTCATTTGTAAATCATATCCAAACTAATAATAATAGCATAATAATATTTGTTATACATTTTTAAAAATTTTAAATCCATCCATTAAATATGATTATGAATAATGAACTAATTTACAATTATGGAGATGGTTCATCATACATACTCATGAGTAATGTTTCCATTTTTCAATAATAATTATGAGAAAAAGGAAAGAATTAAAATATATTTTATGATTTATAATAATATATTATATATCATATTATTAATATAATAAACATATATATATATATATATATATATCATTAATGTGATATGGGGATGAAAAATTTATCAGATCGCTTTGTGGATGTGATAATTCAGATGTACACGTGAACAATGATATCATTAGTCTATGGATGGAATGGTAAGAACATAAATTATATTTTATCTTTCAATAATGATAAATATTTCATGAATATAATATATAAACATTAATTTCATCATTAAAACTAGTCTTCATAGATGGTTAAGGAAAATTAATTACATCGGTTTTCGAGGTTGTAGTTCATCATACACAAGAATGATTAATTATTTTTCCATTTTATTGAATTAGAGATTGAGACAGGTCAGGAACCTAAGATAACAAAATTTAAACATGTTGAGGAAAATTTATTTATTATTTGAGATTGGTGGAAGAATTTTTTTGATATATTGAATAATAAACAAAATTAAAATGCTGGATTAAAAATGATACTTCTTCTTTAGAAATCCCCCATTTCATAACTCTTTAAGGCCACTATGTTTAGTTTTATACATAAAATAAGAAGTCTAGAACGTTGGTATGTATTATATTAATTAATTTCTTTAATAAAATGTGATCTTTCCCTGAAAGAAAAGATCCCTATATTATCATAAAAAATGGTTACACAAGTCTGAAAGAAGAAGATTTATAAATGTCCCTCCTAAAGAAGGGAAAAAGATCATCAGGGACCTTATCCTCCCAATAAAAATCATTCCCATTGACTCCCTTGTTATAAATCCCTTCTTCCAATGAATTTTACTCTCTATACACATGAGTGAATAAGTGGTCCTTTGAGTATAGGAAGTCCAAAAATTTATTCCAACAATTGGTGAGCTTTCAGGATAGATGTAGGGCCCCTATACGAATGGCCGAGACAATAACCATGGAATCAAATTCAATACAGGTTTTGTTCCAACCCCTACTCTCATCTTGCTCCACCACTATGATGAAACCATATATTTCTGTTTCAAGGGTAGAGGTTATACCGCAAGATCCATAAATGCACCCAAGAAAATTCCCCTGATGTTCTCTATAAACATAACAAAAGCCATTAGGCCATGGATTACCCCTTGAGGCACCATCAGAGTTGATTTTGATCCAACCAATAATGGGAACCTACCATATAACTTCCAATGTCCCATGTGGAGGAAGAAAGTTACCTTTCATCGCAATCTGATTGAGAACCGATAAATCATGAAATGAATTTTCACAAAACACACCTTTCAGAATCTTCACCTCACTGATAGTAATGAGGATTCATGCCACCATAACACCAGACCGGAAGTGCTATAACTAATGTATGATATTGTTTCTTGAAAACAATTTTAAATGAACAACTTACACATTAATAGTAAGAAAAATAAAATGAAGCTGTGGTGACAGCGTCAAAGAGTGCCAACTTTTAATGAGGTATTCAATTGTGTTGAAGTGATGCAGCGGGGCCTAAAAATGTCATAAACACCCCTCCATATCACCAATGCCACAACACAACTAAGGAATAGATGATCCACATCTTTCTAATGCTAAAATCACAAAACACAAATGGAAAAAATTGAGATACCACATACCTTCAAGAAATCATCTGTTGGTAATGTTTTTGAGCCAGTCTCCAAGACATAATAGACTGAGAAGGCCATCAAAAGTTCCTCTGCAAAATATTAATTAAATTCAACATGATATTTAGTATATTAATTTCTCAAAATATTAAATTAATTGATACATTATCAATGATTCATAGTATTAATGATTTAATTATTCTATTAATATGAATCACTCCTATAAATTAAATGATTGTGTTAGAACAGTCACATTTGTAAAATGATATTTTGGTGTTCGTTTCAACATGATATGTAGTATCTTATATGCTAAAAGACATAGTGTTTCCATTTAGAATATTGGTATGTTACCACATTTATAAATCTTTATAATTAATAAATCTTATTTTTTTTTATATCTTCACTTTCCACCAATTTTATTTTATGTAAAATGCTTTTTATCTTTTATTCCATATAATATTAGTACTCAAATTTATCACCTTTTAAAAGGCTGTTTTATTAACCCTTTTTAAAAATATGGTTTTTAGAAAATTTATTTTAAAATATATAAACCCTGACATTTGGGAACAAGACAATATTTTGAGTAAATAAGTTATTTATGGTGTGTAGAATTAAACACCTGATTTTTCTTAAAAACATTTTAATCGATATAGTATGAGACATGAACTCTTGTTCTTAAATAAGTAATGAAGGTGTTGTATAATGAAATATCGATTTAGTTTTTAATTTTTTGATTTAAATAACATGGTCATTGGTATAGAGGGTATCCTTATTATGAAAACATGGAATCTTATAGTGGAATCCAAAAATATAATAATGAATGTAGTGCATGAAATCACATTTAAGTCAAATATGTTAATATTGAACATTTCCATTAAATTTTTTCCCTAAATGTTACAAATAAAAAACATAAAAATATTCATTTAGAAAAAATATTGTTGATAAATCGTTAAAACATCAAAAATGACATTTTTAAAGTAACGTTCCCTTTACATAAATCTTGAATCATCTCTTACATTATTTATCATCATGAATAATTAACATGTGTTGATTATTTAAATTTTAATAAAAAATATCATTTTCTTCTGAAAGTTATTGGATCTCTATTAGGGTATGTTTTTACCCATGTTTTAGATTGAGTCCTTCGTTTTGTTCAATTAAGTATGTATTTAAGTCCATAAGAAGGCTCAACGGTTGTTCGGGAGATCGAGAAATAAAAAAGGGGAAAATTTGGTCATTGGGATAGTCACACAGTCTATGAACATTTAGTCCTAACCATGAGTATAGTGTCACGACCCATCCCAGTGGGGCCCGCGCCGTGACTCCCCGTGCTCGCCTCCAATATGCCAGGTGCTGGTGACTAGCATCGTGTAGACATAATATTAATCATGGGAGGCATTGCCTAAGTACCTGTACACACACACACACATCTCCAAGCCCACAAATGATGAAATGTAAAAACACTAAGGAACAAAATGCATACATACAAATATACCCAACCAATAGAGTACGATAGAAGGTAATGTACTGAATGTAAACTAAGCCAGAATACATATCGACCGAAACAAAAGTATGAAAATTGCAATGTCCAACCTATAAAAACAAAAGGTACTGGGACTGCCACTTCTAGCCGTATGAACTCCTCAGCCTATAGGGAACTCAGAAAGTATAGTCATGTCCTGGTCTACCCTGAACTCTATCAAAAGGTTTCTCGTCTGCACAAGACATGACACGTGCGGGAAAAGCCCTTGTAGAGGTAAGAATAACAATACACAGTAGAGGACCCCGAAAACTGCAAAGAAATACACAAAGTAAATGTACAGAAAGCTATGTAGGGTATATGTCTACAGAACATATATCACAAACCATAAATACTCAAAACCAAGACCTGTAGTCTAGAGACAAGTCACACAACCGCATACCTCCAACTAGGGGTTCAGTTCAATGATTCCACGAAGCACTCATTCCGGGAGAACACACTCTACAAGTCTTATAGTTCTGATGTCATCTGTATGAGAAGTAATGTTCATCAGGAAGCATCACAAGAGGTAGTTACACTCATTATGGGACACACACTCCTGAGTGAGAATGTTGCGGTAGATAGATGCAATCATTACGAGAGACACACTCTTGGGTGGTAAAGATCAGGATACACAGATGAGGATCACTGCTAGGGATATGGTGGATACCGCGACTCATCAGGAATTCACCTACTAGGTGGAGGATATATGCTTAGTGGAGTTGGTCACGTCAATGCCAGACTCTTCCTAGGATCAAAAATGGATATAGGATCTTGTTCCGGGCCTCTCGAATGGATGCCTGACTCTATCACAAAAAGTCTAGATGAAGGGATCATACTCCAGTAAAAGGGAACGATGCCTGAACTTCAGGGGAATGAGATGAAGGGGAACTAACCCAAACGAAATACGTCCAAGATATGATGAACAAGAGGACCATACCATTTCCCTAAAAGTACACAACGTGCAGAAAAATTTACACGCCGTGTTGTCTGACCCAGGGTACTGCCCGTGTACAATGGCCAGTGTCATATGGTTGGTCATGTAGAAAACCTAAGTACATGGCATGTACTATGGTGTACATGCCGTCTCTGAGTGACTGGGGTTGGCTCCATGTACGCTAGCCATGTGCCTGTACATGGTCATCAACCCCTGTAATCGGTACACGGGGTGGCCCGCGTTACTAGCCTCTCCTAGCTATGTGATAGAGTACACGGTCGTGTACTCCATCCCGTGTCCATTTTCTCCATGGATACACACCAAGTTCCGTGTAGCCACCTCGGCCATCCTCTACACGTCGTGTCGCCTGAAGCTGTGTAGTCCAACCCATGCTCGTGTACATCCCAAAATACATGCTGAGCTTTGGTGAATGTCTAACACGATATGTGACCAGGGTCATACGTTGTGGGATTTCCGTCGGACCCTTGAAACATTATCTATCACCGCCAGTACTACATGACATATTCTTCAGAAGTACACATCGTGTATTCTGTAAATTTCTAGAAAAGACGCTCTTCGCCGATGCGCCTCTTATCCTGCTCCTCATGTCGATCTGGCTGTTCGATCGCCACAAAACTCCAGATTCCAAGTTTCCCGGATGTACCGATGTCGCCTCCATTTATTTCGACCCTCTGATCGGCTCCAAAAACATGTTTTGATCTTCTCGCACAAAGAATTCTTGAAGAACGGTATCTTCCATTCCGGGCTGATTCATAGCCAGTCATGGTCGTCGCACCTCCATAGGATTGTTTTGATTTAAAGTATCTTGTTTCAGATCGTTGCGTCGCAAAACATATGGGAAACGATCCGTTGTTCATCGCCCCCCGAAGAACGTGAAGAACGTGTTAGAAGAAAAGGGGAAGTAAAAACCCATAGAACAAATTTGAGGAATTAACCTCCTCCTTCGTTCGTCACGAAATTGATCCACTGCAGCTAATAGGATTAAATGGAGTAAAAATAAACAAAAATAATAAACGTGGTTTACATCCCCCATAATCATCACAAAGAAAATCCCTCCCTCAAGAACGCATGAATCCACAGATCAACTTGTTCATGGTTGTTCCGCGTTGGTTGATTAAATCAAAATCGGGAAAAGAATAATTAAATAACAAAGACCTACATTTAATAAATGATCGATCTTTGAAGAAAGGGTCATGCTACCGTCATCATCCAGATCCTTCAAATTTGTTGGTGGTGTGATTCGCATCTTCGATCCATCATTATTCGTCGTTGAGAATTTACTCCAACGCTCCGCGGATTCTCCAGATATTTTTCGCAATCATGACCAATGAGAAAAAATCGATTATCATAATGAAAATGGGAAGGTATTTGACATCCCATTATGCTGTGGCATAAATGAGTCAGTGTTGCTGTTTCTGAGTCATTATGACAAGAAATTAATGACTGAAACAGTTGCCCTGTCGTTGTGCTACAGCAGATGTTTCCTTAAATGAAATAAAATATACTTTTGAATTTATTTTATTTTAATTTACTTAAAATATCCAAAAATAAAATTTTTCCCTTAACCAATTCCAGTCGATGTTAGGCTCATTATTAGGTAAAGTCGTCTCCCAGGATGCAATGGTGCCCTCAGATTTTTAATTTGGCCATCCATTTGGAAACTGCCACTACCGCGCAAAAGTGCTGACTCACTTAACATAAAAAAAGTGCAAACCATTATTCCGGGATCACTGGGCCTCAGAATGATTTGACTTTTTCATTTACTTTCTCAAAATAATTCCATATAATATTTGAAAATAATACACGGAAAATATGAGACATTATATTATCCCTACCTTGGGGATTTACGTCCTCATGAATACAAAACAAGACTACTAAAAAAGATGATTGTACTGTGCACAGATCTTAGCCTCCCACTCCCACATGCTCTCATGAATATTCTCGTGTTTCCACCAGATTCACACCAAGAGAATCATTCACCCACAAATGGTCCTCTACTACTGATCCTCGATCACCATTGGGTACTCAAAAGAGGTTACTCCATCCTCAATGTCCTAATCTCCCCAGTTGATGATGTGTGATGGATCATGCACGTACCTCCTCAGATGAGACATGTGGAAGACAACATGTACCCGATGCAACTGTGGCGGTAGATCTTGGTGATACACCACTTAGCCAACTCTACACAGTATCTGTAAAGGTCTGATGAACCTCAGAGATAGCTTTCCACCCTGACCAATTCTCTGTAACCCTCGTCGAGGTGGGACCCAAAGAAAGATGTGATCTCCCTCCTCGAACTCTAGATGTCTCTGTTGTCTCTCAGAATATGACTTTTTCCAGCTCTGTGCAGTCTTCATCTGCTCTCGGATGACCTGCAACTTCTTTCTGGTAGCTCGCACCAACTCTGGACCCATGAGTGCTGACTCTCCTGGGTCAGTCCAGCAAATCGGCGACTGGCACGGTCTCCCATACTAGGCCCTGAACGATGCCATACCAATGGTGGAGTGCTAGATATTGTTGTATGAAAACTCCACCAGTGGTAGGTGGACCTCCGAAATACGATCAATGACCAGGATAGAGGCTCATAATATACCCTTCAAAAGCTGAATGGTTCTCTCCGTCTGACCATCTGTCTGGGGATGAAACGATGTGCTCAATCATAGCTGAGTCCCAAAAGTCTCATGCAATCCCTTCCACAGTCGGGATGTGAAACATGCATCTCGGCCTGATACTATTGTTGAAGAGACTCCATGAAGCCGAACTATTACCTGCATGTAGAGGTGTCCCACACTCTCTATGGAACTCTGCTCCATGATAGCTAGGAAGTGGGCGGACTTGGTGAGTCGGTCAAAGATCACCCAAATTGAATCATACCCATTAGATTCCTATGGTAATCCTGTCATGAAGTCCATCAATATTTCATCCCACGTCCACTCTGGAACTTCTAAGGGGTGAGGTAATCCTATTGGAACCTGGTACTCAGCCTTGACCAGCTAGAATGTAAGGAATCGAGAAAAAAACTCTGCTACTACCTTCTTCATGCCTGACCACTAGAACTGTTGTCGGAGATCCTGGTATATCTTTTCCACAATAGGATTTACCACCAAGGGGGATGTATGAAACTCCCCCAAGATCTCCTCCTACAATGCAACTAGTACAACAATGCATCCTCTGAAAAGAATTATGTGCTCCCCACCTTGTGAATATCCATCAGGAGTATGTCATGTGGATAACCGAGCACGTAAATCAACATAGTCTACAACTCCTAGATGCACCTCCCTAACCTTCTGTAAGAGTGGAGGGATGGAAACCATCGACTGTAGGCAGGATGCATCTTCCCTATCCATGAAGGACAACTGCAACATAGCTAACTGCACTGTCGCCTCACTCAACACCTGTGAGCTCGATCTTCTGCTCAGACAATCTGCCACCTTGTTCCCCATCCCATGAGTATAGATGATCCCAAAATCATAGACCTGGAGGAACTCTAACCAGTGATTCTATCTTAGATTCATATCCTTCTGTAATAATATGTGCTTGAGGCTCTTGTGGTCAGAGTAGATGATAAACCACTTGCCTATAAGGTAGTGTCTCCACATATTTAATGCAAAGACTACCACATCCAACTCAAGATCATGGGTCACATAGTTCTGGTAGAGTGGCCTAAGATGACACGAACAATAAGAAATCACTTCCTGCCTCTACATCAGGACACAAAAAATCCCACTCCATGATACGTCGTAGAAAACTACGTACTTAACAACATCGCCGGCAATCTCAAGACTGCGGTGCTCGTCAAACTCTATCACAATTGCTCGAAATCCCCCTGGCACTTCTTCATCCAAATGAAGGGTTCCCCTTTCTGTTCAAGGCTGTCATCAGTGCTGATAACCGGGATAAGTAAGGAATGAATATCGGGTAATATACTTCCAATCCAAGGAATCTTCACACCTCCGTCATGCACTGAGGTGGCTCCCAATCTAACATAGCCTCCACCTTGGATGGGTCTATAACTACTACATCTGCTGAGATGACATGTCCCTGAAAGAGGACCTCCTAAATCTAGAACATGTACTTTGAGAGCATCCCATAAATCTGGTAATCACAAAGTACGTCTAGAACCATCCACAGGTGTCTCGCATGCTCCTCTTCTGACGTCGAGTACACAAGGATGTCATCTATGAAGACCACTATGAACCGGTCCATGTACGGCTGGAATGTCTGGTTCATCAGTCCCATGAATACTACAAGGGAGTCTGTCACGCCGAAAGCCATTACCAAGTACTCATAGTGATCGTAGCATCATCTGAATGCCGCCTTCGGTATGTCCTCATCCCATACTCATAACTGCTGATAACCTAATCGAAGGTCAACCTTAGAGAACCATTGTGCCCCTCTCAGCTGATCAAAGAGGTCATTGATTATCGGTAGTGGATAGATGTTCTTCACTATCACCTGGTTCAGGCACTGGTAATCCACAAACAACCTCAGACTCCCTTCTGCTTTCTTGGAATATATGACTGAGGTCGCCCAGGGTGAAAGACTGGGTCTCACGAAACCCTTACTCTAGAAATCCTCCAACTGAACCCTTAGTTCAAGAAGCATTGTAGGATCCATCTGATATGCTGATGAAAAAATTGATGATTTCCCAGGGCGTAAGTCGATGCAGAAGTTGATTTCCCAGTAGAGAGGTAGTCCTGGAAAATCATTGGGAAAGACGTCCTCATACTCCGCCACTACTGCTATGAACTGGGAACTTGTCACATCTACTACTCTGAGCGTTAGGCAAGAAAACTCATGAGTGATCAGCTGCACCCTTCTATACATGAGCCTGTTCTATGCTTCTTGTGATTCCCTTTCTCCGAAAAAGTAAAACCTCGTTCCATCACAGCAGACACACCACACTCTTCACCTAAAATAGTCAATCTGGGCATGGACTGAAGATAACCAATCCATATCTATAATGACATCAAAAGTCCTCGACGCTAAAACCAAGAGGTTCTAACCGAAACTATCGCCTCCATGTGTAAGATCACACTATCTGCAAAGGTTCTTGGTCGTTGAGTCTCCTCCCGTAAGTGTCTCCAAGCATAAGGATAGAATCAACGGTTCTACTGGAATCTCAAGGAATCATACAAGACACGTGGCTATGAAGGAATGAATGGAACATGTGTCTATAAGTACTGGAGCTAAGGTATAAATGGGATAAACCATACCTCGAATCATCCCTGGACACCCTAGGTCGTATTCCCCAACCACATGCAGCTGTCCCCGTCCTTGTCCTCCACCTCCCTGAGCCTGGTGTGGGTCTCCTAGTGGTGGTGGTGGAAGAAAGTCGAAACGTCTTCCACCACCCATAGCTCCCCTGCTCCTCTTCCACATTTTCCACCTGGTGGGTCTTTCTGCTCCACCCTATACTCTGACTCATTGGTCTATCCACTGCTTTCTTGTCAGTAGCTCGACGGGTCTGGAAATCTCTTGCGAGATGTCCCCTACTGTTTCACGCGTATCATCACTTCTCCCTAGGCTGACTAGATCTAGATGGAGATCCCTGGACTTTCGATCCTATGTCATGGGTCCTCCTATGATGCCTCCTGCGTCCAGATCCCTATGTCTGACACTGGCACCCTGTTGTCAGTATCTCTGCACCTGTCTGCCTACTGCTAACTGCCGTCAGTTGTCTCTACTTCGCGAAAAAGCTCTCAATCACCAAGGCCCACTTGATAACTCCAGTATAAGTTGATATTCATAGAGGCACAAACCTAGCTCGGATTCCCTCCGTAGATTTCGCTTGACGGTCCGAGCTCTGACGAACTAATCTCTAACCATATCCATCGAGTACCGGGAGAGGTTGGTGAACCTCGATGAATAGTTATCTACTGTCATACTACCCTGCTGGAGTAGGATAAGCCCTTGGATGTGCATAGATCTCAGTGTGACTAGAGAGAACTCCTCCCTAAAGAGTCACTCAAACTTCATCCACAAAAGAGTCTCCTCTTCGTGATTCTGTGTGGTAAGACTCCACCATCATCCTGCGGAACCCTTAAGAATGATCGCTCCTAGGATCACCATCTAGTCTGCTAGAGTACTCACTGGATGGAAATATCTGGTCATCATCTCATGCCAGTCCTCAACCACTCGAGGATCGAGCTTTCCTAGAAACCTATGGGGTCTCTATCTCTAGAACTCATGGAGCACACTTAGCTTGGGCTCCTCATCGGTCAGTACCGTAGGTACCATGGGATGCACCACTGGTGGTGGCATAATAGGTGCACCACCTGGTGGAAACTCCTAGGTGACTGGCCCCTGTATCAATGCCCTGTCAATGAAGGGGTCTTCCTCATTATTTAACTGGTGAATCCTAGCGGGTATGCGTTGTGGAGGCATCCTGTAAAGATACAACATGTACCATGGTCAATGAGTATATCTGGATAGCTAACACAAAGGATATGGAAAACACAACCCATTCTAATATGATGCATGTACCATTCTTTTATTTCCCAGCAACCAGTGTCTTCATGTACCGAGTTAAAAAGCACATTATCAGAGTCCTAGTGTATTGATACGTCAGCCGCCACACCAACACTAGAGTCTCTAGCCTAAGAGTTGAACTCAAAACACTTAACATTATTCCCCCAAATCAATCTCATAGACTCATGGTCCTAAGGTAGAACCGACCAGCTCTGATACCACTCTATCACATCTCATCACAGTGGAGCCCATGCCGTGACTCCCCAATCCCATCTCCAATAGGCCAGGGGCTAGTGACTATCACCGAGTAGGCATATTACGAATCATGGGAGGAATTGCCTAAGTACCAGTACACATGCACACATCTCCAATACCAAAAATGATGAAATTTAAAAACACCAAGGAACAAAATGCATGAATACAACTAAGCCCAACCAACAGAGTATGTTGGAAGGTAATGTACTGAAAAAAAACTGGGCAAGAATATAATCCCACCAAAATGAAAGTCTGAAAACTGCACATTCAAAACTTTAAACACAAAAGGTACTGGGACTGCTACTCATAGCTGTAGGAACACCTCATCCTATAGGAAAATCAGAAAGGTCGGTCCTATCCTGGTCCGCCTTGGACTCTATCAATGGGCTGCTCGTCTATACAAGACACGACACGTGCAGGCAAATCCCATTCAGGGGTGAGCATAACAATACTCAGTAGAGGACCCCAAAAACCACAAAATAGTACACATATTAATGTTACAATGATCAATTCATAGTAGATGTCTAAAACATATAGCACAAACCATATATACTCAAAACCTAGACCCGTATTCTAGAGACAAGTCACTCAACAGCATACCCCCAGCTAGGGGTTTAGTTCGAAGATTCCACAAAGCACTAGTTTTGGGAGAACACACTCTACAAGTATTATAGCCCTGATGAAGTCCGTCTGAGAAGTAATGTTTCCCAAGAAACATCACGAGATGTAGTTGTGCTCATATCGAGGGACACACTCCTGATTGAAAATGTTATGGTAGATAGATGCACTCATTACGGGAGACAAAATCCTGAGTGGAAAATATCATGATACACAAATGAGGATCATTTCCAGGGCCATGGGAGATGCCGAGACTCATCCAAAATTCACCTGATAGGTAGTGGATCGATGCCTGGTGGATTTGGTCTTGTCAATGCCAGACTCTACCTAGGGTCAAGAACGGATAGAGGATCTCGATCAGGGCCTCTTAGATGGATTCCTGACTATATCATAGAAAGTCCGGTTGAAGGGATTATACTCATGTAAAAGGAAATGATGACTAACATTTAAGGAAACGATAAGAAGGGGCACTAACCCAATTGAAAGATGTCCATGATGTGGTGAACAAGAGGACCATGCCATTTTCCAAAAAGTACACGGCGTGTACAAAATTTACACGCTATGTTGTCTGACCCCGGGTACTGCCCGTGTTCAATGGCCTATGTATTAAGGCTAGTTTTGTAGATAAACTGAGTACACATCGTGTATTACAGTGTACACACTATGTCCATGTGAATCGGGTTGGCTCAGTGTACGCTAGCCATGTGCCCGTACACAGTCATCAACCCATGTACTCCTGCCCATGTAATCGGTACACGAGGTGGCCCGCGTTACTGGCCTTGCCTGGCCATGCGATGGAGTACACGGTCATGTACTCCATACCATGTCTGTGTAACCCCTAGACACATGCCGAGTTCTATGTATCCGCCTCTGCCATGCTGTACACGCTGTGTCACCTGAAGTCGTGTAGTCAAACCCGTGTCTGTGTACATACCAAAATACACGGTGAGCTTTGGGGAAAGTATAACACATCGTGTGATCAGGATCACACGTTGTGTGATTACCTTCTGACCCTTGAAACCATACCTTCCGCTACCAGTACTACACTGTGTGTTCTTATAAAGTACACGCCCTGTATCCTGGAAATTTCCAGAAACAACACTCTTTGCCAGCACGCCTCCCGTGCTGCCCCGCTCGTTGATCCAGCTATTGGATCGTCACGAAACTTCAGATTCCAAGTCTCCTAGATGTCCTGAAGTCATCTTAGTTTCTTTAGATCCTTCGATCAGATCCCAAAACATATTTTTATCTTCCCATGAAAAGAACACTCGAAGAACAGTATCTTCCGTTCCAGGACGATTCATCATCCGTCATGGCCATCGCACCTCCATAGGTTCATTACGATGTCGGGTATCGAGTTTGGTATCATTGTGTCATGAAACGGAGGTGAAAAGATCCATTTTTTATCACCCTGTGAAGAATGCGAAGAACGTTCAAGAAGAAAAGGGGAAGAAAAAACCCATACACCAAAATTAAGGAATGAACCTCCGCTGTCGTTCATCGCGACATTGATCCTATCCCATTAATAGGATTTAATGGAGCAGAAATCAATAACAATAATCAACATGGATTATTTCCCCCATAACCATCCCAAATAAAATCCCTCCCGCAAGAATGCACGAATCCGTGGATCAACTTGTTCGTGGTTATTTCGCATTTGTCGTTTAAATGAAAAGAGGGGAAAAGAAAAAATAAATAAGAAACCCCAAAAATTATGGTAGAATTGATCATTGATGAAAGTATCACACTTCCATCATCGTCGAGATCCTTAAACTTCATTGGCACTATGATTTGCAGCTTCGATTCGTCATCATTCGTCGCTGAGAATTTACTCCAACGCTCCGCAGATTCTCCAGATAATTTTCTCAATCATCGCAAATGATAAAAAATCGATTCTCCTAATGAAAAGGGGAAGGTATATGAAATCCCATCACACAGCGGAATTAATGAGTCAGTTGAAATGCACAACCAATTGTCACCTACCAACCGGTGAAAGTTCTGGTGCTCTGCTAATGTGTATGGCAGCACTCGGGTCGAATCCTCGGCGATGATACTTTGTAATAGTCATTTGTTTTTAGTTGATTGTATTTTGATTAGGGGGGTTTGTTTGTAGAGATTAATTTAAATGATTTATTGAATATAATTGATTTAAAAAATTGATAAATATTGGGATGAGTTCATGATTAGGTAGCTAAGCTTGTGATATCCTTGAGCTTTTCTTGAAATTGAATTAAATTAACACCCACTTTCCAAGATAATATTGATTGGAATTACTAAGTGTTGAGGATTTAATACAAGAATTAAACTAACATAGTGTTTTAATATCAATCAGATCTTGTTTATGGTATTGTAATTATGGTTCCAATAATCCATGAAAACCACACGTTAAACAAAACAAGTCATTAACCCATGACATGTTAAATCCAACATACACAATGTTAAATTAAAGAATATTCTTCAAGCATATACTCTCAATCACTTAACATCCCTAAATTTTGACTCACCCCAATGAGATATTTACTAATCCATTTGGGTGTTTAATAGTCTGGTCATAATAATTATGATGATAAATTAATAATAGAAGAAAAATAAAGGGATTAGAAAATAGTGGTACGTCGAACACAAACACACGAACAATGATAACAATTAAAAACATATTTTCGATTGAATGAGGAAGTAAATGAATTGATGGGGATTCAACTGAATTTAAACTATTTTAAGAAAATTAATATTAAACTATATAAGGTGGATGAGAATAAGATATATTTAAGTAGAAATTTTCATTAAAACGGAATTACAAAGAAAGAGACTTACAGGATTACAAAAACAAAGAACATGAAAGTAAGTGAAAACAAGGAGAGGGGGGAAGGTATCTCAAATGAAAACATGAGTATGGAAGTTACTCCCAAGAATTTTTAAAGGCTTTTGTCGTGCCAATATGTTCTCCTCTCTTCTGAAATTCCATCCCCTCTCAAGGAGCGAAGTGGGGAGTATTAATTTCCCAAGGAGTGGACTGTTTGCATTCCCAATCTGTCCCTCAAATTGCATCACCATGTTGGCTATTCAGATAGCTGAATATCAAGAAACCACCTTCTTCCATGTTGTAGATAATAAATTTGGCCGACCACTCTCAAAATTTGGAGGCATTTGGACCTATGTATCAAATGTTATGGCCGGTTGATTAAACAAATTTATTCTGCCCATTTCAATCCAATCTTTTTGATGTCAAACTTGTGAAAGGGTTTTTGAATAAGAATATTCCTTCAAAACCATATGATGTCTTCAAAAAAGTCGGCCACATATATCTACTCTTTCACACTACAAAACTCCTCTTTATTGGATGCTTCAATCATGATATATGTCATTCATATTGTACTGATTTTATTTCTCGGCCGGAATGGTGGGCTGGACATCAAAGCATATTTTGGGACCCATTTTTTGGGGTTAGGACTAGAAATATTTATCCAAGACTCCTAACATTGTCCCCATAACCTTTGAGGAGAATGAAGGAATTTTATCTTCTATATTGAGACCAGTAATTCAATCTTTATGACAGGTCAAGTTTCTTCACAGATTCTATAGGTCATTTTGTGTGGTAAATGTTATCCTTGAAATGGAATAATTGGCCCATGATCCCTTCTAATGAAATGTTATATATTGAATTAGGAATCCTAAAAAACATGAACCACATAATTTGGATCATTAGGGTGAGAGTTATAAATAAAATACTAAACTGACCCAATTGGACTACTTCTAAAAATGCTCAAAAATTATACTTATTAATAAAACATTAATATTTCACACAAATTATGCACATTACATATAATATCAGTAAAGGGAGTATATAATAAGACATAAAAATATTTAAAATATCATCAGGGTTTATATTTTTGAGTCATTATGTAATGACATAAATGACTGAAATAGGTGCCCCATCACCGCATTGTAGTGGATGTTTCCATAGAAGATATAAAATAAACTGGCGAATTTATTTTATTTTATTTTACTTAAAACGTCTAAAAATTAAATTCCCCCCCCCCAACTAGCACCGATCATGGTTAGAATTGTTCTTAGGTAAATTCATCACCTCAGATGCAATGGTGCCCAAAGATCTTTAATCTAGGAATCTGTTTTTAAACTGGCCCTACCGCACACAAGTGCCGACTCACTTAACATAAAAAATGTTCAAACCACCATTCCAAGCTCCCTGGGCCTTGGAATGATGTGTTGTTTCCACGCCCGGCCTCAAAATAATTCCATATTATATTTAATAATATTACATGGAAAATTAGAGACATTACATATAGCCTAGGTAAACTGTGCAGAAGGAGGATTTTCTAATAATGGTATATCCAGGGTTTCCCATGATTTGGAAACCTGCGTGGGTAAACCACGCAAACTGAGAAAATTTTAAAAAATTTAAAAACTGACATAATAGGGAATTAAGTACCAACTTAGTATTTACCTAAAATCCCTCTTTTTTAACCCTTGGAATGAACCAAAGATCCCAGGAGCTCCCAAGGGTTTTTATTCTTCAATCCTATGATTTTTCGAGTGTCTTCAGTTTCCAAATGAATATCCGAGTAAGCCTAAATACCTTCTTGCTTTTTTTCTTGTTTATAGTTTGTGTATTAATATTCTCTCCATCCGAAGCTCTAAAACCATTATTTTCTAGTGAAATATAGGTTTTTGATTCAAAGGTGTGTTGAATCAGGATCTATGGCCTTGATTATGGCAGAGTTCTCCAAAAGATTCAAGTTAGGTGGTCTACAAGTTATATCCCTTGGTTGATTAGTAGAATTATGCTTGTATAACCTTTATTATTTCAATATTTTAGATATTTCATGATTAATTAGGCATGATGTGATGTATTGGGTGTGTAAAAAATTAATTTAACTCCACTAGATTCTTATGGGATGCATGGACAATTAATTTACCAAGATAGGGCCACCCAAGAGGTGTGTCAGCACTTCCGAGGGGGCTAAAAAAAGATAAGGTGTGAAATTGACACATGATAAACTAGAGACTTAGTGAGTAGGCTAATTTATCTAGGTAATGGGTTATTATGGATTGTGACATGTTTTTCCAAGAGTGGTTTAAGGATAAGGGATTTTTCATTGATATTTAAATTTGATAAATGGAATTAATGGGAATATGATAAAGAATAATGTTTACACTTGAATATTCTTAGAGAGTTGGGAATGGGAAATGGTAAATGTGGCTAAAGGGTTATGTAATATAAATTATGAATGTGTAAATGTGTTTAGTAATAATTTTCATTCTCTATTTGTTGATATTTTTGTTATGTTTCAAGTGATATGGGATATTCTTGTTGGGATATTGTTAATTGTGTTGAATGATAAATAACTATGTGTACATAACTTAGTAGAGTGGAGTATCAACATGATGTTCTATGACAATGGGTTGATTTGAACTGAAGTTGTTGCCCAACCCCAAAATTCACATGTTAGGGAAGTGGACAAAATTCAATTCCACTAACGGTTGTATTCCACCATGACTCAGGCATCGAGGTGAGGATTATGATGTTGTTATAATGTGATACCTAGTGAGATAGGACATGATTTTATTTCCGTATATATGATAAGGTTGAACATGCCTAATCCTTTAAACACATAATGAAGGTTGATTAAACCATGGAATGTCTAATTAGCGAGCTTGTATTTAATGGTATTATAATTGAAAGGAGCATAGTCTATAATGGTCTATTGGAATGTTTAAATTTATTTTCCATTATTTATCACATTCATGCACTATATAATTTTGCTGTATATTTTGTAGAAACCATTGGTGGTTTCCTAATGAGTTATACCCACACTGTGCTCGGGTCACCATTAGGTACCTTGGTATATTTCATGTTTGCAGGTCAGGGCTTGGGAAAGGGATTTATACTAGGGTGTTGATCTATACAAGGGACATGCAAGGGTGGTTTTATAGACTCATAGTTCAGACAATTTTGGGGATCCTTTATTTTTTGTATCTTTTGGGGTTTTGTTAATTTGGCATTGTATCGTGGCATGACTTATTTATTGCAATATATGGTTGTACCGAGTTTGGGAATTGGTTACTTACGCATGTTATTGATTTTTCACTATTTTTTCCTTTATTTAAATGATTTTCTATATTGGATTACTCTGGTAGAGAGGGTATAGTCTCCCCATATATTTTATTAGACCCTTACATCTGTTGGAAACCTCTAGTGTACGGGGAGGTGAGCTTGAGTTCATGTGGTGACCCAACTCGGGGCATTGGTTTAATGGATTCTATGTCGGGATGATACAAAGTGGTATGAGAGGAGTTATTTTCTATTAATTACTATTTGGGGATGGTAGATAGGAAGTTAGGAACTGTCAGTGCCTTGTTATTGATCTTATGCTAGGGAGTAGCTAACCCATGTATGAGGGAAACACTAAGGCACCCTGGGAGATGATTTCTGTTCTTGTTGTGTGTTGTTAAAATTGATGTTATTTCACCATAGTTTAATTCACTTATAGTGTGATTTTTCATTTTTTAGATATTTCTCTCTTCCATAGAAGGATTCTAGGTTATGAATTCATGCATCTTTCTAGTAAACTATGAAGGTATGTGACATGCATCATCATAGGCACACAAACCAGATGGGTGTGTGGGATATGATGGTTATGTTGTGTTTGATATATTAAAAGTAATGAAAATTGTACCCAATAAGATTTTATGAATGGGTAAAAAGGGAATTGAAAATTTCAAAGTAGTAATTTTAAAATTGTTCTTCATAAATAAATAAATGTGTGTTATCTTATCGTAATGGTAAATTGGGATATGATAATGTTTTTGAATTTGGGTAAAAGATAATGCTTGTAACCATTTAAATTAGATATCTTTGTCAGCCATGGCTTAAGGAGAGTTTGATAGAGGTTGTGATCTGGATATTAGTGGGATCATTTTTGTAGCGTATGCAAACTAGTTTGGTTATGACAAGTGACGAGTTTAAAAATATGTCTTTTCCCCTTGTAAATGTGTTTTAGATTCATTCTAAAGATCATGTTTGGCATTATATTGAAATACCACCTTGAAGACATGTATTGTTTAAGAGACATGATGATGTTGCCGAGAAAGCTCCTCTAGGAGTGGTGAAGGAGAATGTGGTGATCTAGGATAATAATGAATAGTAGATCCATGAGAACATCATATGTTTTATGAAGATAATGGAATGAGACCTAGGGTGGGTTGCATCGTGTATGATTGAGGTTACCAGGGAGTTTTAGCTGCAACACCATCATAAATTTACCGAAGAGGGTGGTCTTGAAGAGGAAGAGCTCTGGATAGAGGCCATCCAAACTATTCTTGACCATATAGAGATACCTATTGAACATTGAGTCAAGTCGGCCGCCTATATGCAGAGGGGTTTAGAAAAAAGTTGGTGGGACATCATGGTCCAAATAGAGTAGAAAAAAGGAATGATATGGAAGGATTTTCAAGAGAAGTTCCTTGAGATCTTCTATCTTGAAACCTTGAGGTGAGAGAATGCTATGGATTTTATGAGGTTAACTTAGGGGACAATTTAGTTAATGAACTATTCCAGTCATTTCACCTATCTGAGACTCTTCGTTCTGATGTTTATAAGAGATGATGAAGCAATAGAGAAATGATTCTAGGATGTACTGAGACACGAGATCAGATATTTGATTTATATCTTTCATATGAAGAAGTTAATTGAAGTGTTGGATCAAGACCTTATCTCAGAGGGGAACTAGATGGGATCATTATATTGTGAACATGTGGTGCCATCTGGTTGATCATGTGGGGAGACTTCTAATAGTAGGAAGTGCTGCATTGGATTATTTATGCAGGGTGGAAGTGCACATAGCAGTTAGGAGAGAGGGTCAGCTTCTCAGGGTGGTGACCAGGTCATCTCTTATCAGTGTGGCAGGTTGTGGCACAAATTAAACAGGTTATCCCTCCCATGGGTTGAGTGCCAATCATTCGAAATGTTAGGCCATATACAAAGGTTCTACAAGAACCTATGATAATTAGAGGATGATTGAGGTAAGGGGAAGATGGCGAGTGTGTATAGGGGGTTGGTTACCCCGTATAATATATTCAGTTGGATCTCTATGGTTCGTACTAGTAATAGAGGTTGACATGGAACACTGAAGCAATATTATCCTTACTAAAAATGTAGTGTACTGCAGGGTACTCATGACGGAGCCCATAGTAGAGGGGCAGGTCATCTCCATGAAGATCCCACTACACCTGAAGTTGGTGAGGTAGGAACATCTACTGTATGAGGTACAATTCATGTATCTTACACAATTTCTAGTGCTTTATTTGATATTGTTGCAATGCATTCCTTTATTTTTGAGTAGTTAGTTGTTTTTTTGGGCTTTACCGTGGAAACTACATGTGGGGTAATGTTACTTGAAACTCTTCTAGGGGAACATGTTTAGGATATCAAGTTGAGTAATGGTTTTTTTCCAGAGGTTGGTGGATATTCTTTTTTATTGAATTTATTTATCCTAGAACTGTCAATATTTGACATAATCTATGGTATAGATTAGTTGGTGTTATATCAATCCCATATCGACTGTTACCAACATAGGGTATTGTTCACCTCTCTCGATGGGAGAATATATGTCCTTCGTGGTGAGTGGGATACTTGAGCGGGCTGCTATGCTAACTATTTGATGAACTCACAGCCCAAGTGCCATGCAAATTGATAGATGATGAGGAGAAAATAAATCCAGTATTTTTTTTTCATGTGGACCATTTTCAAGAAGAGTTTCTTGAAGACTTATCAGGGTTTCCACCCGAAAGAGATGTTGAGTTTATGATCGAATTGTTGTTAGAAGAAGAGCCAGTTATAATTCTACATTATAAAAAGTCACCAGTAGAGCTCCAAGAATTGAAGTTTTTGTAAGAGGAATGGAAGCATAAGGGGTTTATACATCCTAATATATTATATAGGGGATTTCTTATGTTATTTTCTAGGAGGATGGTGGACCATTGAGGAAATGTGTCAATTATAGGAGGTTTAACCAGATAATGTTTAAGAATGAATACCTTCTTACGAGAATCAATTACTTTTTTGATCATCTCAGAGTTTCCTTGAGGTTTTATAAGGTCAATTGGACATTGGTATACAAACAATAGAGGGTGAGACATTTTGACATACCCTTTATAGGTTTCCGAAGCACATACAAGTCGTATGAATTCTAATGATGCCATTTGGATTGACTAATCCATCAGTTGTGTTTGTATCCTTGATGACTCGGATATTCAACTCATATCTAGATAATTTGGAAGTTTTCTTCATTAATGACATATTGGTGTACTGAAGAACTCATGAAGATAATGCCAAACATATTCACAACATCTTGAGTACACAATGAGGGCATAGGATTTATACCAAGATATTAAAATGCCAGTTTTGGATTGAAAAGGTGAACTTTATGGGACACATCATTACTGAGTCTGGTGTGTTTGTGGTCTAAGAAAGCTGCAGGATGTTGTGTCATGGGAGTATCACAAGAACTCCTCTGATATTCATAGTTATTAGGTTTTTCTAGTTATTACCAAAGTTTATTTAGAGACTTCTTTCATTTGGGAGTACCACTCACAGGTCTAACTATGAAGGGGTTATGTTTCATTGGTCAAAGGCTTGTGAGAATGCTTTTTTGGAGAAGAAGAAGCGGTTGACTACCACACCAATTTTGATCTTACCCAAACTAGGTAAGATGTACCCCTTGTTCTGTGATGTGTCCAGTGTTGAACATGGGTAAATGTTTATGTGGGATGATTGGGTTGTAGCTTATGGGTCGAGATAGTTGAGGCCACATGAAAGGAATTATCTTACTCATCACCTAGAGCTAGCTATTTTGGTTCATGCCTTAAATTTTTGGAGGCATTACTTATTGGGAGAACCCTTTATGGTGTTTACCATCCATGAAATCCTTAAATACATATTTACTCAGTGGGATTTGAATATTCAACCATGATAGCAGGTTGAGTAGCTGCATTCATTTTATTTTGAGTTTCTTTACACACCAAGGAACTATAATAGTGTCACCGATTCTATGAGCCAAAACACTCAGGATCATGTAGTTTAGGAATCCAGTTCAGAATGGAAGATGGTGGCCTTGGTTTATGAGATTCATTTGGAGTTATAGGATGGGAACAAGTAGATGACACATACATCTATAGAAGTTGAGTACATGCTTCTGAGCTCAGTTAATGAGTTTCAGCTGGTAGACCTAGAGTTTTTGGTTGTGAATGAATGTATTAATGGTGGGAGTCACCTTATAATTGTACTTTTATTATTGATAGAATTTCATTTGTTTATGGCCATTTTGTTTTGTCAGCATATGTACGAGTGGATTTGATGTGTGAGTTTCACACATTAATGTGGGCAGTGCCCCTAGGATTGACTAAGATTTACCATGATCATTGTAGGCTGTTTTTGTTCTGAAGAATTAATAATGAAGTTGCAAGTATTTTGATTCGATTCCTTACCTGTCAGTAGGTGATGGAAAAATTAGTTTCCAGGTGGGTTATTGAAGACATTGCATATTCTAGAGAGGATGTGGAATGACTTCAAGATGGACTGCATAGTGGGTCTTCCAAGGATGCCTCGAAATAATGATGATATTTTTGGGGTGGTAGATCATCTTACAAAATTGGCCTATTTCTTGATGATCTAGGAGACCCATATAGTTGACGAGCTGGGGGAATTATATGTTCAATAAATAGTAAATTGGAATGGTTTACCAAGAACTATAGTTTTGGATAATGATCTAGGGTTCACCTCGCTCTTCTAGAAAGGACTATAGATGACACTTGGTACCTAGGTGTTATTGAGTATGACTTACTACACACAGAATGATGGGTAGTCAGAGCCTACATTTCAGGTATTAGAAGACATTTTGAGATCATGTGTTATTGATTTCAGTGTTTTTTGGGTAAGGAACTTATCCCTTGTTGAGTTTTCTTACAAAAATAGACTCTAGGATACAATTAATATGGCACCATTTGAGGCACTTTGTGGGAGACCATGTAGATCTCCATTGTTTTGGTTAGAGGCTAGGGAGTCTGAGTTGTTAGGACAGAGTCTTGGAAAGGAGACATTAGAGAAGGTTTGGTTGATTCAAAAGTGTATGGAAACAACTCACAGTAGATATAATTCATATAAAGATCGGAACCATTAACCACTTGAGTTCCTAGTGGGTGATAGTGTTATTCTTCTGTTGTTTCAATGATTGTGTCACCATCTAATTCATAAGGAGGGAATGATGGCACATAGATATGTGAGGTCATTTGAGATTGTGGAGAGGGTCAGATCCATGGCATACATATTGGATATTCCAGAGTGGTATAGTGGGATGCATGATGTTTTTCATGTTTCATAACTCTAATTGAATCACCTTGATCCCCCTCCAATGTTAAATGATGAGGATGTCGAGGTTTAGGACGATTCTCCCTTTTTAGAGCATTGTGTCTGTATTTTGGATCATAGTGAGAATGTTTTATGAGGTAGATTCATGCCTCTAGTTAATGGTCTATGGAATTGTGGAAACATTCAGGAGGAAACTTGGGAGTGAGAATATGATATGCAGGCATAGTGGGTCGGAAACCTTTCCTTGGGGACTCAATGATGCTTGGGAAGAGAAGCTTTTGGATGACCCATTATAAGGTGGGGAGGTTGTAAGATCCATGATCTCTTTTAAGGTATATTTTTATCCATGATTCAGTTTATGTCCTTCCATTTGGTCAAATAAGTTTTTTTCAAGTCCATAAGATGACTTCGGTGTGTTCCAGGGGTTTGAGACCAGATAAAAGGGGAAAATGAGATTTTAGGGAAAAACTCATGGTCCACTCATGATTAGATTTAATCATAAAGAAAACCAAGGTAAACCATGAAAAATGACGATTTTTGGATAGTAGCATTTAAAAGGTTTGCACACAGTTTTGAAAACATTGTAGGTAAACCCTCTGGCCCATTAACTTTTAAATAAAATCATAAAAATTAAAATATGTTTAATTATGTAACGACACTGGATTTACCTCCTCCTCCCCTCTTGTTATCCTAGGAGATAACCAAATATCCCAAGAGCTCCCAAGAGTGTTTCTCATTCAATCCTAGGATATTTAGAGTGCCATCAGTTGTGAAAGGAATATTCGGGCTAGTCTAAATCCATCCTTGATTGTTTTTGTTAGTTTGTGTGGGTATCATTTTTTTCTCTCTACCTAAATATCTAAGGGATTATTTTTCCAGTGAGATTTAGGTTGAGGGTTCAAATGTGTGTTGAATCAGGATATAAGCCCTTGATTAATTGTGAGTTCACCAACTGATTCATGTACATGGTCTATAAGATATATCCATTGATTTATGTGTATATTTTTTCATGATGGGTCATTATTCTTGAAATTTTGATGAGTTCTTCTTACCTTTGGCATGATATTATGTATTGGATGTATAAAAATCTATTTGAACCCCTCTTGATCCCTATTGGTTGCAAGGATGATGAATTGACCAAAATAGGGCCACCCATGGTGTGTGTCCGCAAATCCGATGGGGCAAACAGAAATATAAGGTGTGAAATTGACACATGATGATGTAGAGACATAGTGAGTATGAAAATTTGTCTAGGTAATGGGTTATAATAGATGACAATTTTTTATTACCCGAGTGGTTAAATGCTAAGGGATGTCGAATTGACCTTTAAATTGGTTAAATGGTATTAATGGGAATACAAAAAGTAACAGTGTCTACAAATGAATATGATTAATGAGATATTCCTGGGAAATGGGAAATGGGGATAAATTTGTAAGTGATATAAATTATTAATGTGTTAATTGGTTGAGTAATAATGTATCTTCCCCCTTTATTGATATTTCTATGATGTTTAAAATGATATTGGCTATTATTTTTGTGATATGTTTTATTATGGAGAATGATAAATAAGCATGCACATATGGATTGTTAGAGTGGGGTATCAAATTGGGGTTCTACGCCTATGGGTTCGGTTGGAATGAGGTTCTAACTCCCCCCCAAAATGCACTGGTTAAGAAAGGGGATGAAGTTATTTTCCACTTAAAATTTCATTCCACCATGACTGAAGCATGGAGGTAAGGATTATGATGTGGTTATAATGAGATCCCTAGTGATATAGGATATGATTTAATTTCTTATGTTTGAGAATGTTGAACATTCTTAATCCATTGAACACATGAAAAATGAAGATTTTATAATGTAAAGTCTATATAGTGAGCCAATATTTTATGGTAGTATAATTGAAATTTTAATAGTCTAGAATGGCATATTAAACTATTTACCTTTATTTTCCATTATTTATCAATAACATGTGAAATATACGTTTTCTAGATATCTTTAGACACCATTTGTGGTGGATTACGGAGTTATACTCACACACTTCTCAGGACGCCATTGGGTACTAGAGAAAAGTTCATGCTTGCAGGACAAGGAAAGGGAAAGGTCCATATGCTAGGGAGTTTAGATGAACATAGGACATGTAAATGTGAGTTTCTAGATTCGGATTCTGGACCATTTTTGGGATCGTAAATTTTTTATTTCTTTTGGGGTTTTGTTCACATTGCACTGTAACATGGCACACCATATTTACTAATGTATATGGTTGTAACATGTTTGAGAATTTTTTATTTATGAATGTTATTGATTGTTCCCTATTGTTTCTATTATTTATACTATTTTCTATTATGGATTACTATGGTAGAGAGGGTATAGTCTCCCCTCGTATTTGATAAGACCCTTACAGCTAGTCGGTAAACTCTGGCGTACAGGGAGGCTGATATGAGGTCATATCAGGACCAGACTTGGGCACCAGTTTAGTGGCTTCCATGTCAGGTTCATTACATCTTTATTACATTTATTTTATTAAATACCATATTATATTCTGTTATTATTAATTTAACTTTACACCAGATATTTTGATATAACTCATCTCATATGTTTTAAATAACATCAATTGGAAAAATGTGGTAATTATGTTCATTAATAAATCACCAAAATAATAACAATCATTAACTAATAACAATTTTTTAGAACATTTATAATTTACAACCCATCCATAAAATATGGTTATGAAAAATGAACTATATTGTAACAATGGATATGGTAGGTAATACGTATGCATGAGTAATATTTTTATTTTTCGGAAGTCCTTACAGAAAGAAGTTATGTATTATTTTATCTTCTTATAATGATAATTATATTATACATACAATATTATTTCTTTAAATTAACTTATATATAGATTCATTGTTATTTAGTTATGAAAAATGTATCACATCACATCATGGAGTTGGTAATCCACATGTAAAAATAAACTATGTTTTTATTTTTCTATGAATGAAAATGTATTGTCAAATATGATATTATACCTTTACAGAATGATCAGTATATCATGATTATTATAAATATACCTTAAATAAATCATTATTATCAACTATGTAAAATGAAGATTAAAAAAATTATATCAGTTTGTTAGGCGGTAGTCCTCCAACATATGAAGGACACATTCATTTCCTATTTGATTGAAGAATAGATGGATATATTTAATGAAAATAATATAATGAAATTTTACTATATAGAAGATAATGTATTGGTTCTTGTGTAATGTTTTTATAAAAAATAAATAAGTTACTGTAAGAAACAAATTGAAAACGTTTAGATAAGTATTATATTTCTTCTCTGGACAACCTCTATTCTTTACATGTAAGCACTATATGGTTTGTATTATACCCATAATAATACCTACAAAACGTGGGTATAGATTTTAGAATGGAATTTGGGAAGGTATTTCTGGATTCAAAAGGCATTATAAGTTTGTATAAAAGTGTAGGGGAGGTTCACGTTTATAAAAGATGGGAGGGGCACTCTTAAAATTTCATAAAATATTAAATTTCTATAAATTAGTTTTCTGGGATACATATACCCGAAAATTCCATTCCCATAAAATATATAATATATATTTGAAAATGAAGAAATATATTTTAGACATTTTTTAGATCATTTAAAACCATTACTATATAACATAACCCCATATCATTGTTTTTTATGATTATATTCTAAACTCTTTAGAAGTTTAGATAATTACTATAAAAGGGTAATTATCCCATAAATTTTCAATGGATGATACTTTAATACAAATACAAATAACATTTATAAACATAGTATTTTTTGGTTTTATAAATCATTTAATAAAATATTTCTTTTTATAAAAAAAAAGAAATAACAATTTAGGATCTTTTCAATTAATTCAAAATTTAAAATTACAAGGCAATGATGTATTTATAATATAATCATTTCAAACATTAGTAAAAATTTACATCTATTTAAAAACATCTTATAACATGAAAATTCATTCATTTTATATTACTCTTATTTTTTAATAATAATTTATTTTATTGTTTTATTAATTTAATAAATAATGTGTCGGTGTTGTATAAGTATTGAAAATAATTATTTTATCAATGAAAATAAAAAATAAATTTACTCAATAATAAAAAAATTTACTTTTAAAATTAATTTCTATTACATAACATACCAGTTTTTCTCACATTTACAACAATTTATAGATAATTAAAAAAGAGAATGAAATGTTCACTTTTCATTGTAAAACAATAAAAACTTTAAAATTATATCAAAATTATATAAAAGGAACATATATTAAATTCATTATAATTATGGAATAATTATAATCATTCTATAAAATTAATAAATGTTTTAGGGTTACTATTTAATACTTATCACATTATTTATACCCTTAATTATCAAATTTCTCCTATACTATATTAACATAATTTATTATAGTTACTATTCATAAAGCATAATAATATAATGGAATACATAGAATATTTAAAGCACCAGATTCACAATATAGAATCAGTTTATTATTATTGAATTCATATAATATGATGTATATAATATTATATTAAACCCATAGAATGTGATGCAAAATAGTTTTTCATAAAACTACCTTCTTAAGTATAAAAATATTTTATAACAAATTAAATCCTAAAATCTATTCATATGAACATAGTTGAATTTTTAATATCATAATATATCTATTATTACTTTTAATCAATTTATAAATCATATTTTTTAAATATTTTACATAAAAATATAGTATTTTATTAAAATCATTATTTTTTACCATTCACTGAAAAATAAATCTTCTCATAAAAAACAAAAAATTAACTCAAAGATAATTATTATGTGGTGATTTATAAATTTATATCATTATATCATGTAAAATATCTATGGGTTATATAAATCCATTTTTATCTTTTCTCAAAAAATTCAGTAAAATAAATTTTTGAAGAAAATATTTTTTGGAGGAATAAAAAAAAATTTCTTAAAATTGAGTCCTTAATTCAAAATAATTATTCAATAAATTTTAACTAATTGTTAATTTTTTATATATTTCATAATTAATTTATTGCTATGCATACTGTCCAATGTAATTTCTATGTTATAATAACTAATATTAAATAATAATATTTCATGGTTCATTTATGCATAATATTGCGTATTGTGTATGCTATCAAACATAATATTGTTCTAAAAAACATGTGGGGTCGTATTATTACTCCGGAAAATTTGAATAATCTCATTTAGCTATATTTTACATCTACTATTTTAACTGTATTCTTAAATAAATAATGTTATGTAATTTTCCTTAAATTCATTTAATTTTCTTTCTCTTCCCTTTTAATAAATATTGTATATTAATTTTTTTGATTATAAAAAACAAGAAAGATTAAAGTATATGGAATCAAAATTTCTATTCAATTTATTATATTATACGAATTTTTTTTTCAACTATTTCAATAACCTTTTATGTTACACTACATGTGTATTTCATATATTAAATTTACACAATATCTATTTAAGGGTAGATTAATAAAATGATTGAAATTGTTTCTCTATGATTTTTATTTTTTCCCTCATGAATGATGTAAATTATAAGGTTTAATATTCATTGGTAGTTAATATATAACTAGTTATTTGTTTATGGTTATTATAAACCTCAAGTGTCATGCATATGAATGGGTATATTTTAATAAGATGGGTATGTCTAGAAATATTATTCTACCAAATTAATCATGCCATTATATATATCTATTGAGATTATTATGTACAAAATTGGGGATATTTTAATTCTCTACATGGTTATGCGACATTCATGGTCATATTTTACCTGTTCTTGTGAAATAATATGATTATGTATACTTAATATTCTTATATTATTCTATATATATTTTTTATGCATCAAATTAATGACATTTTTATCTATATATGGTTTATAGTTATTTCAATTCTATTTTACTAATATTATGTATTACAACTTATTAGTCCTTCAATTATGTTTTTCTGGTTATTTCATGTAATATATCTATTTAAGTATAAATTATTATTATTATTCCACATTCTTCCCAATTACTTATCTATTAAAACATAATTATATTATACATTTATTTAATTAATATCTTATATAAATGGGTATTTTTATGAAGGAAATGTTTATCATAAATACTAAGGAAAATAATTAATGCTATCATATGTAATAAGATAGATATGTACATAATCTATAAGAATACATGAACTATAGGTTCTAGGAGGGTGTTCTTAATTATTAGGTTCAATGATTTCTCATCTAAAATGACATGATGTGTATCTGTGTATGTTATATACATTTATTCAATTTGTGAATGAGAGCAGTCTTCACATCCTTCAAACCCTTAATTTTGTATTTTCAAATATAAAAACAGGGTTTATGTGTCAATCTAGTATAACACAAACCAAAATTATTCCAATATAAAATTAAACCTCTCAAAAAACATTATGAAAACCTCTATAGTTAAAACTAAAAATCCCCAGAAAATGATTAAACAATGAATGAATACCACTACCAAACCTCCACGATTCCCATTCCTCGATCCTTATACTAACATTTCCAAGATATAATCCTATTATAATGCTCATGTTGTAATCATAATTTATCATTGATGGAGGATAAAATGAAGTCTGTTACAACTCATACATTTTCATAAGAGGATATAGGTTTCAATTAAACATGTATTAAATCAATATGATAATTATTTCATTTCATCATGTCATTATTAAATCACTTAAGTAATCTTAAACATTATTTAGAATCATCCTACTATGATATTTTCATTTTAATTTCTATACATATATATTTTAAATTCATCAAATTAAATGGTGGAAACTTTTACAGATATCTATTGATTCTAGAGAAATATTTTAGTGGTATATTAATTTTAATTTTATTTCCTTTTTATTCTTCACTATCATAATTGAAATTTAAAATTTTAGTTTAGATAGTATTAGTTTATCCTAATGCATCATTCAAACCTCATATTTGGTTTTTTGACATAATATATTTACTCATATTCTATATTAATTTTTTTTATCTTTGTTTTTAAAATAATTTCATTAACTTTCTTATATGATATACTCCATTTTATACCACTATATGTCAGTTAGGTCTATTTTTCCATTTACAATACCTTGTAAGATCTAATCCGATTCTTTAATAATGTATTCAATATCTAAAACTTATTGGAACAAAATCCAATATTGATATGTTATTTTCAATTAAGCAACTAATGTATCCTTACAATGGGATCTCTTTTTCCTTATTTGAATAGGTAATGAAAATGTTTAGTTACCTATCACACCCACAATTGTATCAGGTTTTTTAATTTTTCTAAGTTTTTATTTTTAAAATCTAACTACTCAACTAAAATCTATTTTTTGGAAAACCATTTATTCATCGCATATGTGGGTTAAATTTTAAATTAAATTATACCAATTTTATGGATTTAATTTAAAAAAATTGATTAAATGCTATGAATAAAAAATTAATAATATATGATAAGGTGTAATTAATATTTTTTCACTATGAATGGTAACTATATTAAAAATTAAATTTTGTGGTTAATGATAAAAATGGGTTTACCGAGGGTTAAACTAAAAAGATAAATGTTAAAATTTCCAAAAAATTTAAATCCTATTTTCTATCCATATATAGAACTTATATTATCTAATGGTCGATAGTATTCAATTTGGTGCCTTTATAATGTGTACAAATTTTTTATAACAATTTTATATGATGAAATTATATTATAGGAATTTAATATCTTAAATACATCTTTTATTCCATAAAATGTGAAACTAAACCATCATTTATGTGTAAAGAGGACTACCGCCTCAAGAACTGATGTAATTTATTTTCTATCATCACCTCTCCAGTATATTTATTATGATGCATTTAATATTTATATATTATATTCATGACATATTAATCATTGAAAAATGTAATATATCTTATAAATTATTACCTTACCATCCATGGAAAAATGATAACATCATTTGTCTATAAGACAGACAATTGTCTCACAATGTGATGTGATTCATTTTTTATTACTAAATCACCAAGATAATATAAGTAAGTATATTAAAAGAAATAATATGATATTTATGATATTGTTATAATTATTTAAATTTCATATAACAACAACTTATTCTAAACTTAGTCACTAAAAAATAGAAACATTATAATTGTGTTTGTACGGCCTACAATATCCAAGATTGTAAAAATGTTCAATTCTCATAAACATAATTCATGTTTATTTCTTAATTTATGATTTATTTATGAATATTATTATTATACCATAATTATTATTATTTATATTATGGATCAATTTCCCTTTTTACGATGGTAAATATGATGATTAATTTTGTAAATTACAAATTGTGCATCCTCAAAACACCAAACATGGACATAACTGATTATGTAATTAAATACATCATTAAAATAAATGAAGTAAATTGTTAAATTATATAGAGTAAAACATGTAAATAGTAATTAATAAAATAAATAATATATTTATTTTTGTTATGATGGTGATATAATACATACATGAAAGTTGCTTGACCCATACTAAGAGTTTAGTCTCAAAAACATATTTTCTTAAGAACGTGTTATTTTATAAAATTAATTTTATTAAATTCATGTGTATATTAAAAATTTAAATAATATATCATGAATCCATAATAATTAATTATATTTCAATTAAAATTCATTTAAATTGTGGTGGTTAGTTATGATAGTGAAGTTACCAAACTAGAAGGGGTCTATGGTTCTATATCATTTTAATCAGAAATAATTATTCTTGATTATCCATTTTAAAAAATTATTGGAATTTTTTTTAATAAAATTGTTTTATTATTATATAAAATTTTTATTAATGATATTTTCAAGTGAAAATAAAATTTTTCTCTCTTTTTTGAATTAAATTATTGAAATTTATTTTGAATAAATGATGACTTCAATTATCTCTTCAGTTTAAAATCTTTTTTCTTTCTTATCAATATTTTCTAAAAATTAATTCAAAGATATTTTTAAATTTATCCAAATAAAATATTGAAATCATTTTAAACCTTGTTTTGATTTTTATAAAATTGTTCAAAGGGAATATTCTTGTCACATTTCGAATGTGACACATTTTAACATTTTTTAATCATTTTGAAAGAACAATTTTTTATCTTGTACAACATATATTAAAGTACCAACCATTATCTAAAATCAACAATTTCAAAATTATTTTATAACATTCCATGGGATTTTAAATAATTTATTATAATATTTCGGATTTTTTTATATTTTGAAGAATTGCATTTAATGTTAAATGCTCATTTTCCAATGAAATATTCCCAGGAATCTTTCAAAGAAATAATAATCAATAGAAACAACCATTGAGGTTATGGATTTCATATAAATCATGTATAAATTTATCTCCCATACATACTTATATTTTCCTTCCTTACATTGATAGGGTAATTCAAGCATAATGTTTATTTCTCAAGTGCCTTTATAATGAAATGTACATTGACTATGATATGAGGAAAGACTATGTAACCTATTTTATTTCCGTGGGTAATTTTTATGTTATGGTTCATGATTAATTTCATTTATAAGGCTCACATTAAAATTATCTTATTAAAAAGGGTGTTCTATAATAGAACTATAACTAATCGGTTATGTCATTTTTATCATGAGGATTCATTAATGGCATCATGGAGTAAACCTAATCCATTACGAGACTTTTTCCACTGTGATATTTTCTAGGTAGCTTACCATTACCCAGGTTTATGTTCTATTATATAATTCTGACTCATTTCCTATGATTCCATGATATAATGAAACCATTTTATTTAAATTATTATTAAATTTTATTTCCCTTGTGACTTATATTTTATAATATAATGTTATGCCATTGGATGACACATTATATTCCTTATCATGTTATTCCCTAACTGTAGTTTTAGCACACCCCTTTTTTCTAATTATTTCCCATGTACCCAATGAAATTTTAAGAGATAAAATGGATTTAGTTGTTTAATGTGGATATTAAAATAACGATTCATTAATTTAGAATAACATTGATATATTATGACCCTAATCTTAAACAGAAACTAGGCCCCATAATCTATTGGTAGTAATTAGTAGATATTTATGTTGAAAATCATGTAAAATTTTTTGATTGATGAACAGTTCACTATAGTTGGTATTAAATAATGGTCTATATATTTTTGGTGATTAATACTAGAATAATTTTGTGAGAACCCTAGGTAAGAGTATTATAATTAGTCCTTTTATAGGGATCTATCATGTAATTTTTGTGATGTGTAGATCTTGTAGATTCCTCAAAAATTACATCCCAATATTGATATTATAAGTGGATGTGAGGATAGAATATCTTCACAATGGGGTAATAATTATAAAATTGGAATATTGGGATTTTACTGCACAACTTGTTTGACACTCCTAGGGGATTTGTTTTGAAAATTCACAAACTCTTTATGAACCATCCTAAAAGACATGGATTAATTATTATCATATATGACATAAGATAAACCTAAAGTGTCTTATTATGATATGTATAAGGGTTATAAAAGTTTAATGGCATAAATAAACCTATTTATATTTTATATTAAAGATTTCTATGGTGATTAGGATTATTTAGGGAGATATTTATGGTAAATATAACCCCTGTTTTAGTATTGGTTTAGAAATAGAATAGTTATTCTAGGGATAATGTCGTTATATTTTTTTGGAAATATATTAAAAGATACATGAACCTTTGGGATTTATATTATCTTTTATGTTAATATAAAAATATTTTATTAGGGATATTTTATTTTCAGGGAAACTATCCTATATTGAAATCATTAGTGGTCACATACTACTTTTATGATTAATGTTATTTTTTGGATGTTCACCATATTCTTAAGAACATTATATGAATTATAAAAAAAGGTTTTAGAAAAATAAAAACTGACTAGAGGAGGGACAACCTATCAGATCCAACAAATCTATGAGGCCTAAACATAAATCTGAAGGGTAATAATGGTACAATTCCAACTATTGGATGATGTGTTGTACTAGTTAGTATTATATTAGTTTACATATGTGATATAATGGTTATAAATTACGGTAATTTGAAAACAAAATTAGGATTAACTCTTTTTGAACTTTTTGTATCTTATTGTGATTAATTAAATTTTGGGAGAAGTATCATTGTATGAAAGTATATTTAACCCTAAACTATTACACATTATTTTAAATGAAATATTATGAGGGAAAAACAAAATTAAATCATTAAATGTTGAGGTTATTTGGGATATATGTAATTTAGTTATGGAATGATTTTTTTAACATTGAATGTAGAGATTAATAAGAATGCTTATTAATTTTGTAAATTATCTTATATTGTGATGATAATTTCTATTTTTAAGGTATAATAACCAGAATAATATATTCGTATAATTTTTTTCAAATCATTTGATATGTTCAATGAAAATTGTAGTGCATTAGGCATTAACAAATTATTCTTTAATACTCATAGGCTAGAGAAATAGATGAAATTGTTGTGAAAATGATTAATGGATTAAATTTAACATATAAAGTAAATATATTTCGTTATGTATTTAATCTATATAGAAAATGGATCCCTCAACATTTGGAAAATGATCTTAAAATAAAAAATGTTATTAATTTTTGATAAATATATGTTGTTTTATATCTTGAAAAACTATAACGACTTCTCATAAATTAATCTTCTTTATAAATCCATGTTTTCACTTCCCACTAATTTTCTCCAATATAGAAATGTAAAAATGTAATGACCTATATATTTCCATTTCCCTATTTAGAATAGAATTTTTTACTAATCCTTCTAATGATGTATGTTTTCCAAAAAAACAATTGAGTGTAAAACCATTTATCACTGAGAATAATTTCAAATGGTAAGAATAAAATTTATCTATTGTGTATAATATTAAAACACAATAATTTGAAATAAAACTATGATTTATAGTTTGTACAAAACACAATAATTATTTTTAGACGAACTGTGATGTAATATTAAAATATTATTATTTAAACATGACCGTTGTAACGCCCCGACCCCAGCTACCCAAAGTCGGTGCATTACTTCGTAGCATTGTCATGATCACAAAAGATCAAGTCTATAAAGACCGATTAGTTTAGTAGCCTTGGAAACACTAGATGCATTCATAAGTCTTACATTACATCAGAAAGTGAAAAACTAATAACAAAGTCCTCATAGTCCACACTCATATCCGCTTCTGACTATCCCTGCAGGTCATTCCTCAAATACTTCTTCACATCCTGGAAAATATTAAAACATTGAAAGGGGTGAGCTCAGATGCCCAGTAAGGATAACAATATAGCGGAAGCTTTCATCAATAAACATAAACATTTAAGGCAATGTATAACTAAAACAAAAGCCTTTTAAACATAAACTTCAACATAATATGGCAAAAGTAAAATGAGATAATGTCATTCACTTCTTCACATGGATATTCTACTGGTCGAATAATCACATGCAATATCAATAACCACTTTCATAATGATGGAATGCATAATGCCAGACTATTATAACCACGTAGCCAAGGCCTCGTGCCAAGACCAAAAATAAGATTTTGTCAAGGCCTCGTGCCAAGACAATAGTTAGTCTCATGAGACCTACTGATGCATCGAGGAGCTATAGCGGGCTCCACCCGTCACTTATTAAGTCCAATGCATTCCTCATATGAATAGTTTTAAACATATCATAAATCATAACATAATCGTATCACATAAAACATGCATAAAGGAAACATAACATTTCCACATTTAAATCACAAGATATCAATAAAACACATTGATATAATAAAAACTCTTTAAAAACCATTTTCAATACCTAAATAAAAGAAAGTTAAAACTTTGTATTTATTTTTCATTAAAAAAATGATGGCTTGTAGAGGAAGCCGAAACTCAAATAATGGTCACAGCGGCGGAGAAGTCGTTGTTGCCGCATATGTATGGAAAGAAAAACATTCCATTTTTGTCGTTTAGTAAAACGCTTCATATAAAAAGATTCTGTTTTAATAAACGTAAAATTCAAAGGGGTTTATACACCGTATAAAAGAAAGTTGTGTATAAAACCAAATATGCCTCAATGAAAGGAGATTGAGACGAAGTCCTTAAAAATTTTTTTTAAAATAAAATAGATATATAATGTGTATTCACTATGGGTACACATAAATAAAGTAAAAATACAAAATAATACATAATAATATCATGACATAATTTGAAAGTAGGAGATTAACCCAAAGAATGGAAGTCGGGTTAAGAAGTTCCTTTACCTTGCGTCTTGTCCTAACTCGACCGTTCTTTAACCTCCTGAATAATAAACTAGAGTTAATTTCTATTTACTTAAGAACCTTTTTCATTTAATTATTCCATTCATATCCCTTATTACCATGTTATGAATATTATGTAATTATTTAAGTTTATAACGGTCATTTTGTCGATCATAGGTACTTGAGTAAAAAATAACATTCTTATAATTACAAGTTGTTCACATGGTGACATATCCATAATATCCAGAATTATATTCATGATATAGATATCATATATCTCATATATATCCAGTATATACATGCATTTATAATATTTCATAACGTTTAGAGGTAAGAAATGAAATGCACCGTTCATGGAGAAGGTAAGCCGTACATACGCATGAACGCTACTTTCATTTATATTTCGTATTTAATGAAATCATAATGATATAAATGTATATTATAATTCCATTATAACATCATATATAATATCCTTTACTCCATCCTTTATACATCCCACATACGGCATTAACGATTCAAATCACTTTGAGGGGGCGGTAGTCTGCACTTCTTAAAATTAAAATATCGCATTTACCCATAATGGAAACAATAAAGGTATGCCATAAATGAAAAATACATAACCTTAAGTAAAACATAAACATATTATATATCATTTATAAATAGGGTGAAATCTTAATGGCCACCTTTGAAGTTGTTTTATGAGTGTTGAACAATCATCGTTTCGTGAGGCAGAAATTCGCCATCCACAGAAACTGTTTGTTCTTTAACCATTAGATGTAGGTGTGTGTAATTGTAGCTATAATACTCCTTATATAAACATCCTAGTATATTTAGTATACTTTTTTTGTTACAAAAGAAAGGAATAAAAAGAGTTTAGGGTTTTGGATAAGCAAAATATAACAAAATAACATAAGAGAAGACATTACCTTAAAATTGGGTAACTCTTTTGATTTGAGCCAACGACTTCCTTGGGAAGACTTCTACCCCAAGTGAGGCTTCTAGGAGTAAAGGATGAAAGTTGGGAGAGTATTTGGGCATAGTTTGGCCGAGCCAAATGGCTTGAATGTGTGAATGAGGTGGTAGAGGTGGGGGCCTTTTATAAGAGGAGAGGAGGGGCACTCTTGGAAAGTAAGGAAATGTTACATTATTATACAATGCTTTTCGGATTCTAAAGGTCCCAAACATATATAATTCGTGGATAAGGTGATAAAAGTTCGAAATATACCCATCCAATAGTCTTTGGACAATTGTAAGCCTTGGATTGTACATTATCTTTTCATTTTATTAAAATCGTTAAATAATGAGGTCATCGCTGCATCATAATGATGTCATAAATAATTTAATTTATTTAATGTCTAAAAATTATAAAAAAATACTATGATGTAGGAAATCTTTTTATCATTCAAATGACTATTTATAGTCAAAAATATGACTTGTATAACCCCATGTAAAAATTGTTTTAGTAAAACATTTCATGTTTGTGTCATTTTTTACTTTAACATTAAATAAAAGGTATTTATGTCATTTTCCATCTAAAGTGGATCCATGGGGTCCCCAAGTTGACCCATGGATTTTCCCGGTCGGTCATGTCACATCCAATGTGGGTAGGACATGTGTCAATCTCATCTCATATTATTAAAACATTATTTTTACCTTAAAATACACTAATTACCTCTAATCGCGATTAAGAACTTAAAAGTTACTATTCACCTAAAATTATTTTAATCTCATTGAACCACATTTTACTTCTTAATGACAACCATGTATGTCAGATTTTTGAAAATCAAAACATAGAAGTGGTAATATTTCATTTAAACAAAAAATCAGTTATTTAACTACCACTTAGTGGTTTCACTATTCATCAAAAAATTAGAAGTTCTTAGAAAATTACAAAAAATTCAACTTAGGGTAATTTTGATATTACGAATACAAAAATGAAGTCCATTTTGAAATATAAAATTTCTATAATTTTAAAAAGAGGTTATTACTATTCATAACAGCTACTTTGATTAGTCGCGGTGTGTTAGAACTCGAACTTGCGTACAATGCAAGCTATTGCATTATTGAAAGAGAGGCGTATCGTGGAAGATCGGGGTGTTACATTCTCCTCTCCTTCAATAAATTGCGTCCTCGCAATTTGAAATTTTTCTTTGAAAATAAAAGGTTGAAAATAGAAAATACCTTTGTGGAAAACCGACATCGGAGATAAGGTTAATAAAATTTATCCATAATAAGAGGGAAATAGAAATGAAAAAGTCACCACCAAATTATGATCTCGATAAGGAGAAAAATGGTGGAAATTAGAGACATATAATTGGAGGAAAAACGTAAATATTTGTAGGGAGTGATTGAGGTCATCAATCACAAACATGTGTCAAATTGAGGGCCTCAAAGCCTTCAATCTATGTTGATTTAAAATATCATCAGCTCAACAAAACATAAGGTATTAGGATAACACATTTTTTTGTTTTAATATCCCTTTAATAAAGTTTAATAATTAATTTATTCATAGAATTAGATATAGGTATATATATATATATTTATGCTTGACAAGTAGAGTTTCAACATTCAACTCATCTTTCACTCAAAAAGATAATAGAACTCAAAAATATTATACTTATCCTAATTGTATAAAGTTCCAAATGTTAACACATACCATTTAGATTAGTAAAATTATTTTGTAATAACCAAGGACTTCCTATAGGCTAGTGGTAGGAAATAAACGCATGTTGCACTATGATTGTGGGTTCGATTCCTGCAGCTTTGTCCAACGCGACGGGTTATGCCCCACCCTACAGGTTGTCCTTTTCCTAAAACTATAGTATTATAATATTCCAAAAATAATCTTCATAACTTTTTTTAACCTTAAACAATACTATCCAAAGATCAACTTAATCCACTCCAACCATTATAGTTATCCAAAATACCTCTGTCCAGACTTTCTATAAAAGGTATCTTAATTCCAAAATCAATTTATCAGATTCCCCAAACAAATTAAAGATTCTCTTTTTGTCACATACTAAAAATATGATTACCTTCATCATATTAAAACCTTACTGAAATCAACAAGTAATGCAGTACAATCCTTATATATATATATCACATTATTCTAATAACCAGAATATAATTCATGAGTCCAAAAGCACCAATACATTAATTATTCTGCTTCAACTGTAGTAACAACATAAGATTTTCCTTGATCCCTTGGCCTTTTCTGAGGTAAGTTTCCCTAACGCTTAAGACATTCATTTCCATAATGCCCCATTTCTCTACAATTGTAGCATTCAACATTGATAGCCTCTTTCTTTCCCTTGCAACCACGATCCTGGTGACCTTTTTCTCCACATTTATAACAAACTCCCATTCCTTTTAGGCAGGAACCGGGGTGATTCATCCCACAATTATCACATAATGGAAAATCCTTCTTTCCCTTTTTCCCTTTATCCATCTGTTGTTCCATCGATCTCTTCTTCTCTTGCTTTACTTTGCTGTCATAAGACATAGAGAATTCCTTTTCTTTCTTGATAGCTCACGAGATAATATCTTCATATGATGAGAAGGATTGTGATACTAAATCTCGACTGAGAAATGGTTTTAAACCATCAAAGAAACGATCAATATTACCTCTTGGGTTACATATATAATCTGCAGCATACCTCGCTAACCTTGTAAAGTTGGCCTCATACTTTGCGACATTCTCATCCTCCTTTTGTTTCAGACTCAGAAATTGCCTTTCCATATTTTCTCTATGGTCATGAGGAAAGTATTTTTCTAAGAAAAGATCTTTGAACTCTCTCCATTCCTGTTGACGCTCCTTTCCGTCACAGAGTCTAACGACTGAAAAAAGGAAATATCTGACCTCAAAGCGATTCAACCTTTGAAGAAAATATCAAAAATCGACAAAGGCATGAACAGAGGATCAAAAGCAACTGCACCACGCAAGTTATATCACTGTCGTGCAAGTCCACTTGCACGACGACCTTGGTGGCACAAGTGACTTGCGCGACCTAAGTGACAACCGCCCGGTAACCGCCCAGGGTCTTCTCCTCCCTATAAATAGACCCTGTGGGCCCCCTTTTCAGAAGGATTTATTTTTTCCAGAAACTCGGATTTAAGCTCCCAACGCCCAAGTCTCTTCTCAAAGCTTCCGGAATACTTCTAAGGTAATTTCTTACCTAGAACGGAAGATCTAAAGAGATGGAAGAAGGCCTAAGTGTTGAAACTCATCAACACTTGTGCGACTGAGTGGTCACCCCTTAAGGGAAGTGACCACACTTGCGTGCCACCTTATTCCTTCAATAGAACTTGCACGTCCCGTTTCTAGAAGAACCTCAAGAGGATTCTAAAGGGTTTAATAAAGAGTTCCTCAAGTATTTCAATGCTGGTTGAAAATCACGCAAGTACACCATGTGTCGCGCAGGTATACCTGTGCGCCCATGCAGTACTTGCGCGCCTTCCAAGACATGTGCACCCCTTCCTTTTTGGGCGCCTTTCTTTCCCATTTTTACCCCTCTTAAGCCATTTCACATTTCCTATTCAATATTCAGTCTTCAAGATATTCTTCAAAGCCATTTATGGAATGATTTCTTGATTTGAATTCCTTATTTGAAAGGAATTCTGTGGAATATCTCTCAAAACATAGTGATTTATACATCATTATGTCACCAAAAATTGAGATTTCATTCATTCAAACTCATCCTTTAAGATGAGAGAATCTTTAACCTGGGTCTCCTTTTCATGAATAATCCCCAGTTATAAGTCCTTTAATCTGGGCATCTTCCTCGGGAGTAAGCCCCAAATTCTTAAAGTTCCCAAACTTGGGCATCCTCCTCAGGAGTAAGCCACAAACCTTAATTCCTTAACTTGGGCCTCCTTTTCAAGAGTAAGTCCCAATCATAATCCTTTAATATGGGAATCCTTCTTAGGAGTAAGCCCCAAGTCCTCTAATTTTGGGCATCCTTCTTAGGATTAAGCCCCAATCTCAAATATGGGCATCCTCCTTAGGAGTAAGCCCCAAACCTTAATCCCTAACCTGGGTCTTCTTTTCAGGAATAATCCCCAGTTATAAATCTTGGGCTTCCTTTTCAGGAGTAATCCTCTAGTCCCCTAACCTGGGCCTCCTTTTCCGGAATAAGTCCCAGTCATAAATTTTGGTTTCCCTTTTCAGGAATAAGCCCCAAGTCCCTTAAATTCTCTTTAACCAGTCATAATTTTCGTTTGATCTAGGATTCCTTCTTAGGAGTAAAACCCAGTTATCAATCCTCTCCTAATTTGGGTTTCCTTTTCAGGAATAAGTCCCAAGATAGAGTATTCAAATCTCCATGAAGCACATATACCTTTATGGACCCTGTTCCTGGATATTCTCCCTAAATGTAAATCCTAAACCTTCATCTATCTGGGCAGTCATATATACATAATCCCCAAACCATTTCTTATGATTGCATCTTTCATGGCACAATTTTCTAATTTTTACCAATACCTCTTGTTTCTCACACCGAGCATGACTCACGTGAGCTTAGAGTGTAAAAGTAATTATGACATCCTTCTTTGAGCCATCAATCATAAACGTCATTCTCCCTTACTCGAACTACGTGGGTTCTGATTCCTTTTTCCAAAACAAAGGATACGTAGGTAGCCCATTTATGGGTTCGATCCCAACTCTGAAATAATCCATGTCCTTCTGAATGACGATAAACTTCAAATGCCCCAATGAGTGGCTTTAAAACCAACCTGGTCATCATAATGACCAATAGACTTTTATATAAATGTTTTGAAGGATACCATTGACCAATAATCTCTAAATAGATACAGATGATTCTCTATTGATGAAGAACCGCGAATACATATAAAATATTCTCTAAATTTCTTACATATTTAATCATTGATTGTTAAAACTAAAGGAAATCTCATTTTATACTTGGTAATGTAATAAGTATTCATGAACATAACTTAAATCTATAAATAGAGTCCCGGAGTAGACAATAATTCCCCTCAAAAAGGTGTGATGAGTCCGACCTCCCATCCTCTTGACCAATGCAAATTCCTAAGCCCCATCAGTCCACAAGATATTGAGCGCCTAACTTTGGAAAGTAGGTCCAAACGGATGTGGAATCATTGGATGTTTCCAGTTCTACAGACAAACCCGCTAGAAACCAATCAGAACGTTTGAATCTCCCATCCAGGATGTCATCCCCGAATTCCATGTGAAACAAAAAATGGTGAACCCGACGTGAATCTTTAACCAAGTTAAAATGGTGTTTTACCTATTTGTTAAAGCCCCTATTTAAAAGTTAGTAATAGGGATAACAAAAACAATCATTGACATATGTGCTCATCCAAAAGGATGAAGTGGCTGAATTTTATCTTGATTACGTCTGTTATATCAAACAGACACTCTTTTCCAAGATCTTCTATATTTTCTTAATGGCTGCTCTCAAATTCACATCTGTGAATACTACTGCTGCAAATACCACTGCTGTTATTCCTAATGGATCTTCATCCGCTCTAAGAATGACATCACCTACTCAGCGTCTTCAACGCTGGGTATCAAATACACTAGTTAAGGAGTAACGTCAACATGGTACCATCCCAACTCTGGAGGCTTCCCGACAGGCCCTCCAAGTGAACAACTCACACAGGTCGTCCGGACAACAATGACCAGTGATCAAGAGGCAGGCGGTGCTGACTACCGTCTCCATCCGTTTTGGGTCGTTATCCCCGGAACGCAATTTCCATTCACTCCCTTACTCTGAGGAAGTGAATGAGCAGGTCCCTCAGGGCCTTAATTCAAAAAGACAGAAGTCCTTCCTGAGGGCTCCCATCAGCAATCGCCGCCAGACTCGTGCGGTAGTGCGCCCTCAACATGATGAGGGTACTGACTCCAGGCATTCAACTCAGGTTCCTCGAACCCGAGCATGCAAGATGAACTGCCAGAGACGGAATCCGGTTAACAATGGGCAGGTTTTCATCCCTTCCATCTCTGGAGAAGTCCATCAACCTAACATGGTGGCAAACAACGAGCAGACACACACACCTGTCCGTTTTAATTCCGCTGTCCAGTAGACTCGTCTGGCAGCATCAAGCCAATCCCGCCAGGCAATTCCAACAGAGTACTATAGGAAGGAACATACACCTGCTTATACATCACCAGTTAGTCAGCCGGATCGTCTGACTTCATATGACAGATCTCTTCAATCGCGTTTGGCGAAGTGTAATCAACAGGAATATAAACCTACTAATACTAATCAAGCCTACCAACAGTCTCGCTTGGTAGCGCACGGAGAAGTCAGTCGGAAAGCCCCGATGACAAACAGGAGGCAGACTCAACTCTCTGCCTCCACACTTGAGTACTGTCAGGATTAACTGACAGAAAAAGGAGGACAGAAGCAGGCACATACACCTACTCCAAGCCCGGAATGGACGTATATCCCCGTTCCGGCAGCTGATGTCACCAAACATATTTTGTCAATGGTGAAAGAGCAGAAGCAAATTTCTGCTCATATTCTGGATGCTTGCCAGGATATCATAACAGCTTCCGCATCATCTCAGGGACAGACACAAAAATCTATCCCTAGCAGTGGAGTGACACATCAACGATTCACTCCGGAACACACACACACATCTGTTCCAGTCCAAGAGGGTTATGGTGGATACTCCCCCATATCATACAGACAACCAAGTCAGGAACATACACCTGATTTGAGTGGAGATCGTCAGCCTAACCTGACCATCTTTCCTGATCAGGCACATACACCTACTCAGAGTAACCACTTTCGTCAACAAGTGGTTTCCAAAGCGAGTAAGAAGGCATCTAAGAAAAAGATCCACCCAGCACAGTCAGGAGATCAAAGGCCAATCTGCAACAAGGCCTTGCTCGATGCTGGAGTTCTTAAAGCCCTCAGACATTTATCTGTTGGAATTCAAGATTCTACTCCCTCAGTTCCCGATAATGGGAACATTAATTCCAAAAGTCTTCAACAGACACTTTCTCATGAAGGCTTGCTTCATGAAAATTCGGTCAATCTTGAAGATTCATCTTCAGATGAGAGCCACAGGAACCCTCTGTGTGGTCAGAAGACCAAGGAGCAAGAGATCTCATCTTTTACTGTAACCCATTATGGTGGTCCTCCCCATGATGATGAACTTCGCTGCAAAAGTCATCTCCGCAGTAGTGATTCACATTGCCTGGAAAATACTCCAGTGGACAATGTAGTGCCGAGAAAGCCCTCTAATCTTGAGGCACTTGAAAATGCGAAACCAGTCGTGTCTGATGCTTTATCGCTAACAAGTTAAATACTTTCTCAATCAGAAGATAGCCCAGGGTGTAGGTCATTCTCTGAACCACCCCAAAGTCATGCATCATCTAGTTTGATCAATGATCTCTCTACCAATATTGTTCAATCCGATGAAGCAACAAGGAAACACCAAATCTGGTCAAAACAGGTAGAAGAATCTTCATTTAATGATAAAGAGGAAATGCTAAACATGAGAAAAAAACTGGAAAAAGATGAGCTACCAGTCATGTTTTGGCCTTTGGCTGACTCCCAGTATGACATTCCAAAGATATTGACGGAAGATGGAGTGCATGATATTAGTCTCAACATATGGTAAACTCTTTGTAAATTAATGAAGAAGGTATTATCTTATGATGAATATGAAAATCATCTTATGATAATAGAAGGGCTACAACGTCAGATTGATTTGGCATCTCTATCAGTCTCTCGGTATCCGACGGCTGAAAAGCAGCAGAGAACCCTTCAACGTTCATGCCTTGGCGCACTAAGAAAATTGTGTCAGTTTATTGCCAATGCCCCATCTAGTGTTCGTATCAGAGGATGGGGTATTCACGGAGCACTACATTTCACAGTGCTTTCCAGTCAGCAAAGCCTGCCGAAAATGGTCTCATGCAATGTTATTGCCCATGGTCGGCCACAGTCAATGGGCTTTGTTCATAATCAAAAGCTTCCTCAAGAACAGGCTTCAACTAGTTCCTCTCAAAATCAAGCATATAGAGAACAAGTTGTTGAATTTATCCTACATCAAGCAGGTGAGAATATTGCACAAGCCTCTCGTATGGAGAAAACATGTCATCAAATGACAGAAGTTTCAGAAATCATCCAACAGTCTATTGAACCAGGTGATAAAAGAGGATACATGCTAATGCATCCAGCTAATTTCCAAACTAAGGTTCGCAAGATCAAGAGAGAGTTTAAGAAGATCTCAGACATAGCATGTCAAGAGACACCCCAGCTTGTCAGACTGGGGACTTCTTTAACCCAACCCTCAGATTCAACAAATGGGATTCGAGGAGTTGAGCGGAAGCAGCAGGAACATCCCCAGTCCTCGAGACTAGGGACTCTTTCAAATCATAAATCCCCTTCTCAGAGAATATCGATCTTTTCTCGATTGGGGAAGATTCCCCAAGAGTAACGAAGAGCCAAATTATCAGTATATTCCCTCCAAGTTATAGCTCCTCAAGATGTTTCTAAAAGATTGACTCAACAAAAGGCAATGGCTCATCAAAGACATGAAAGAAGACAATATCACAGAAATGTTGATAGAAGGGATGTGATGCATTATACATCAATCAATGTCATCAATGCCGTTGTTTCTAATCCACCAGAGGAGACTCACTCAGGGGAATTAGATGAAGAGCCTCCTGCTCAAGAAAATTTACGCGCCGATACAAATGAAGAAGGTGTGCGTACATGAAGTAAAAGGATTACTCAGAACCTAGGTAATCCACTTACCTCCCTCCAAAAGGTATCCAACAAAGGGAAGGGAAAGAATCAGGTTACATATCCTTCCTCTGGATAAGGTCAATCGCTCTCGTTAGAGCAAAGGTTTGCACAACAGGAGGAAGAAATGAAAGAATTAAGAAGATCGAATGCAGAACTACTTCCGAGTAGTCTTCTTCTTAAGAATGTTGATGTCCGACAGCCGAAGGAATTTGTTGTAACTACTTATATGGATCAGTAATATCCTCCTTTATCAGTACACCCTCAGAGGTCTAATCCTACGGGTCAAATGCAACAACAATTGGTAGCACTACCATCGGTTGCAGCACCAACCACCACGTCTGTCCAAGCTCCATTCATTGCACCTACCCAAAACCAAGTTCAACCTGATGTTTCTCAAAAGTTAATAACTACTATTGAGTCATTAACAGCTCGGTTAGAAACTATGTAAGGGAAACGGGTCCAAGTTCAACCAGGAAAGAAAGTTTACCCTGAATGGGTAGATTCAATTTCTCCTCCATCTAGTTTTGGAAACCCTATTTTCCCTACTTTCAATGGATCAGGTGACCCTAAACAACATTTGATGCATTACGTGTCTTGTTGTGATCCTATGATAGGAACTCCAGAGTAGCAAGAAGTAGTGACACTCAGATGCTTCGTGCGAACCTTTCAAGGACTAGCTTTTGTCTGGTATACAAGCTTGCAATCCCGGTCAATCATCAGATGGGAGGATCTTCGTCAAAAATTCCTTCTTCAGTTCAGCTCAACTTTTCAAAAAACGACAGTTTTCGATCTTACAAACTGTAAGCAAAGGGAGAATGAAAGATTCTCTGATTTCATTGCTCGCTGGAAGGGATTAACGTATTCCCTGAGTTTAGCACTCCCTCAGGAAGAGCTGTTGCCAATCTGTGTGGAAAATTTGCGTGACAAGTTACGTACGCCATTGATCCCTGTGAAATACATAGGAGGGTTTCAAGACCTTACTTCAATCTCTCAGTAGATTGAATATTCCCTTATACAGGCTAAGGTTAAATCTCGTGTAATTCCATCAGCTCTAGGAAGGAGAATGGGTAAAGCAGAAACTGCTACAGTTATGCTTAAACAAGCACCTGTACCTATTTTTACTTCAAAACCTTCATCTTCTCGAAGGGCTCCACCTCCTGAATGCCAACAACAAAGGCTGTTTCGTCCAAATGATCAAAGAGATCAACGACGAAAACAATTTGATGATTTGAAGAGTAAAACATACTCTTTCTGAAGTGAGAAAGTTCATGGTTACTTCATTTCAGCTCTGGAAAATAATTTGGTTCAATTACCAGTGCCCAAGAGGCCAAACAAGGAAGGAGATGAAGACCGTCCCAATTATTGTCCCTTTCATCAAATGTTGGGGCATCCCATCCAGGAGTGTTTTGTATTTAAAGACCTCCTGCAAAAGATTGTTGACTTGGGACAAGTCAAGTTGAAAGGTTCTTCGACTCAGGTAGCATGTGTTAATGCTACAGTTCCATAGGAATAAGGTGAAAGGGAAGAAGTAAAATGCAGAAATGCATAGAAGTATGATGATTGGATGGTCAGAAAGAGAATCAATCGGACTCATGCCATTTTGCGAATAGAATTAAAGAAACCAATTGTTTCTTCTACCATGAATATTGCGGTAAAACCCTCTTCATCAGAGGGAAAATCCTCAAGGAAACGGCTTGATTCAAAGAATAAAAAAGAATCAGAAGAAGATGAGTATGTGTCAAAGATTAAATTGTCTCTAACTCTGGAAGACTTTATGCCATCTACTTCAATGCCACGGGCACCACCCCACCAAACGGCACAACCTAAATAGGCTAATCAGGCAGAGTCTTTATCAGACGAAGAGTTAATCTTCAGTTCTGTTAATATGATTCAATTAACATATCCATATTCCAGTCTTGATGAGCCTGAATTCCCTGTATCAAATAAGGGGATCCGAGGAAGTTTTAGAGGTTCATGATACAGGGGAAGACGTTGATCTTTCCGAAGCCACTACTCCAATTCTACCCCTGCTAGCACTGTATATGCAGCAGAAACTCGTGGTAGAGCCCTTCAGCGAGCTCAAAAAGAACAAGCAAGTTCTTCTGCCAATGGCCAACTCAGTTTTTGCACAGTTATTTTGGAAGACCGATTAAAGGTTCCATATTCTTTATCTCAGCAAGTAAATGGATCTAATCAGTCTAACCTTCCAAAACCTATGATGTTTCCAACTTCAATACATGATGCATCAGCTTCCAAAGCATCTGCTTCCAAGGTACCTGCTAAACCGCATATTCCTGTTGGGAAACGCAGACCTTTAGATCAAAAGTATGATATATTGAAACACTTGGCCCAAGTACCAGCCAAGTTATCAATTTTGGATGCTTTTAATATGTCAAAAGATCTTCGGGAAGCATTCATCGAAGCTTTGTCAAGTCCTCATGAGTTTAAAGCTGAAATTGTTGCAGCTGAAGTCTATCACATAGAGAATAATCCTGCAGAATGCCATGCAGTGATATCTTTTGCTGATAAAGATGAAGATGATGTTGTGCATGGGCACATAAAACCTTTGTACTTATCTGGCAAAGTCAATGGTGTAGGTATCCGAAGATCTTTCATTGACAATGGTTCAGGAGTCAACCTCATGCCCATTCGTACACTTCGTCGATTGGGCCTCACGGAATCTGATTGTTCTCCTTCTACCATGATGTTAAAAGGATATGATAAAAATGAACAAGAACCACTGGGTGAAGTTACACCCAGAACTCAGTTTGGAGATCTTTTATCAAATTCGGATTTCATGATTGTTGATCAAGACTCAGCTTTCAGCGTCTTGCTTGGAAGACCCTGGCTACATCAGCATGCAACTATTCCTTCATCATACCATCAATGTCTCAAATACTGTTTCAATGGTCAAGTTGGAACATTGTGTGGTGATAAGGCCCCGTTCAAGACATGTGAGTCTCAATACATTGAGGCGGAATTTTATCACATGAAGGGAAGAGAAAAATCTACAATGAAGAAAATTACCAAAGTTATTGCTCCATATGGTTTGGAGAAAATTCAAATAAATCCATTTACACATGTGAGTACAGATTATGTATTACCTATCAGTCAAATTGGCAAAATAGGCCCAAATCAAAATACTCTTATGGAAAGATCCATAATGTCAATTACAGCAATCGAGCCAGACAACATGGGAGAAATTGGTAACCTACCAAACAGTGATGAAAGCACAAGTGGTGACGTTTTCATTTCATCTGCTGAAGTCCAACAAGTCTATACTTCGCCAATCAGGCCAGAATAAGTTATAGCAACATCAGAGGGGAATAATGATGTCTATTCTCAATCAATAATCTTCTCTTTATTTCCCAAAGAAGACCCTTTATCATCAATTGGGTCGGAAATGGAAGCTTCTTCTTCAAAATGTGAAAATTTTGACATCTCTTATGATCATGAGAATTTCGTTTTGTCATCTACTTTGCAAGTAGAAACGGAAGAAATACCACGTGATGAATAGGAAGAGGAATATTCTAGAGATGCTCCTCCAGCATTTGAAGAAGGTATCTATACCATTGTGGATGAACTCAGAGAAGTAAATCTGGGTACAGAGAAAGATCCACGCCCCACTTTAATTAGTGCGGCCATGACCCTTGAAGAGCAAGAGATGTATATTTCTCTTCTAAAGCAAAATAAAGATATTTTTGCTTGGAATTATACAGAAATGCCTGGGCTTGATCCTGATGTTTCTTCTCATCATTTGGGTTTACCAAAAGAACATCGAGGATTTAAGAAAACCGCAAGAAGAACACACCCAACTTATGCTTCCAAAATTGAAGCTGAAGTGGATAAGCTGATCAAAGCTAACTTCGTCAGAGAAGTTCAGTATCCCAAGTGGTTGGTGAATATTTTACCAGTAAAGAAAAAGAACGGACAAATTAGGGTTTGCATCGATTTCAGAGATCTTAATCGGTATTGTCCTAAATATGATTTCCCAGTACTGATTACAGAACTCTTAATTGATGCGACAGCTGGCTATGAAGTACTTTCCTTCATGGATGGATATTCTGGATATAATCAGATCCGAATGGCCCCAGAAGATGAGGAATCTATAGCCTTCAGAGCTCCTCAAGGTGTGTTTTGTTACCGGGTGATTCCCTTTGGTTTAAAAAATGCAGGTGCAACATATCAACGCACCATGCATCGTATCTTCAAACCTTTCTTAGGGAAGTTTGTTGAATTCTATGTGGATGATTTGGTGGTTAAATCCAAACAACGTTCTAATCAATTGGATGATTTGGAAGTCATATTCCACAAGCTTCGACAACATAATTTGAAGATGTACCCCTTAAAATGTGCTTTTGGGGGTAACCTCAGGAAAATTTCTCGGCTTTGTTGTACGCCATCGTGGTATTGAAGTCGATCCTAAGAAGACCAAATCAATCCTTGGTATGTCACCTCCTCAGAATTTGAAAGAATTAAGAGGACTTCAAGGACACTTATCCTATATTCGGCATTTCATCGCCAATTTGGCAGGAAAAAGTTTACCCTTTACCAAATTATTGAAGAAAGGAGTCACTTACCAGTGGACTGAAGAATGTCAAGAAGCATTTGATGTTCTCAATAAATACCTCTTTAGTCCACCAGTACTCATGCCAGCTGTTGTAGGTAGAACACTTATCCTCTATGTGATAGCTCTAGACAGATCATTGGGTGCCTTTCTCGCTCAAAAGAATGATGCTGGGAATGGAAATAGTCTCTACTATCTCAGTAGAACTATTCTTGAAGCAGAAAATCGGTATTCAAGTATTGAGAAGTGCTGCCTGGCATTAATCTTTGCAGTTCAGAAACTGAGACACTACCTGCAACATCACGAGGTCCAATTGGTATCTCACAATAATCCGTTCAAATTCATCATTAGTTGTCCAATGCTTACAGGACGTCTAGCAAGGTGGGCAGTTATTTTGCAGTAGTTCGACATTCAGTATGTGTCTCAAATGGCAATAAAGGGCCAAGATCTGGCTGATTTCCTGGCTGAACATCCTTCAGTGGAAGACACGTCTTCAGATGTTGAACTCCCTGATGAAGAAGTTTTCTCTATTCAAGAGCATCCTCAAACATGGGAAATTTATTTTGATGGTGCTTCCAGAAGTCCAACAGGGAAGAAAATGGAAAATCCTAATTTCAACAAAGTTTGTTTAGGAATTGTGCTCATTTCACCAGATAAGGCAGTGCTACCTTATTCCTTTTTATTGTGGGAAGGTGGTACCAATAATGAAGCTGAATACCAAGATCTCATTACAGGCTTGGAGTTAGTGCTCTAAGCACAAGTGAATCACTTAAAGGTGAAAGGTGATTCAGACCTGGCAATCAAACAAGTCAATGGGGATTATGCCATCAGAAAAGAAGAATTAATCCTTTTGTATGATTACGTCAGAGAGTTAATGGGGGAATTCCCTTTAGAACCGACATTTTCTTATGTCCCAAGATCACAAAATGCACAAGCTGATGTGCTAGCCAATATAGCCACAGCTCTAGCAGATCCAAATCGGGACGAGACAACCATAAGTATTACCCACTATCGTCCAATTTCACCTTATGTTCAAGCCAAAACATAGGAAATTAATGGAATTAGTCCCATTCCTGAACCGTATGGTCATACTACAGGATGGATGTCACCTATCAGGGAATACCTTCAAAATGGAACACTTTCACTAGATAGAGCCGAGAAAGAACAAATCTGGTGACGTGTGGTCAATTTTACTCTTTATGATGGCCCAAACCACCTAGAGAAAATTCTCTACAAATGTGGTTTTGATGGAGTTCTCTTCAGATGCATTGATGGTGAAGAGACAATGGCTATCATAAAAGAAGTGCATGCAGGAGTCTGTGGTGCCCACTAGTCTGGACATAGACTGTCTGATCAAATTCGAAGGCTTGGATACTTTTGGCCTTCAATGATACAAGATTGTGTTAATTTCACAAAGAATTTTCATTCATTCCAAGTATATGCCAACTTCATTCATTAACCTCCAGAGTTGCTTCATATAGATAAATACTCGTGGCAATTTGCCACATGGAGAATGGATGTGGTGGGACCTTACCCTTCAGCTACGGCCAATCAGTTTAAGTACATTCTAACTGCTAATGATTTCTTTTCCAAATGGGCAGAGGCAATACCTCTCAAAGAAGTCAGTTCTAAATGCATTGTTAGATTCATCAAGTCTAACATCATTACTAGATTTGGTGTCCCTCATACCATATTGACGGACAACATCACCAACTTCTGTTCTTATGAGGTGAAGAAATTGTATCAAGAATACAACATTAAATCCAACCATTCATCTCGGTATCATGCGGCGGCCAATGGACAAATAGAATCCTTTAACAAGACTGTTTTAAATATACTGCAAAAGATAGTGGATAAAGATAAGAGGTCACGGCCTGATAAACTCTTTCATGCTTTATGGGCTTATCAGACTACCACCCGCAATGCAACGCGGTCAAATCCATATTCGTTGGTATATGGAACAGAAGCAGTCTTGCCAATTGAAGTTCAATTTCCCTTACTCAGAGTAGCCATTTGTGATCAGTTATCTACAGATGAGCAATCCCAAAAGCGATTGAATGAATTGGAACAGTTATATGAGAAAAGATTGTTCACTTTTCACCACTTGGAAATCTATCAGAATCGCATAGCACGAGATTTTAACAAAAAATTTCGTCTTCATTCATTCAATCAGGGAGAATTGGTATTAGTTATCATAACTCCAATGATACCAGGAACGAAGCCTCCCAAGCTTGAACCAAAATGGGAAGGACCTTATTCAATACATAAGGTCTACTCCAATGGAACTTATTCATTAATCTCAATGGATGGAGAACTCATCATGACTCCAACCAATGCCAGATTTCTAAAGAAATATTTTTTATAAATACAAAATATGGTCCTCAAAACCAAGATTCTTACAATTGGTTCATACAGCAATGGTCCAGTATGACCTTAAACTGTAACTACGTCCAACATGACGTTAAACTGTAGGAAAGTCCCTTACGTTCGGAAAGACATTAAACTACATAAGCGCTTAAAAGTCCAGTATGACTTTAAACTGCATCATCCACGGTCTATGCATATGAACTTAAACTATTTTCACTTTCTTCCAACATGACGTTAAACTGTAGAAAAGAAGATGTCCCTGTAACATGACACTAAACTGTACAGCACCATTTCGTCCTTGCTATATGATGTTAAACTATACAGCAATGGTCCAATATGACCTTAAACTGCAACTTCTTCCCACACGACGTTAAACTGTGAAAAAGTTCCCTAAACCGTCCAGCATGACCTTAAACTGCATCATCCCTGGTCCATGCATATGACCATAAACTATTTGCAAGTCCCTTATGTCCATCAAGACGTTAAATTGTGACGTCCTAACTACATGACGCTAAACTTTATAAAAGTCCCTTACGTCCGAAAAGACGTTAAACTATATAATCATCAAAGGTCCTGTATGACATTAAACTATTCACACTTTTGTCCAACATGACACTAAACTGTAGAAAAAATCCCCAATGCATCCAAAATGATGTTAAAATGATGCACTCTTCTGTCCTCACTGCATAACATTAAAACTGCACAGTCCCCCTTTCGTCCAATATGACGTTAAAATCTATTGTTCCCATCGTCCTAAATACATGAAGCTAAACTGTACAGAAAGTTCATAATACGTCCTACATGACATTAAACTGTATTTTGTCACTGCTACATGACACTAAACTGTGCAGCACCAATAGTCCTAACTGCAAGACTTTAAACTGCATAGTCCCTTGATATGTCCTACATGACATTAAACTATGCATCGTTAAGGTTGTTGTTACCTCTTGTTTCTCACACTGAGTATGACTCACGTGAGCTTAGAGAAAACCTCAACCATAACACTCTCTTTGGGCCGCTAACCATGTGTAAGTCCCAACAACATTTTATTATTATTAGGTCGTTGTCCCCAAGAACAACTTGATCATTAATTCATTATTTAATTGAACTACACAGACTTTGATCCTTGCCCTCCAGGCTGGGTATGTAGGCAACCTCCCAAGGTTCAATCCCAAAAACAATCTCTTCACATTGGTTCACCACCATCTCATATGATGTTGATTCATGAAACCGCACCTAGAATCAATATCTTTACATTGATTCACTCTCATCCTTGTTATACGACGTTGAACTATACAACACTTTTGTCTGGTACGACAATAAACTACAATATTCTTTGATTTCCTCATTTGAGAGAGAACTGTTATTGAAATTGATTTTTTCAATCATGTTTCATTTCAAAAGACTACGTGCATAGATGGCAATGCCTAAACTTTTTATCTTGGGTTAAACCATAATTTTACTAAAGTCCCATTTCACCCTTCACATGTACGAACCAAATTTGTACAAAGGGTAGTTCTAGAACTACGTGGGCTTGATTCCCATCCTTATGGGATACGTAGGAACGTTCGAGTATCCCTCGAATCCAGCCCTAAGTCTTTTGGGCCTAACCCCAAATTTCACTTTCAGTCCCTTGGCTGAAAAGTCCTCATGAAAACAGACATTGTGTATTCATTATTATGGTCCGAATTCTATGACCCTAAACTAAGATCTCTCATACTTTCGTCCCGCACGACGTTAAACTTCATTTCAAGAACTACGTATGGCTTGATTCTCATTCTTATGAGATACGTAGTGAAGTCCAAAATTTCAATTCAAGACCCAGCCACAACATGATTATGGTTATCATTGACCTATGTATCTTTATATGCATTGGACAATACCCATATTTATGTGTTATAATCCTAATCTTAAATATTTTCAGATCTTCATAACCATTTTTCATGACTTCTAGTCAAAAAAATGTCAAACTTCTGAGAATTATTTTGCTTGACTATGCAGCACGTGCCCATTGGTGGCCTTGCATAAACAGTCCACATAACAGACTTGTCAGCCGAAAGATGATATTTATTTTACCATGCAGCCAATGCCCTTAGGTGGACCTGCATATTTCAACCCCCTAAAGGGTTTTTTAATTAATGGTAACTTCATTCTTTGGAAGAATGCCTCTTTTGTCCGTATTTGTCTTAAACGATAGTATGTAGGGATCCGCAAAAAAAATAGCCATCCTTAACATATTTGTCCCATATCCTTTTTCATGATCTGAAAGTATTCAAGTCTATGGTTTATTCTTCTTCCCTATGTTTGGGTCAGACCTTCGTAGGAGTGATATTCATCCAGTTCTTCGATAATCTTGTCTGGAAATATCTTCTCCATATTCAAGTACCTCTTTCCATACAACAAACTCTATACTTTAGAAAATTTGAATCTCCATAAACTTTCACTGACTTTTAGCACTAGGAAAGTAAATTTCGGAGTGTTCTTTCGCCTGACAATGCTGCACGTCTCCATAGGTGGCCTTGCATAAATAGTCCACATAAAAGACTTGTCAGCCAAAAGATGTTATTTATTTGACCATGCAGCCAATGCCCTTAGCTGGCCCTACATAATTCAACCCCCTAACGGGTTTTGTTAAATAATAGTAACTTCATTCTTGGAAACTACTTCTTCTAATGCCTTTTATCTCTTTTTCATATCATTCCTCAGATTCAAAAATTCTTAAGCCATAGTTTACATATTTTCTCTCATAATTGAGTATGGTAATATGTTTTCAGATAAATTGTCAAGGAATTGAATCAATTTTAATCCATTTTGGTCAAATATATTTTGACCTTAAACATTAGCCTTAGTATGTCCGACATGCATGACTTTAAACTGCCAGATTTCTTGTTTTTCTTTTCACCTAAGAGTCAAATCCTCTTTTCTCTCCAGATCCAACTCTGAGGGGGGACTTTTGATGACGCGCATTTCCGTCACAGAGTCTAATGACTAAAAAAAGGAAATATCTGAGCTCAATTTGATTCAACCATTGAAGAAAATATCAAAAATCGACAAAGTAATGAATAGAGGATCAACAACAACTGCACCGCGCAAGTTATATCACTGTCGCGCTAGTCCACTTGCGCGACGACCTTGGTCGCGCAAGTGACTTGCGCGACCTAAGTGATAACCGTCTGGTAACCGCCCAAGGTCTTCTCCTGCCTATAAATAGACCCTGTGGGCCCCCTTTTCAAGAGGATTTTTTCCAGAAACTTGGATTGAAGCTCCCGATGCCCAAGTCTCTTTTCAAAGCATCCGGAACACTTATAAGTTAATTTCATACCTAGAACGGAAGATCTAAAGAGAAGGAGGAAGTCCTAAGTGTTGAAACTCATCAACACTTGCACTCCTGAGTGGTCAGCCCTTAAGGGAAGTGACCACACTTGCATGATGCCTAATTCCTTCAATAGAACTTGCGCGTCCCTTTTCAGGAATAACCTCAAGAGGATTATAAAGGGTTTAATAAAGAGTCGCTCAAGTATTTCAATGCTGGTTGAAAATCGCGCAAGTACACCATGAGTCGCGCAGGTATACCTACACGACCAATACTTGCATGCCTACGCAGTACTTGCGCGCCTTCCAAGACTTGTGCGCCCCTTCCTTTTTGGGTGCCTTTATTGCCCATTTTACCCCTCTTAAGCCATTTCACCTTTCCTATTCATGATTTATTCTTCAAGATATTCTTCGAAGCCATTTATTGCATGATTTCTTGATTTGACTTCCTTATTTGAAAGGAATTCTGTGGAATATCTCTCAATACATAGTGATTTATACATCTTTATGTCACCAAATACTGAGAGTTCATTCATTCAACCTCATCCTTTAAGATGAGAGAATTTTTAACCTGGGTCTCCTTTTCAGGAATAATCCCCAGTTATAAGTCCTTTAATCCGGGCATCTTCCTTAGGAGTAAGCCCCAAATTCTTAAAGTTCCCAAACTTGGGCATCCTCCTCAGGAGTAATCCCCAAATCTTAATTCCTTAACTTGGGCCTCCTTTTCAAGAGTAAGTCCCAATCATAATCCTTTAATATGGGCATCCTTCTTAGGATTAATCCACAAGTCCACTAATTTTGGGCATCCTTCTTAAGAGTAATCCCCAATCTCAAATATGGGCATCCTCCTCAGGAGTAAGCCCCAAAACTTAATCCCTAACCTGGGTCTCCTTTTCAGGAATAATCCCCAGTTATAAATCTTGGGCTTCCTTTTCAGGAGTAAGCCCCAAGTCCCCTAACCTGGGCCTCCTTTTCAAGAATAAGTCCCAGTCATAAATTTTGGGTTTCCTTTTCAGGAATAAGCCCCATGTCCCTTAAATTCTCTTTAACCAGTCCTAATTTTTGTTTGATCTGGGATTCCTTCTCAGGAGTAAAACCCAGTTATCAATACTCTCCTAATTTGGGTTTCCTTTTCAGGAATAAGTCCCAAGATAGAGTATTCAAATATCCATGAAGCACATATACCTTTATGGACCATGTTCCTGGATTTTCTCCCTAAAAGTAAATCCTAAACCTTCATCTATCTGGGATGTCATATATACATAAGCCCAAAACCATTTCTTATGATTGCATATTTCATGGAACAATTTCCTAATTTTTACCAATACCTCTTGTTTCTCACACCGAGCATGACTCACGTGAGCTTAGAGTGTAAAAGTAATTATGACATCCTTCTTTGAGCCATCAATCATAAACGTCATACTCCATTACTTGAACTACGTGGGTTCTGATTCCTTTTTCCAAAACAAAGGATACGTAGGTAGCCCATTTATGGGTTTGATCCCAACTCTGAAATAATCCATGTCCTTCTGAATGACGATAAACTTCAAGTGCCCCACTGAGTGGCATTAAAACCATCGTGGTCATCATAATGACCAAGAGACTTTTATATAAATGTTTTGAAGGATACCATTGACCAAGAATCTCTAAATAGATACAGATGATTCTCTATTGATGAAGAACCTCGAATACATATAAAATATTCTCTAAATTTCTTACATATTTAATCATTGATTGTTAAAACTAAAGGAAATCCCATTTTATACATGGTAATGTAATAAGGATTCACGAACATAACTTAAATATATAAAGAGAGTCCCGGAGTAGACAATAATTCCCCTCAAAAAGGTGTGATGAGTCTGACCTCCCATCCTCTCGACCAATGCAAATTCCTAAGCCTCATCAGTCCACAAGATAATGAGCGCCTACCTTTGGAATGTAGGTCCAAACAGATGTGGAATCATTGGATGTTTCCGGTTCTACGAACAAACCCGCTAGAAACCAATCGGAACGTTTGAATCTCCCATCCAGGAGGTCATCCCCGAATTCCGTGCGAAACAATTCCATATTTGATACTTCTTCATCTTCCTTTGTGTTTTGAATCAGCGACCACCATTGATTGGCATCTCCAGTGAGGCGGTAAACTGCCATGGTAACCTTCTACCTTTCGGTACTCCCCAAGGCGTGGAATATTTTCTCTAAGGAGTTTATCCATTGCTCAGCTACTAACAGATTTTTACCCCCATTAAAAGTTGGCGGTTCTTGCCTCATGAAGCGGTCTAACATTGATCCTCCACGTTGCGGATCAGGGGCTCCATACGAGTAAGGTTATTATTCATAACCTGAGTGAGTTGTCCCAGTATGGTAATAAGTTGATCAGCACCAGTTGTATCTCCAGCTCCACAATAATTATCTTGAGCAGGAGGGCAATCCCTACACGGAGTGCGTGCATTGATATGGTTTCCATTTCTCCCACTAGGCGCCATTTCTAAACAATGGCATAAACTAGATTAATTTATGAATCAAAATACATAATTACGTACTTGTAAAACACTTAACACTAATTGAACTATTTATGGATACAATCCATAATAAAAAAAATTCTTTGAGGAAGTATATACTAATAACCCTTCATAGTGGTTTGTAAAGAAAATGAGAATTATCTTAAGCATATCTCCAGGGAGTGTCGTAACCATGAGTGCAGCAAGGCCCATTATCATGCACCAGTTCCCGTTCGAGTCTAACTCAAAGTGGTGTTTTCGGGTTTTACCCCATAGGTACATCTGTGCTAGAGCCACCTCTACCTGCTCGTATCCAGACGGGGATGTATTGCTCGGAAAACACAAAAAATCTCTATAATACCAAAATTCTAGGAAGTTCTTCTATACTAATCCTCAAAGTCTATCTTTGGGCTGTGTGCTCTAATCAGAGTTTATCTAAATCTAGCTTCCAAGGATAGTAATAAACTGTCTCTGATACCAACTGTAACGCCCCGACCCCAGCTACCCAGAGTCGGTGCATTACTTTGTAGCATTGGTATGATCAAAAAAGATCAAGTCTCGAAAGACCGATTAGTTTAGTAGCCTTGGAAACACTAGATACATTCATAAGTCTTACATTACATCATAAAGTGAAAAACTAATAACAAAGTCCTCATAGTCCACACTCATATCCTCTTCTGACTATCCCTGCAGGTCATTCCTCAAATACTTCTTCACATACTGGAAAATATTAAAACATTGAAAGGGGTGAGATCAGATGCCCAGTAAGGATAACAATATAGCGGAAGCTTTCATCAATAAACATAAACATTTAAGGCAATGTATAACTAAAACAAAAGCCTTTTAAACATGAACTTCAACATAATATGGCAAAAGTAAAATGAGATAATGCCATTCACTTCTTCACATGGATATTCTACTGGTCGAATAATCACATGCAATATCAATAACCACTTTCATAATGATGGAATGCATAATGCCAGACTATTATAACCACGTAGCCAAGGCCTCGTGCCAAGACCAAAAATAAGTTTTTGTTAAGGCCTCGTGCCAAGACACTAGTTAGTCTCATGAGACCTACTGATGCATCGAGGAGCTATAGCGGGCTCCACCCGTCACTTATTAAGTCCAATGCATTCCTCATATGAATAGTTTTAAACATATCATAAATCATAACATAATCGTATCACATAAAACAAGCATAAAGGAAACATAACATTTCCACATTTAAATCACAAGATATCAATAAAACACATTGATATAATAAAAACTCTTTAAAAACCATTTTCAATACCTAAATAAAAGAAAGTTAAAACTTTGTATTTATTTTTCATTAAAAAAATGATGGCTTGTAGAGGAAGCCGAAACTCAAATAATGGTCACGGCAGCGGAGAAGTCGTTGTTGCCACATATGTATGGAAAGAAAAACATTCCATTTTTGTCGTTTAGTAAAACGCTTCGTATAAAAAGATTCTGTTTGAATAAACGTAAAATTCAAAGGGGTTTATACACCGTATAAAAGAAAGTTGTGTATAAAACCAAATATGCCTCAATGAAAGGAGATTGAGACGAAGTCCTTAAAAAACATTTTTAAAATAAAATAGATCTATTATGTGTATTCACTATGGGTACACATAAAGAAAGTAAAAATACAAAATAATACATAATAATATCATGACATAATTTGAAAGTAGGAGATTAACCCAAAGAATGGAAGTTGGGTTAAGAAGTTCCCTAACCATGCGTCTTGTCCTAACTCGACTGTTCTTTAACCTCCTGAATAATAAACTAGAGTTAATTTCAACTTACTTAAGAACCTTTTTCATGTTCATTATTCCTTTTATATCCCTTATTACCATGTTATGAACATTATGTAATTATTTAAGTTTATAACGGTCATTTTGTCGATCTTAGGTACTTGAGTCAAAAATAACATTATTATAATTACAAGTTGTTCATGAGGTGATATATCCATTATATCCATAATTATATTCATGATATAGATATCATATATCTCATATATATCCAGTATATACATGCATTTATAATTTTCAATAACGTTTAGAGATAAGAAATGAAATGCATCGTTCATGGAGACGGTAAGCCGTACGTACGCATGAACGCTACTTTCATTTCTATTTCATATTTAATGAAATAATAATGATATAAAGGTATATTATAATTCCAGTATAACATAATATATAATATCAGTTACTCCATCCTTTATACATCCCACATACGGCATTAACGATTCAAATCACTTTGAGGGGGCGGTAGTCTGCACTTCCTAAAATGAAAATATCGCATTTACCCATAATAGAAACAATAAAGGTATGCCATAAATGAAAAATACCGAACCTTAAGTAAAACATAAACATATTATATATCATTTATAAATAGGGTGAAATCTTAATGTCCACCTTTGAAGGTGTTTTATGAGTGTTGAAAAATCATCGTTTCTTGAGGCAGAAATTCGCCATCCACGGAAACCGTATCTTCTTTAACCATTAGATGTAGGTGTGTGTAAATGTAGCTCGAATACTCATTATAAAAACATACTAGTATATTTAGGATACTGGTGTTGTTATAAAAGACAGGAATAAAAAGAGTTTAGGGGTTTGGATAAGCAAAATAAAACAAAATAACATAAGAGAAGACATTACCTTAAAATTGGGTAACTATTTTGATTTGAGCCAAAGACTTCCTTGGGAAGACTTATACCCCAAGTGAGGCTTCTAGGAGTAAAGGAGGGTAGTTGGGAGAGTATTTGGGCAGAGTTTGGCCGATCCAAATGGCTTGAAAGTGTGAATGAGGTGGTAGAGGTGGGGCCCTTTTAAAAGAGGAGAGGAGGGGCACTCTTGGAAAGTAAGTGAATTTTACATTATTATACAATGCTTTTCAGATTATAAAGGTCCCACACTTATATAATTCGTGGATAAGGTGATAAGGGTTCGAAATATACCCATCCAATAGTCTTTGGACAAGTTTAAGCCTTGGATTGTACATTATCTTTTCATTTTATTAAAATCGTTAAATAATGAGGTCATCACTGCATCATAATGATGTCATAAATAATTTAATTTATTTAATGTCGAAAAATTATAAAAAAATACTATGATGTATGAAATATTTTTATCTTTCAAATTAATATTTATAGTCAAAAATATGACTTGTATAACCCCATGTAAAAATTGTTTTAGTAAAACACATCATGTTTGTGTCATTTTTTACTTTAACATTAAATAAAAGGTATTTATGTCATTTTCCAACTAAAGTGGCTCCATGGGGTCCCCAAGTTGACCCATGGATTTTCTTGGTCTTCCATGGCACATCCGATGTTGGTAGGACTTGTTTCAAGCTCATCTCATATTATTAAAACATTAGTTTTACCTTAAACTACACTAATTACCTCTAATCGCGATTAAGAACGTAAAAGTTACTATTCACCAAAAATTATTTTTATCTCATTGAACCACATTTAACTTTTTAATGACAACCATATATGTCGGATTTTTGAAAATCAAAACACAGAAGTGGTAATATTTCATTTAAACCGAAAATCAGTTATTTAACTACCACTTAGTGGTTTCACTATTCATCAAAAAATTAGAAGTTCTCAAAAAATTACAAAAAATTCAACTTAGGGTAATTTCGATATTACGACTACAAAAATGAAGTCCATTTTTAAAAATAAAATTTCTATAATTTTAAAAAGTGGTTATTACTATTCATAACGGCTACTTTGATTAGTCGCGGTGTGTTAGAACTCGAACTTGCATACAGTGCAAGCTATTGCATTATTGAAAGAGAGGCGTATCGTGGAAGCTCGGGGTGTTACAACCATTATAAACTAGAAATTAATTTTTTTGATGTGAATAGAAATAGCTAAAATTTAAAAATTAAGTATGGAATATAAAAAATTTTATTTATTAATAAGTACTTTATTATTTTTAATGTATTTATAGGTCTAGAAAATACCAATTTCTAAGAAAAATATTATTAATGATTTTTGGAATATAATAAAATTAATTTCTCCCACAATTTTAAAATTTACTATAACAATGAAACATTATTTTTGAATCATAATGAGAAAATTATATGAGGGGGGGGGTTTAAATTTTAAAATCCAAATTTTTTAATAAATATTGAAAAACACAGGTTTTTGTTTAACACTGCTATTTTTTTAAATATTTAATATATATTTTTGGTATAAAAATAGTTGAAATAAAAAATCAACTATGTTATGTTATGATTAATAAAATTTATATCATTTGAATCAATTTTTATCCTTTAAATTGATATAAAAACATTTTATTATTTTTAAAATGTTTTCTTTGGAAAACTATTTTTTCATTATGTCTTTGTGTCTAGTTTTAAATAAAACAATTACATGTATATGAATTAAAATTGTGAAATTGTATTCCATATTTATAATTATCAAAATTAAAAATATAAATTAATATATTGATTAATATATATCATAATTAATAGTAAACTAAGTAAAATATAATTGTAACGGTTAAGGATAAAATGGGTTTTCTAGGGAGTTAAACCTAAAAAATATGATTCAAAATGACCTAAAAACATTTCCAACACATATTATATGGACATATTTATAAATTTTATCTTTTATGATATGTTAATAATACATTTTTAATCTTCGCGTTATGTATAAAACATATTTATAACCTATTCTTCTCAAAGAATCCATGTGTGTCTCATCCCAAACTTATTAAAGGGAACCACCTCTCCACTCCTCATTATAATTATAAAGTAATTTGGTTCAAAAAATACATACTCACATAAATTAATTCTACCACCATGTATTAGTTTCATTTTTTATAGAAACCAAATCTATAGAGGCATCGGGTTTAATCATAAAGAGGTGGTTTAAAGAAGATATATCATTTTTAACTGAGCATCATTTTTTTATTTTTTCTTAAACCTCGATAAAATGAAACTCAATAATTATAATATAATAAACTAAATATAAACTATATAATAAAATTTCATTATGTTTATGTCATAACATAAAACAATCTTCTATTCAATTTAATGGGAAATGAAACCATCGTTTGTGGGTATAATAGACGACCCCCTCATGAACCTATGCAATTAATTTTCCTTAATAACCTATCATATATATTTATGATGATAGATTTAATATTTACATGTTATATTAGTTATGTTTTAAAAATTATTTAAATGTAATATATCTTATACTTTCTTACCTTACCATTCATTTAAAAATGATAATTTCAATCGTGTATATGGTGGACTACCACCTCACAAAATGATGTGATTCCATTTTTATTATTGATTCAAATGAGGGTATGTGTAATAGTATAAAAATAACTAATATGATATATATAATTATTATTATCATTATATAATTATAAAATATCACTTACATTATTTCTATCAGGATCATTGAAAATGAATCCACTACACATGAGTACGTATGACCTATAGTCTCCATTATTGTAACACAACTTATTTTTCATAACCTTAATTCATGGTAATTGTTAAAATTATAATTTATGTATAAAACTTATTATTATTTAATGATTATTATTCTATATATGACTAACTAATTTCCTATGTTACCATTTTTATCACAATGATTCCATTTTGAAATTATGAACATATGGTCCTCAAAACACCCAATGTAGACATAATATATTTAGATATTAAATGCGTCCCTAAAAACATTTCCATACATAGTTTATGTATATATTGTCAAACCTTTAAATTAATATTAAGAAAATAATTAATTTATATAATAATAGATTAAATGATATAAAATACATAGATTCTAATGATTGGACTCGAGGTAATTATTTGGATCTAAAAAAATATCTAATTTGAAAAAAATGTGTTTTATGAACTTTATCACTATTAAATTGTTTTTAAAATGAACCATTCCATATTATATCATGAATAATTCCTAATTCAATATATTTTAACATAAATGTTATTTGAAAAATTATTAAGAGTTATGATTTAACAGTTATCAAAGTGATAAGGGTCAATCTTTCGATCTAATTTTAATAAAGATTATTTATGCTTGAATTTAAATTAAAGAAAATTATTTTCCCACTATAAAATACAACCCTATTATTTCTTTATCATTTAGTTAATCATGAAATGTTTATGTAATCATACAATTTACTTCTATTTGGGAAATAAAATGACTTAGAAAATGTTTTCCAAAAAACTTTTCTTCATTTCTCTCTTTGATAAAAAATCCCTTTCTTCCATATCCACGTATTATAAAAAAAATTTCAGTAATATAATTAGAATTATCTAAATTATTTATTAGTTATATTTTTATATATGCTTAAATTTTGATAAATTGTTTTGAATGGAATCTTTTTTCATTTACCCAAAGAGGTACTTTTTAACAATTTTTTAATTGTGAGAGATGAATGTTTTTTTAACTTATACAACATTTATGGAATTATCCACCATCAAACCACTTAATTATTTGAATATTTCATTATAAATATTTGTTGACATTTTTTAAAATAAAATATTTTATATAATATTATCAAAATTTTAATATTTTGATAAAGTGATTTAAATGTGGAAATTTTATTTTCCTCAATAAATATTCTATAAAATATTTTAATATGGTTTTAATATTCAACAAAAACCATTGTTGTTTCTCATTAAATATAAATTGTTTTTAATATTTCGAACATAAATTATAATAACTCATCCTTAAACATTATCCAATATTCATTTTTGATCATGAATTTACAATAATTCACATTTATGATCCTTTCAGTTTTAGAGTTCTGGATAATTTGGTCATAAATATTACATTACATCTCAAATATTACAGAGTAGAAACTTCTAATCCATCCAATTTTTTTTCACAAAGGTAAAACTCCTTAAATAATAGAAGAATAATTTTCTTGATATAAATATTGTTGAATTATTTATTTCTTCTATCCTTAATTATAACTTATTAAAAAACATTTCAAAAACATGGGATGAGCATAAAAAGTTCAGTAAGGGATATAAAATAAGGAATGAAAATAGTAGTCCCTGAAAACATACAAATCAATAAAATCGTACTATTTACTCAGAAAACATAAGCTCCTTAAACTACCTCAATAAATAATAAAATTTATGATTAAAATATTGAAATTATCAATCAGAAAGGTAACATTTGGAATCCATAACATACTTAAATTGTAGATCTCACAGGTATATTGGGAGTAACCTTCATTGTTATGTTTGGAATACCAATCACATTTTGTTCCTTAAATCTCATTGAAGAAACATAAATTATTACCACCATAACATTACCTAATGAATTGGATAGATATCTCAGGCTAAACCACCCTTGTTATATCATTGAACCACCTCTATATATAAGAAATGTACAAGAACCATAATAAAATCATAACATATCAACAAGCATAATGGAAAAAAATAACATTTCCATATTGAAATCACAAGACATAATTTTAAGATATTGATAAAATAAATCTATTATCAAAACCATTTTCAATAGTAAAATAACCTAAAATGGAATATGTTTTTTTTTCAAAAAATGTTACGACTTGTAGAGAAATCCAAATAACAAATAATGCTCGTGGTGGCCAAAAGGTCGTTGTCACCACATATGTTAAAAAGAAACATTCATTTCTTCATTTAGTAAATGTCTTATTGGAAAAATATTCCCATTGAATTAAATTATAATTTAATGGGTTTTATACCCTATATAATAGGAGGTGGTTTATAACATTTAAATATTCCTCAATGTAAAAAGATTGAGACGAAGTCCCTTACCAAGAATCTGACTTACCACGTTTATTCATTAATTTTATTGAATAATAAATTTAAGTTAATTTATACCAGCTCAATAAATTTTTTAATGTTTATAATTTTTTTTATATAACTTATTACCATGTTGTATCAATTATTTATTTATCTGAGTTGATATCAGACATTTTGTTGATGTTTGGTACGTGAGTCAAAAATGAACATGTTATAATTAGTAATCGTGTATGTGGTAAAAATTACATTCTCTCCAGAATAGTATTAATTATTTAAATATAATATATATATCCATTATATATATGTATTTATAATAGTCCTTAACATTTTTTAGATAAGAAATGAAATGCACTGTTCCTGGAGACGGTAGGTCGTATATACGCTAGAATGCTACATTCATTTATTTTTCATATAAATGGAATAAAAAATAAATCATAAATAGGTATATTATAAATAATTATAATATATATGTCATATATTTCCACAATTTCATTAATTTAATACCTTATATGTTCCATGTACGGAATTAATGAGTCATATCACTTTGAGAGGGCGGTAGTCCACTCTTCCCCAAATGAAATTATCGTATTTACATATTATGGAAAGAAAAAAGGTATTTTGTAAATAAAAAATTTAGAATAACAGAGAAACAAAATATTACAAATGCCATATATAAACATTCTTCCACTATAATGGCCACCTTGATAAGTGGTTGGATATAATTGAATAATCCTCATTTCATGTGACAGTAGTTCACTATACATAGATATTGTATGTTCATATCCATTAGATGGGGGTGTGTGTATGTGTATTTCTAATAAATCCCATATAAAATCATAGAATATTGAGGATAATGGTGTTTTTATTTATTTAAATAATCATTTGTTCATAGGGAGTGGATAAAGAAAATAAAGGAAAAGAACATGAGAGAATATGTGACCTCTAAATCCGGTAACATCTATTGATTTGAGCAAAAAAGGATTTTTTTTAAATTAGTTAAGGCTTATAGGAGTAAGGGAGGGGTGTTGGGAAATTATTATTTCATAATATGGATGATATTAGGGGCTTGAGAGATCTGAGTAATTGTGTAGAGGTGGAGGAATTTTATAAGATGGATATGGGTCACTTCAGGAAAGTATACAAATCTTTTTTATTATAAATTAATTTTAAAATTATAATAGTCACACAAAATTATATATTTCGAGGATAAGATTGGTATGTTTCTAAATCGTCTCATCCAATAGGTTTTAGACATGTTTAGGTCTGAAAATTAATCTTATCCTTTAGCTTTAACCATTAGTTTAAAACATTAACTCTTACCGTGTGTTCTTGCATTCTCCAAATAAATTGTTACTATATTTACTATAAAATTACAAGATAATCAAAATTAGACCATTAATAAAAAATTTAATATTATATATGTATGTCTAATGAATCATATATTTGGAGTACTATTATATAATTTAGTAAAATGTAATTTGTTTTAAAAACTCATTTATGTCAGTTTTGACACTATTTAGTAATTGATTTTTGTTAAAGTCTTAAATATTTGATTACATCAAAAAAAGTCATTAACTCAAATATAATATGTCAATAGTATCAATTATATTCAAGGATATTATAAAAATAATAAAATTAAATTTATTTTAATATTTATAACACTATTTATTTGAATAACACATTAATAAGGTAATCATTGAATCATCATTATATCATTAATATATTTATTTTTTTTATAAAAATTATAAATAAAATATCATGGTGTATAAAATATATTTATCTTTATAATGAATATATTTACTCGAATATGTCACTTATATAGCATCACATAAATACTATTTTAGTAAGAAGATACATGGTTTTCTTATATATTTCTTTACATTAAATTAATTATTAGAACATGTCATTATCACACCCAACTGGATCTTTGGGGTCTCAAAATCTACCAAAGGATGCTTATGGTTGGTAATAACTCATTAAATAGGATTAGGATATATTTATGGTACTTCTATAGTATTATAATATTTAATTTTTCATTAATTACCATATTTACCCTCTAACCAAGCTAAAAAAAAATTACTAAAGATACTATTAATAATATCAGATAATAAAAGGTAACTATTTAAACAATTTAAATAATTTTATTGCAAATATAAAATAGATTTTTTCAAATTCATAATAGATAAATTCTAGTAATTATTTTAAATTTAATTATATTGTAAAAACCAGAATGGGTGTTTTTAGGAATCAAAAAGTACCAAAAGATTGAAATTTGTTTATGTATAATTAAATGGTGAAATTAAATTCGAAAACCGAATTTGTATTTAATAATAGAAACATAAAATAATTAAACTTTAAATCCAAATAAAATGGAATTCTATAAATTAGATGAAAATTTAGTTTTGAATTAAAATACAGTATTTACATTATTCATAAAAATATGAAGTTCATTAAAAAATTACCAAATGTTCATCTATAGTAAATTTTGAGGTCCCGCATCTTTAAAATTTGATTATTTTGTAAAATATAACATATAAATGTGATAGTAACTATTTTTTGTTATGGTTATCCATCAAAATCCTGTAAAAAGACCTTTTAAAAATATTAGATTATTTTATGCTTAAAATCTGATCCATTCATTTTTTAATAATTTAAAATTTATATGATAAATGTAAAAAAAATTAATCAAAATATGTAATAATATTTTAGTTTGTTATTTTCATTCATTAAAATTTAATTTTTTATGTGTTAACTTCCATTTAAAATAATAATAATGTTATTGAATTATTCTCCATTATAAATCAACGTTGTGTGCAACGTAAGATTTCGAAGAAATCCATTATTGCATGTTGAGTATGCTATTAGAAAAAAGATCATATTTAACAAAAAATTAGTATATTATTCATAAATATTAATATGTATAAAAATGAATTATTCTATAAATACTTGGGTTGTCAAATCATTCCCCCATTTTGGGAATTACATCCTCGCAGTTTTATTCACTTATCAAATAAGTGTGGTTATTTATCCCTCAGAGAATTTTTATATTCCCTCATCACATCTTCAACCATATGGGTTATAAAAAATACTTTATTTGAAAAATTACCTTATTCCCCAACACTTTCTCTCTGTGGTCAAGTATCTAGACTGAATGTTCTTCATAAGAAAGGTTATCTTCCAACTGAACTACATCTGGACTCAAAACATGAGATGGACTTGACATATACTTTGTCAACATTGAATCATGAAAAATATTTTGTAATTGGATGATCATGGATGTGAAGCGACTCTGTAAGAAACTAATCCAAATTTATTTTAGATTTCATAGGGTTCAATGAACTACAGACTCAACTTTCTCTTCTTACAAAAATGCGTCACGATTTTCCATGGAGAAATTTAGAGAAATACATGATCACCAACCACAAAAAAATAATCCTTAAACTGGTTATCCACATATCTTTTATACCTACTCAGAGTTGTTCTCATGCACATCAGAATCAACTGAACTTTTTCATCCTTATCTTCTAGCAATTCTAGTCCCATCAACTTTCTTTCACATACATTATCCCAAAAATTTGGAGTTCGAAATTTCTTTCCATATAAGGCATAAAATGGTGCAATCTGTATACTAGAATGAAAACTGTTATTATGGAAAAAACAACCGAAGAAATATGATGATACCAAATTCCATAGTATTCCATTGAACAAGGATGTAGAATATCCTAAAAGGTCTAAATTCTTCGTATGTACTACCCATATGATTGAGGATGAATTGTTGTACTGACATTTAATTTAGTTCCCAATGACATCTAAAAGGCTTTCCAAATGTTAGAAGTGAAACTGGGATTACAATAAAATACCAAGAAATGTGGAACTCCATGTAACCTGACTATCTCTTTAATATAATATCGATAATGTAGATCTAGATAGTATGTATCTTGAATAAGAATTAAATGAGTAGAGTTATTAAATCGATCAAAAATTTCCAAGATTTCATTGTTACCTTGAGATGTCTTTTTTGTAACTCCACTATGAAATCCATAGACACATTATCCAACTTCAACTCTCGTACTAGAAAAGGCTGAAGCATCACTTTCAGTATATATTGATCTGATTTAACTTATTGAAAACTAAAAAATAACATTGTAAAGTCTGTAATATCTTTTTTTATTCCATCTCACCATTAATACTCTAGATGAACTTTTTTAGATCTTAGTACTCAAAGGATAAACTGAAAATGGAGAACCATGAGCTTCACATAATAACCCTTTCTTCAACTGTGAATCACAAGGAACATATAATCTAATCCCAAACCTCAAAACATTGTCTTTAACAATTTTTAATTCAGCTAAATTACCCTTCGGAACCAATTCTATCTTTTTTATACAACTCATTATCTTCATTATTGACTTGCTTAATTCTGTCTAATAGAAATGATTTCTCTTCCATCCAAATCAAAACAGATTATTTCCTAACAACAACAACTTCCAATCCAAAATTCATGAAATCAAATACGAAAGAATATTTTTCTAATCGTATAATGTTTAATATATAATTACTCATTAGACTCAAAGTGTCATCCACTTTATTTTCCAGTCCTATATTGTAATGAATTGTGAAAACATACTCCATAATTAATTCTATCTATATCCTATGTACCATGATTAATTATTTTTGAATGAATATAAACTTAAAAATTATTTGATCAGTATATATTTTACACATCATTCCATACATATTATTCCCCCAAATTTTTAACGAAACAAATAGTAGTAGTTAATTCCAAATCATGTGTAGGGTAATTTAACTCAAGAGTTTTCAACTAACGTGAAGAAAAAGTAATTACATGATCATTTTTCATAATAGAAAACAACCATATCATTTCAATAATGCATCACTCTAGATAACAAATTCACCATTTCTAGAAAAATGTTCCAAAACTAGAGTATTCAACAATATTCTTTTCAATTATTGTAAACATTCATCACATTATTTTGTCTACATGAACTTAAAACTTTTTTGAGTTAACATAGTCAGTGGGACAGATACCCATGAAATTTTTTCATCAATACTCCAATAACCCATTAAACCAAGATAACTAGAAATCTCAAATACCCTACTGGGTCTTTGCCATTTTCTATCAACATTTGATTTAGAAGGATCAATAATTATGCCATCTTTAGAAACGATGTGACCAAAAAATGAAATTTTTTTAACCAAAACTCAAACTTGATAAATTTTACATACAGTTTATTTTTAATGTTTTGTAAGAAAAACCTTAAATGACTTTAATTCCCCTCCTTAATTTTATAATAAAACAAAACATCATCAATAAACACAACCACAATCTTATCCAAGAACTCACAGAAAATACTATTTATATGATCCATAAATAGAGAAGGTGCATTGGTTAACCCAAAATGAATAACTACGAATTCATAATGTCCAAATCTAGTTTGATATGTGGCCTTCGGAATGTCTGTTTCATTTACATTCAACTGATGGTACCCAAAACTCAAGTCAATATTCGAACAATACTGATCACTATATAGATGATCAAAAAATCATCCATATGAGGTAAATGATTTTTGTTCTTAGCAGTGATGTTATTTAAAGCTCTATAATCAATCCAATGTCTCAATGAACCATCTTTCTCATTAAAAAATAAGATAGGAGAACCCTATGGCGATGTGTTTTGTCCAAAGAAACCATTATCTAATAATTCTTTTAACTGATTCTTCAAGTCTGAATGATCAGTTTTATCCATTCAATAAGGGGGTTATGAAATTTTATTAGTATAATCAAACAATTCAAAGTTAAATTTTACTTCTTGACCAGAAATTATACCAAAAAACACAGTAGAAAAAACAGCAAGATACACGTTTACCACTAACACATCATTAAACTGAAGAGTTCTTTTGTTTTCAACAATATGTGAAAGATAAAATTCATTTCCATAATTTACTAGTTTCTCAACTTCATGATATGTTATCAAAAGTAAGGGTTCAGTCTTGTACAAAAATTAAAATTCTTTCTGAAATGAATCCTCTTTAGCTATATAGTAAATATTATCATGGTAAATGGAAATACAATTCATATCCAAAATAACATCAACCTATAATTGTGGAAATTTAATAACGTTATCAGGTATATTTCTTTCTCCACACAAGTATATGAAGTTCATTATACTTTCTTTTTGTCTTAACATTTTGCATTGGTTTTTATACCAAATTTTCAAGATTCATATCTTAAGAAATAATTTCTAATTTAGTTGAAACTTTATAAAAATTGAATGATTGTGTAGACTCAGAATCAAACAAAATATTTGAATAATCTTAATAAACAAACAATATACATGATCCTAAATGATTTGATGGCCCACATCAACTAATGTAGTTGCAACAGATTTCACCAACCGTTTACTCTTGTAGTTCATATACTTTCCATCATTGGAGTTCTTTGTCGAACACTCGTTTACATGATAAACAATTTCATGACACATAAAACATTTTATTGACTATAATTATATTCTGTCTTACTATTACCATGATCTTTTACAATGAAATTATGATCCTTATTTCCTATTCTACAACATCATAAGAACTTAGTATAATTCATAAATAATTATCCAGTGTTCAATTTATGATAATTTTCACAAATTGCAATCTTATGTTTCATACCATCCGAATTTTTTGAAGATTTATTCCATTTCAACTACCACCGTGACCTTTTATTTTTTTGTTAAAGAAAACATGATCATCAGCCAAATATATTTTCCACCTCCTCCACACATCGACTGATTTATTAAAAACTCTTGAACTCACGAGATGATAATTCCCTTCAATACTTTTTTTTCAAACCCGAGTCAAAATAAATGATTTTAATATCAAGATCCCATATAAAATTTTGAGCATACCTTGCCAGTCGAGCAAATTTTTCTTCATAAGAAGCCACTGAGTCATCATACTTCCTCAATTCCAAGAATTTTTTTCTTTCTTATATCGTACAACATTAGGAAAATGATTTTCATGAATTATACCATTGAATACATCCCATCCAAGAACCACAATATCCTCAAGACTCATAATATTTTTAATCAACAACCACCACTGATTAGATTCACCTTAAAAATTTTCAATATAAATACTACCTTTTGATGTTCTGAACACCCCCATGACATAAGAAATGTTTTCCAGTGATTTAATACACCCTTCAGCTAGCACAGGATCAGAAGATCCTCTGAATGATGGGGGATGTTGCCACATATCATTCCCCACTACTGAAATGTTCCTTTTTGATTTATCTAGATGATATCATTCAAGGATACCACCACAATTTATAGCATGATTCATCTATTCTAGCAGTATAATAAACCGTTCAGTTTCAATTCTGACCATTTCTTGTTATTGATTTGGAAGGTTGTTTGTCTCTTTATGTTATCCTTTCATAGATAATATGTTTAATGTATATAAAATCATTATGATCACAAAAATATTATAAATGAATCAACTTGGTAATATTTAAATTCTATATCATATCAATATTACCATAAAGTAAAAATAATTTATGGTTATTCATTAAAAAATTTCCTAAATCCTAAATTTATCTAAACCAACCTCTTATACCAACTACAATTATACAACCTTAAACATTACATAATCTATATTTTTTATCATGAATTCCATTATTTCACATTGAGGATATTTTTAGGGATTGAGTTTTAGAGAATTAGGCCATATCTATTACATTACATATCAAATATGAAAATGTAGGAAGTTTTGCACTACACAATTTTTTCACTATAATAAAATTCATTAAATAAAACAAGAATTATTTTTTTGAAATAAATCTTCTTAAACTATTCCTTTATCTTAATCTTCCTTACAACCCATGAAAAAAATTTCAAAAACATTGGATGAGCCTAAAAATATCAGAAAGGGATATATAATTAATAAAGAAAACATTTTCCCATGAATACATAAAAATCAATGAGATCATACATTTCATTCATAAAAACATCAGCTCTTTAAAATACCTCATAAAATAAAAAGATTTATGAATAAATAATTGAAATCATAAATCATAAAGGTAAATTGTGGAATTCATAACATTCTTATATTATATCTTTCATATCTACATAGGGAATAACATTCATGGTTGCGTTTGAAATATCCATCATAGTATATTCCCTAAATCACAAAGGAGGAACATTAACGTTTACCTCAATCACATTACAAAATGCATTGGAAAGTTTTCTTGGCTCACCCTCCTTTCTTTTATCATGGATCCACCTACATACTTAAGCAATTCCCATGAACCATAATATAATCATAACATATGAACAAGAATAGAGGAATAAAAATTACACTTCCACACTATATTCATAAGACATCATTTTTAGATATTGATATAATCAACCCATTATCAACACAATTTTCAATAACAAAATACCCCTATAAAGAATAATATATTTATTTTCCTTTTTTAAAAACATTAAGACTTGTAGAGGAATCCAAATATCAAATAATGCTCGTTGTGATGGAATTATCGTTGTTGCAGCATATGCTAAAAAGAAGAATTACTTTTGTGTTTTAGTAAAACTACTCTTAGAAAAAATATTATATTTGAATGAAATTAAAAAATGGGGTCTATACATCTTATAAACAATGGTGATTATAAAATCAAATTAGGCCTCAATGAAATGATATTGAGACAAAGTCCCTTACCTTGAATCTGATATGTCCTGTTTGTTCATTAATTTCATGAATAATAAACATAGGTTAATTTATAATTGTAATAGAACATCTTATAACTTTTTATTCATTTTATATCGCTTATTTCCATGTTATATAAACAATTTAATTATTTGAGTTCATATGAGACTTGTTTTTGATGTTCGTTAATTGAGTCAAAAATAATCTTATTAAAATTACACATTATCCATGTGGTCAAATGTACATTATCTCTAGAATATTATTAATAATTTAATTATATCATATATTCAATATATATATATATGTATTTATAATAGTCCCTAACATTTGACGATTTGATATTAAAAGATCCATTTATGGAGATAGTAGGCTGTATGTATGCAAGAACACTGCTCTCATTTTGTTGTCATATTAATGGAATGAAAACTTACTAATATATAGGTATATTATAAAAACATTATAAAATCTAATTTTTATATTTTACATATTATCAATAATTCAATCACTTATACATTTTTTTTTACTACATTAAAGAGTCATATCACTTTGAGGGGGCAGTAGTCCACAGTTCCTCATATGAAATTATCATATTTACACATTAGAGATAGCATAAGGTATACTATAAATAAAAATTAATAAATAATGTAGAAAAAATAAATATATCATATATCATATATAATTATAGATCAATCATAATGGCAACCATGAGAGGTTTTAGGAAAAAATTAATCAATAATCATTTTTTGAGGTTGTAGTTCGCCGTACAGAGAAACAATATGTTCATATACATTAGATGGAGGTGTCTGTAAGTGCAGCTTGAATCAATCTCATAAAATATCCTAGTATATTTAGGATACTGGTTTTGTTATATAATCAATGAATAAATAATCATATGGAGTGGTGAAGGAAAATAAATCAAATGGACTTCAGAGAAGACATTACCGCTAAATTTGCTAATGTTTTTTGACTTGAGACAAAAGGATTATTAAATTGACTTATTCCTAATGTAAGTCTTCTAGGAGTAAAGGGAATATTCTTTAGATTATATATGTATAATTTGTATGATCAAATGTTCTTGAGATGTGTGAGTTAGTGGGTAGAGGTGGTGGCCATTTATAAGTGGGTGGAGGGGCACTTGAGGAATTTATTAAAAAAATAATTTATTATAAAATTATTTTCAAATAATAATCTTTCAAAAGAGATATATATAGAGGATAAGATGAGTATGGGTATAAATCCTCTCAACCAATAGGTTTTAGATATGTGTAGGCAACAAAATTAACCACATATTTTTTCATTAACACATTGTTAAAAACATTACCAATTACCACATCTTCATGCATTTTCAAAATATATAGAAACTAAAGTTAATATAAAATACCAATAGAACCACATGTGGTTAATTAATGACATTTTAAACAATATATAAGTCATTTTTCATAATTGTATATTTCTAGAACAATTATATCATTTAATAAAATAGTACTTTTAAAAAAACTAATTTAGGTCAATTTTGACACTTTTTAGTAATTGATTTTTGTCAAAGTTGTAAAAACTAGATTCCTTCAATCCAAAAGAAATAACAAAAATATCACATGTCAATATATTCCATAAAATTCATGTATGAAATAAAAAAACAAATTAAATTTATTTTAATATTTATAATATCATTTACCTGAATCGGTCACTAATAAGGTAATCACTACATCATCATTATGTCATAAATAAATAAATTTAATTTATTTATAAAAATTATAAATAGAATTTTATGGTGTTTTAATTTTTTTTAGTTTTCTCATTAGTATTTTTGTATAATATATTCCTTATATATCCCAATATAAAAATTATTTCAGTAAGAATATACAAGTTTTTGCTATATTTCTCTATATTTTAAATTAATTCATATAACAAGTCATTATCACACCCAAGATTCTCCATGGGGTACCAAAGTCGACGCATAGATGCTCATGGTTGGAAATATCTCATCCAATTCAATTTTTACACAATTTAGGGTAGATTTATATTATTATAATATTATTTTTGTATCCTTATTTACTTGATTTACCCTTTAATAATGGTAAATAAAAATAATTACTAAAGTTACTATTCATAATACCCAAAAATAAATGGTAACTATTTAGACAGTATGAACCTTCAAATTAAAAATTTCGAATCTATTTTTTTCAAATTTAAAACACAAAACAAAATATTAATTAATTTAAAATTAATTCCCATTATTAAAACAAAATTTTTTAAGAATTAAAAACTACCAAAAGATTGGCATTTATTTACGTCCAATTAAAAAGTAAAATTACATCCATTGACCAAAATTAGATTAAATTATAAAATTATAATCCTATTACACTTTAAAATAAATTAAAATTACAATCTAACTATGTAAATAAATTAGATGAAAATGATATTTTGAAAAAAAAAATGCATCATTTTTCACTATTCAAAATAATATTCAACCTTTATTTGATGAAATATTCTGTTTATCTTAATCTTATAGGATTTTAAAAATAGAGAATGTCTTATGAAATAACATTTCTCACTTAATCAACAAATCATTTTCCAGTCTAGGGGTTATTTGTTGAATAACAAATATCCCTAAAATAAAATGGACCTTTATCCATTACATATTTTAACTATGAACATTCATGCCGACTAGGACTTCACATAGCCTAGTGGTTATTGATGCACCCTTTTCACCCCTCAGTTATGGGTTCAAACCTCATGGACTTATTAGACATGATGGGTTGTCACTCAGTATACTTTTTTTCCTTATTCTAAAATCATATTAATAAAAATTTCAAAATTAATATGATAGAAATCCTTAAAATAAGTTAAATAATTAAATATCCTTTAAACTATAGCTTTCATTACCACAACAATAGATAAATACATCATATATTTATTTCTATATAACTCCTTGCATGGTCCTGATTTTATCTTATAATAGAGGGAATTGACTCGAGTAATGCCCATAATTTAATCATTCAACTCAATAAACTAAAAATGGATTATTTGGATGTATTTTACTTCCATCCATCATAATCATTATTTTTACAGTTATGTTATATAATTTTTTTCTTTATTTCCCACACATAAAAAATCTCTCTATTCTATTGAGACACATTCCTATGTTAATCCTTCCCCATTTACATTATGAATCAAATAGAGCCTTAATTTCTCCATGGTCTCAACCAATTGAGCTCATAGAAATCCCAATCCTTCTTTTCATTGGTGAGTTTAAGAGTTGGTTAAGGTATATGTTATTAATAAAATTTAAAAAAAATTAGGCACGAACAACATATATTTCACTTCTATCAATATCCCATTTGGTTTCTCATCACCACCACCTTCTTCATTATGTTCAATGTAAACATTACTCCTTCTGGTTCTAAAAATTATCAAAAACCAAAAAATATAGTGAGAGTTATAATCATCATAGTGGGAAAAATTTATAATCAGATATAGAATAGCATGCCCAATTATATTCAATCTAAAACTCCTTTTTTATACTAGGATATTCATTTTCATCCTATATTCAAATCATTAATAATTGTTTGTTATGAAAATGTAAATTATCCTAATCATATCCCCTAAAAGTCTAAAAAAAGGTGCATACTAACTACCATTATCATGTACCAGGTTTTGCTCGAGTCGTCGTGGAAAGCCTTTTTGGACTTTCCACCCCTAGATACATCTATACTCGAGCCATGTTCATTTGTAGTATCAAGATCGGGTTGTATTCCTTGAAAGACCAAAATAATCTCTATATTAACAGAATTTAAGGATATTCTTCTACAATAATTTTCAATGTCTATCTTAAATATATTTTATCTAATCTATGTTTTCAAACTAATTTCCAATGATGCTACTAAAGTTTCTTTGATAAAAACAAAACCTCTCTAAACCCATAATACCAGATATATAGCAGTACATTATTACATTTGTAGCTATATTTTTAAATTATTCCCTAAATTACTGGATATTTTAGTAGTTTTTGAAGACTATATTATATATATGATACCCACATTACATTGTGAAAAGAAAATAAATCATAGGGATTATAAATGCTTAAAATCTGTGAAGAATTATTCAAAGGATTCATCTTCCTAACATGGAGAAAGGAAACATAATACAGGTAAGATCGAATTCTCATTTAGGATAAGTACGGTGGAACCAATATTGTATTAATGAGAATAAATCAACCTAGAAATGTAAATAACTACTAACATATTCCATTAAAATAACTTGATAAGGAATAATAAGTATGTCCTGGTAAATAATTGAAATGCATGATATTAATTAAATTAAATAAGAATTAAACACATCCATATATTTTATCCAATGAAAATATCATGGATAATAACAATAATAACTTAAATATATATGACAGAAATACTTAATTATTTTATTTCATGTCTGATTAACATGGAAACATATACCATAAAAAACATTCATTGTATATTTTATACCCACTAGTGGAAACCCATTTAATTATTCCTACTTATTTATTTCATGTGAACCTGTTGATGCATCGAGGGGTTATATATTTTCTTGGCCCCACATATCATCACTAGTATAAATAATTCATCATATCGAGTAATCAATTTAATTAGTAATTAATATGCCATATCAAATATATTTAATGTATACAGAATGGGAATTTATCAAAAAAAATTGTTCGAGGATAAGTAACGAAAAGTTTTTTTATGACGTTGGTAAATGGAAATACTATTGAAATATCCTTTAAAAAATTAAAAAGAAAAATAATATTCTAATATTCTAATATGTCCCATAGCACTTTGAAATATTTGAATTTTAATTCCCATGAAGGAATAACATTAAATGAAACATGGAATATCATGAATACAAGGATATTAATGATATAAAATTTCAAAAGGTAAGTATATACACCCCATAAAAGTAACTAGGTTCATAACATCACAATATTCATCAATAAAATTAAATTGAGATAAACTCCCTTTCCACATTGTAATAAATTATTTAAAAGGCCATTAATTTATAATAGAAAATATTATCTTTAAAAAGAACCTTGTATAAATGAAAACAAATCTTAACAAATTTATCACATCATGACAACAGAAAATTATTTTCATTCTGTATAAGTAAAAAACATTTCTTTTACATTTATAAGAAAAGTAAAAAATTACCTTATTGGGAAAAAATATTAAGAAGATTCCTTCTAATTAATTTTCATGATAGTTAAAAATTGGATAAAAGTTCCCCAAAAAAAATTGGACAATATTATGATCATCTTTAAAATAATTTTTAGAAAACACTAACAAGGAAGAGAAATATTCCCATGTTAATACATGAATAACAACATTGTCAAATAACGATGTGATTGTGAAATGACCCTTACAATTTTATAATTAGTAGAATTTTATACCCCATGAAAGAAATAAACTATATGGATATTAAAATAATATAATATTTAAAATTATACTTATAAAATAAATTCATAAACATTTTATACACAATATAAATGAATCAAGTATCATGTAAGGCATGTGTCCCAGAGAAATAACAGTAAGATAAATATCATTATCCTTGTGTTTCCTTTTGGGTGAACATTTTCTAAGCATCTATATAGAGGATTTAAGAATGTTATTAACATATTAAAAAATTTATTCATATTTATAATATCATTTTTAACTTTTTAAAATATCTAAATAACATTTTTACAGTCTTCTATTATTTTTATTATTTTTTGTGTTAATGGCCAAGTTTTCCGATTATGTTTTGACTTGATACTTGTTGTTACTATTAAAAATATCATTATTTAAAAATCTCAAGAATGTAAAACATGAATTTAATATCATATATATTTAGTATATATCTATTTTATAAAAATCTATAAAATTTAAAGATAGGAATTGAAATGCATAGTTTATGGAGATGGTAGGTCATACGTATGCATGAAGGGTACTCAAATCACTTTATCGTATTTAAATAATGAAAATTAAATGATATATATTTATATAATAATTATAGTATAATTTTTTATTCATTTATTCCAGATATTTTATTTTAAATCATCATTAATTCATTCCAGGTATAACGTGAAGGAATCACATTGCTTTGGGGAGGTAGTAGTCTACACGTCCATAAACAATGTTATCGTATTCCCACAAAGGGAGTGCATAAAATTATGTGTTATATAAAAATTAAAGAAGAATAAATTCATTTAAAATTATATATATATATCATATATAATATATAAATACATCATTAATCTTACCATGAAATGTGGTAAACTAAAGGACATACGACATTGATTCATGAGGTAGTGGTCTACGTTATACACGAATGATGATTATGTATCCCATTTTATAGATATGTCTAAAATTTTAGATATAAATATTATCATAAAAAAATCTCTAGATATTTAAGAGAAATATTTTATTATATAATCATGGAATAATAATAATTTAATGGCTTGAGAAAGAAATAAAATGAAACTGCTCATTGGAGAATGTTACCCCATTTTTTGGTAACTCATTTTGGTTTATAAGGAAAAACATATTTGGGTGGATTTATACTAAAAGGGAGGATTCTAGTATTAGGGTGGGGAATTTTGGAGCTCATTTGTTAAGGTTTTGGTCAATATATAAGGATCAATGTGTTGTTATGAAGTGATGGAAGAGGTTCCCTTTTATTATTCAGCAGATGTGTACATTGCATAACACACAAAATAATTAATTAATATAAATTTACATTCAATAAAAAATGGATCCAAATTGAGTTATTTAGAAAATAAAATTATAATGGGTCTAATTAATCTCAACTAGTAAATTTAATATATTTTTTCACATTTTCACCCTTATCATTTATCTTTAACCCTTTGTAAAGCCTTTTAACTCTTAGAATGAGAACTTGATTTTTTACTATTTAAGGGTTAATAAATTTACTATAAGATAGAAAGAGAGCCATAAATTAGTAATGAATTTTGTTTGAACCATATCTAAATTAGTTTTTCTATGTTTATATTGTTATGAATTTTATATAATTTAATAAATTTTATATGTTTTTAAATATAATAAATTTTAATTTTGATATTAATCCTTCCATGAATTTTTAGAAAATTTCATTACAAAATATAACATAAAAAATTAGTAAATCCATAATATGTCTAGTTAATCTATTATATTAATGGAGAACATTAATTATTTCAAATTTTATTAATTTTAATATTTTTAATAAAATTTGTTTTTTTATGTCCATTAGTTAAATAATTAGTGCCTCATCATGGTGAATGCATATAATTTAATAATGTCTTCATAAATGATAGAAAATTAATTAATAATTTTATGAAAAAGTTCTTTTATTTCCATTTAGTTTTTACTGTCGAACATATCCCCTATATAACCCCATATTAAAAATATTAAACATGTTAAAAACAAAAGTATGATGAAATATAATATTCTTGGAATAAAATGCCATAAATGGATAAAATCCCACAATGTGACTCCAAGAGCTAAAAAAATATGACCATATATTTATTTATTCTAAAATAACATATAAATTTTTTTCGATAAGTTTTAGGGTAATTTTATTAAATATGCTTCCATTAAATAAATGATTTACCCTTAAGAATGGAAATAAATATTACCAATGATTATTATTAATATTTATTACAAACATAAAATGGTGTTAATTAATAAATTTAGACCATAGCTTTCCAAATATATAATAAATTTTTTATATTAAAAAAATAGATTATTATTTTATAATTATTCTTGTTGATGGAATGAGTAAACTAGTTTTTAATGTGGAAATTTTCAAAATATTTATTTTTTTTATATCCAAATTTAGGGTTAAATTGATTCAAATGACCTAAATAACATTAAATGAAATCAAATTTCCTTAATTATAATTTAAAACAAACAAAACATATAAATTTACACTATAAATTATATTGATGAAAAAGATGTCTTCAGTTAAAATGAAATATTTTATCACTATTCTTCAAAACAAGAATCTTCTAAGAAAAATACAAAAAAATAATCCTAATTAAAATATTATTTCAAATTTAAATGAATAAAACAATTTTTTAAAATATAATTTTTATCAGTGTCAAAAAAATATATTTAAAACAATTTCACCATCAATATGGAGAAAACTATATTTTTATAAAAATACATCTTTTATGCATAAAATTAGATTTGTTATTATAACATGAATACATAACTCCAAGGATAAATGTTAAAAATTATATTGAATATTATATATATATATATCATTAATATAATCCAAAAATTGTGATTTCTTTAATATATTGGTATAAAACACACATATTCTCATAAAACAATTTAATTTATATGTAATTGGTTTATATTTATTTCTAATTAATTTGTATCCCCTAAATATATTTTCAAATTATAATTATTCATGTTCATAACCACATATTTAATATATATGAGATAATTTAATTTTAAATAATTATATTTATTGTATATCACAGTTTTTTTAAGATCAGTGTTAAGTGGAATGTAAGAAATAAAAGAGATTAATTTTAAAATATTCACACAATAAAATATTGGGGTGTTAGATTTGACATATCTTTTATGAAATATGACTGAGATTTGTAAAGACCCTATATTTATGTTCATTTATGTTACATTTATTTTTAATAAAACATAATACATGACAGAAAGATACACCCAATGATCGTATTAGTTAGTTTCTTTGGAAACTCAGAATAAAATATTCTAATAATGCTGAAAGATCTTCAACATCTCCCATTAAGTTCTGCCCTTTTTTCCTACGTAAAACCTTTCTTTATATCATGGGGAAACGAAAAAATAAAAAGCGTGACATTAAATGCTTAGTAATGGTAAAAATGTAGAAAATAAAAAAAATCTTATACAATTGAACGTAAAAAACATGAACATAATGTTTAAACATCAAAATCTTGACTCATGAAATAAATCCTGGCAGTACGTAAGGCATATACCATAAAGGAACATTTATCATAATAAAAATGCATGGGAATAAAACATGGAATTGTGGGAAACCAATATGATAATAATATTATTTCCATAGTCGCCAAGGAATTTTTTCCAAGACCATCATAGTGGACGAAGTCCATTACTGAATTGGGTTTAATTATCGTTCCAGCACACTGTTACTAAACTGAATTAACATTCCATTCCATCCATGTCTATCTGATGCAATATAAATCATTAACTAATTAATTATAGGGGGATATATTACCCACCCATCTCATAATTAAATCATTCTTACATGTTCCACAAAAACATAAACAATTTATCATAGCATAACCTGAGAAATAATATGGGTTTCTTAAACATCATTCGATCATAATATAATCAATAAAAATACCATTCCATCAATAACACAATCAAATCATAGTAATACTAGGAATATAACTATTACCCTAATTAATGAGTAAAATTTTAGATGCAATTTTTTTTTGATAAACCATGTGTGCTTAATTCTTGAGGAAAATATCCTTTCTTCATATTCATCAAAAAAGTATTCTTTTCTCAAAATTCAATGCAATCTAAAAGAAAATAACTTTGTTTAAAATAATCATAAAATATATTAGATTAAGATTCATGTAAATAAAGAGTCATGAAACTGTTGAAATCCATTCATACCATATATGTTAAAAAACATTATTCTCCTACCATTCCCAAAAAAGTCAAAAAGTACCTTGTATTGTAAACGTATGAAAGATTCCTTCAAAATGATGTATTAAAAATGTAAATTGGTAAAAATTATTTTAAACATGCATATAATAATTTTAAACATTTTATGAAATATTTTTTAGAAAATGTGGACATGGATGAAAAATATACCCCCAGTAAAAATTTACGAATAAACAATTTTGGGTAAAAATGAGATTGGCAAAGTTATCACTTACCTTAGGTTTGATTTCTTTTGTATGTGTCCAAAACTCCTCTATAATGAGTTTTAATATATTATTAACTAGTAAAGGAATGATAATAATATTTATTATATCATATATGAATCTCTCAGGACTTTATACTACCCGTTTATTGGTTAATTCAATTTAAAAGAAACATTTTGGGTAACCCTCGTTTTATTTATCGTACGTTTTTTGAATTTTTATTATTGATATTATTATATATATCATGATTTTCCTACTTAAAAAAATTTAAAACAAGATTTATATATTATATATATTCATTATATATATATATATATTAGATAAATAAAATAAATGGAATACACTATTCATTGAGATGGTAGGTTGTACGAATTCATGAACAATGTTTTCATTTCCGTATTAAATTGAATAAAAGTAAGTAAAGAAAACACACACACACATATATATATACACACATAAATCAAATAGTATTATTTTCTCATATATTTCATGATTATTTATTATATATACTATACAATAATTCTTGAATGGTTAATGTGGAGAAGGAATCTTATCGCATTGTGGAGATGGTAAATCATACGTACGAATGAGAGACGATATCAATCACATAATTGTTGATTGGTATTTATGTAAAAAACAGATATAAGTAGTATATAGTTATTAGTTCCACTATTATATTTATTATTTACCATAATAATATGTAGTTTTTATTAACATAATTATACCCAACTACGTAAGGTGGTGGTGAAAAACACATTACACCATGACGTGGAGATGGTAAGCAGTACGTACGCACACATGGTGATCTCAATTTCTGTCGGATTGTTAGAAGATAAAATATGGTTGTATCATATTTATAAGAACATATCAGTATATTAGTTATAATTATGTTATTACTTTCTAATGAAACTGTAACACCCCGAGCTTCCACGATACGCTTCCCTTTCAATAATGCAATAGCTTGCATTATACACAAGTTCGAGATTCTAACGCACCACGACCAATCAAAATAGCCATTATGAATAGTAATACCCACTTTTTGAAATTATATATATTTTCTATTTGAAAATTTACTTCATTTGTGTATTAGGAATATCAAAATTAGCCTATGTTGAATTATTGGTATTTTTCTGAGAACTTCCATTTTTTTATGAATAGTGAAAAATACTTAAAAACTAATTTTTTAATAAAAATAATTAATAGTGATAAATTATACTATGGAGTTGTTTTAAAGTATAATTAGAATATATTTTTACCATTTTATCCAATAGTGATTATTAGAATTAATTTCACTTTGAAATTGGACATAAACAATTGTCAATCATTTGATATATATTATTTCATAAGAACACGTTATTTGTTGTGACATCATGAATTATTCATAAAATTAATTAATGAAACTTATATGTTTGTAATTTTTTAAAATAGACATTATTTTTGAATTAAAAATATCAATTATATCTTAGGGTGAAATTTTGGCATTGTTCTGAAAAACTTCAATTTTTGATGAATAGTGAAACCACTAAGTGGTAGTTAAAAAACTGATTTTTCATTTAAATTAAACATTACCACTTTTGTGATTTGATTTTCAAAAATACAACAATCATGGTTGTCATTAGGAAGTAAAATTTGGTTTAATGTGATTAAATTAATTTTTTGGTGAATAGTAACTTTTAAGTTTAATTAATTCCGATTAAAGGTAATTAATGAAATATAAGGTAAATAAGATGTTATAAAAATATGAAATTAATTTTACACTTGTCCTACACTTATTAGATGATTCATGGACGACCAAGAAAATACATTGGTCAACTTGGGGACCCCATGGAGGCACTTGGGTAAGAAAATGACATTAATAACTTTTTATTTAAAGTAAAAATAAAATTGTCACAAACATGTGTTGTTTTAATAAAACAATTATTATATTGGGTTATATAAGTTAAATGTTTTACTATAAATATTCATTGGAAATATAAAACAATTTCCTACATGATGGTAATTGTTTTATAATTTTTCAACATTAAATAAATTAAATTTTTAATGACACAATGATGATGCAGCGATTACCTCATTAATTAACGATTTAAATAAAATGAATAGATAATGTAAAATATAAGGATTAAACTTGTCAAAAACCTATTGGATGAGCATATGTCAAAAACATATCACCATATACTAGAAATATATCATTGTGGGGCCTTTAAAATCCTAAAATCAATACATAATTATGTAACATTTCAATCTTTCCAAGAGTGCCCCTCCTCTCATCTTATAAAAGGCCCCCACCACTACCACCTTATTCACACTATCAAAGCCATTTGGCTCAACCATCCTCTACCCAAATACACTCTCAACGTCCTTATCATACTCCTAGAAGCCTCACCTTGGGCAGAAGTCTTCCCAAGGAAGCCTTTGGCTCAAATCAAAAAGAGTTACCCAATTTTAAGGTAATGTATTCTCTTGTGTTCTTTTGTTTTATTTTGCTTCTCCCACCCCCTAAAATCATTTTATTACTTTATTTTTTAGAAAAACCAGTATCTTCAATATACTTGTATGTTTTTACGAGAAGGATATTATTTACACTTATACACGCATTCGTCTACTGTTTAAAGAACATACTGTTTCTGTGGGTGGAAAATTACTTCCTCACGAAACGATGATTGTTCAATCTTATTTTAAAACCTCTCATGGTGGCCAATATGATGAAACTATTTTTATATATTATATATATTATGTTTTTTCCTTATTATTCTTTATTTTTCATTTATTTCATACCTTAATGATTTCCATTATTGGTAAACACGATAATTTCATTTTAGGAAGTGTGGACTACCGCCCCCTCAAAGTGATTTGAATCATTAATGCCATATGTGGGATGTATAAAGGATGGAGTAAATGGTATTGTACATTATATTATGCTGGAATTATAGTATACCTTTATATAATTAAAATTTCGTTCCATTAAATTTGAAATAGAAATGATAGTAGCGTTCATGCGTATGTATGGCTTACCGTCTCCATGAACGGTGCATTTCATGTCTTACCCCTAAATGTTATGTAATATTATAAATGCATGTATATACTGGAAATATATGATATATATGATATCTACATCATTAATATAATTTTGGATATAATGGATATTTCACCACATGAACAACTTTTAATTATAAGAAGTTTATTTTTGACTCAAGTATAAAAGATCAACAAAATGACCGTTATTAACTTAAATAATAACATAATATTCATAACATGGTAATAAGTGATATAAAATTAATAATGAACATGAAAAAGGTTCTTAAGAAAATAGAAATTAACTCTAGTTTAATATTCTGGAGATTAAAGAATGATCGAGTCAAGTCAGACACGAGGTAAGAGAATTTCTTATCCCAATTTCCATTCTTTGGGTTAATCTCCTACTTTCAAATTATGCCATGATATTATTGTGTCCTATATGGTATTTATACATTATTTATGAATAAATATAGTTAATACACATAATAGATATATTTTATTTAAAAAATGACCTTTGTAAGGGACTTCGTCTCAATCTCCTTTCATTGAGGCATATTTTGTTTTATACACAACTTTCTTTTATACGGTGTATAAACCCTTTTGAATTTTATGTTTTTTTCAAAAGGAATCTTTTTTATGAAGCGTTTTACTAAACAAAAAAATGGAATGTTTTTTTTGTCATACTTATTTGGTGACAATGACTTCTCCGCCGTCGTGAGCATTATTTGAGTTTCAGCTTCCTCTATAAGAAATAACTTCTCTTTAAATGAAAAATAAATACAAAGTTTTAATGGTCCTTTATTTTGGTATTGAAAATAGTTTTGAATGTGTTTTTATTATATCAATGTGTTGTATTGATATCTTGTGATTGAAATTTGGAAATTTTATGTTTCCATTATGCATGTTTTATGTGATATGATTAAGTTATGGTTTATGATATGTTTAAACCTATTCATATGAGGAATGCAATGGACTTAATAAGTGACAGGTGGAGCCCGCTATAGCTCTGTGATGCATCGGCAGGTCTCATGGGACAAACTGGTGTCTTTACATGAGTCCTTGACAAAATATTATTTGTAGTCTTGGAATGAGGCCTTGGATACGTGGTTATGATAGTCTGGAATTATGCATTCCATCATTATGAAAGTGGTTATTGATATTTCTTGTGATTATTCAACCAGTAGAATATCCATGTGAAGAAGTAAATGGCATTATCTCATTTTAATTTTTCCATATTATATTGAATTTCAAGTTTAAAAGGCTTTTGTTTTAGTTATACATTTAATTAAATGTTTATGTTTATTTATAAAAGCTTCCATTAAATTTTTATCCTTACTAAGAATCTGAGCTCACCCCTTTCAATGTTTTATTTTTCTCAGGATGTGAAGAAATATTTTATTACTGACCTGTAGGGATAGTCTGAAGGGGATATGGTTGTGTACTATGGAGTCTATGTTATTATAGTTTTTCACTTTATGATGTAATGTAGCAATTATGAATGTATCTAGTGATTCCAAGGCTACTAAACTATTCGGTCTTTCAACTTGATCTTTTGTGATCATGCCAATGTTATGCAATAATGTACCAACTCTGGATAACTGGGGTCAGGGCGTTATAGTAGGTATCCGAGGCATTTTAGTACTATACTTGGATGCTAGATTTAGATAAACTCTAATTAGAGCACATAGCCCTAAGATAGACTTTGAGGATTAGAATAGAATAACTTCCATGAATTTTGGTATTATAGAGATTGTATGAGTTTTCCGAGCAATACATCCCTGTCTAGATACGAGCAGGTAGAGGCGGCTCTGGCACAGATGTACCTAGGGGTAAAACATGAAAACACCGCTTTGAGCTAGACTCAAACGAGAACTGGTGCACGACAACGGACCTTGCTGCACTCTTGGTTACGACACTCCCGAGGGATATTCTTAGGATAATTCTCATTTTCTTCACAAACCATTATAAAGGGTTTATGAGTATATACTTTTTCAAAGAAAAAATTTCTTTTTATGATTATGGATTATATCCATAAATAGTTCAATTTATGTAAAGTATTTTACAAGTTTCTAATTATGTATTTTGATTCATAAACTAATCTATTTTATGACATTGTTTAGAAATGGCGCCTAGTGGGAGGAATGGAAAACATATAAATGCACGAACTCCATATAGGGATTTCCCTCCTGCTAAAGATAATTATTGTGGAGCTGGAGATACTACTGGTGCTGATCAACTTATCACCATACTAGGACAACTCACTCAGGTTGTGAATAATAACCTTATTCATATGGAGCACCCTGATCCGCAACATGGAGGATCAATGTTAGACCGCTTCATGAGGAAACAACCGCCAACATTTAATGTGGGTTCAAATCCATTAGATTCTTAGAAATGGATAAACCCCTTAGAGAAAATATTCCACGCCTTGGAGAGAGGCGAAAGGGAGAAGGTTGTCATGGCAGTTTACCGCCTCACTGGAGATACCGATCAATGGTGGTCACTGATTCAAAACACAAAGGAAGATGAAGAAGTATCAAGTATTGAATGGAGAGAGTTCAAAGATGTTTTCTTATAAAAATACTTTCCATGTGACCATTGAGTAGATATGGAAAGGCAATTTCTGAGTCTGAGACAAAAGGAGGATAAGAATGTCGCAAATTATGAGGCTAACTTTACAATGATAGCAAGGAATGCAGTAGATTATATATGTAACCCAAGAAGTAAGATTGATCATTTCTTTGATGGGTTAAAACCATTTCTCTGTCGAGCATTTGTCTCAGAAACCTTCTCTTCATACGAAGATATTGTCTCATATGCTATCAACACAGAAAAGGAATTCTCTAAATCTTATGACAATAAACTAAAGTAAGAGAAGAAGAAAATGGTGGAACAAGAGAAAGATAACGGGAAAAAGGGAAGAAAATATTTTCCATTATGGTATAATTGTGGGAAGAATCACCCCGGTACTTGACTAAAAGGAATAAGAGTTTGTTATAAATGTGGAGAAAAAAGTCACCAGGCTCATGATTGTAAGGGAAAAAAAGAGGCTATCAATGTTTAATGCTATAGTTTTAGGGAAATGGAGCATTATGAAAATAAATTTCCTAAGAGTCAGAGAAACATACCTCAGAAAAGGCCAAGGGATCAAGGGCAATCTTATGCTTTTACTACAGTTGAAGTGGAATAATTAATGTATTGGTGCTTTTGGACTCAAGGATTATATTTTGGTTACAAGGATAATTTGATATATATATATATATATATAAGGATTGTACTACAGTACTTGTTGTTTTCATTAAGGATTTAATATGATGAAGGTAATCATATTTTTAGTATGTGAAAATAAGAGAAACATTACTTTGTTTGGGGAATCTGATGTTACAATTGATTTTGGAATTTAGACACCTTTTATAGAAAGTCCGGATAGAGGTATTTTGGATAACTTTAAAGGTTGGAATGAATTGAGTTGAACTTTGGATATTATTTCTTAAGGTTAAAACATTTCTAAAGATTATTTTTGGAATATTATAATAATATATTTTTAGGAAAAGGACAACCTGCAGGTTGAGGGATAACCCATCGCGTCAGGAAAAGCTGCAGGAATCAAACCCACAACCATAGTGAGATAGACCTTTATTACCTACCACTAGCCTACAGGAAGTTCCTAGTTATTACAAAAGAGTTTTCCTAATCTAAATGGTTTGTGGTAATATTTGGAACCTTATTCAATTAGGATAAATAGAATATTTTTGAGTTCTGTTACCATTTAGAGTTAATGATGGGATTGTGGTAAAAATATATTAATGAATGAAAGCCTACATGACAAGTATGTATATTTCCTTACTTTCTTAGTAAATCACATAAATAAATTCCTCAACTTTATGAAAGGTAACTTAAAACAAAAACGTTGTTGGTTAACTTTTCCAACTGGGGATTCAATGACCATTTAACCAATCACATGTTTGTGATTCTCTTGTGGTTAACTTTTTCCTAATCTTGTTTTCTAAAACTCTCCATCATACCTTGTTGCTTTCTTTTTCCGCCATATCTATATTTTCATATAATCTTATTATGTGCTATCTCGGGTGACTTTTGTACCTCTCTTTCTTTCTTTTAATGTCATATTTTTATTAACCCTATTTCCGATGTGGGTTTTCCACAAAGGTATTTTCTATTTTCAACCTTTTATTTTCAAAGAAAAATTTCAAATTGTTAGGACTGAATTTATTGAAGGAGGGGAGAATGTAACACCCTGAGCTTCCACGATACGCTTCTCTTTCAATAATGCAATAACTTGCATTGTATGGAAGTTCGAGATTCTAACGCACCACGACCAATCAAAATATCCATTATGAAGAGTAATACCTACATTTTGAAATTATATATATTTTATATTTAAAAATGGACTTCATTTTTGGATTCAGAATTTCGAAATTAGCCTATGTTGATTTTTTGGTATTTTTCTGAGAATTTCAGATTTTTTTATAAATAGTGAAAAATAATTAAAAACTAATTTTTTAATCAAAATAATTTTAGTGATAAATTATAATATGGAGTGGTTTTAAATTATAATTAGAATATATTATTACCATTTTATACAATGGTGTTCATTATAAATAATTTAACTTTGAAATTAGACATAAACAATTGTCAATTTTTTGATATATATTGATTCTTAAAAACACGCTATTTTTTTGACAAAGGGAATTAGTTATAAAATTAATTAATGAAACATATATGTATGGAATTTTTTAAAATAGACATAATTTTTGAATTCAGAAAATAAATTATAGCTTATGGTGAAATTTTGGGGTTTTTCTAAAAACTTCAATTTTTGATGAATAGTGAAACCACTAAGTGGTAGTTCAAAAACTGATTTTTCATTTAAATAAAACATTACCACTTATGTGATTTGATTTTCAAAAAACCAAAATAAATGGTTGTCATTAGGAAGTAAAATGTGGTTCAATGGGATTAAAATAATTTTTTTGGTGAATAGTAACTTTTAAGTTTAATTAATTGCGATTAAAGGTAATTAGTGAAATTTATGGTAAAAATGATATTATAAAAATATGAAATTACTTTTAAACTTTTTATACACTTATTGGATGAGTCATTGCCGACCACAAAAATCCATTGGTCAACATGGGTGCTCCATGGAGCCACTTGGGTAAGAAAATGACATTAATAACTATTTATTTAAAGTAAAAATAAAATTGTCACAACCATGTGTTGTTTTAATAAAACAATTATTATATGTGGTTATATAAGATAACATTTTTACTATAAATATTAATTGGAAAGATAAAATGATTTCCTACATCATGGTAATTTTTTTATAATTTTTAGACATTAAATAAATTAATTTTTTTATGACACAATTATGATGTAACAATTACCTCAGTAATTAACGATCTAAATAAAATGAAACGATAATGTAAAATCTACGGAATAAATTTGTCAAAAACCAATTTTATGAGAATATTTCTAACCCTTATCACCTTATCCTTGAAATATAACATTGTGGGACCTTTAAAATCCGAAAATCATTTCATAATAATATAACATTTCAATCTTTCCAAGAGTGTCCCTCTTCTCCTCTTATAAATGGCCCCCACCACTACCACCTTATTAACACCGTAAAAGCCATTTGGCTCAGCCAAACACTTCCCAAATACTCTCTAAACTTCCCTCTCTTACTCCTAGAAGCCTAAAATTGGTCAGAAGTCTTCCCAAGGAAGCCTTTGGCTCAAATCAAAAAAGAGTTACCCGATTTTATGGTAATGTCTTCTCTTGTGTTCTTTTGTTGTATTTTGCTTCTCCAACCCCCTAAAATAATTTTATTACATTATTTTGTAACAACACCAGAATCCTCAATATACTTGGATGTTTTTATGAGACATATTTTATTTACCCTTACACACACCTTCATCTAATTGTTAAAGAACATACTGTTTCTGTGGGTGGCGAATTACTGCCTCACGAAATGATGATTGTTCAATCTTCTTTTAAAACCTATCATGGTGGCCATTAGGATGAAAATATTTTTATATATGATATATATTATGTTTTTGTTTTCCATATGATTATGTATTTTTCATTTATGGCATACCTTTATTATTTTCATTATGGGTAAACGCGATAATTTCATTTTAGGAAGTGCGGACTACCGCCCCCTCAAAGTGATCTGAATTGTTAAAGCCATATGTGGGATGTATAAGGGATGGAGTAAATGGTATTATAAATTATTTTATACTGGAATTAAATTATAACTTTTCATAATTATAATTTCATTCCATTAAATATGAAATAGAAATGAAAATAGCGTTCATGCGTAGGTATGACTTACCGTCTCCATGAACGGTGCATTTCATTTCTTACCCCTAAATGTTATGTAATATTATAAATTCATGTATATACAGGATATATATTATATATATTATATATACATCATTAATATAATTCTGGATATAATTGATATTTCACCACATCAACAACTCGTAATTATAAGAAGTTTGTTTTTGACTCAAGTACCAATGATCGACAAAATGACCGTTATTAACTTAAATAATAACATAATATCCATAACATGGTAATAAGTGATATAAAAGGAATAATTAAAATGATAAAGTTGATTAATAAAATAGAAATTAACTCTATTTTATTATTCAAGAGATTAATGAACGATCGAGTCAAGTCAGACACGAGGTAAGGGAACTTCTTAACCCAATTTCCATTCATTGGGTTAATCTCCTACTTTCAAATTATGTCATGATATTATTATGTCCTATCTGGTATTTATACTTTCTTTATGTGTAAATATATTGAATACACATAATATATCTATTTTATTTAAAAAATTATCTTTGTAAGGGACTTCGTCTCAGTCTCCTTTCATTGAGGCATATTTTGTTTTATACACAACTTTCTTTTTTACGGTGTATAAACCCCTTTGACTTTTATGTTTTTTTCAAAAGGAATCTATTTATAGGAAGTGTTTTACTAAATGAAAAAATGTAATGTTTTTTTGTCGTACATATGCGGTGATAATGACTTCTCTGCCGCCGTGACCATTATTTGAGTTTCAGCTTCCTCTACAAGCCTCAACTTTTTTTAAATGAAAAATAAATACAACATTTTAATTTTCATTTATTTTGGTATTGAAAATGTTTTTGAATGTGTTTTTACTATATCAATGTGTTGTATTGATGCATTGTGATTGAAATGTGGAAATGTTATGTTTTATTTATGCATGTTTAATATGATACAATTATGTTATCATTTATGATATGTTTAATCATATTAATATGAGGAATGAATTAGACTTAATAAGTGACGGGTGGAGCCCGCTATAGCTCCTTGATGAATCGGAAGGTCTCATGAGACAAACTAGTGTCTTGGCACGAGGCCTTGAAAAAATATTATTTGTAGTCTTGCCACGAGGCCTTGGCTACGTGGAAATGATAGTCTGGAATTATGCATTCAATAATTATGAAGTGGTTATTGATATTTCATGTGATTATTCGACCAGTAGAATATCAATGTGAAGACGTAAATGGAATTATCTCATTTTACATTTTCCATATTATGTAGAAGTTCAAGTTTGAAAGACTTTTGTTTTTGTCATAAATTGCCCTAAATGTTTATTTTTATTTATGAAAGCTTCCGCTAAATTGTTATCCTTACTGAGCATCTGAGCTCACCCCTTTCAATGCTTTATTTTTCTCAGGATATGAAGAAAAAATATTTTATGACTGACCTGTAGGGATAGTCTGAAAGGGATATGGGTGTGTACTATGGAGACTATGTTATTGTAGTTTTTCACTTTATGATGTAATGTAACATTTATGATTATATCTAGTGTTTCCAAGGCTACTAGACTATTCGGTCTTTCGAGACTTGATCTTTTGTGATCATGCCAATGTTACACAATAATGTACCGACTCTGGGTAACTGGGGTTGGGGCATTATAGAAACGACTAAATATGAGGAAGTAGAAGAAGAAATAAATTTGAATGAATTTGTAGTAGAGATTACCATTTCTATGATGTGACTCCTTTAAATTTCCACAAAATCCACTAGAGTTGGTCTTTGGGGAATACTAGTGCCTCTAGAATGCAACTAAGGATGCTTAGAAGTGAAATTTGTAGGTGATGGACGTTCTGGAGGTTCAAAATGGAGTAAATAGGAGAGGGAGGAGGTTCCCTTTTAGAAGAGATGAGAGGGACACTTTAGGAAAGTCCTAAAATATAAATTTATTATAAAATCAATATAGATTTAAAATCTAAAAAACATATTTAATCCCAATGTAATATTTTTTTGGTTCAAAAAACCTTCATCCAAAAAATTTTAGACATGTTTTGATTTTTTTAATCCTTATCTTTTTGGTTTAACCCTTATTGTAACCTTTTTTAATCATACCCTAATATCATGTTATTTACATATTTTGGGTTAATGTAGTTATATTATCATAGAAATCGACCCAATAAATTTATTTAAGACATATTTTGACTTAAATTAACCATTTTTTAATATTATATTTTTAGTAATTTAATATCATTTAATAAACAATTTTATGTTTTAAGTTATTAAATATGTCAATTTTGGATAGTCTTTATAATTAACATTTTAAAAAATTTATAACAGCCTTTATCCTTAAAAAAGGACATTAATTCATCAATAATATGTCAATTTCGTCTAGAAAAATCATGGATAAAATCTAAATGTTCAAATATTATTTATTTTAATATTTATAAATACATTTATTTCATTCATTCATTAACAATGTAGTCACTACATCATAATTGTGTCATAATTAACTATATTTATCTAATATATAAAAATTATAAATAAAATATCATGATTTAGAAAATATTGTTATCTTTATAATGACTATTTATATAACTAGATATTTGTTATACAACATTATATTAAAATCTATTTAGTAAAAGTAATATGTTTTGGTTATAATTATATTTACTTTAAATTAAATATTATAAAAATGTCATTTTCACATCCATGTGAAACCATGGGGTCCCAAAATAGACCCATGGATGCCCATGGACAGAAATATCTCATCAAATATTATTATGACATCTGTTAGGGTAGTTTAATATTATTATAATGATATTTTTTACCCTTATTTACTAGATTTACCCTTTAACCATGCTAAATAAAATATTTATTGAAGTTACTATTCATAATGTTCAAAAATAAAAGGTACCTATTTAAACAATTTTATCCTTATAATTTAAAATATGTAATCCATTTTTTAAAATTAAAAAAACAGAAGATACATTATTTAATTTAAAATTAGTTCCTCCTTTCAAAACAAGAAAATGCTTTTTTTAAAAAGTAATAACTATCAAAATATTGACATGTGTTTATATCCAATATAAAAGAGAAATTACATTAAATGACCAAAATTGGATTAAATGATAAAAATATAATCTAAATACAATTTAAAAAATTTAAAAGATAATATAACTATATAAATAAATTAGATAAAAAGGCAGTTCTGAATTAAAATGAATTATTTTTCACTATTCATTAAAAATTTATTCTTTTTTGAAAAATATTAAAAATGCAACAAAATTATATTTTTATGTTCCATTTCCAAATAAAGAAGTTTATTTTTTCAAATTTATCTTATAAATGTGTCAAAAACTAGATTTATAATCGATGGACCATCAAAAGGCAGTAAAACTACCTTTTTTATAACAAATTCCTCTTTTATCAGAAAAATGATTTTGTTCTCATAGCATGTTCTAGAAAATGTGTAATATGATTGATAATGTAATAGAAAATTCACAATGTGGTTAATACAATTCATAATATCTTGATCATTTCTCATTAAATAATAATATTTCAATTATATATTGTTGTATAGTAAAACTCAGTATTGCGTACAACACAAGCTATTGAAAAAGGTTGCTATTTTTTGTAATGAAATAGAATTAAATGATAAATGTAATGTAATATTTCATTGGGGTGGCATATAATATAATCCAAATATATTTCTTTTTTATATTGATCATAATCTATACTCAATGTTTCATAAAATAATTTATATCAAATAAACTTTAAATTGGGTGTAACAAAATCTAAGAGTAGTGTTTCATGTACTGAAAGCTAATATGGTGTTGATTATATCCAATCTAATTTGGGGGTATCATACAGCACAAGACATCAAAGAAATTAAAAATAATCCATCTCATTAATTATCAAGGTGTTACACTCTACCCCTTGATAATGAATTTCATCCTCGAAATTCATTGGGGTTATAAAGGGTTTACTATATGAATGTTTCTTTCATAGAAACCCCCATCATAAAAAGGAATACTAAATATTCATTTAAAAAATGAATGTAAGAAAAGTAAAAGTTACCCAAATTATCTATTCACTGGGTTTCCACATAGGAGAACATAGGTATGATGTGAAAACATGTATATAGAAGAGAAATCATTCCATCACGTTCTTATGGATAGTGATATAAAATAATGTTTAGAGAAACTGAACTACTAAAAAGCAATATATATTCAATGCTTTAAAGGAATATATGATTTATTGGATAAGAAGGTACTTGGATATTATTTTTGGTTCTCCAAATCTTTTTCCTAAAGTTAAAGAATTTGTCATGAGAATAAATACATACATTTTTTGGTACAATCTCACCATTGTTCTTCCCAGAAAATATTCCAACTTCATCTCTTAAAGAAATGAAATTGAATTTTTCATTCGTGAAGTGTTAGAGGATCATGTGATAAAATGATATGTCATTCCATTGGTCTAAACCAAAAGGTTATAACATTTTATCAAATAAGCATAAGTCCACATATAGTGAGATATTACATTAATCTAACCAACATAAAACAAAAAATAACTAATACTGTCGATAAATGAATAACATTACAATAATTTCCAAAATATTAAAAATAGAGAGAGGTGAACTAAATTGACATAATATTTATCTTCCGTATCTCATAAGGTAGTTCTTGGTTGTCACATTACAATTATGGGAATACCTTACTCATATATTCTCTTGAAATAGGAATTACCATAGAACCTAAGTGAAAACATGAATTATATCAAAATTTAACTCTTTCTATATACCAATATACCAAAAAATTCTATATTCTCAAACCATGATGTCGCATTGTCATTATATCAGTCATGAGCTCATTAATACTATCAGACATGAAATTATATCCTTAAACATTCTCTATTCACATATCATGTGATTTCCAAAAATATATTAATAACCTTTCTTGGTTACCAGTACCATTCAACATATACTTTTATGTACTTAAGGAAAAATAATAGTTTAACAATCCTTAGATGTTTCATTATTCTGTAGTACCATTAAATTAATTATACAATATTAATATTGATAAACATTCAATCATTCCACTACATTCTTAAACCATTGAACAAGCTTCATCATTTAATTCCTCAACAATTCTTTCATCTCATATATCATTTGTCGTCTCTTTATCATAGACAACATAAATACAGCCCATACGACCAAATTGATTGTCGTCATGGGATTTTAACTTATGGATCAATTTTCCTAATACTCATACATTCACCATTTAAAACATTTTCCATTTTTTATGTCTTAGTAATATAATTATCCTTTACCATTATGTTAACATAACCTTTTCATTTAAAAATATTGGATTTATGTCCTTATTTTCCACACCCAAAGAAACATCATGTTACTTTGAATAATTGTCCTTGTTGTCTCTTCCCACTTTATTTACATGAGGAAAATTGAACTTTCTTTCCTATAGTATCACCAAAATACTCTATCTTTATTTTATTAGCTTTTTCAGGAAACTCGCTAATGTTGAGAATATTGATCATATTATGATATTTTTTATTAGTCATAATAATTATGCTTTTCCTTCCAAGTAGAATTTCATTTGGTTTCACATGAATAATATCATTCCATTTCCCATCCTATTCTCTATTAACATGAATCCTCTTATTTGAATCTATGTTCTAAAACCCAAAAAGAATAGTGTGAGAGGAAAAATCATATTTGGAAAACAATATAATAAAGTGGAGTACATTAATTCTCCCACATCTATGGTTTAATTCTAGGATATTCAGGATTGTTAACATAATTATAGGATAATAATCTACAGTTATACATACCCTTAGGCACATCCCTTAACATACCATAGAAATATCTATAGGAATATCAATAAATTTTTCGCATCTTAGACTCCAATGATTAACAAAACCTTCACTATGATACCAAATGCAGTGACCCATGCTTGATGTACATGATTATTACATTTCTTTTGTAGAATACATAATACATGACACAAATATATGCACAAATATCGTATTAGTGTAGTTTCTTTTGAAACATGGAACAAAATATTTTAATCATGATGAAAGATCTTCAACATCTCCCATTAAGATCTTCCCTTTTTTATTTTTATACATAAAACCATTATTTATATCCAGAAGAAAAGAAAACATAAAAAGGGTGACCATAAATTCTCATTAAGGATAAAAATGGATAAAATAAAACAAACCATATACATTTGAACTTAAAAACATGGTCATAAAATTTAAACATCAAAACATCAAGTCATGAAATAAATATTAGCTTTACGTATGTCATAGATCATAAAGGACCATTAATCATGGTAAAATAGCATGTGAATAAAACATGGAATTGCAACAAACTATTAAGCACATAATATGATTTCCATAGTATCCAAGATATTTCTACCAAGACAATCAGAGTGGATGAAGTCCATTACTGAACTGGGCCTACATGTCATTCCTACCCTGTATTACTGACTTGAAAGTAGTTTCCATTACAACCATGTTTATATCATGAGATATAAATACTTACCCAATGAATTAGAGGGATATATATGTCCCACCCATCTCATAAAGAAATCACTCTTACATGTACCACAAAAACATAACCCATTCATCATAGAATATCTCAAGATATAAAAAAGGCTACTTAAACATTAGTCCATCATAACATACTACATATAAAATACCATTCCATAATTAAAAAAATAAAATAACAGTAATAATATGGATAGAAAAATTACAATAATTAAAAATTAAAATCACAGATTGAAAATAATTTTGATAAAAAATTTGTACTTAGTTCTTGAGGAAAATATCGTTTCTTTTTCAAAAACATTTTCTTTTCCCAAAATTCGGTGCTATTTTAAAAGAAAAGAACTTATTTGGAAATAAGAATGATATAATTTATTGGAATATTTATAGAAATAATGCGAGATGAAACTGTAAAAATCCCTTCATTTCGTATAAGTTAAAAAACATTCATCTCATACTTTTGCTAAAAAAGTTAAAAAGTACCTCGTTTGGGAAACATATAAATGATTTATCGAAAAACATTTAGTAAAAATGAAAATGGGTAAAAATTAATTTAAAAATACATATAATAATATTAAAATTTTTATAATTTTTTAGAAAATTTGGAAATGGATGATAAATATATCCCTAGTAAATACTTAAGAATAAATAAACTTGGATAAAAATGAGATTGGAAAAGTAATCCCTTACCTTTGTTTGATTTCTTTTGTATGTGTCTAATAATCCTATATGTTGGGTTTAAAAATATTATTAACGTATAAAATAACCATAATAATATTTATGATGTCATATATGATTCAATTATGGTTTTATATGACCCGTTCATTTACCAATTCCATGTCAAAGAAATGTTTTGGGTAATAATTATTTTATTTATCATATGTGTTTTTAACTGTTAATCATGATATTCTTTATTATATAATTATATATATACCTATATAATTTAAAACATTATTTATGTATGATATATATTCATCATATAAATATAAATATTTTTATAATATATATAAAAGAAATGGAATACAGTCTTCGTGGAGATGGTAGGCCATCCGTACGCATCAATGATGTTTTCATTTCATTATTGAATTGAATGGAAGTATGTAAATGACATATATATATACATAAATACATTAGTATTATTATTTAATATATTTCATGATTATTTATTATGTATACATTATAATCATTCTTGAATGGTTAACGTGGAGAATGAAAATCATCACGTCATTGAGACGGTAAGTCATACATACGCACGAGTGACAATGTCATTCCCATAATTGTTTAATGGAATTTAAGTGGATGGTGTATAATATCTCAAAATTAGTATCATGTTATAATAATCATATATAGTTATTATTTCCACCATTATTCTCATCGATATAAGGCAGTGGTGAAAACCAGATTACACCACAACGTGGAGACGATAAGCAGTACGTACGCACATGCAATGAGTTTGATTTTAATAGGATGCTTATAAGGTGAAATATGGTTGTTTATTATTTATTTCAACATAAAAGTATATGAGTGATACATATTTTATTACTTTATGATGAAATAATTAATGAAGATAGTGTAGAAGAGGAAATAAATTTGAACGAATCGGTAGAAGAGATTACCTCTTTCTCAGTATGCCACCTTTAAATTTCATGTTTGTGAATTTGGGTTGGTCTTTTGATAAGAAAAGAACCTCTATAAAGAAAATAGGTAAGTTAAAATTAGAAATTTTAAGGGATTACTATATCTTGAAGGATCAAAATGGTGTAAAGGGGAGAGGTAGGATCTGCCCTTTTATAAGAGAAGACAGAGGCACTTTAGGAATGTCCTAAAATATTTATTTTCTATAAACTAAATTTAGATTTAAAATCGTACAAATATTATTTAATTTTAATATAATAAGTTGTTGGTTTTAATAGAAATCATCCAATAATTTTTATATAAGTTTTTTAATATATATTTTATCCTTATCTTTTTGGTTTAACACTTATTGTACCATTTTTAATCTTACTGCGATATCTTGTTATTTACATATTGTGGATTAATGTAATTACCATATCACATAAAACGAACCAAAAAAAGTTATTTTTGACATATTTGGACTTATATTAACCATTGGGACAAATATTAAAGTTTTATAAATTTAATATCATTTAATAAAATATTTTATGTTTTAAATTATGAATTATGCCAATTTTGGATACTATTCGTACATGACTTTTTTAAAAATTCATAACAACTTTATTCCTTCAAACCAAAGGCATTAAAACATCCCTAATATGTCAATTTAATAAATAAAAGTCATTTACCGAATAAAAATGTTCATATTAAATTTATTTTAAAATTTATAAATTTATTTATTTGAATATTTCGTTAATAAAGAAATCACCCCATCATAATTGTGTTATAAAAAAATAAATTTATCTAGTTTCTAAAAATTTTAAATAAAATACCATGATGATGGAAATATTTTTATATTTATAATTACTATTTATAAACATAAATATTAATTATATAAGCCTATATTATAATCTATTTAGTAAAATATATATGTTTAAGTTCTAATTATCATTACTTTAAATTAATAATTATAAAATGTCATTTTCACATCGATATGAATCCATGGGGTCACAAAATAGACCCAAGGATTCCCATTGTCAGAAATATCCCATACAATAGGATTAGTACATGTGTTTGGATAATTTAATATTATTATAATATTATTTTTTACCATTACTTACCAGATTTATCCTTTAACCATGGTAAAAAAAATATTTACCGAAATTACTATTCATAATGTCCAAAAATAAAAGGAACCTATTTACTAAATTTTGACCATATGATTCAAAATATGGAATCAATTTTTCCAAATTCTAAATACATAAGTTGCAGTAATTAATTTATTGACATTGTCAAAACCAAAAAGCGGGGTTTCTAAATAGTAATAACTATCTATAGATTGACATGTTTGTATGTCCAATTTAACAGTGATATTACTTTAAATGACCTAAATTGGATTAGATGACAATAATATATTCTAATTATTGTTTAAAAAAATTAAAATGATAATTTATCAATAAAAATAAAATAGATAAAAGGTCAATTTTGAATTAAAATAAAGTATTTTTCACTATTGATTAAAATTTTAAATTTTTTAGTAAAATTTAAAAAATTCAAAATAGAATTTTTTTATATAATTATTAATAATAAAAAGTTTATTTCGTAAAATTTAACTTATAAATGTATCAAAAACTAGATTTTAAATGGGTACGCCATTTAAAGGCAGTAAAAGTGCATTTTTTTAAAAAAAAGCATTTATCTAAAAAAATGATTTTGTATTCATATCATGTTCTAGAAAATGACTAATATGAATGATAATGTTATAAAAAATAAAAAATATGGTTAAAAATATTCAAAACAGCTACTTTATATACCATTAAATAATAATATTTTAATAATATATCATTGTTTAGTGACATTCGGTATTGTGTACATCAAAAGCTATCGAGGAAGGTTGCTTTTGAGTGTTACTCAAGCCATGTTAATGTTTCAGGTATTTCAACCTTCCATTTTTGTTATGTATAACATAATTCTAACTTATTTCTTTTATAAATTGAATAAAATCTATACTCAATGGTTTTTAAAATAAATTCTATTAAATGAACTTGAAATTGTGTGTAACAGAAGCCAAGAATAGTGTTCCATATACTGCAAGCTAATACGGTGTTGTGTATAGGACAAGATGATATTGGTGTAGAGTAAAACACAATACAATGAATAAATTATAAATAATCTATGTCACAAATTCTTGGGGTGTTGCAAGAACTATCATGGAGGAAGAAATTGTTTTGTTTAGTGATGTATTAGTTAATGTAATAGTGATTACTATTGAATTTACCTCCTAATAATAACAAACATGGATAAAAGGAAATGTGAAAAATAATTATCTTCAACACTATATTTTTTATTGTTTGATTATGATTTTTCATTAAAAATTTAATTATCCTAAAACAAGTATATAAGGTAATGATTGTTTTCTAAATCTATTGATATTATCCTTGCCAGTTATACATGTGTCTGATTTTATTTTTTGGCATCAAATTTGGTGATTTATTATTTTGAAGAATATATAATTTTTCGGTATCTTTTATCTATTTATATATCAATAATATTTTAATTTTTACATGTATTAGTGGTAATTTATTCAGATTATTATTTATTTATTTTGGTGGATTATTTTTTTCATTCATATAAAAGGATAATTCCTAATTTTTATCAGTAAAACAGAGAAATATAAAATATTATATGTTTTGAAATATTCTACATTTTTTATATTCATGTAAATATTAGTTTTATTGGAATAAAAATAAGTATTCAGTAAAATAGTTATAATGGGGTTCACTAATTATTTTTTTGATATGGTTTTTATGCTAGCATCTAAATATGATATAGTGTTCAATATAGAATTATATCCCATTATTTCTAAACTTTTTGTGCATCCTTATTTGATTTCACACCCCATAAAATAATATTTATTGATTTTAATTAATGATATACTGATGAAAGATTTCATATGATAAAATTCTTCTTCTTAGGATGTTCTTATTTTATTTTTTCAAAAGGTAGATGGAATTCTATGTCTTGTAATTGACTTTTAGTGGTAGATCAAAATGAATAAAAAGAACTATTACCCTCTATCATGGTTATGTTATTTATTTGATTATTACATGGGATATTTCTAGTTTAAAATTATCATCTTTTGATCTATATATTGTATGATATTTTTAAAGAAATTAGGTTATATGATGAATACCTTGCATGTCTTCATAGACACTTACTATTTTTTGTTATTAAATTTATTTCCAAAAAATGACCTTTTAATTTAATGTTTGTAATGACCTTAGTATACATTGTGTTCATTTATTTGATCATAGTGATGAACATTGATGTAATTATAATGACCTAAATTTCAAAAAAATATTATACTAAGAAGATGGGAGATGAATTTTAGGTTCTTCAGTAAAATTATCCCAATGTAATGTCATAAATGAATATGTTTTTGATAATAGATGATCATTTCTCTCTATCATATTGGATTTTAGTATGTCGTGGAAGCCCAATTGTTAATAAGTAATTTCATTTTATAATCGATGTATCCCATTAATATTTTAGAGTCTTGGTGAACAAACATGAAAATTTAAACGAAATACATTGTGTTTGATATTTTATGTGACATGAAACACAAATTTTAATCATCCCACAAAATATATTTCTTAAAAATTAATCTATTCTATAGCTTGCAAAACACTCAACCCCAAGCCTTGATCAACTATAATATAGAGTACCGTTATAACGTAGCCATGAATAATTATAACTAAATATTTCAAATTTTATGATTTAGATATCTAAAATAAATTCATTTGTTATCTATTGATTATAAATAAAATACTATGCATTTGGATAAAAATTAAATGATTTCTAAAAAATTATTTTTCTAAAATACGGTTCATTAAGGTTTTGGGCACAAAATATAAAATAATGTTATTCTAAATATATAAAATATAATTGATATAATTATATTTATTTCTGAAATAATAATATCATATTTATCTTATATTGAATTTTAGCGATTTTTTTGAAATGTTCATTTTTAGACCAATAGTGAAAAATATTGAATTCTAATTTGAAACCACTTTTTGGCTTAAATAATTTAAAATGATATATTATAATATAAATTGGTTTTAAAGTATAAATTGTTAAACTACATATCTATGTAAAATTTAGGCAATAGAAATTATTGTAATATTTATTTTGACATGAAAACTTTGTAACCATTTGAACATTTTATCTTTGAAAAACTACTTTCTTATCACGTCTGTGAGATTATTTTAAATTAAATTTTCACACATATATAAATAATATTTGGAAAAAAATATTATACTATATTTGTAATAATATTAATTTATACTCTCTATGTTTTTCAACATTATTTTGGACTAATATTACTAGCGATAATAATAATAATAATTTACTGTAGTTAAGGTAAACATTTATTTTTGGAGGCTTAAACTAAAATGATAAGGGTTAATAATTACTCAATAAATGTATAAAATCTATTTCAAATTAAAATTTTGACTTTATAATGTTTAATTATTCATAATAATCCATGTTTACCCATTTCGTCATGTTAAAAATGTTGGTACACATGTTTCTTTTCTGAAATTATATGCGTTCCACTCACCTCACATATAGAAGGTAATACCATATCCCCCATTATTAACATAACAAAAAACTTTTTATGGTCCAATACTATCCCAAATAAAATTACAATATCCCCAACCACATCCATGAATCTTTAATTTGGTTAGAAATCGATTGATTTTAGAAAAAACCTAAGGCGTTTATCAGAAGAAAATGCAATTTTTTTCAACGAGAATTTATAATTTATTTATTCCCTAACAACATTTGATTATTATTAAACAAATTATGATATAAAAAAACAATTATCAATTTTATTATTATATGTTTATATTTTGAGGTCATGACCTAAAACCGTATCTAATTCCGATAACTAGTTTAGGAAATCATCAATGGTGTATTTTGAAGACTACGTCATCATGAACCAATTTCATTTATTTTCCCATTAACATAACTCAAATTTGGGTATGATGATGTATAAATATTATATATTTATAAATATAAAATTTTTATAACATAATTAGACATATTTATCCATTATATCATATATGAATTTTTAATTTCATTCAATATGGTATGCGATGAAGTCTATATTGTGTATGGAGGACTACTGCTTCAAGAAGTGATGTGATTAATTTCTCAATAAAAATTTACATGGATTTTTATGACGATAATGTTATTTAATATATATAATATAAATAAAAAATTATGATATTCAGGAAAAAAATTTCATTTTGAAAAAAATATATATCATTTTAATTCCATTTCACACACCAAAAGATGATAACGTCATTTGGGTGCATGTTAATGACTACTACAATGACACGATGTGAATCTCCTTTCATCACCACACCATATGGATGATATATTTATATATGTATATATATGTATATTTAATTAATTAACACTTTTCAAAAAAGATAATAGTGAATTATTATTAATGAAAATGTGATAAAATATAATAAAATGATCATATATGATATTGTAAATTCTAATATGGTTTTATAAAAAGTTAATTTTTTTTGAAGGCACTATACATGTGGTTAAATCATTTTCATGCAAAATTAAATATCATGTAAAGGATTTCATCTCTATTTCTTTATATTGAGGCATATTGTAATGTTATGCACGTAATTCCATTTAGATAGTGTATATATTACACCATTGATATGTGATACTGTGATAAAATAATAATTAATGTTATTTTATTTTTTCATTTGAATTATTTTATACAAGGGCTATTGACATAATTTTTACTATGTGGAAAATAATTTTAAACTCAACTTCATTTCATTGGGTTATAATAATCCTTCTTTGTGTTTGGTATTATATGATTATGTGTGTTATTAATATTAATTATAATAATTTTTTCCACTTTTTATGTGGATTCACAATTGATAGCCATAATTCATTCATGTATTTATCCTCAATAAAATATTATGGTCCTTGTAATAGTTTATTTTAAAATCACATTTTAATCGGTACTGTTTATACTTGAATTTCAAAAAATGAAAATTATTTGACCATTTTATAATAATGTTGTTTAATATTATTTAAATCAAGTTATTATTTAAGATAGAAATTAATTGAACTATTTTCCACACTTTGGTACATTAAATAATTGAGAAATGTTTTTTTGAAAATTAAACTTCATTTCACTAATATGGAAAATATCCATTTTCTTCTAATATCTTGTTTTATAAAAATGATTTCAAAAATGTTTTTACATTTTCAAAATGATTTATCAAATAAATTTTTAGCAATATTGAAATTTTAATAAAATTGAAAGCAATAGTCATTTTATTTTCAAAACAAGGTCCAATTGTTTTTAATGAAAATGTAAAAATAATTTATGTATTAACATTATTAGATTGTATAATTTCCCTACTTTAATGAAAAAAAATGTTATAACATTGATAATTCAATATCTAAGAAATTATTTAGACTTTCATTGATTGGTGGAATGGAATACCAAATTTCCACTCAATGCGTTAGTATTTCTCATGAGTAAAATCATTAATCTATCATTAAATATCTTTTTAACTATAGTTTTAAACCATATTTTGAAATTTATTAATAGTAGATATATCACGTGACTATGAAATTACATCTAATTATGAAGAATTTTATTCTTTAATAAAATAGTTATTATTATTTATGATGTATTCACAATGATATTTTCTCGGGATTCATTTCATTATCTGTTTTTTATTTAATGGAATTTTTTTTTAAATTTTTACACCTCCATATTGATTATGTTGTATCTTGTAATGATAATAACGTTATTTAAATGGCTTGTGCATTTATTTATTTACCTTTCCATGTTGATTATTATTAATATTCATGATAGTTTCCATTTTACATAACCCTTACACAAAATTTATACTCATCTTATTTTGATTGATATATTAGGAATCCATCAAGTGTACAATGTATGACATGCATGGAAATTCTATATGGGATATTTTTATTCTAAAAAATAATAATTTTTTTTATCAAATACTTTATGGATATCATGTATTTATCTAGTTCAACAAGACTAATAAACTATTGAATCCTTCAAGATGAAATTTCTTGTATCTTTTTCCAATGTAGTTAAGTAATAAATAGGCTATGGGATATTGGAGTTATGGATGTTACAATTGGTATCAGAGAAATTTTAAGACAAACCATTAGATCTAGATTTAATTAAAACATAGATTATGGATAACAACACTATGATATATTATTTGGGAATGTATTGATGAAAATACTAATGTTTTGGTAGGGTAGATATTTTATGGATTTCCATGGAAATATATAGCTTTATGGATGCAAGATATAACATTATGGAAAGGGTTAAACACTAGTACCCTAAGACAGACCACTACATGAACTCAATCTCACCTCATTATATATATAAGTCTCTCAACTAGTAGTGAGTGTATAATATCGATCAAGGGGAGACTATAACATATTTTTTCAGAGTAATACATCAACATGAAATAAGAATAAATAATAGAATATCAAATAACCATAACCATAATAGCACCAATATAACATGATGACCAAAATAGGAATTAATATATCAAAATTAAACTATAGATATCTCATTCTAAATTATGTTCCACATGTCAAAATTATACTCGAATATAAATAAACTGATGACTCCATGTGGGTATCAATTTTTTTTCATAATCCATTCTCTATCCAGAATCATCCATCTAACACATGTACTTTCCCTTTATCATATGTTATGCCATTACCCCAGATTCCCAAAGTTGGTGCATTATTTTAACAGATTTGAATTATTACAATAAATCAAATTTATGGACCTATTAGTTTGTTAGCCTTGGAAAATATATTACAAACATGAACATTACATTAAAATTCCAAATATCGAATTGAACATTGATAATTATTTCAGAACACTATTATTATCTAAGTGTAACCCTGAATAAAAATCCTAATAAACTTATTAGCATCCTAGGAAAATAAATCATATGAACTGGGTGATGTCAGATTCTTAGTATTGTTAAAAAATATAGTATAAGCTTTTATATATTCACATAACCTATTATGGTACAGTATACAATTTAAACAGAATCTTTTTAAATGTTAGTACATTAAAAATAAACCATGAATGGTATCAAAATACCACATAAATAGTCAAATAAATAATAATCCCTTTAATACAGTATATAATATTTTTTTGTAATATATCAACCACTATAAAGAATAAAATCCAACAATGGATATTGACATAGATGAAAAAATATCTAATAAAGTCATTAAAACTCTTTTAGAGAATTATACCATTTTTACATTAAATCATTATAAAATATACACAATTCATAAAAATTTATTTTTAAAATAACCTTTTAAGATTTGTAGTGATTCTCCAAAATTTTATGTCATTATAATGGAAGAAAATAGTTTCTCATTCCAGATATGTTAAAAACATTTTTTTTCATAATTTGTTCTAAAAGTCATAAATTACCTCATTTAGAACATTAATGAATAATTATTTTCCAGAAAATTATAAAAATTTAAAAATGGATAAAAATTACATTAAACAATAGTAATAATAATTTAAAATAAATTTTTTAGTAACATGGACATGGTTGAAAAATGTGTCCCAGTAGATACATAAATATAAAAAACCTCAGATAACAATGATATCGTAAAATTTAATCTATAAATAATTAAAAGTAATATTTTTGAAAAAAATTATATTAACATATAAATAGACAAAAAAAATGTTCATCATAATCATTTATATACATATAAATAAATATGCATGATAATATCATGATTACTAGAAAGAACAAAGGAATAATTCTTTAAATATTCAAAGCATCCCATGCCACAATGAACATTTAAATAATAAGCCCCATATTATCAAATTGAATATTTAGAAAAAATGAACATAAATTTATTCTAGATATAAAACATAGTAGGTGTATTACATTCAATACAAACAATAAATAGCCTACGAACATGGCTTATATCTCACGAAAATTAAAAGTGAGACAGAATTCCCTTACATTATGTCCGATAATAATTGTATGTGTCTAAAAAAATATATTATGGTTTTAAACATATTATTTACATACAAAATAATCATAATAGTATTTATCATATCATATATGATTTTTTCTATTGATTTTAACAAAACATTTAGGAATAATTTTCATGTTAAAGTAAAATTTCTGATAATAATTTCTTTTTTGATAGTTCGTGTTTTGAATTTTTATTCTTGATCGTATTACATAGATAGTGATTTACATACTTCCAAAATTAATAAAATGATTTATATTTCATATAAATTTATAATATAAATATATATAACAGATATATATATATACATATGAAATGGAATACACCATTTATGGAGACGGTAGGTCGTAGGTACAAATGAAAACTGTTTACATTTTCTTATCTTATGGAATGGAAGTAAGTGAATGAAATATATGTACATGAATTTATATATCTATTATTGATGTAGATTTATTTTATAATATATTTCATTTTTATTAGTAATATATATTTTTATAATCATTCTTCAATGGAAAATGTAGAAGATTAATGTCATCACATCATGGAGATAGTAAGCCATACGTAAAAATAATGGATGCTATCATTTCATTAATGGTTAAATGGTATGGATTTGCATAGAATACAAATTTTATAGATACAATATCATGTTATATTTATTATTTAGTTCCATTATATTCTTCATTATACCTATATAAATAATGTGTACATGAAAAATAGTTTTCACCATGGTGTGGAGACAGTAAGTCATATGTACGCATGTATGGTGATATTGTTTTTTGTAGGACGAAAAAAGGTTTTATATGGTTTTCCCAATATAATAACAAGGTTTGGAATTATATTATATGTTGGGGTGATTACATTAGTATTTAAAAAAATAGGAATAGGAAGTAGAAGAAGAAAAATACTTTGAATGAGTTGATAAAACAATTACCTATCCTTTGGGTACCTCATTTTGATTGGCACAAATGGACTACAAAGGATGGAATTATGAACAATGTATTGCCTACATAATGTTATGATAGATATTTATAGAGGAAATGGGATGGGTTTGGCCAAAGAAAAGGTATTTTGTAGTGTGATTAATAGAAAATGATAAGTTCACTTTTATAAGAGATGTGAGGGTCACTTTTGGAAAATCCTAAAATATTAATTTATTAAAAATTGATATTTGGTTTTAAATTGAACCAAATTGAGTTATTTATACAATAATATGGTGATTTGTCATAATCCCTTCAACAATTAAATTCAGACATTTTTAGGTAATAAAATTATCCATATCTTTTTGATTTAACCCTTAGTTACAGTTTAACTCTTACCACATCTTCTTGTATTTTTACATTGTAGGGTTAATATAGTTACATTAAAATGTCAAAAGAACCCCAATTAAATAAATTATGAAATATTTAACAATATACGAGATATTTTGCTATGACTTATATTTTTATGATTTTTATATCATTAAATATATTATTATTTATTTTAATGTATCATTTTTGTCTATTTTTATAATATTTTAATTTTTAATTTTTAAAAATATCAAACCATCTAGATAACATCAAACCAATTAATCCAATATTTGACAAATATGTATATGTTATCTATAATAGTTGTGGATGTCAATAATTATGTAAAATTATATTTATTTTTCTATTTTTAATATTATTTATTTTATATCTCAATTAGTTAAACTATTATTTCATCATCATTGTGTCACCATTTAATTTAATTATATAATGTATAAAAATTATAAAAAAATTATCATGAGGTAGTTAATAATATTATATTTTTAAATATTATTTATAGTCGAGTATATTTATTGTATAACCTCATATTATGAATAAAATAGTTATTATAATTTGTATATGACATTTTAACCCTTCTTTATATAAAATATAATAAATTCCCTAATATTAACAAAGTTTCATAAAAGGGTAATAATTCTAACCAAAGGATGATTATTTTTTAAAAAAAGTTATCCAATTAAATTAAGTCATGTTTTAGTGTAATGTTATATTATTATAATATCATTTTTACCATTAATTACTTTATTTACCTTCAATTGTGGTAAATAAAATTCAAAAGTTACTATTCACTAAAAATTATTTTGACCATACTAGAAATTTTTTTCATACCAATTACATCTAAGTATTTATTATTTTCTAAATTCAATTCACAGAAGTGTTAAAATTAGGGTTAATGCTAATATGTAAATGTAGCTATAAGGAGAGAAAAAGACTTTAAAAAAGTTCACGGTATTTTTATATCTAATTCTATTATAAAAATGGTTCTAATTAATTAAATTGGGTTAATATATGAATTATTTTTCTATTCTGAATTTAAAAACAATTTAATATAAAATAATGATTTAAATTAATAATTTTTCTTTTTAATAATAATGTTTTGTTTTCACTATTTATCAAAAATTTAATGACTTCATAAAAAACAAAAAATACAACATTAATAAATTTTGGTTTTCCAAATTCAAAAATAAAGTCTATTTTACCAAATTTAATATCTACAAGTGTCTAAAATTTATTTCATTAGTCTTCACAGTAAGACATAAAATGTGTTTCCATTAGGAAAATATTATTTTATAATCATATAATCATTTTACCAAATATTATACATTTCATGATAAATATGTTATATTTATGTCAAAATATTATTAATAAAATTTAAAAATTATTTATTTCAATTTATATTACTATATTTATTAGATATATTTTGAATATATCATTCAAATAATTTTAACACTAATGTGTTGTTTAATAGATACTCAATCTTGCATGTTATACTAGCCATGTATATGTTGAATGCAACAATTTTTTTTGAAGATAATGTGTAACATCCCAAGTAAGTAATGAATAATAGATATTTTTATCTATGTCTATTAGTGAATTAAATAGTGTTTTAGAGGCATAAAATGATAATAAATCCAATCTTAAGCATGGAATACACTAATATTTTTATACGACTGTTTTACTACCTTTTGATGGAAAACCATTTTTAAATCTATATTTTTACAATTTTATAAGATATTTTTGTCAAAATACAATTATTATTTATGATTGGGACATCATAATTTACTTAGTGTGAATTTTTGGTATTTTTCTGACAATGTTCATTTTTTAATGAATAGTGAAAATGTTGTATTTTAATTCAAAACCACTTTTTAATATAATTTATTTATATGATTAGATTATCTTTTGAATTGGTTTTAAAGTGAAATTAGAATATATTTTTACCATTTAATCCCATGGCGGTCATTGGAATCAATTTCCCTTTGAAATTGGACTTAAACCGGTGTCAATCTTTTGAAACTTATTGTTTCATAAAAACACGCTTTTTGTCATGATAGTGGGAATTAATTAATGTGACTTATATGATTTGAATTTTGTAAAATATACATCATTTTTTAATTTAGAATATCAAATATAGCTTAGGGTGATGTTTTGGTATTTTTCTGAAAAACTTCAATTTTGATGAATAGTGAAACCACTAAGTGGTAGTTAAAGAAACAGATTTTTCATTTAAATGAAACATTGTCACTTCTGTGATTTGATTTCCAAAAATCCGACATACATGGTTTTCATTAAGAAGTAAAATGTGGTTCAATTAGATTAAAATAATTTTTTAGTGAATAGTAACTTTTAAGTTCTTAATCGCGATTAGAGGTAATTAGTGTAGTTTAAGGTAAAAATAATGTTTTAATAATATGAGATGAGCTTGAAACATGTCCTACCCTTATTTTATGGGTCATGTCCGACCAAGAAAATCCATGGGTCAACTTGGGGACCCCATGGATCCACTTTGTTTGGGAAATAACATAAATATCTTTTTATTTAATGATAAAGTAAAAATGACACAAACATGATATGTTTTACTAAAACAATTTTTACATGGGGTTATACAAGTCAAGTGTTTGATTATAAATAGTCATTTGAAAGCTAAAAAGATTTCATACATCATATTATTTTTTATAATTTTTAGACATTAAATAAATTAAATTATTTATGGCATTATGATGATCCAGCGATGACCTCATTATTTAACGATTTAAATAAAATGGATTGATAATATAAAATATAAGACCTACACATGGCCAAAACCTATTGTATGGGTGGATTTCGAACCCTTATCACCTTATCCTCTAAACACATCAATGTGGGACCTCTTAAATCCGAATACCATTTTAAAATAAAGTGATTGTTCTTTACTTTCAATGAGTGCCCCTCCTCTCATCTTATAAAAGGCCCCCACCTCTACCACCTTACCCACACTCCCAAAGCCTTTGGCTCGGACAAACCCTGCCCATTTCGGCTCTCAAAATCCCTCCCTTACTCCTTGAAACCTCACTTTGGGCATAAGTCTTCCCAAGGAATCCTTTGAGCTCAAATCTAAGAGAGTTATTGGATTTTAAGGTAATGTCTTCTTTTGAGTCCTTTTGTTTGATTTTGCTTCTCCAACCCCCTAAAATATTTTTATTCTCTTCTTTTGTAACAACTCCAGTATCCTCAATATACTAATATGTTGTTATAAGAAGGATTAGAGCTACACTTACACACACCTACATCTAATGGTTAAAGGACATACTGTTTCTGTGGATGGTGAATTTATGCCTCCTGAAACGAGGATTGTTCAAAATTCTTCTAACACCTTCAAAGGTGGACATTAAGATGTAAATATATTTATATATGATATATAATACATTTATGTTTTCCTTAAGCATATGTATTTTTCATTTTGGGCACACCTTTATGGTTTCCATTATGGGTAAACGCGATATCTTCATTTAAGGAAGTGCAGACTACCGCCCCCTCAAAGTGATTTGATTCGCTAAATACCATATGTGGGACGTATAAAGGATAGAACTATGATATTATATATTATATTATACTGGAATTATAATATACCTTTATATCATTATGATTCCATTCTATAAAATACGAATGAGAAATGAAATTAGTGTTCATGCGTACGTACGGCTTACCGTCTCCATGAACGGTGCATTTCATTTCATACCAATAAATGATTATTTAATATTATAAATGCATGTATATACTGGATATATATGATATATACATAATTATTATAATTCTGGATATAATGTATACATGAACAATATGTAATTATAAGGGGTTTATTTTTGACTCAAGTACCAATGATCGTTAAAACGACCGTTATTAACTTAAATAATTACATAGTGTTCACGACATGGAAATAAGTGATATAAAAGGAATAATGAACATGAAAAATGTTCTTAAACAAGTAGAAATTAACTCAAGTTTATTATTCAGGAGATTAAAGAAGGACCCAGTCAAGTCGGACCCGAGGTATGGGACTTCATCTCAATCTCCCTTCATTGAGGCATATTTTGTTTTATACGCAACATTCTTTTATACGGTGTATAAATTCCTTTGACTTGTATGTTTTTTCAAATGGAATCTTTTTTATATGAAGCGTTTTACTAAATGACAAAAGGGAATGTTTTTGTCGTACGTATGCGGTGACAACGACTTCTCCGCCGCCGTGACCATTATTTGAGTTTCGACTTCCTCTACAAGCCATACCTTCTTTTTCAAAGAAAAATAAATACCATGTTTTACTTTTCTTTTATGGTTTTCATAATGTTTTTATATCAATGTGTTGTATTGATATCTTGTGATTGAAATGTGGAAATGTTATGTTTCCTATATGCATGTTTTATGTGATACAATTATGTTGAGGTTCTTGGGAATTATTATGAAGATGGTTGGTTCCGTGATAAACTAAGGGCGTGTGAGCCCGATATAGCTATCCAATGCATTGGGTAACACAGAGGAGTGTAAAGTTAAGGTTTCTCCAAAGAGATTTAGGGAATATACTGTGATGGGTATTCCAAATGTAACCAAGAGGGTTACTCCTTACATAATAATGTTATGAATGCCTCAAGTTACCTTTATATCTTATGATTTCTATGATTTATTCATGATTTGATGAGGTATGTTAAAGTGATTGTCTTTTATGGGTAAAGTAAGATTTCATTCTTATGTATATATGAACTCATGTTCCCTTTCCATTTTTTTATATAACCCATACTGAGCTTTTTATGCTCATCCCAAGTCTTTTTTGAAATGTTTTTCACAGGTCAATGGAAAGGTACATGATATGATGATAGTGTCCCGGAAGTGTCAAGAAAGAATCCATGTTTTATTTTAAATATGTACCGTTGATGAATACTATCTTTATGTAACCACATTGTTTAAATGTGGAATGTAATTCATGTTTTATGATCTAATTCTCGAAAACTCTAAACCTGAAAAGATTCTCAATGTGTAATCTTGTAATAACTCAAGATTAAGTAAGGTTTAAGGCCGTGGCCTTATAGTTGGTATCAGAGGTCAGTTTAGATAAATTTAGGAGTTATAATTCTATTAAATGATTATCCAAAAATATTTTTTTATGGTCAGATTGAAGGGATATAGTATTTGAAGATTACCATGTTGCTTCATCTAATACATGTTTGTTCAGAATGGTTTTTCATAGAGGAAACAGGGAAGCAGTGCTAGGAAAGAATGCAGAAGGAAATAACCTTCTGAATCAGCATCCTGAGATGGTCGGAATTGGAACTGAACAGTTTGTTGCAGTAATGGCGCAATTGACTCAAGAGATAAATGGTTGTGGTATCCATGCACGAGACCGGCCAGATCAACCGCAGAGGAACATGTCAGTGGTTGAACATTTCATGAGGAAACATTCCCCATTATTCAGAGGATCATCTCACCCTGTGCTAGGTGAAGGGTGGATTAAATCATTAGAGAAGATTTTTGATGTCATGGGGTGTTCATACAATCAAAAGGTTAGTCGTTCTATTTATCGTTTGGAGGGTGAAGCAGATCAGTGGTGGTCGATGGTTAAAAATATCAGGGAAGATAATGAGATTGATGCTCTCGACTGGGATGAATTCAATGGTATGTTTCTTGAGAAGTATTTTCCTAAGGCTGTTCGACTTAGGATGGAAAAGCAATTATTTGAATTGAGGCAAGAGGAAGACTCAGTGGCTGCCTATGAAGAAAGGTTCACTCGATTGGCAATGTATGCTCCAAATTTTATCCGAGACCTTGATAGTAAAATCAATCATTTTTTTCTCAGGATTAATGCCAAAATATCGAAGTTCATTAGCTTCTCGTGAGTTTAAAAGTTATAAAAAGCTTGTTCGATGTGCTGAGAAGGTGGAAATGGAGTTTGCCGATGATCAAGTGTTCTATAACAACCAACAGAAGAAGAGACCGAGGTGGCAGGAGAAAGGTAAGAATTCTTCAAAAAAGTCTAATGGTAAGAAATATAAGTTTCCAGTTTGTGATAAATGTGGAAAAAGGCATGCTGGGGAATGTCTTCTAAATTCTGGAAAGTGCTTCTGATGTGGTAAGATGGGACATAAGGCTCGTGAATGCACTGAAAAAGATCAGGGTGATGGTAAGACCAAATTTGATTTACAGTTAGTGAAATGTTATAAGTGCAATGAGATGGGTCACTATGCAAATGAGTGTCCGACAAAGAGATTTGGTGATGGGAAGCAGTTAGACTACAAGAAGAAAGGGGTGGTGAAATCCTTTGGAACTACTTCAGAAGATGTCGGGCCATCAAATGAAGTTGTATCAGGTAGTTTGTTTGTTTTTTCAGATTATTCCAGTGTGTTGTTTGATTCGGGGTCTACACATTCTTTCATCTCTGAAACCTTTTATAGTAAAATAGGAATACCATCTCAAGAAATGACTCCTAATCTTTTGGTAAAAACACCGGGGGGAAATGCTGAGGCCAAAAGAATTTATAAGAATCTTCCTATCCTTATATGTGGAAAGAACCTACTTGCAAACCTTATTGTTCTACCTCTAATAGAGTTTGATGTTATCCTGGGTATGGATTGGCTCTCTATTTACCATGCTAAGATTTACTGTAGAGCTAAAGAAGTTTCTTTTCAGAAAGTCTTTCAGTTTGTGTACAAGAATGAACCCTTACTGTTGATAACTTATCCAGAGGCCAAGAAACTTGTAAAAGATGGAAATGAATGTTACCTTGCACACATCGTTGAATATATAGGAACTGTTTAGATTAATGATGTGCCAGTGGTAAATGAATATCCTGATGTTTTTCCTGATGAGTTGCCTGGAATAATACCAGATCGGGAAGTTGAGTTTACTGTTTACTTAGTTCCTGATGCTAAGCCAATTTAAAAACCCACTTATCAAATGGCTCAAATTGAACATTTAGAGTTGAAGGAGCAATTGCAAGATTTATTAGAAAATGGTTTCATTCGACCTAGCACATCACCATGGGGTTCTCTTGTATTATTTGTTAAAAAGAAAGATGGTTCAATGAGACATTGCATTGATTATAGGGCCTTGAATAATATCACTATTAAGAACAAATATCCTTTGCCTCATATCGATGATTTGTTTGATCAGCTCCAAGGAGTTCAGTTTTTTTTAAAGATTGACTTGAGATCGGGGTACAATCAGCTGAAGGTAAAGGAAGCAGATGTTCCGAAGACCGCGTTCCGTACAAGATATGGCCATTATGAATTAGTAGTAATTCCTTTTGGTCTAACCAATGCACCTTCTGTATTCATGGACTTAATGAATAGACTTTTCCATGAGTTCTTGGATAATTTTTTGGTGGTTTTCATTGATGATATTTTGGTGTTTTCTAAAAGTAAAGAGGAGCATGAAAGACATTTAAGGGTTATCTTGCAAACCTTAAAAGAAAATAAACTGTATGGAAAATTCCGCAAGTGTTAGTTTTGGTTGCAAAAAATATCTTTCCTTGGTCATATTGTTTCTAAAGATGGGATAACTGTTGATCCTGCAAAAACAAGGGTTGTTGAAGAATGGACAAGACCCACAAATGTAACTGAGATTCGTAGCATCCTTGGTTTGGTAGGCTATTACTGAAGGTTTGTTAGAAATTTCTCACGGTTATCTAGTACAATGACTAAGCTAACTCGGAAGGGTGTTAAGTTTATCTGGACAAAATAATGTGATGATTGTTTTCAGGAATTGAAAAGAATATTGGTGAATGCTCCAGGTTTGGAACTACCTTCCATGAATGGTGAGTTTGTTATATACAGTGATGCTTCATTGAAAGGACTTGGTTGCGTCCTAATGCAGAATGATCAAGTAATTGCTTATGCTTCACGATAGTTGAAAACTCATGAGGTAAATTACCCTACACATGATTTGGAATTAGCTGCTGTTGTTTTCGCTTTAAAAATTTGGAGGCATCATTTGTATGGAGTAAAGTGTGAAATATATACTGATCACAAAAGTTTAAAATATATATTCACTCAGAAAGAGTTAAACATGAGACAGAGGAGATGGCTATAATTAATCAAAGATTATGATTGTAAAATTCATTACCATCTGGGAAAAGCAAATAAAGTGGCTGATGCTTTGAGTCGAAAAAGTAATTCTTCATTAATCATGTTGCTTTTGAAACGTGATCCTTTGGTAAAGGATTTGATGAAATTTGGCATAAAAGTTGTTAGTGCTGGATGTTCTTCTGTTTTGTTTCATGTATCAGTGAAATCTTCCCTATCAGACAGAATCAAGCAAGCACAGAAGCAAGACAATGAGTAGCAGAAATAGGTAGAGATGGTTCAGAAAGGTAAGTTGCCTGAATTCAACATTGATAATGATTGTGTTTTGAAATTTGGGAAGAGATTGTGGGTGCCTTGTGATTCATAGTTGAAGAGAGAGTTGTTATGTGAAGCTCATAGTTCTCCGTTTTTAGTTCATCCTAGCAGTACTAAGATATACATAGATCTGTAGGAGTATTACTGGTGGGATGGAATGAAAAGAGATATTGCTGATTTTACTGTGAAGTGTTTGACATGTCAACAGGTTAAAGTAGAGCAGTAGTTACCGAAAGGGATGCTTCAGCCTTTACCAGTTCCAGAGTGGAAATAGGAGAATATATCCATGGACTTTGTTGTGGGATTACTAAAGACATCTCGAGGTAATAATGCAATATGGGTTATTGTTGATCACTTGACTAAATCTTCTCATTTCCTTTCTATACAAGATACTTTTTCCCTAGATCAACATTCCTATTTGTATCTTAAATAGATAGTCATGTTACATGGAGTTCCCCTCTCCATTGTATCTGATCGTGATCCCAGGTTCACTCACTAGTGCAGAAATCATTTTTTACGTCGGTTATATATAACCGACGTAAAAATGTGGTGAGTAGATTTTTAACGTCGGTTATTTTAATAACCACTGTTACAAATCGCACATGTTGGGTTTTTACGTCAGTTATCTTATAACTGACGTAAAAAACCAATGCGCGGGGGGTTTTTTACGTCGGTTATTTGGAAACCGACGTAAAAAACCCGATATCGACGCATTTTTTAAGTCGGTTATCAAGTAACCGACGTAAAAAACAAAGCGCGGGGTTTTTTACGTCGGTTATTTTATAACCGACGTTAAAAACGTGTCCGGGCTTTGGTTTTTTACGTCGGTTATTAGATAACTGACGTAAAAAAGGCATCAATATCGAGTTTTTTACGTCGGTTTCCAAATAACCGACATAAACAACCCCCCTCGCATTGGTTTTTTATGTCGGTTATAAGATAAACGACGTAAAATACGCGTAGATATCGGGTTTTTTTATGTCGGTTTCCAAATAACTGACGTAAAAAACCCCCTGCACATTGGTTTTTTACGTCGGTTATTTTACAACCGACGTAAAAAACTAAAGCCCGGGGGGGTTGACGTCGTTTATAAAATAACCAACGTAAAAAACGCGTAGATATCTCGTTTTTTACGCCGGTTATAAAATAAACGACGTAAAAAACCAAAGCACGGGAGCTTTTTTACGTCGGTTTTAAAATAACCGACGTTATAAATTTAAAAAATAGTTTATAACGTCGGTTATATAATAAGCGACGTTATAAAACTTTTAAAAAAATTAAAGCCCGTGGAATGTCATTTACGATTTTTTGATTGACAGTCAGCTGGCTCGTCTCTCTCGAGCGGTAAACCCTAATCGGCTCGTCGATCGGCCTGCGTTAAACTCAATTTGGCTTCATTGTTTATCTTCTTCACTCCTCTTGGATCATGCTGTGTGATTTCATGATAAATAAGTATGGTTTGTACAAAATATATTTCCTCCATTATATTTTTAAACAAATGTAAAATGTTTCCTAGGTAGAACCTCATGGTATTCGCTAACCATGTTCCAACCATGAATAAGAATCTAAAACTATAATATCCTAAAAATTCAAAAAATAATAATACAAGGATGAATAAAAAACCGTTAATCAAAATAAATTGATTTAATAACCTATAATAAATATAGAGGTGTTAAAATAACTCAAACCATACTAAATTATACCCCTAGAAGAATATGTTGAGGATGTTGGACCTAGATTGAGATTAGGCCACTACTCCATTATCAATGGCTCTCACACCTATGTCTCATTGGAATCGAAAACATGTTACCAATGATATTAAACCATATGAATTACCATATCATTTAGAACATTCACTTGACAATATAAAACACATTATTATTGTTAATCATATACATATACATATTTAGTCTTGTAATTGCCAAGTTGTTCACTATTGTTGTTGATATTTGTTAATTCTTGGTGTTTAGAATTTCTGAACATGTATCCTGTAATTGGAATACAGTTTTTTTCCATGGTTGTTTTGTTTTCGTTTTTGGATTTTGAAAACCTAAAATAAACATAGTTTTTAGTCGAGTTTTATTTTCATTGATAACCGTTAAAGCTGAAGGCCAAGTACAAAATCAAATCCCCACAAGATATGTTACATGGGATTAAAAAGCAGAAATAAAGGATTAAACCGAATGAATGGGACTATTTTTATTCTGATCAGACCAGTGTTGGACACGTTGGGTGGACCTCTCAGCCTGCCAATGCAATTAACGATCATCAGAAACAAGAATGAGTAAATTGCTGATAAAATAATAACATGCTGGTAGACCTCTTTTTTCCAGTCACACCGAAGGGTGATGAAGACCAATATCAAGGTCTACATGCCATTTAAAATAGGTTGTTTATCTAATATATTAAAACATCAAAACCACATTAAATATTAATCTATGTAGGAATCATGGTTTTTCTTTGATTCAATGAAATTTAAAACTGTTATATCTAACTATATTTTGTTTTAAAAGTACTATTCAAGAATATTTTTTTAAATACCTATAGATTTGTTTTATATTTTAAGTTTTTTTACATTCAAATTATGATTTTTTTCATATAAACATGTATTTGTCTTAACTTAAATATATATATTTTTTTTGATATTTGTTATAGGTAATAATTAGTCGAAGTTGGATTACGGCACATCGAATGAGCAATGAATTTGAGGAAAGTGTTGATGCCTTTTTGGAATTTGCAAAACGAAATGTTCCAAGTAGTGACATTTTTTTCTGTCCATGCCTGAAATGTTTGAATATAAAGAAGTTGAAAAGTAGAGAGATAAAAGATCATCTGATATGTCATGGTTTTAATCCGAGTTACAGTCCTTGGATTTGGCATGGTGAAACTAGACAGAATGTCACTGATGATGACGATTCGCAAGATGGTAACTCCGATGGAATTGAAGAAATGATTCGTGATATTGTAGTAGAACAAATTGAGATAGAACCGACAGTTGCACGTCTATATGGTGATGCTGAAAAACCATTATATCCCGGTTGTACAGATTTTACGGTTTTGTCGGCGGTGTTAAGATTGATTAACCTGAAGGCGAAGCATGGATGGAGTGACAAAAGTTTTACAGAGCTGCTACAATTTATGAAAGACATTCTTCCAAAAGATAACGATCTTCCAGATTCACATTACAAAGCCAAGAAAATATTATGCCCGATGGGATTGGGATACAAGAAAATACATGCCTGTCCAAATGACTGCATTATATATAGGAAGGAATATGAATTTCTGTCAGAGTGTCCAAAATGTGGGACATCACGGTATAAGGTGAAAGAAAAATCACAGGGTGATGTAGAGATTACAAAGCTCCCTTCAAAGGTATTTTGGTATCTTCCTATAATTAATCGTTTCAAACGTTTATTTGCTAATTCACATGATGCAAAATGGTTAAGATGGCATGCTGAAGAGCAGGTATGTGATGGAAAAATACGTCATCCAGCTGATTGTCCACAATGGAAGAAAATTGATGCGCAGTATTCTACATTTAGAAATGAAACTAGAAATCTCAGACTAGGGTTGTGCACAGATGGAATGAATCCATACGGAACACTCAGTAGCACACATAGTTCATGGCCTGTTTTATTAGTAATTTAGAACCTCTCTCCTAAAGTTTGTATGAAGCTCAAATATGTCATGATGAGTACAATGATCTCTGGTCCAAAGCAACCCGGTAATGATATTGTTGTTTACTTGTCACCGTTGATTGATGATTTGAAGCTGTTATGGGCTGATGGTATTAGGGTGTATGATTCTTATAAAATGGAATATTTTAAACTGCATGATGTGCTTCTGGTCACTATAAATGACTTCCCATCGTATGGAAATTTGTCTGGATACAGTGTTAAAGGGCATAAAGCCTGTCCAATTTGCGAACAACAGACGTCATATTGTCAATTGCATCATGGGAGGAAAACTGTGTACATGGGTCATCGAAAGTTTTTGCCTATGGAACACCCTTATAGAAGACTAAAAAAGTCATTCAATGGCTCACAAGAATTTGATACTGCTCCAAAACCTTTATCCCCTGATCTGTATTTTGAGAGGGTGAAAAACCTTGACGTGACATTGAGAAAGACACATAAATCTGGTAATGATAGACATATTTGGAAGAAAAGGTCATTTTTTTGAGCTACCATATTGGAGGTATCATGAAGTTAAACATAATATTGATGTCATGCATGTGGAGAAGAATATCTGTGATTCTTTGATTGGAACATTCTTAGATATTAAAGGAAAGACTAAAAATGGGTTGAATACAAGATTAGACTTACTATCAATGGGAATGCATTTGGAGTTAGCTCCCACTCCTAAAGGAAGACAAACATTTCTTCCCCCGGTATGTCATAAATTATCGAAGAGGGAGAAAATTAGCTTCTGCCAGTGTCTTCATGATACCAAAGTTCCTCAAGGTTATTCTTCTAATGTAAAAAATTTTGTCTCATTGGAGGACTTGAAGTTGATAGGTATGAAATCACATGATTGTCACGTAAAGATGCAACAGATTCTACCAGTTGAATTGTGTGGAATATTGCCCATTCGTGTCAGAAATACTATAATGAAGTTGTGTTATTTTTTCAATTCAATTTGTAACAAGGCGATTGATGTGAATGCTTTGAACATTTTGGAAAAGGATGCAATTTTTATACTTTGTCAATTGGAAATGTATTTTCATCCAACTTTTTTTGATATAATGGTGCATTTAATGATTCATCTGGTTCGAGAAATAAAGTTCTGTGGACCTGTATATCTTCGTTGGATGTATCCTTTTGAAAGGTATATGAAAATATTAAAGGGGTATGTTATAAATCTATATCGACCTGAAGCCTCCATTATTGAAAAGTATATTTCTGAGGAGGTGGTAGAGTTTTGTACGAGCTACTTGGCTACGGCGCAACACATAGGTTTGCCTCCATCTCGCCATGAATGATTTAATAATGAGGGAAAGGGGATTCGCGGCTTGAAAGTCAAATCATTGTCACCTGAACAGATGAAGAAGTTAGAATCATATATCTTGAATAACATATCTGATTATCAACCGTATATCACAGTGCATATTAATGAGTTGAAACAATGTAATCCAAAGAAGAAAGAAATGTGGATTTTGAATGAGCACAACAAAATTTTTTTGTCATGGATTAAAAAGACTTTGCTTGGTAGATCAGATGTATCAGAGACATTAAAATGGATAGTGGGTGGTCCATGTTTAAATGTGATAACATGGTCTGGTTATGACATTAATGGTTATAAATTTCATACAAAATCTCAGGACAACAGAAGTGCAGTTCAGAATCGTGGTGTATTGGTGTTTGCAGAAGTAATGCATTTTTCGAGTGCTAAGGACAAAAACCCAATTTCTGCATCAAATGCATATTATGGATTGATTGAAGACATATGGGAGGTTGATTACTTTAAAATTAAAGTTCCCATTTTTAAATGTAAATGTTTTAATGGTAACAACAGTGTCAGACACGAAGAATTTGGAATGACACTTGTTAATCTGAATAGATTGGAAGACACAACTGATTCTTTTATAATGGAAACACATGAAAAACAAATTTTTTATGTAGTAGATCAATCAGATATGCAGTGGGCTATTGTTTTACAAGGTAAAAAACAATATATTGGTGAGGATGAACCTGATGAATATGCTGATTTATGTGAGATCCCTACTTCCATGGAAATATTAACAGAAAATCATGACGATCAAGTTGAAGACATAGTTTGTGCCATAAGGAACGATCACGACGAAGGAATTTGGGAAAACAATACATCTGTACATTCCTAAAATTACAGTTAACATATGTTTATTTCTTGTTTACATTTATTTTTTCCATAAATGTTAGATATTGTATGTTTTTTATTTATTAAAACATGTTTTAAAATAAAATAAGTATATGTTTTTGTTTGTTTTAAGTTTGTTTAGTTTACTTTATCATATTTATAACCATTAAATGAATTTTAAAATGATTATTTTTGTTCACTGACAATTACTTTACCATGTTTACAATGTTTACCAGGTTTACCATTTTTACCATTTTTACCATCTTGACCATCTTGACCATCTTTGCCATCTTTACCATTGTTTAACATGCTTACCATATTACCAATGTTTACTATTATTTAACTTAGTACACTTTTCTATTTTCTGATTATAGTAGTATTAAAATATTTGAATTTGTATATTTGTTCACTGACAATTACATTACCACGTTTACAATGTTTACCAGGTTTACCATTTTTACCATTTTTACCATCATGACCATCTTGGCCATCTTTTCCATCTTTACCATTGTTTAACATGCTTACCATATTACCAATGTTTACTATTATGTAACTTAGTACACTTTTCTATTTTCTGATTATAGTAGTATTAAAATATATGAATTTGTATATTTGTGAACTGACGTTTGTTTTTTTGATTTGAAGGATAATGACAGATCATTCAGATGATCAACCACATAATTCTGGAGAGGAGCATATTGCTGGTCATACCTCTGGGGATAAACATTCACATGATCCTATTACGACAAAGAGTTCAAAGGTTGGTAAACGTGGGTGCACACATTTACCAAAATAATCACTTGCCCGTACGCAGGATCAGAGGATAGTAGTTGAGTTTGATGATGATGATATTCCTAGAGGTCCGAATGCCGATGATTTTAAGAGTTTTGTTGCAACTCAGGCTAAGACCAAAGTAAGCATTCTGTATGATGATTGGAGAGGTGTGGATAAAGCAATTATCTCTCAGTTGCGGGAGATGATTTTGGTAAGATCTTTTGTCATTGTTTGACCATTATTTTAATGTTTCTAGTATATATAATATGTTTAACCTCTTCTTTATCAGATGACATTTCATATTCCTGACACTGGAGGAGTCAGGAAGAAATGCTTATCATTGGCTGCCAGGAGATGGAGGGATTTCAAATCAACCCTCTCATCTGATTTCATTTATGGTCATAGGAGTCATGAAAATCCATGTTGTATATATCCTTTTATAGATGAAGACACATGGAGACAATTTTTTGAAAGTAGAAAAAAAGATTCATTTCTGGTAAGGACAATGTAAACTTTTATAAACTTTCTTATATAAATGATTTTATTAATGTTTTGTTAATGATTTCTTATTCTTAAATTATAGCAAACAAGGAAAGCTCATCAGGAGATCCAATATAAAAATGTATACCCTCATAGTTTATCTCGGGGAGGGTATACATTATTGGAAGAAAAAATGATGGCGGAAAAATTTCAACAACTAAGAGCTGAGTCTTCAAGATCTGGAGAGGTGGCCCCTCCATCTACTCCATCTAGATATGAAAAATAGAAGAGAGCTTGGAAGGGAAAAAAAGGGCAATATCTTTCGGAAGAATTGAGAATCGTAGCTGAGAGGATTGTAATATATCTATTTATTTTATTTATGTTAACTTTTTTCCTCATATAAATTTCAATCATTACCGAAATGTTCAATTAATTAGTATAGGACTCTCTTGAGGAGCAGAGTTCAGAGGGGACATTTACAGCTACTGGGATGAAAGATATTTTATTTGCAGCATTGGGAAGGCCCGAACATCCTGGTGGTGTAAGAGGATATCCGGCAGGTGTATCGGTAAGAAAAGTGTTTCCACGTTCTTCAACTTCTAACATTGAGGGTGTTTATAAAAAAATAGAATCCTTGGAGGCTGAAGTTCAAAATATTAATGCGACGATGGAAGACAAGATTAGAGAGTCAGTGCAGTCTATGTTTGCAGAAATGGAAAGACAATTTCAGACTGCAGCTCCCACTCCTCCACCTCCCCCTATAGACCCCATTATTTATCCTCCACCTCCGCCAGTAGCTCCCACTCCCCCACCTCAGCCTGCTGACCCCATTGTTTATCCTACGCCTCTGTCGTAGCTTCCTACATATTGCGAGTTGTATGTTGATGATTCTCAACATCATATAGTAGCATAAGGGTTGGTATATTGTATAGGAGATACAGTTCATCATCAACAATTAGAGGTAGAGAATCAGAGGGTCACTGTACATGATATTATAGATCGATCATCTAGGGTACCAATACCTACAGATGAGGTGGCAACAGTTGGACAGAGTATCAGCCATTTTTTAGTTTGGCCATCGAGACTTCTTCGACTCATTACCATAGAGGTATGAATGCTTTATCTTTTATTTTTATTTTTTATTAAAGTTGTTTTATCATTTGAAAACTACTATATTTCTCAATTTTTTTTCACAGGAATACTTCAAAGGTAAAGAAATATTGTATAGACAACAACAAAGACAACATGCTATGACATCAGATACAGATTCCAGTGGTCTTGACATATTGTCAAGAAATTCACATTTTTTGTTGGGTTTTTATGAGTTTCCAATGGAATCTCATGTTTGTGGACATGAAATAAGTGTGGGGATTACAAAATCTGATATCATGGATCTTGTTACTGGAGATAATTTGGGCATCAACGTGGTGAAATGTTTTTCCATGTAAGTCTTAACACCTTTTCCCTGCGTTATATGTATTAAAAATTTATACTTATATATGTTTTGTATTAGGTATCTTTATATAATTTGTGAGAGGAATGGAATGACAGAAGTATATGGATTCATGGACCAACAATTGATTTCCCCTGAAGCATGTGCGTTGACTGAGGAACAAAGAATGGTTTATAGTGCTAAAAGATTTGAAAAGAATATAAACAGACAATGTTGGATGATTCCATTTTGTGAGAGGTATGAAACACATTTCTCTCAAAGAGTTAATTATCTTTTAATATAAAAAACCACGAACATTAAAATTCCTTTTATCAGTGATCATTGGATGTTAGGGATTTTTTGCCCAAGGGAGAAATCTCTTTATTGGATATGCTCTGTTAATGGTGATGTACGGGAATGTTTTAAGAATATATTGGAAAAGTAAGTTTCAATTTATCAATAGTTTTATATATTATAATGAATTTTAAATTTACCCCATTCGTATTATTTTCTAACAGTGCATGGGTCTACCTTCAAAAAAACACAAAGAAAAGAAATGCAATGATCAAATATGTAAATGCGAAGGTAAATTTCCATTTATAATTTGTACTTTTTGATTTATTACATAAAAATAATATATAGAATTTACACTCATTCAAAACAGAATTGTCATGAACAACAAGGCCACATCGAATGCGGATATTATATGTTAAGATTTATGTATGAAATAATAAAAACTGGGATAGTTGTGAATTTTGACCTGGTACGATTTCCTCTTAAACATTGCCATAACATTTCAATTTGATTTATTCATTATACACGTTAACTATCTTCTTTTTCATTTGTAGCTTTTTGATGACCCTCAACCCTATACTGTTGAAGACATCAAACACGTACAAGTGTAGTGGTCAAATTATTTTACAGGTTTGATTGAATTTTAGTTTTTTGTAATGTAAAATGTAATTTTGAATATTGTTGTTTAAATTGTGTATTTGGTAGTTTTTTAGGTTTGATTTAGTTTTTTTTAAGGTGACAGTGTAAGTTTTGAATGTTATATAAGTGAATGTTTAATTTTTCTCTAATTCTTGTTTTGGTCTACTTATGATGGTTCTTCTATTATGGATTTGGGTCTATGGGGGAGGGGTTCCAAGGGTGTGGGGGTGTGTTCAGTGGGGTTGGGGTGTCCAGCGGTCTGGGAGGGCAGTCCAGTGGAGTGGGGGGACAGTTCTAGGGGGTGGCAGGGATGTCCAGGGGTGTGGGAAGCCGGTCCAGGGGTGTGGGAGTGCTGTCCAGGGGTGGGGGGGGGGGGGGGGGGTTGTCCAGGGGTGTTTGGGGCTGTCCATGGGTGTGGTGGGGGCTGTCAAGTGGGGTGAGGGGGTGAGGAGATGTTGTTCAGGCGGGTGGGGGGTTGCCGAGGGGTGTTTGTGGGTGTCTGGGGGTTAGGGGTAATCCTGGAGTGTGGTGGGGGCTCTAATGGGGTGGGGGAGGGTTGTCCAAGGGGTATACATGAGGGTGTGAGCTCCAATGGGGTGGGGGAGGGCTGTCCAAGGGGTATACATGAGGGTGAGGGCTCCAACGGGGTGGGGGAGGGATGTCCATGGGGTATAAATGAGGGTGGATGCTATCTAGTGGGAATGTTTTATATGTTATCTATGTACATGCTTAATTTTGATGTACTTCTGTTTTTGTGGTACGATTTCTTGATTTGTTTTCTGGTTGATTCTGGTGGAGAGAAGATCACTGCATTCTGTTTATAAAAAAATTGGCTTTATCATGTCGATTATTTAATAACCGACGTCATAAAGGGCCTGGATAATGGTTTATCACGTCGATTATTTAATAACTGACGTGATAAAAGGTCTGCAGAATGGTTTATCATGTCGGTTATTTAATAACCGATGTGATAAAGGGCCTGGAGAATAGTTTATCACGTCGGTTATTTAATAACCGACGTGATAAAGGGCCTGGAGAATGGTTTATCACGTCGGTTATTGAATAACCGACGTGATAAAGGGCCTATAGAATGGTTTATCACGTTGGTTATTGAATAAATGACGTGCTAAACGGCCTCGATAATGGTTTATCACGATGGTTATTGAATAACCGACGTGATAAACCGGCTCCCTCTAGTTTATCACGGCGGTTATATAATAACCGATGTGATAAAACCCCCTCCCCCGGTTTTTCACGTCGGTTTTATATGAACCGACGTGATAAACCACGCTCATCCCAGTTTATCACGTCGGTTCTTATAGAACGGACGTGATAAACCGCCCTCGCCCCAGTTTATCACGTCGGTTCTATATGAACCGACGTGATAAACCCCCTCACCCCTGTTTATCACGTCGGTTGTTTAGGAACAGACGTGATAAACCATTGTCCAGGCCGTTTATCACGTAGGTTATTCAATAACCGACATGATAAACCATTCTCCAATCCCTTTATCACGTCGGTTCTAAAATAACCGACGTGATAAACCATTCTCCAGGCCCTTTATCACGTCGGTTCTAAAATAACTGACGTGATAAACATCGCTATTTTATGTTTTTGACATCGGTTTTTAAATAACCGACCTCAAAAACCATATTTATAACGTCGAACGTATTAGCGTCGGCTAGAAACCGACGTAAAAAATTAAAAATAACCGACGTAAAAAACGTTTTATACACTAGTGACTTCTAACTTTTGGAAAGGCCTTCAGAAGTTGTTTGGTACTGAATTAAATTTTAGTATAGCTTTTCATCCTCAATCAGATGGGCAGTCAGAACGAACAATTCAGACCTTGGAGGATATGCTATGTTCTTGCTCTATGGATTATCAGGTAAGTTGGGACCAACATCTTTCTTTGGTTGAATTTTCATATAATAACAGTTTTCATTCTAGTATACAGATGGCACCATTTCAAGCATTATATGGGAAGCGGTGTCGAACTACAGCTCTTTGGGATGAAGTGGGTGAAAGGAAGTTGATGGGACCAGAATTGGTAGAAGATATGGAAGAAAAAGTTCATCTGATTCCAAAGCACATGAGAACAGCTTAGAGCAGGCAGAATAGTTATGCAGATAACCGGAGGAAGGATCTATCTTTCGAGGTAAGTGATCATGTTTTTCTCAAAGTTTCTACATGGAAAAGTGTGATGCGATTTGGTAAGAAAGTAAATCTGAGTCCAAGGTTCATTGGACCATATGAAATTCTGGAGAGAGTTGGATCAGTTGCATACCAAGTGGCTTTACCTGAGAGTTTATCTCAGGTACACAATGTTTTTCATGTTTCGATGTTGAGAAAGTATATGCCAGATCCATCTCATGTTTTGAGTCCAGAGGTAGTTTAGTTGGAAGAGAACCTATCTTATGAGGAACAACCAGTCCAGATTCTTGACCACAGGGAGCAAGTGTTACGGAATAAGGTGATTAATCAGGTAATGGTTTTGTGGAAAAACCACATGATGGAAGAGGCAACATGGGAATCTGAAAATGCAATGAGGGATAAGTACCCCCATTTAATTGATATGTAAATAAATTGCGAGGAAACAATTTTCTAAAGGGGGGAAGGATGTAACATCCCATGTAAGTAATGAATAATAGATATTTTTATCTATGTCTATTAGTGAATTAGATAGTGTTTTAGAGGCTTAAAATGATAATAAATTCAATCTTAAGCATGGAATACACTAATATTTTTAAAAGATTGTTTTACTGCCTTTTGATGGCAAACCATTTTTAAATATATATTTTGACAATTTTATAAACTATGTTTATCAAAATAAACTTATTATTTATGATTGGGACATCAAAATTTACTTTGTGTGAATTTTTGGTATTTTTCTGACAATGCTCATTTTTTAATGAATATTGAAAATATTGTATTTTAATTCAAAACCACTTTTTAATATAATATATTTATATGATTATATTATCTTTTGAATTGGTTTTGAAGTGAAATTAGAATATATTTTTATCATTTAATCCAATGGTGGTCATTGGAATTAATTTCACTTTGAAATTGGACTTAAACTGGTGTCAATCTTTTGATACTTATTGTTTCATAAAAACATGCTTTTTGTCATGACAGCGGGAATTAATTAATGTGAATTATATGATTTGAATTTTTTAAAATAGACATTATTTTTGAATTCAGAATATCAAATATAGCTTAGGGTGAAGTTTTGGTATTTTTCTGAAAAACTTCAATTTTTGATGAATAGTGAAACCACTAAGTGGTAATTAAAGAAACTGATTTTTCATTTAAATGAATCTTTGTCACTTCTGTGATTTAATTTTCAAAAATCCAATATACATGGATTTCATTACGAAGTAAAATGTTGTTCAATGAGATTAAAATAATTTTTTGGTGAATAGTAACTTTTAAGTTCTTAATCGCGATTAGAGGTAATTAGTGTAGTGTAAGGTAAAAATAATGTTTTAATAATATGAGATGAGCTTGACACATGTCCTAACCTTATTGGTTGTGTCATGGACGACCAATAAAATCAATGGGTCAACTTGGGGACCCTATGGAGCTACTTTGGTTGGGAAATGACATAAATAAGTTTTTATTTAATGATAAAGTAAAAATGACACAAACATGATATGTTTTACTAAAACAATTTTTACATGGGGTTATGCAAGTCAGATGTTTGATTATAAATAGTCATTGGAAATCTAAAAAGATTTCATACATCATAGTTTTTTTCTTATAATTTTTAGACTTTAAATAAATTAAATTATTTATGACATCCAGATGATGCAGTGATGAACTCATTATTTAACGATTTAAATAAAATGGAATGATAATGTAAAATATAAGACCTAAACATAGACTAAACCTATTGGATGGGTGGATTTCATACCCTTATCACCTTATGCTCGAAACACATCAATGTGGGACCTCTTAAATCCGAATACCATTTTAAAATAAAGTGACTTTTCTTTACTTTCCATGAGTGCCCCTCCTCTCCTCTTATAAAAGGCCCCCACCTCTACCACCTTACCCACACTCCCAAAGCCTTTGGCTCGTCCAAACCCTGCCCATATTGGCTTTCCACATCCATCTATTACTACTTGAAGCCTCACTTTGGGATGAAGTCTTACCAAGGAAGCCTTCGAGCTCAAATCTAAGAGAGTTACCTGATTTTAAGGTAATGTCTTCTTTTGAGTCCTTTTGTTTGATTTTGCTTCTCCAACGCCCTAAAATATTTTTATTCTTTTCTTTTGTAACAAATCCATTATCCTCAATATACTAGGATGTTTTTATAAGAATGATTTGAGCTACACTTACACACACCTACATCTAATTGTTAAAGGACATACTGTTTCCGTGGATGGTGAATTTATGCCTCCCGAAACGATGATTATTCAACATTATTTTAACACCTTCAAAGGTGGCCGTTGAGATGTCACTATATTTATATATGATATATAATATGTTTATGTTTTCCTTAAGCTTCTGTATTTTTCATTTTGGGCATACCATTATGGTTTCCATTGTGGGTAAACGCGATATCTTCATTTAAGGAAGTGGGGACTACCGCCCCCTCAAAGTGATTTGATTCGCTAAATACCATATGTAGGATGTATAATGGATGGAACTATGATATTATATATTATATTATACTGGAATTATAATATACCTTTATATCATTATGATTCCATTCTATAAAATACGAAATAGAAATGAAAGTAGCGTTCATGCGTACGTACGACATACCGTCTCCATCAACGGTGCATTTCATTTCTTACCTCTAAATGATTATGTAATATTATAAATGTATGTATATACTGGATATATATGATATATACATAATGATTATAATTCTGTATATAATGGATACATGAACAACATGTAATTATAAAGGGTTTATTTTTTACTCAAGTACCAATGATCGTTAAAACGACCGTTATTAACTTAATTAATTACTTAGTGTTCATGACATGGAAACAAGTGATATAAAAGTAATAATGAACTTGAAGAAGGTTCTTAAACAAGTATAAATTAACTCAAGTTTATTATTCAGGAGATTATATAACGACCGAGTCAAGTCGGACCCGAGGTATGGGACTTCGCCTCAATCTCCCTTCATTGAGGCATGTTTTTTTTATACACAAACTTCTTTTATAAGGTGTATAAACCCCTTTTACTTTTAAGTTTATTCAAAAGGAATCTTTTTTATACGAAGCATTTTAGTAAATGACAAAAGGGAATGTTTTTGTCGTACGTATGCGGCGACAACGACTTCTCCGCCGCCGTGACCATTATTTGAGTTTCGGCTTCCTCTACAAGCCATACCTTCTTCTTAAAAGAAAAATAAATACCATGTTTTACTTTTCTTTTATGGTTTTCATAATGTTTTTATATCAATGTGTTGTATTGATATCTTGTGATTGAATGGTGGAATTTTTATGTTTCCTATATGCATGTTTTATGTGATACGATTATGTTGAGGTTCTTGGGCATTATTATGAAGATGGGTGGTTCCGTGATAAACTAAGGGTAGGTGAGCCCGATATAGCTCTCCAATGTATTGGGTAACGCGAAGGAGTGTAACGTTAAGTTTCTCCCAAGAGATTTAGGGAATATACTGTGATGGGTATTCCAAACGTAACCAAGTGGGTTACTCCCTACGTAAGAATGTTATGAATGCCTCAAGTTACCTTTATGTCTTATGATTTCTATGATTTATTAATGATTTGATGAGGTATGTTAAAGTGCTTATGTTTTATGGGTAAAGTACTATTTAATTATTATGTATATATGAACTCATGTTCCCTATCCATATTTTTTTATATAACCCATACTGAGCTTTTTATGCTCATCCAAAGTCTCTTTTGAAATGTTTTTCACAGGTCAAGGGAAAGTTACATGATACGATGATAGTGTCAAGGAAGTGTCAAGAAAGAATCCATGTATTATTTTAATTATGTTCCGTTGATGAATACTATCTTTATGTAACCACTTTGTTTAAATGTGGAATGTAATGCATGTTTTATGATATAATTCTCTAAAACTCTAAACCTGAAAAGATCCTCAATGTGTAATCTTGTAATAACTCAAGATTAAGTAAGGTTTAAGGTTGGGGCCTTATATAATGTACCATGAAATATTGGGGAGTAACATTATCCCCTCCATTAAAAAATTGCGTAATCACAATTTAATTATGGAATTTAAAACAATGGGTATTACTTTACAAAATATCATTATTGAAATCCCATATCATAAATATGGATTAATGAGACTACCATTTTAAAATAATGAAATGGAAGTAGAAAGGTCACCAGAGATAACACATACTAGGTTTCTATATAGGAAAACATTTATATGGAAGATAAATATCACCATCATGTTATGATGGAGAATTATAGGGAAATGGTTAAGAAAAAAGTTAACGATAAATAATCTAGAAGTGGATGATGATCTAAGGGCCCTTTAGATTCATCTGAAAAGAAAATACTTAGAAAACATTTTTGGGTTTATGATCCTTTCCTTATAGATTAAGAATTAATTTACATCCTAGAAAAAGAAAAAATGATGAATAATTTCATGACAAGTATAGTTTTAAACATTAACTAATTTCTTCCACAAAATCATCTTTCTCTCTGAATAATAATATTCAAAAATATTACAATTATCTAAAACATATAGGGTTCTAAAAACGAAATTATACTTCTTCTATCAAACAATTTAAATAAAAAAACTATGTTATCCAAAATATGGAGTCACATAGGGTAATGGTATGTGATAAAGAATTTTCACACTTTGGTTGTGGGTTTAATTTCCACAGCCTAGTCTGGTGTGATGGGTTGTCACCCAATATACAAGTTTTATTTTTCTTAAAACTATATTATTTTAATATTCAAAAACAATCTTATAAATAATTTCATCCTTAAATAATACTATAAAATTTCCAACTTAATACATTCCAACCATTAAGATTATCCAAACTACATATTCCTAAACTCACAATGCAAAAAAAAATTTAAGGAAGGTCATTAAATTTCAAAAATCAAAAAACCTTAATGAAAATCTCCTTTGTCACATACCAAAGATGTGAGTACCTTGATAATGTATCCTCTTAAATCATGGTAATACCCAAAATTACCTTAATCCAATATTGATTACATTCAGTCCTCCTTATTCTATATGAAAAATGTAGAATTTTAGATATACTCCTTAAATCCAAAAATACTGTAAACTCCAACAATGATGGAATAAACAAATAGTAAACCAGTTCCAATGTATTTGAAAATATCCAATATAAATTATCCATATCAGCCATTTCTTTATTCAAACATCATCATCTCAGTTTAAAAACATATTATGTGTTATTGTTTCCTCAACTATATATTTCATATAATGATTAACTTGCAACAATATCACTCTGCATGGTACCATACAATCTCAAATCCGTAATGAAATACAACTACAACACAATCCTTATTTATTTATATAATACGTATAACCAGTAAATCATTTATATAATATTAAAATAACATAATTCTTATTTCCTAATATAAGAACATTAATCATTCATTTTCATTAGTGGTAGAAGCATAATCATTATTATGATCTATTAGTGGATTTTTGGGTATATTCCTTCGATTAATAGAGAATTCACATGAGTAATTCCCCATATTTTTATAGTTGAATAATTTCACATTGTAATTTTTATGATTTCTTTATAGTAATGTTCATGGTGTCCTATTTATACACACATGATGAAAACTCTTTTTCCTCTCAAGAGGACAGATGGACATTTCCTTCCATAACTGTCACTTGTGGGAAAATACTTCATTACCTTATTCTCTTTAAACAAATTTTTCAAAGCTATCCATTCATTATAATTATTCCCTCCGAATCAATAATATATAGGGTATTATTTACCTATCCCTATATCACTTGATATTATTTCCTCAAATGATAAGATTTTTTCGTAGATTTTTTCTCTTTAGAATATTGTATTAAGGCCATGGAAGATATGACCCTTCTTACTCATTAGATCATGTCCTCAGGGGGTTTCACATTCCTTTAACTAGGAGAAATATCTAAATGATGACATAAACTAGTCTAGATCACCTCATAATTTATAATCCCAAAACTAAAAAAATATTTACATAAATTGAATATTAACATGTATCTTGCCTCATAATCATAAAAATGGTTTTTTTGGGTACATATTTACTCATAAATTCTTTAAAAAAAATTTTAAATTAAATGTGAATTATTGAAAGAATATCCCATTGTTGTGTAAAACCAATTGCGCAGTAAGGCCTATTGCTGTGTACTAGGATCCCTAGAGTCAAGCCCAGAACACCTTGTCATAGTTATTACTCCAAGGTATATCTGTTTGAGAATCATGTCCACACGTAGTATCTAGATGAGGATTCTATTTCTTGGAATACTAATATAATATCAACATTACCAAAATTTTAATATGTTCCTATATACATATAATTAATTTCTATCTTAGGGTAATTTTCCCTAATCTAGGTTTTCTAAATCTAGTTTCCCAGGTTGTTGTAAAACATCCTCTGATAAAAATTTTAATTCCCCAACCATTGATGCCTGGAGTTGGTGCATTATTTTAATACAGTGGCATGATTACATGGAATATAATCCCAATATATTGATAAGTTTACAATACATGAATAATAGATTACATAAATGAATATTAAATTAAAATTCAAAACATAAAATACAAAATCTAAAATCCTTTGAGAATGCCTTTATTCTCCAAGATTAACCCTATATATAAATCATAGCACACTTCTTAGAATTATGGTAAAATACAATTTATGAAAGGGGTGATCTCAGATGCTCAATAGGGTTAAAAAAATATAGTAGAAGAATTCATAAATAATCATAAACATTAATGTCGAGGTATAAAATTAAAACAAAAGACTTTTTAAATGATACCTACTACATAATATAGAATTAATAAATGAAATAACCCCATCTAAACATTCACATGGATATTATAATAGTTTGATAATTACATTTAATATCAATAACTAATCTCATAATGAGGGATTTTTTAATGTCGTACATTATAACTATACTATTAAGGCCTCGTTTCAAGACAATGCATAAGTATACAATCAATGCCTCATTCTACGACAATATTTTTTCCATCATACCTACTGATGCATCGATGGGTTGTAGTGGGCCCCAACAATCACTTACTAAGTCTAATGCATTCCTATTATGAATTGTTTATAACATAACATAAACATTCATATTAAAACTATAATAGAAAAATTTTATACAATAACCATACACCGAAAATGGAATCAAAATATTATATAAAAAATCAAATAAATCAGAAACCCTACAATACAATTTGGAAGACTGTAACATAATAAATCAACCTTAATTAAGAAAAAAATCCAATAAAAGATGTTGACATCGATAAATAGAATCTAATAAAGTCATTTAAAATCTTTTAGAGAAATATCCATTTTTTACTTTAAATAATTTAAATGAAATGAAATTATAAAAATATCATTGGAAATTATTATAGTTAGCTTTTAAGGGATGCACCATAATTTTAAAGCATCATAATGGAATAATATTTCTGCACATTCCATATATGTTAAAAACATTATTTCCATAATTTTTTGAAAAATTCATAAAGTACCTTATTTTAAAAATGATAGAATTATTACTATAAAACCATTTTATAAAAAGTAAATCATGGGTAAAAATGACTTTAATGAATATTAATAATATTATAAAACCCATTTTTTGAAACATGGACGTTGATGATATAGGTGTCCTAGAAAATACAAACATATATACAAACATAGATAAAAATGAGTTTTGTTAAATTAAGTCTTGCATAAATACCATAAAATATATTTTAATTTTTTTTGAATTAACGTAAAAATAAAAAAAATGTTTTTAATATTAATTTATATAAATATAAATAAATATTATCTCGGGAGAACCATAGGGATTGGTCGCATTGAGCAAAGGGGAGGATGGAGGGTCCGACGGTGGGGGTGGTTTTGGCAAGTGGCAGGTCCAAGGCGGAAAGATCTTCTTCGAGATTCTCTGCAGTTGGTGTTTCATCATAGTCTAAAGAGGCTTTGGTATCTTCAGAGGTCTTATGGCATGAATCCCTTACAACGTGGTGGCATCACCTTGATACTTCTAGCACTGTCGTTTTGGTTATAACATCAACAGCGAAGAGGGTTGACATTATCGAGACACCTTAAATCCAACGTGATATTCTCTTGTATGTTATTTAAATGTTACTAATGATTTTAATCATATCGATCGATATATTTGAAATTTGTGAGAGCTGATCTGGATCCGAGCTGAATGAAGATGGGTAATGGTTTTTGGGTGATTTTTTTCATTGCTATCTTTTAAATATTGCATATAGATGAATATGATTTCCATGATTTTTTTGAATTTCACATTCTTTACCTTCATCTCCCATGCTGGATCATTTGGATCCATTTTAGGGTTCAATTCGCTATCATTTCATGGTTGTTGGTCACTCCCACCTCTTCTCTTATCATGTGAACCTTCATACTTAAATCCATCTCAATTTTTCATGAATACTCTTCGGTGTTTTGGGATTGTGTTGGTTTGAAGATTAGAGGATTCCCCTTTACCTTTTGTCTTCCTCTTCTCTTGATACAGTTCCACTTATGCCTGATCTTTATCGGCTCAGTATGAGGGTGTTGATGGTGGTTTTGGTATGGTTTTGGTGTGTACTATTCTATGTTGGAGGCTCGACTCTATTGATGAAGACTATTGCCTTGACATCCAATTAAATCAAATTCTCTAGGGATGCGATTATATGTGGTTTCTTCCAAGTGTTGAAAATGGGTGATTATGTACTATGTTTGAGTTTATGATGGTTTTATGCTCTATTTTCTCAGTTGTGATGGCTCTTTTTTGGTGTTTTCTATTGGTTGATGGTGATGGATTCCTTATGGCTCACTGTGGAGGTTCTTCCACAACCACCTTGTTCTGGATTCTAGATACACTACCCCTTCTAGGTCGGTCAGGTATGTTGGTATCTGTGGGGGTTTTGGGATTTGTGTGTGAGAGCGGAAAGGTCTTCCATGTAGTTTTTTTGGTAGATCTAATGTCTTGTGGTGTTTAATTTTATTGTTCTATGGTAGTGTTGTTGGACTCCAGTAGTGGCATGACTCTGGAATTCGATTATCCAGTGACTAGTATGATGATATGATGTTGATAGAATAGGTAGAGAAAGAATGGTAGTGGAGACGTTGGTGAATCATGATGTCCGGAGATGTGATGACATTAAGTAGGCGAGTGGCTCGAAGCTATCATTGGGAATGGCTCTAGGTTTTATTTGTCTTTGAATTTTTAGTTATTTTGGTTATCATGAATCTACATGGTTTAGTTGAGATCTAATTATGAATTTTGAATTTTGAAATGTATTGTGAAATCAGGGTTTTTTGTTCCATGTTTTTGATTGTATAATTACTTCTAACCCTTAAATAAGTTTTTTTAGAAAGTAAAAAAACAATTTGGGCGGTATGATAATATCAAAAATACAAAAAGGGAGAAAGGATTCATTCTTTAATCATTCAAAGAATCTAATTCCTCTTTGAAAATTATAATAATAAGTAAAATATCATAAAATTATTTTTTAAATATCATGAAGATAAATTTATTGATAATATAAAACATAATAAGGGCAATACATAGACCACACACAAGAAATATGTGGTGAAAATAACTTATATCTCCTTAAAATTATAAGTGATATTTAATTACCAGAACTTAAGTCTGATACTATCAATATGTGTTTCAAACTCATGTATAATAGTTTTAAACAAATTATTAACTTATAAAAGAATCATAATAATATTTTTTAAATAATATATTATTTGTTTATGGATTCTTATTACCTAATTCTTAATAATTTCCATTATACTGAAACATTTCAGGTAATAATCGCTTTCTTAATCGTATGTGTTTTGACATGTTTTTCTTGATCGTATTACATAGATCATGATTTAATTATATAAATACTCTTTAAAATGATTTATATTTCATACATACATTTAATATAATTATATATAAAATATGTATATATGAAATGGAATAAACCGTTCATGGAGACGATAGGTCGTACATGCCCTTGAACTATGTTTCCATTTTCTTATCGTATTGAATGGAAATAAGTGAATGACATATATGTATATGTGTATATATATATATTATTCCAATATTAATATTATGTCGTATATTTTATTCTTATTAATAATATATATTTTTATAATCATTCTTGAATGGTGAATGTTCATGATGAATCCTATCTGGTTATGGAGACGGTAAGTAGTACGTACGCAAGTGTGACAGTAATATTTTATTAATGTTTAAATGATCTTAAATGGAATGAAATATGAATTTTAAATTATCAATATAATGTTATATTTATTATTTAAATATTTTATATTCTTTGTTATACCCATATAATTATAGTGTACATGATAAATAGTTTAAACCACGATGTGAAGGTGTTAAGCCGTACGTACACACACATGGTGATATTGTTCTTCATAGGATTGGTAAAAGGAGTAATATGATTGTACCATAAAAATAAAAACATCTAAGAATATATTAAATTCTATAGATATTACATTAATATGGAAAAAATATAAGAATAGGAAGTAGAATAATAAAACAACAATGAATGAAGTGATAAAACAATTACTTATTTTTTAGGTATCTCAGTATGATTTTCTCAAAAGGAGTCCATAAGATAGATTTATGAACAATTTGTGTCATCTAAGATGTAGTTATTGAAGAAGATTGAGGAAATGGGTAGGGTTAGTATGATTCAAAGGGCTTTATAGGTGTGAATTAATTATAAGGAGAAGTTACCTTTTATATAAGAGGTGATGCCACTTTCAGAAGATCTCAATATATTAAATTATTATAAATATTTTTTTAATTTCATGTAGTTATAAATTGAATTATTTCTCAGATAATATTACGATGGGTGTCTATCCCCAAAACCATGGAATTATTGACATGTTTAGAACATAAACATATCCATATCCTTTAGATTTAACCCTTAGTTAAACAGTTTAACTCTTATTGTGTCATCTAGTATTTTCAGACCATAGGGTTAATATAAAAAAATTAAATGTAAAATGAACCCCAATTGGACCATTCAAAAAATATTTAACATTATCATAGTGAGTGAGATGATCGTGATATTTTTATTAATTAAAAATAATTTAATAAAATAATATTTATTTTAAGGTATCTTTTAGGTCAATTATGATACATTGAAAACTATTCATTTAAAAAAATATAAAACTATCAAGATATCATGAAAAAAGATTTTCAAATAGGTCACTAAATTGTAAATTTTTTCTATTAAATTATTCAAAATCATTAATTATGCCAAGTTATATTTATTTTAAAATTTTAATATCATTTATTTTATCTCTTAATTAATTAGAAAATTTATACGCCATAATTCGGTCACCATTAAACTTAATTTTTTAATGTCTAAAAACTATATTAAAATTTTATTAATGTAGAAAAATTAATTTTATTATAAATTATATTTATAGTTGAGAATATTAATTATATAAAATCTTATTAAAATTAAAATATTTTTTAAAATTTGAATTTTTCAATTTTAACTATTCTTTATATAAAATACAATATATAATTTAATTTGACCCATGAGGCTTAAAAAAGATCATATATCGAACTAATGATTATTTTGGTCAAAACATACATATCCAATGAAATTAGGATAGGTGTTAATACAATTTTATGTTATTATAATATTATTTATTCCATTAATTACCTTATTTTCCTTTAACTTTGGTAAAAAAAAATAAAAAATTACTATTTAGAAATCAAATTATTTTGATCATATTATACCACATTATTAATACTAATTACAATGATATATATTTTATTATTGAAATTAAATATGTAGAATTGGTAAATTTTCATTAAATTCTAACTTACAAATGTGGTTATAAGGTGGGTAAAAAAATGTTAAAAATTTCAATGAGTTTTTATATCTAATTCAATTGTAAAAAATATCTCAGTTACCTAAATTCAGTTAATATATAAATTATTTATCAATTATTTAATTTAAAATTTTTTAAATTAAACTAATTATTCAAATGAAAAATTTGGGTTTTTAACAATAATGTAGCATTTTCACCATTCATCAATAATTGAATATTTTCAGAAAAATATAAAACAAATCACCCATTGCTAATTTTGATATTATAAATTCAAAACAACCATATTTTACCAAATTCAATTTTAATTAGTGTCTAAATTTTAATTAAATATTGTTCTCAAAAGGCTAGAAAATTTACCCCTTTAAGAAAATAGTATTTTCCAAACATGTAACAATTTTAGCAAAAAATTAACATTTCATTATAAATATGTTTCCTTTATATTAAAAAATTATGCATAATATTTAATAATTATTTATTACTATTTATATTACTATATTCAGCAGATATGTTATGAATATATAATTTAAATAATTTTAACAGTAATGTGTTGTTTCTTCGAGACACAATCTTTCATGTTACGTAATCCAGGTTACTATTTCGCTCCACAAAAGTTATGAGATATTTCATACAATAAAATATTGTAGTGTTACATCCTCTTTTTCAACCATGAAATCTATTTGGGTACTTATCAGGTAGCCTGAGTAGTGTGTAAGTGGAATTCAACAAGCCACCACCAATGGTGTCCAAAACAATATACAGTCAAATCATAGTGCATCAATTTGAGAAAATAATTAATCAACTACATAAATAAACATATATCACATTAAATACTATTCTTTATTTAATCACAAAACCCCTGAGTTCCCGTGAACACTCATACCTCAATACCTTCTTTGGCCCTTGCCAGAGACTGAACTATCCCCAAGGGATATTAAATCTAAAAATGTTATTATTACCATTATTCAACTGAATCAACACATGAATTTCATTGTTACCATTAATTTTTGTAGTCAAAACATGAATTATATCATTACCATTCACTGTCCCAATTAACACATTAATTCCATTATTACCATTAATTATTCAATTCACATATGAATTCCATTTTCACCACCCAATGTCCAAATTCATAAATGAATTACATTATTACCATTCATTATCTCCAAATACACATAAATTCCATTTTTTCCATTCAATGTATCAAATTGCTCATAAATTTCCTTACTACCATTCATCATTTATAAAATTAATATAATAATTAATTAATCACATCAGTTACTTTAGATTATTCAATATCTATATATTCAAATGAATGATATTAATTAATTCAACAAATAATTAATCACATAAATTTCATTAGTTAATTCATAAAATTACTAATAACATACCTTCCGATAGTTAATTAAATAAATAACTAATCACATCAATAACCTTAATTAATTCAATAATTAATTAATCGCATCAATTATATTATTACTTCAATAATTAACAAATCACATTAATTCTTATAGTTAGTTCAAAAAATTAATTAATCACATCCATAACATTAATTAGTTCATTAATTACTTAATCACATAAATAAAATTGAATAATTGAATAATAAATTAATCACATAAATTCTGTAAGATAATTAAACAATTAACTAATCATATAAATTACATTAGATAATTCAACAATTAACTAATCACATCCAAAACATTAATTAATTCAATAATTAGATAATCAAATCAATAACATTGATCAATTCAACAATTAATTAATCACAAAAAATATTATAGTTAATTCAAAATTTAACTTGTCATATTAATAAAATTTGATAATTCAATAATTATCTAATGAAATATATAAAATTAACTTATTTAAAAATTAATTAATCACATCAATAACATTATTAAATAAAATAATAATTAATAATATCAATTCCATTAGTTTATTAAACCATTAACTAATCACATAAATAAAATTAATTTACTCAATAATGAATTAATCAAATTACTTCCATTAGTTAATTCAATATATAACTAATCATGTCAACAAAATTAATTAATTCCATAAATAATCAATCACATCAATTACATTAGTTAATTCCACAAGAAACAAATCAATTCAATAACATTTATTAATTAAAATGTTAATTAATCAAATCAATTCCATTCTTCAATTCAAAAAATACATAATAACATCAATTCCATTAGTTGATTCAAAAACTAACTAATCCAATCAATTACATTAATTAATTATACAATTAATTAATCACATCTATTCCATTAGTTAATTCCACTTTTATCTAGTCACATCAATTAGATTAGTTATTTCAAAAATTAACTAATTACTTCTATATCATTTAATAATTCAAAAAATAATTAATCCCATCAATTCCATTTTTCAATTGAATAATAAAATAATCGTATCAATAAAATTAATTTATTCAAAAATTAATTAACCACACCAATCCCATCAATTAATTCACCAAATAATTTCTCATGTTGATTCAATTAATTTATTCCATAATTAATTAATGACATTCCAAAAATTTCACAATCACAACAATTTCAAATAATTAATTTTGTAAACAATTATCTTAATTTAAAAAATTCAATATATAAATAATTAAAAAACAGTTAATTAATTAATTTGAAGAATCTTAATATCACCATAATCAATTCAATAATTAATTACTCCAAATGATAACTCCATAATCACAACCATTATAATTAATTAATTTTGTAATTAATTAGGCAAGTAAAACAACCTCAATAACTCTATAATTAATTCAAAAATTAATTATTCATCCCAATACAATTAACTAACTGATAAATTAATTAAACATCTCAATCAATTTAATTAACTGAACAATTAATTAATCATCTCAATATCATTACTAATTCACCTATTAGTTCATCACATCAATACCCTTAATTAATTCCCCTATTAATAAAACATACAAAAGCCATTAATTAATCCACCAATGACTTAATAAATAACCAAAAACTCATTATCCCTTAAATAATTTAACAAGCAATTATTCAATTCAAAGTCCCATTATCCCATAATTAATTCAATAGTTAATTTTCTCTTATCAATAATCTCAATACGCCCAAATTAATTTATAGTTTTGTTATTAGAAATCATTAATAACAATATCCCATATTTAATTAATTAATTAATTAGATAAATCAATAATCTCAATATCTCGTAATTTATTCAACAATTAATTATATAAAATAAAAAATCTCATTCTCCAAAATTATTTCAAAATTTATTTATCCAAATGAAAAATTTAAATATATTATTATTATTTCAACAGTTAGTTATCTCAAATAGAAAATATTATTATCTCACAATTAATTCAATAATTAATTATCTCTAATCAACAATCTACTAATCAATAATTTTATTGACAATTATTTATCCAATTCAATCAATTAAATATCCCCAATTTGTCAAATCCTTAATCAATTAATTTTTTCATCAAATTAATCAAATTTCAGGAGATCAATTTCTAACGACCCAATAAAAATTATTCAATTAAATATATAATTGAGTCCTTAATTAATGATTTGAATTTCAGACCACATACCTTAATTCTTTGGCAAGCGATAGTTCAATTGAAATCCTCTATTTTAAGCGAGTCTATTAAGAACACGATAAAGAAGATGATATAGATCTAATACCTAGATCCCATGTCAAATAAATCTAGATATAATAAACCAAGATATAGATCTAACCAACATTGATATATATCATATTAAACAAAATCTAGATCTAAAAAAAGAGTAAAACATCCCTTAATGTAATAGAGAAAAATTGGAGAAGAATGTGAAACCAATCCGGATGAGAATCATTTATTAGGAGTGGTTTATATATTTAATTTTCCTTTCTACTCACCAAGAACGGTGTTCAATACCTTAGGAATGTGTGTTTGAGTGTAATAAAATGGGTGATTTTTATTTGGGTTGATCTACGGTTGATTTGGGGTAAATATGTGGGGTTGGGTAATATTAGAATAAAATTTTATATATTTAATTATCATTCACAATGTCACATAGGCTAGGCCTCATATACATTACTAACCATGTGCCTAACCATACGCCCATCACACACATAGTTTAACTATTTGAAAATCGTTTGACACCCTTGGACACTTTGTTTAACCATGCAAAAACCATGTGAAAATAATAAAATGAGTCTAATCCTACTAAAATTACCTAATATTCACTCAAACGTAAAAAAGTGAAGACCCAAAAAAATTATACTCAAACCATTTACAAATTTTACATCTAAATCATCTCGAGGCATCTCTTGAAAAGATGGGGATCTTACAATCTCCCACCATAATACAAGTATTCTTTGATCTATAATCCTAATGATCTCTATGATTCAGAGTTTTAATTATTGGTGTACTAAGACCTCATATAATAGTTAACCTAGACTTTTACACATAACTCAAAATGTTTGTAAGCATAATAATACATCAGAATACAAGCTAAGGATCGTGAAGTCTTGTGCCTTGGAAGACTAGGTACATAAAATTGAAAACGTGGAACTAAATATAACATTTATTTATTTAGTGTTCATTATGAGCCCCTAATATCCATTTTGATAACACATCTTCGTAGGATAACCTGGGGATTAATTATCAAAGCGGTAAGAAAAAAATTCATGTTTGGGAATAAACATAGGAATAAAGCTTTAGCACATGGGTTAGATGGTATAACAGAATGATATAAAAAGGCATCGAACATATGGAATCATAAAATAAAAACATGCGATCATAAAAAAATTAATTCATAGTAATGTGCATGGAACACATATAATAACATTAACATGAGTCAAGTCTCATTGAATAGAGAGGATTATAAGTCAAGGTCAACCACCAAGACTTTTTCACATGGTAGCACGAGCCAAGGCTAACCACCAAGACCGATGCACATAATGTATCATGAGACTAAAATTTTACAAATGCATTAGAGAGATATCTGGGGGAACCCATATTAAGATTCCTAAATATTTTCCTTATATAATTTTTCATACATAATCAATCTTACTTAAACATAAGGGTTTCCCATGGAATGAATTGGGTACCACAATCATGTCACTAAGCATAACAAGTCGGGATATCATAAAAGTGTAAATAAAAGAATAGAACTATAATATACATGGAAATTTTTAAGGGAAAATATTCATGTATCATTGTATTCGATTTCAAGTTTATGTGATAATATGTAAGAAAATTATTTATGATATTTTATTATTAAATCATTTTTTTCAGTTTTAAGGAAAATACTACAGAGCCATTAAAATTAAAAAGGTAATTTTTTTTATAAAAATATTAAGTGAACCAAGATAGTTTTCATAATAAAATTTATAATTATATAGAGTCTTTGGGGGAATAAAATAGAGGATATAGTACACTTGAAATTGTGAACGAATTTTGGAAGTTCCCGTAAAAAAGTTTTCTTATCCAGAAGTACTGAGGAGGGAATCACTTAAAAACATGAATATACAGAAAAGAGAATGGAAAAAGGGTATTTATAGAATAATTTAGTATATGTAAACAGAATTTAAAATATGCAAATAAAAAGTTAATATATAATCATTTTATAAAAATAAAGATTAAGAAACCCGAAGGAACAAAGGAGGTTTGGGTAGAATCCCTTACTAATTATCAGCATGGTATTTGGTGTATTTAAGGGGTATTAATGAGAGAGAAATTGTTTCCTCGTAATATATAAATAAATAATGAATAACAAGGTAGGTGTTAAATCATACCTCATCAGTATTGATTATATATAAAAGGGCATAACACATAGGGCATTCTTGAATAAAAATGAAATGGAGAGGATTCCTTACATTAAGTCTGATAGTGTTCTACAAATGATATTATTTATAATAATAAAAAAATTAGGTTCATTAAATAATAATTAAAAAACATATTTTATATTTACATTATTTATGATACCCTTTTTAAGTATATTCTTTACATTTTTTACGGGTTAACTTGTTTAATTTTATTGTTCGGGTCCTTTTGTTTTCATGGGGTTTTACGATCCGTTTACATATTTTCATAAATGGAGAACCATTTAATGTGAAGATATTTTTCTATAATTGGAATTATATTTTATTATTGGACATCTATAAGGTTACATGGTTGTTAATTTAATTTACTTTCTTTTAGGGAAGTTGAATAATTATATAAAATATTAGTGATAACCTTTTGGGTTTATTGGTGGATTTTGATCACTAAAAAATCGTTTTTCACTATATTTTAATATCATATGTACAAAAAAAATTTAGAAATTGACATAGGATTTATTAAATAATAATCTGTTAAAACCATAACAAAAATGGGTTCATGTCCATAATTAAATATGGTAAAAGAAATTAAAAACCAATCCTCCATGAATGTGGTAAATTAACACATCTCAGATGGTGCCTTACTACTAGTATAAAAGAAGAGTAATTGAGATATAATAATATATTATTTTGTTATCATGAAAAAATTCAAGAGCATGTATTTTATTGTAGTTTTCCAAAAATTTGGATTAGTAGAGTTAAGGATATAAAATAAAAAAACGATCTTAAAAAGAAAGTAAAAGAATAGAAAAGAGTAATTTACCTCTTGAATCAACCTTCCTTGAGAGACTCTTGATGGGAGAATATTTCATTTTATGATGTAACTAAGGTCTGTTGGAGAAGGGGGAGGATCTTTGGGAGATATTTGGGTAGAATTTAGGCAAGTCACCAGGCTTGCGAGGAGTGGAGAGAAGAGGTAAAAAGGCGTAGTATTTATATTGGAGGAGAGGAGAGTTTTTTTAATATTTAATTCCTTTTTTTATTAATTTCCCTCATGTCTAGAAATAAGGATTATTGCATGTCAAAAAATAGTAATAAGATCATGTGAAATTGAACAATGGTTTCTTACATCATCCATGATGCTAGGAATATTCAATTTAGCATATAATGTATATATATGGTAAATTACTGTATTTAATTATTCATAAAAATTTATGGTATTTTAGAAAAATAGAAAGATTCACCCTAACCATGTTTTGACATGTAGAATCCAAAAATTAACTCCAATTTTCAAAATTATTTTTCTAATGATGACTAATTTAATTTTTTTATTAAAATTATAATTTGCATGACAAATATAGATTTCTAAAACTATAACTGATTTTATAATACATTCAAATTTTACATAAAGTTTTATAAAATTATCTTAAAACGTGGAGAAATATAATTTTCGATTTATAATCACCTTTTAGGAAAATGCATTTTCTTCTAAATTAATTAATTAGTTGTTATTAAATTTCTATGACTTACAAAAAACCAATACTTTTACAATAGTAATATATTCACCTATAAGATGAATAAATTTTATTTATACATTCATGGATGAGGTTACTATTAATTTGAATGATTTACTATTCATAATTATTATATTACTATTCATAAGGGCATGTTACTATACACAACAAATTATTTTTATTCCATTATACTCAAAATAATATTACTGATCGCAATAGTGTATGTTAGATTTTCGAAATTTAAATCATAGAGGTGACAATATTATGTTTAAAGGTCAGAAAGAACATAGTAGTTCATGGTTTTTTAATTTCATGTTATTATATGACATAATAATATGAAAGTAATATCTATTTATTAAGTAACTTTTCATTTCATTTTTACCCCTTTTAAAATTTCCCCCTCAAAATTTCGTTTTACATTTAATTCCATGAATAGGTTCAGGTACTTTTCCTTTATTGCCTCCTCCAGTTCCCATGTTGGCACATCATACTTATGGTTCTACCACAGTACATTGACAAGATTAGTAGTCTTGTTACGTAGAACTTTTTCTATATGATCAAATATATTTAATTTCTCCTCCTCGTAAGAAAGATCATTCACCAACTATAACACCTATTAAGAGAGTACATGTGATAGAATAGTATGCACATCATTAAGAAAGATACATGGAAGACATCTATTACTTTGTACATGGTAGGTGGAAGTTCAAGTTAATAAGCCATATCCTCAATACGATCAAGAATCTCGAAGGGGATGATTTACCTGGGACTTAGATTTATGTTCTGCCCAATCCTTATGGCCTTCTTCCATGTAGATATGCGTAGAAATAACATGTCTCAAACTTTGAACTCAAGGTCTCATTAACAATTTTTTGCAAAACCCTTGTGTCGACTTTGGGCTACCTTGGTGTGATGCTAAATGGTTTTCACATTATCCACCAATTCTTCAATGATTTCAGCTCCCAGTAGATTACGCTCACTGACTTCATCCAAAAACACTGGGGTTCTATAGATTTTCCAATAAAATGCTTCATATGGTTCTATTTGGATGCTCAGGAGAAAACTTTATGGTATGATAATTCATCGAGTAGAATTTGTTGGTCTCGTCCTTCTTTGAAGTCCTTAGAACCTGATCTCAACATATCTTCTAGTGTCAGAATAGTTTCCTCAAATTGGTCACCATATTGAGGATGATAGGCCGCCCTGATTTTTAGATCAATGCATAGAACATGTTAGAGACTTTTCCAAAACACCAAGGTGAATCTCGTATAACGATTAGATATAATAGATTGTGGTAATCCATGAAACATTACCACTACATTGATATATATCCTTTCATTTCGATCCAATTAGTTGTACTCTCAAATTGAGATAAAGTGAGATGTCTTGGTAAGATGATCCATAATTACCCATATAGCATTGTTTCCTCTAGACATCCTTGTAAGTCCTGTGAAAAATCCAATGGGGATGTTCTCCCACATCCATGTTGGTATGGGTAGTGGTTGCATCATCACCTTAGACATATTTATTTTAGCATTCACTTGTTGACATACTTGGAACTTTGATGTATACTCGTCACTATCCTTCTTTATATTGCCCCACCAAAAAGTTCCTTCGGATATCTCGGTACATGTTTGTGCTCCCTGGGTGGATAGAATGTTGAGCTATGTGCGTCATTCAAATGAATCTTCATTATATCTAGATCAAATGGTACTCATAATTGTGACCAAAAGCATACAATTCCCTTTTCATCAATCATGAACCTAGAGGATTTCCCATTTTTAATATATTCAACCCTTTTATAAAATTTCACATCTTTTCTTTGAGCATCCATTATTTTCTCCACGAGTGGTGGTTGAGAAATTGTTTGGGAATTGATTGATTATTTTCCTCCCTTAATGATTCCCACTTACATCATCTGCAAATCTAAAAAGATTGGATCCTTTTAAATTTTCATCATTGATAAAGATGTAGCATCCTTCCTACATAGGACATCCACCACCTTATTTGCCTTATTGGGATTGTAGTGGATTGATAATTCATAATTCTTGATGAGCCCTATCTATATTTTCTGAATACTATTAAGACATTTTTGGGTGAATATATTTTTGAGATTCTTGTAATCAATATATATGTCAAAATTATCCCCATAGAGATAAAGTTGCCATATTTTAATTAAAATATCACAACTAAAAATTACAGATCATGCGTAGGATAGTTTTTCTCATGGATTTTTAGCTTCCTTGTGGCATTGGCTGTCAGATTATTATTTTTCGTCACCACATAACCTAATCACTTCACTGAAGCATCACTTTCCCCGAAAGAGTTCTCCACTTCTTGGGACTATGTGTATTGGAACAATGATAAGACTCTTTTTCAATTTCTTAAAACAAACATAACATTCCTTAACCTAGAAAAACTTTACTCCCTTCTATGTAAACATGATCATTTGGTTTGAAAATTGTGAAATTTTCTTAAAAAATCACTTATAATCCCCGAATATTCCTAGAATTATGTGGATCTCTGTAACTGATGTAGGCATGGGACACACTTTAATTTCTTTTTTCTAGGAAGGGTCCACAGATATCTGATTACTAGGGATAACATTCCCCAAGAATGATACTTCTTTCATCCATAACTCACATTTACTATACATTTCATACAACTTATCCCCTATAAATTTCTTTAGAATTGTATTCAAATGGTCCCCATTTTCATCAATTGCCTTGGATTATATTAGAACATCATTGATAAAAGAATACAACAATTTTTTCTAGGTATCTCTAAAGAAACTATTAATTATGTTCATGAATATTGTGGGAGCATTAGTGAGTCTGAAGGGAATCACTAGGAATTCATAGTGTCCAAACCATGTTCGAAAGGCATTCTTGGGAATATCTTCCTTCCTCAACATTAATTGTTGATATCCAAACCAATGGTCAACCATAATAAAATAATTTTCTCAACAATGATAATAGAACAATTCATCTATATATGGTTGGGGATACATTTTCTTTATATTTTTTTATTGAGCTCATGATAATCAATGAAAAGGCACAATGATCCATCCTTATTCTTGATGAAGAGGATTGGAAAACCCCATGGTGAAGAAATTAGGAGTATACAATCCTTCCCTATCTTCTCTTATAAATACATATTCATATCTTCCAGCTCTACGGTGGCCATTCTATATGTTTTCATTGATATAGGAAGATATCCATGAATATGATTAATTGAGAACTCAACATCTCAATCCTGAGGAAGACCAGTCAACTCTTTATGAAATACATTAGTGTAATCCCTCGTGATGGGGATTTCTTCAAGCATAAATATCGACATTTTCATAATCAATTGAACTAGACATGCTTTCTCATAAGGAATTAATATCCACACATGAGATAACGATTCAATAGGGTATTCAAATTCCTCCTTACACATGTAAAAAATTGGAGGATGCTTCACGATGAGAAGTGTTATCTATCTTTCTCGAAGGTTGATGTTGAATTTTTATAATTATAGCCAATCCCTACCCAAGATATCATCTAACTCCACTAAACAAAATATGTTGAGATTTTTTGGAGGATCAGTCCACAAACATTAACCGAGGAGGAGTTATAAACCATAGATGCATTGATTTTCCAATTATTTGTTCTCATAGATAACATATCCTCTAAATGTTGAGGTAGTGTTTTAAAAGTTCTAATAATTCTTCAAGATATAAAAGAATTAGTTGAACGAGAATTAAGTGGTACATTATCTATTAATTAATCAATAACTAGTGTACCTATCACCACATCATTTTATAGATCAACCTCTATAGTAGTGATAGTATAAGCCCTTATTTGTTGCCTTGGAGGTTGTTGTTGATTTCCTCTGATAAACCTAGACTTAGGGAAATTATTTTTATAATTACCATGTTCCTTGATGTTATAACACTTCACTATAGGTAGAGTGTTAATCTAAACCATCATTTCTTCTTCCACTTTAACATAATTCTTCATATCCCATCAAAAGTTTTCATCCAGATGTTCCAACATACCACATTTGAAGCAATTCTTAGTTCCCATTAGACAATTCCCAAGATGCTTCATCCTAAAATTTTTAAACGTGTGATGATCAGGCTTCGTTCTATTATGTAATTTATTTACGGGACCACCCACATTTGATCCAATTTTCCTCTTCCTAAAACCGCTCTCATAGTACCAATGATTTATCTAATCTACATTTCGTTATTGAGGGCACAATGTACAGTATTATCATTATCTATCAATGTCTCGAATAAACATCCATTTTAACAGGCTCCTCATTAGTTTGCAAAAGAAGGGATCCAACTTGATTTTGGTGTTCATGAAAAAGATAGAGGTTTACCTTGAATGCCTTGTACATTTGACTTCATAATCCCTGATTGACTCATCTTCCTACTTCTTGAGTCCAAGGAACTCTTTTCATATCTTGAGATTGAGGGTTCTAGGGAAATAATTTTTCAAAATAATTTACATGAATTCCACCCAATCCAGGGAATATATTTCATCATGGGGCTTCATATTAATTATAAATATCCACCACTGATCAAATTCCATTTATAATTGATAGACTTCTAGTATGACATTCTCTTCTTCTGGGCATTGGAGGACAGAAAATATCTTATCAATTGAGATAATCCACTACTTTGGAAGGAGGAGATAAAAAGATCCACTATACATTAGTGGCCTTTCTGTGTGAAGGAATCAATGGTAACCTACTATTTCCTTTTGGGAGGAGAGAATTCCACTAGATTCATGTTATTATTAATAACTTAATCTAGCAGAGCATGTACTGTCATGATGTTTTGATCACCCTCACCAATTATATTTGGCATATAATTAGGGAAATATTCACGTTCCCTATCACATTTTTTGTTGTCACAAGTTCTTATATTTATTTTCATTAACTATGACAAATTACATACAAATAGAGGTATTTAATAGTTAGCTATTGAGAATGAAAAGGAAACCTGAACAAAAGTGGTTAAACTTGTGAAGGATAAGTATATTCGGCTTTTTATTCCCAATGTTTCATTATAGATTATCCTTAATCTCTTTATTAACGTATATTTTTATGGGATTTTTTATTCCCATAATAATGGTTTGTACCAATCTTATGAATATTCTAGAAAATATCCCCCAAGAGTGTCAAACCAAGAGTGCAGGAAGGCCTGTTGTTGTCCACCAGTTCCTATTCAAGTCTTGATCAAAGCGGTGTTTTTTGGGTTCTACTCCTAGATACAGAAATTCAAGATCCACCTCTACATGTTTGTTTCTAGAGAGGTTTGTATTTTCTTGATAATCCACTAAATCTATACTTACGAAAATCTAGGGGTGTTTTCTTATACATAGATTAATCCTTAAGGTTCATACTAAAGTGATCTATTCCAAATATCTAAAAACAACATACCATCATATGATACCATTTATATAGATCCTAGAATTTTATATATAACATTACATGATTTTAAACATAATAATACACCAGAATACTGGCCAAGGATTAGGAATTCTAGTATAATGGAAGTCTAGGTACATACAACTGAAAACATGGAACAAAATATACCATTTCATTATTTAGTCTTCCAAAAGATCCCCTAACTTCAATTGTTTTCATACAAAATCATATGATATCATGGGGATAACATAAAAAAGGGGATGATCTAAAAATCCCAATAAGGGAATAAAAATAAGAATAAATCATGATCACTTGGGTTATAAGGTATTACATAATGATATAAAAAGGAATGGAACATATAAAATCATAACATATAAACATGGTATCATGAAAACATGAATTCATAGTATTGTGGAAGAAACACATATCATGATTTTATTATGATTAATGGCTCATTTCACATAGAGGATCACAAGATAAGGTTAACACCAGGAATGTTCCACATGGTATCCAGAGTCAAGGCTAACCTCCAAGGCCATTGCACATAACGTATCATGAGACTATACAATACCAAATTCATTGGAGGGATATCTACTTACATTCAGCTTAACTATTAATGAATATTTTTCCCTATAAAGAATCATTCATAATTAATCTTACATAAACATTAGGGTTACCCATGGAAATGATAGGGCACCACAATAATGTCACAAAGCATACGAAATGGGCATATCATAAATGTAACCATGAATGAAAGGAACTAAAATATACATATTAATTTATAAGGGGAAATTTTAATTTATTATAGTAATTTATTTCACATTGAAGTGACAACATGTATGAAAATTATTTATGAAATTTTAGCATTAAAATATATATTTTTTGGTTTTAAAGAAAATTCTATAGAGACTTTAAAATAGAAAATGGAAAAATCATTTATATAAAACCACAAGTGAACCAATACGGTTTTCATATTTTAAAAGATGATTTTATAAAGGAAATGGTGTAATAAAAAATAGGATATAGTGTAATTGAAATTTGTTATAAATTTGGGATGTTCCCTTATATCATGTTATCTTATCATGATGTATTGAAGATGGGATCACTTAAAAACATTTATATCCCAAAAAGGAAATGGTGAAAGGGTATTTATAAATGAATTAGGAACATGTAAAAATAATTTATATGTTGAACATACCAAGATAATTTATATTCATTTTGTTAAAAGGATGATAAGGATACACGGAGGAACAAAGGAGGTTCAGGTAGAATCCCTTACAGATTATCATCCTGGTATCAGGTCTACTTAAGAGGGATCAATGATAGATAAGGGGGTTTCTTATCACATAAAAATCAAGGGGGAGGTATGGTGGAGGATTGAAATGATACCCTATCATTAGTAATTACACATATAAGGGAATAATATAGAGAAAATTCTTGAATAAAAGTGAAAGATAGAGGATACCTTACCTTAGGTCTGATGGTGTTCTCCACAAGATATTAATGACCTGAATAATAAAATTATGGTCATTATTTACTTATTAAATAACCATTAATACACTTAAAATGTTTATTATTCCTTTATAAAGTTCATTCAAAACCTTTTTGATGGTTAAAGTTGATCAATTTTATTGTTCAGGATCTTTTGTTTTCACAGTTTTTTATGATCGGTTTACTTATTTTCATGAGTAGAAAATCATGTAAAATGGGGATTGTTTTCCAAAAAAAATTATATATTATTATTGATCATAAATAAGGTTACATGTTTTATATTTAATTTCGTTTCATAGAGTGAATTTGAATCATTATATAAATCTTTAGTGAAAACTTTTTGGGTTTATTCGAAGTTTTTGATCACTATAGACTCATTTTGAATTATAATTTAATATCATGTGTAAATAAATTTATAGAACCCTTCATAGGATATATTACAAAATAATATGGTTCAACCATAACAAAAATTGTTTTATTACCAGAATTTATTGTATTTAAATGAAATCGAAAACCCATTGTTCTTGAACATGGTAAATTAACACATCTTAGACGGTGTCTTTACTATAATAAAATAATAGTAATGGGGATATCATAATAACATATTTAATTATCATAACAACATTAAAGTAGATGTAAGGTACTGGAGATTTCAAAAAAATTGGATAAGTGGTATGGGTAGAAAATAAAAGAAATGAACTTGAAAAGAAAGAAAAAGAATTGAATAGTGGAATTTACCTTTTGAATCAATATTCCTTGAGAGCCTCTTAAGGGAAGAAGATTTGGTCTTTTGGAGAGACATTGGGCTTTCGGTTGTGGGGGATCATTGGGAGATATTTGGGTTGAGTTTTGGGAAGGAAAAATGGTTGAGAGGAGTGATGAGAAGTGGTAAAGAGGGTGGTATTTATAGTGGAGTGGAGGAAATGATTTAATAATATTTAATTCTTTAGTTTATTTAATTCCCTCAAGACCAGAAATAGTGATGATTAAATGACCAAAATAGTAATAATTTCCTTTAATTTCTAACTATGGTTTATTACATCATCCATGATGCTATTAATAGTATATTTAGCTTATAATGTATATATACGGTAAATAACCGTATTTCAATACACATAAAAAATTCAAGTATTTTAGAAAAATCCAAAAAAATTCTACATAAAATATATTAAATGTTTAGAATTCCAAAATGAACACCATTTTTGAAAAAAAAAATTGAAATAATATTTATTTAATTTTCAACAGAAATCATAATATACTTAAAAAATACAGATTTTATAACTATAACTAATTTTAAAATGTGTTCAACAATTACAAAAGGTCATAAAAATTTATCTTAAATCGAGAAAAAATAAAATTACTAATTCTTGATAAAATTTTAAGAATATACATTTTTTAAATTAATTAATTGTATTTTTTTACATACAAAAATAATAATGCATTTACTATGTTAATATTATCACTTATAAGATTCATATATTTTCTTTATATGTTCAGGGATGCAGGTACTATTATTTTATATGATTTAATATTCATAAGGTTCATATTAATATTCATACGACAATGATACTATTTACAAAAAATTATGCTTTCTTCATTAGACTCAAAAAATTATATTGAACGTAATTGTGTATGTCAGATTTTTGAAATTCAAATCACAAAAGAGACAATATTATGTTTAAAATTCATAGAGCACTTAATTGTTCATTTTGTTGTAATTTTGTGGGATAATATTATATAACTATAAGAATCTAATTTCTATTTATAAAACATTGTGTTGTTACACATATCCTCTTCCCATCCGCAATATTCCTGTTGATCATGGACATGCTGCTATAATACATGAACTATCACCATAGTCTTTCCCTGTAAAACCATCTCACTATGATCCACACATGTAGTGGATCCACCTCAATGGAAGAATTTATTATTTTAAAATCACTCTCAACCTTATTTTTTTTGTTTTTATATCTTTCCTCTGTAAATTACTAACTATTGCTTCCCACATACCATCCCAATAGAGCCCAAGAAGTTAGAATTGTCATCTTGTCCACAACCGATCATCAAAATAGAAACATTATATGTCTCCCATTTCTGGATTTCATGAATGGAACCCGTAAAACATATCTACACAGAACATCCTTAATCCCTCACTCTGGTATGACAGGTGGTTAACCTACCACCCCATATATTCATCAATAACATTGAATAAGTGAAAAAACATCAACATGGCCAACTTATCCCGCTAGAAAAAAATACTTACGTATCTTGGAATATAAACAACGCTCTCTCAGTGTACCTAGGACAATTTCAAGGTACAGGTAATGATAATCACATGTTTTTATTTACAAAAATAATTTCATTGAAAATAATATCCTTTCACAAAATAATTCCATCCAAGTGACAACCCCTCACCCAGGGTGTCACATCCCCTAATCCCTTCCACATGGTCAAAACCGAGACACTATCACTACCCATTACCATCCAATGTCTATGTCATGGTTAAAAATGGGTAAACTCATTATCATAATCATGTTTCTCATTAGACACCCATTTATTGTCATATTGCATAACATTATAATTTTCAAGTTCGTATTAGGAACCTTTTCAATAAAACACAAAATCATGGAAAAATAATTCATGTCCAAAAACATACCAAAAACAAATTTTTTGTTTCATGCTTAAAATTTTTCATATCTCACTATTCATGAGTTTCTAGAATGATTCATGAAACCTCAAATATAATGACATCACAAGACACGAGTCAAGTCTCGAAAATGAGAAAATATGTATCATGTCACACAACAAGTGTATCACATAAGGTTAAATAACATCTAAGTGTAACAATGAATAAAAATAAAAATCATCCCACCATGGGTACTCAAGTCTTTCCCCATATATGGGTTAGTTACTACTATGAAATAATTAATAGCCAAGGCCCAACTCTTCCTACTATGTTTTCTACCATTCCAAAATATTAAGAAAAAATAAAAATAAAGATAAAAAACATCTAATAACACTTTGAAATGTCCCATCCTATGTGCCAAATACTGGTTCCTCGAGCTGGACCATCACATGACCACAATCATGCATCCCCGTATGCTATAAGCTTCTAATAAGAAGTGAGGGTCTAATATCTATTATGGTGATAATATAACCTCTTTTATCATATTAATACCCAAGAAAACAAATAAGAAACAACAACAGAATAACATATAACCTTAACTAGAATAGTACCAATATCACGTGATGACCAAATAAGGGATTAAAATATCAAAAATAAACTATTGATATGTCATTCTAAATTAAGTGCCATGTATTAAAATGAAACTCAAAAGTAAAGACACCAACGTCTCACTAGTAGATCCTAAACTACATCTTCTTTTTTCCATCATTGATCCATCTGGACTCATCTATGTAATAAATGACATTATTATTTATCATATCCTACATCCATGAAATCTATTCATGTATTGACCAGGTGGTCTGAGTATGGTGGGAGTACAACTACATATTCCACCACTAATGGTGTCTAAAACAATTTCCAGTCAAACAATGGTGTATGAATTTTTATAAGGAATAATGAAAAATACATAAATTAAAATTTATCACATTGGAAGAAATTCTTTATTTAACCACATAGACCCCTAGGTTCCTTTGAAAACCATACCAAAATACCTTGTTCATCCTGTGCTAGAGTCTGAACTATCCCCAAAGTATATTATATCTCATAATTTCATTGGATCTATTCTTTATCCAAATCAACACATGAATTCCATTGTTACCATTCATTGACTCAATAGACATGTTATTTCCATTGATACCGTTAATCATCTCATATAACAGATGAATTCCATTATTACCATTGATTGTTCAGTTCATTAATGAATTCCATTGTTACTATTAATTATCCTATTTTAAACATGAAGTCCATCATTACCATTCATTGTCTCGATTTACACATGAATGCCATTATTTTCATTCAATTTCTCAAATCATTCATGTATTCGTTTTTTATCATTCATCATTTCTTTATTGATTCAATAATTAATTAATCAAACCAATTCTATTAGTTTATTCAACAACCAACTAAATAGATCAATACCATCAGATAGTATAAAAATTAATTAATCACATCAATTCCATTAGTGAATTAAAAAAATAACTAATCACATGAATTCAATTAGTTAATTATAAAACCAAATAATCACATTAATATCATTAATGAATTCAATAATTAATTAATTACATCAATTACAAAAGTTATTTCAATAATTACCTAATCACATCGATTCTATTTGGTAATTAAATAATCAAATAATCACATCAACAATGTTAATTAATATAAAAAGCGTCTAATGACATGCATAACATTAAATAATTCAAAAAATCATTTAATCACTTAAATTTCATTATTTAATTAAAAAATTAAAAAAACACATCAATTCAAGTATATTATTCAATAATTTACTCATGAATCTATTATATTAATTAATTCAACAATTAATTAATCACATCATTAACATTAATTATTGTAACAATTAATTCATCACATTAATTCCTATAGTTTATTGAATAATTAACTAATCACTAAAATAACACTAGTTAATTCAATAATTATCTAATCTCATCCATTAAATTAATTAATTCAATAAGTAATTATTCACATTAATAAAGTTAATAAATTTAATGATTAATTAATTAGGTCAATTCCTTTAGTAAATTCAATAATAAACTAATCACGTGAATATGTTTAATTAATTAAAATATCAATTAATCCCATAAATTCTTTTAGTTAATTCAACAATTAACTAATCAAATTAATAAAATTAATTAATTTAATAATTAATTAATGAATTAAATTAAATTATTTATTTCAATAACCAACTAATTGTATTAACAAAAATAATTAATTAAAAAATTAATTAATCACATCAACTCCAATTGTTAATTCAATAAATAAACAATAACATCAATTCCATTAGTTAATTCAAGAACCATCTTATCACATAAATTATATTAATTAATTCCACAATTAATTAGTCAAATCAATTCCATTAGTTAATTCTACAATTAACAAGTCACATATATACCATTAATTCATTCAACAATTAAATAATCACATCATTAATATTAATAAATTCAATAATTAATTAATCGCATCAATTACTTTAGTTAATTAAATAATTAACTAATCACGTCAATAAGACTAATTATTTCAAAAATTAATTAATCATATCAATCCCCTCATATAATTAACCATATAATTATTAATGATAATTCTTTTAATTAATTCCACAATTTATTAGTCACAATAAAACAATTTCATAAGCATAAAAATATCCAGTAATAAATTATACAATTAATTCTTCAAATTCATGAACATAAATAAAATAATAAATAATAACAAAAATTAATTATTAAAATTGTACAATTTCAATATATCCATAGTTAATTCAAAAATTAAATAGTCTAAATCACAATTTTACAATCCTTATTATTCTCATTAATGAATTAAACAGGTCATTAGCCAAGTTCAACAACCTCAATAACTCCATAATTAGTTTAAAAATTGATTGGAAATTTCAATCCCATTAATTAACTCAATAATTAATTAATCATCTCAATATGATTCATTAATTCAAAAATAAATTAATCATCTCAATCTCATTAATATTTATACAATTAGTTCATCACATAAATCCCCTTAAATAATCCTGAAATAAATAAGAAAAAAACCCCTTTAATAAATCCACCAACTAATTAATCAATAACTAAGAACTCAATATCCCATATTTAATTCAATAATTAATTATTCATTTCAAAATCTTGTATTCAATAATTATTTATCACAAATCATCAATATCAATATGCCATAATTAATTCAAAAATTAATTATCTTAGATAAACAATTTCAATATCACATAATTAATTCAAAAATTAATTATTAAAATAAAAAAATATTAATATCTCATAAATAATTCAAAAATTAATTCTAAAAAATAAATAATAAAATTGTCCCTAATTAATTAAACAATTAATTATGAAAATCAACAATCTCCATATCTCATAATTAATTCAAATATTAATTATATAAAATTGACAGTCTCTATATCTCAATATTAATTCTACAGTCAATTATCTCAAATAAAACATCTCATTATCCCTAATTAATTTAATAATTAATTATCGAATACAATCATTTCAATATCCCCAATTTTCAAATTCTTTTATTAATTAATTTTCCCAATTAATTAATCTAATTTAGGACAATCAATTACTAATAACCCAATATCAATTCCTATATTACATAAACGTAATTGAAATAAAGGCATTTTTAATTGAATTATTGACCACCTAACTCAATTTATTGATGAGTGATTTCATAAGGGGAAACTAAAATTTGAAGAGAATAAATCAACAATATTATGATGAACAAGATCTAGATCTGTAACCTAGATCCCAAGTAATATTAATTAAGATCTAATAAACCTAGATATAGGTCAAAAAATCCTATATATAGATCATAAAATATAGGTATATATCCAACACTACGGAGGATAAAATCCCATACATAAAGATAAAAGAATAAGATACCATCTAGGGTGAGATTTACTTACCAAGAGAGGTGCAGATATTTAAACTGCCATTTCATTCACCCAGTACAGTGTTTGGGATCCTGAGGAATCTAATTTGGAGCTTCCAAAAATGATTAAATTCCATATGGATTGAGATAGGGCCAATTTGAGGTTAATATTGGGGTTTTTTGTTATTTCAAAACAAAATTTCATAAAATTAATTACCGTTCATTCAGTTTCTTGGTCAAAGACACACAGTTGGTGCTAACCATGTACCCATTGCATATGTAGGCTACACACTTTTTTTACACTAAAAAAATTATGTTACCCATTACACACTCCGTTTATCCATTCCAAAACAATTCAAAAACAATGTAAAGCCTCTCCTCCTTCCAAAATTCTCGAAATTTATACTATGAACACCAATTTTTTGACCTATAAAATTATACTGAACAAATAGAAAAGTAATACCTTTAAATGTCCTAGATACATCTCCAAAAAAACATTGGGATCTTATAATACAAGTGGAAATGGTTTTGGCTCATATGATCATAGGGGTAATAACTCCAAAAAGGGTGCATTGGGCATGACAAGATCATCACATCATGCATGAAATATTACTTTACAGAGCACCTTGTTTAACACTACTCTGGGATATTTTTAGAATAATAGAAATTTTCTGGGCAAACAACTATGTAGTATTCTAAAATAAATATATCCATCAAGAAATAATTTTTGAGATTATTATATTTTTAGTCAAATGTTTTTCAATTTATGTGATGTATTTCACTAGTTTATGGATTATACATTATTTCTCATAATTATATGATCCAATATAGTGTATTATATCATTTATAAATGCATTATATTATAATAAATGATAACTCAATCAATTCATGCAATCAAATTTGTTTGAATATTAGTTTCCTTAATGGTCATTAGATAATCCATCAAATGAAACTAATCTCTCAGTCATTATCATCGTAGGAGGACATAGTATCATGCCCTATCAAGATGGATAATGAATTTTATATTTCATATGGATTTTAAGGGATAAATGATAAAAGGATAATAGTAGAGAAAAATACGGATAAATGGAAGACAAAAAAGAAGGATTCTTCAACATGTCATAATTATGGAAAGAAATACTCTGGTTTTTTCATAAATGGAATTATAATTTGGTAGAAGTGTGGAGAAAAATAACACCATTATTATGATTCCATGGGTAATTAAAATGATTCAAATGTGAAATTATTCAACTATAAAGTGATGTGGCACAATAAAAATGAATGTCTCATGAGTCATGGGAATATAGCTCTAAATATGCTAATGAGTCAGGGTCTAGATTATTCTATTACCAAAGAAAAATTGGAATGATTAATATTCTTGTGTTTAGATACATGAATTATTTAATTTGATTACAATTTCACTGATATCTTAGTTATAATAATAATTTAATTTATAAGGATTGAAATATTTTACTTTTTCATTAAAGATATTATAGCATGTATTTTATGTTATTGATGACCTAGAAAAATGATTATGTGGTATTTTGATTATAATATATAACACATGATTGATGAATATACAACCATTAATATGTTTCTAATGCCGAGATAGTGTTTTTGTGATAAATATAAAATTTCATGGATAATTCATATTTCATAGTACTTACTAAATTAGAACATAATAATGATTTTTTGATAAATGTTTTTTATACTATCATTGATAGTGTTTACATCATCATTTGATTTATAAAATATGTCCAATAATTTAAGTTTTATGTAAGGAGAAAATATTTATAAATATTTTAGGTTAGGATTTATGGTAATTTATGTTATTACCATCTCTCAATAAAATAAACAAATTATGAATTCACATGTATTGGTTTGTAATTATTAAGATCTATATCATGTAGTTTGTGGGATTATTGATATGATAATTTTTAAAATTTAGTGATGTTTTTTTGGTTTTGGATATTAATCATTTTTATAAATCATTTGGTTATCCATTTGTGAAAGGGTTTAGTTTTAAATTTGACTAAAGTTTAATTGATTAATGTATTTTTTCAATATATATATATATATTTAACAATATTGGATAACATGTGTTAGCCATTTTTCTATAATAAAAAACAAATGATTGAAGGGAAGAATTATAACTATGTTATAGATATTATGACCCACTATATGTTATTTTTAGGGTTTAATATATAAAATTTTGACTTTGGATATTCATTTCCTGGGGTAAGTAATTAATTTGAAATTTATTAAAGTATATCAAAATAATTAATATTTTCATATGAAATAGAAACATAAAATGTTTGAATTTTTCCACAAATTAATATACAATAAAATAATTCTTCAACATCACAAAAGATATCATGAAAAAAATATTATCCTGTTAAGTTCATATCTGGTGATTCAAATGGTCCATCAATTATCAAATATTTATTATTTTTATGTCTTCAAAATTCCTTTGATCACTAAATTTCTTTTGACCAATGATCTTTGTAATAGCCTCACATTAAACATTATATATTATTGTGACTATTTACAAGAAATAATTTTCATTCATTCCCAAAGATCAATTAGTTTTAGTGTTTTAAATAATTAGGAAAAAAACCCCAAACATTATTATTGGAATCCTCTATAGAGTATACATTTTTTATATTAAACAAAATTCATAAAATTAAAACATTATTTATTTTCATGATAAATATTAAAAAAAATTATCCTTGAACTCATCTGTGTCACTAATAATTCTTCAACCTTATAAAACATATTTAATACATGTGATGTGGAAAAATTCCCCGTAATGTAAATAAAAACAGAACAAAATATTTAGTCCAAAAATACTTATAAATCTCTTACCATTTCAATTTAATATTTTTATTCCCTAATAAAACCTCATTTCTTATAACATAATTCCATTAAACATTTCCTAAGAGAATTTATGGAAAAAACATGTTCACCAAATGTTTTCACAATGATATACCAGTCACCCATAAAACAAATACTTTTCGCTCAAAATATGAAATCACACATTTCTTATAAAAGCCATATAAATAATTAAAAAATATTAAAGGTAAAATATGTAATAATATTCATATCACCCGTACATATGATTTAGCTCTCTCAAAATCATAGGTAGCGACCATCATGGTTACATTTGGGATAACCATCATAGTATTTTCCATAATCTCTTAGGAGAACCCTAATGGGATAACTTTGTCACATTACCTAATGCATTTGAGAGATATTATAGGATCACCAACCCTCAGTTTATAATGGATCCAAATATCCTCATAATAATTTCCCAAGAACCATATCATAATCATGAAATAAAAATATTTCATAACAAATAATCCTTAGGAAAATAAAAATTTCATTTTGAAATAACATTTATTTTTAAAAAACCCAGGCACAAAAAAATTAAATAATTTTTTTTAATTTAAACATGAAATCATGTAGAGTAATAATCAAAACATTATGGTTTCAAGAATGTATTAAAATCCATTCATTTTATATAAGATATAAAAACATTCTCTTGAATATTTTAAAAAGAATCATTAAAATTGTATAGTATATTTAAAGAACCTCCTTAAATAAAACCATAAAGAGATTTCTTTGTCAAATAATTTGTGATAAATTAAATGATTAACTTATAAAAATTACATGTACATATAAATAGTTTCAAAATAATGATATTAAATAGAATGATTCATAAAATAAATCATTAAAATATTTAGAATGGGGTTTTTTTAATTAAAGAGTCTCTTACCTTGAGTTTGAATGATCACATACATTCAATATATTCCTGAATAATATTTTTTTTTTAATTTCTACAATCATGAGAAAAAAATATATGTTTATTATTCCTTTTATATAACTTATTACCATGTTATAAAAACTTTTAGATTATATAAGTTCATGTCAGACATTTTGATGATATTCAATACTTGAGTCCAAAATGCCTTTTGTAAGATATAAATAGTAAATGTTGTCAATAGTAAATCATTTCCATTATAATATTCATGAAATAATAATAATTTTTATACATGAATCCTAATTTTAAATAAATAAATTAAGTATGGTTAGGAAAAATGATCTTTGTTACAATGACGGGGACGATAGGTCATACGTATACAAGAGTAACATTTTCATTTTTCAATGATCATTACTAATTGAACGTAAGATTTAATTTATAATTTAATAATTATAAAAATACCATTATTCTCATATTAATAAATTATATATACTTATATATATCATTCATTTTATGTGCGGATGAGAAACAAGTCATATTGCTTTTTGGAGGTGATATTGTACACGTACACATGAACGACATCATAATTTATCTATTCATGGAATGGATTAAAAAGAAATGGTATTATATTGTTTCATAATGATAAATATGTCATCAATATCATATTTAAACATTAATTTCATCATTATAAATGTTCTTAGTAGACGGTTATGGAAAAAAAATATATATGTTTGCAAGCTGATAATAATCTGTACATATAATTGAATAATTTTTTTCTATTTGAGTGAAGTAGAGATGGATATATGTAATGCTTTTATGATAATTAAATATATTTATATTTAGTATATTGGATTTATTATATTATAATGGTTGATTATAATTTTAGGTATGATGATGAATAAATAATTGAAACTCTCCATTAAAATATGATAGATCCTCTTTAGAAATAAATTGTTTCTTGACACATTACAAAAACTAAATTTGTATTTTTCCAAAAATAATGACTATATGATATGGGCAGGGATTTAAGAAGGATTTTATGGAGTTTTTTCCGAATTAAATTTTATTTAATGTGTGAAATAATGAGAAGAATTGGTTACCTTTTATAATATATGGGAGGGGAACCCTTCACATTTGTCAAAGTATTAAATTAATTTAAATTACTTTTTATTTAAAAATAGATCCAATGTTATAAATAAAAAAAAGAGGATTATGGGTATAAATAACATCACAAAATAAAAACAAGAAATGTTTGATGAAATTTATACCCTTACCTATTATTTATACCCTTTATTTAACACTTTTAATTTTTTCCGTGACAATTTAGATTTTTAATATTTAAGGGTCGTTAAAGAGAAAATAAAATCCTAAACTACCCATAAATGAGTCATGTATAAAATTTTAAAATTTATCCAAATTATTTAATCAAATATAATATCTTTTATAATTTTATACATTTAATAAAATATTTTGTATTTTAAAAATATCATTATTGTTAATTTTCACACAATTCATTTATTTGAAATTAAAATATTTTATACAAAACAAGGAAAATTTAAAAAAAAAAAGCAACACCAAACTAACATATAAAATACATCTATTAAATTCATTTACGACAAAATTTTCTTGATGTTGGATTTATTTTAATATTTTTTATATCATTTATTTTATTTTTCCAATAATTGAAAATTTACTATAATAACATTGTGCCAGAATTTGAGGTAATTTTTTTAATGAAAAAACATAGACAAATTAAAATGAATTATAAATGTAAAATGTATATACTATATTGAAAATTATTTTTTTTTAAAATATAAATATTAAATCTTTTACTTTTCATTGAATAAAATATTATAAATGTTATACTCTCTTCCATATGAATTAAAAGGTTTAAAATTAGATAATTTTATGATTATGGTCAATTATAAATCATCCAATAAAATTTAGGCTATTTTTAGCGTCATTTTTCATGTCTTTATATTCTTATTTTTACGCTAAATTTCCATATTTACATATTACAATGGTTATAAATCCAGTAAAGTTAATATTTATATTGGAAAAAAATAAAAAATTGAATATTTAATAAATTTAGATCTTATGACTAATAATATATATTTAAATTTTAAAAGATCAATTGACATAATATTTCTAATTTAATTTAAAATTAAACATGTTAGACGCAATAAAAACATGTTTTTAGAGAAATTTTCTTTTTACGCACAAAATGTTTTTATAATAAATTCACGTATAAAATCCATAAAAAATACATAACATTGAATATTTTATATAAAATTGAACTATTCAAAATATAAAAATAATAAAAAACTAAAATTTATCTTTTAATTACATGAATAATATTATTTTTATTAAAAATTGTTATTTTTCACAATTCATTGAAAAATAAAACATTTCAAACCACAATCAATATTTAATAATAGTAAAATTTTAAATTTTGATTTAAAATTTGAATTTAGTTTTATCAAATTAATTTTATAAAATATTAAGTTATTAATTATATTATTTCTATATAAAAGTCAATAAAACTCATTTTTGAAGTAAATAAGTTTTTGATGGATAAAATTACTTCACTAAAATTATAATACTTATTTACAAATAATTCCTTAATACATTATCAATGAGTGTAACCCTTAAATATATAACTATTATGTTAATTCAATTCATTCCATCCAATATAATAGATATGTTATAACGGTCACATTTTAATATTGATATTTATATTTTTGTTTAAGGATTCAGTGGAATATATAATATGTAACGCCTCGACCCCAGCTACCCAGAGTCGGTGCATTACTTCGTAACATTGGCATGATCACAAAAGATCAAGTCTTGAAAGACCGATTAGTTTAGTAGCCTTGGAAACACTAGATACATTCATAAGTCTTTCATTACATCATAAAGTAAACAAACTACAATAACATGGTCTTCATAGTCCACAATCATATCCCTTTCTGACTATCCCTGCAGGTCATTCATAAAATACTTCTTCACATCCTGGAAAATATTAAAACTTTGAAAGGGGTGAGCTCGGATGCTCAATAAGGATAACAATATTGCGGAAGCTTTCATAAATAAACATAAACATTTAAGAAAATGTATAACTAAAACAAAATCCTTTTAAACTTGAACATCAACATAATATGGCAAAATTAAAATGAGATAATTCCATTTACTTCTTCACATGGATATTCTACTGGTCGAATAATCACATGAAATATCAATAACCACTTTCATATTGATGGAATTATTAACTCCAAACTGTCATAACCACGTAGTCAAGGCCTCGTGCCAAGACGACAAATAAGATTTTGCCAAGGCCTCGTGCCAAGACACTTGTTTGTCTCATGAGAGCTGCCGATGCATCGAGGAGCTATAGCGGGCTCCACCCGTCACTTATTAAGTCCAATGCTTTCCTCATATGAATAGGTTTAAACATATCATAAACCATAACATAATCGTATCACATAAAATATGCATAAAGGAAACATAACATTTCCACATTTCAATCACAAGATATCAATACAACACATTGATATAAAAAAACGATTTCAAAACCATTTTCAATACCAAAATAAAAGAAAAGTATAACATAGAATTTATTTTTCATTAAAAAAATGGTATGGCTTGTAGATGATGCCAAAACTTAAATAGTGGTCACGGCGGCGGATAAGTCGTTGTCGCTGTATACGTACGACAAAAACATTCCCTTTTGTCGTTTAGTAAACACTTCGTATAAAAAAGATTTCTTTTGAATAAACGTAAAAGTCAAAGGGGTTTATACACCGTATAAAAGAAATTTGTGTATAAAACCAAATATGCCTCGATGAAAGGAGGTTGAGACGATGTCCTTACAAATATCATTTTTAAAATAAAATATATCTATTATGTGTATTCACTATAGGTACACATAAAGAATACAAAATAAGACATAATAATATCATGACATAATTTGAAAGTAGGAGATTAACCCAAAGAATGGAAATTGGGTTAATAAGTTCCCTTACAAAGATCATTTTTAAAATAAAATAGATCTATTATGTATATTAACTATAAGTACACATAAATAAAGTGAAAATACAAGATAGGACAAAATAATATCATGGGATAATTTGAAAGTAGGAGATTAACCCAAAGAACGGAAAATGGGTTAAGAAGTTCCCTTACCTCGTGTTCGACTTGACTCGACCGCTCTTTAACCTCATGAATAATAAACTAGAGTTAATATCTACCTTCTTAAGAATCTTTTTATATTTCATTATTCCTTTTATATCACTTATTACCATGTCATGAACATTATGTAATTATTTAAGTTTATAACGGTCGTTTTGTCGATCTTTGGTACTTGAGTCAAAAGTAAACTTCTTATAATTACAAGTTGTTCATGTGGAAAATATCCATTATATCCAGAATTATATTCATGATTTAGATATCATATATAACATATATATCCAGTATATACATGCATTTATAATATTACATAACATTTAGAGGTAAGAAATGAAATGCACCGTTCATGGAGACGGTAAGCCGTACGTACGCATGAACGCTACTTTCATTTCTATTTCATATTTTAATTGAATGAAACATAATGATATAAAGGTATAATACAATTCTAGTATAATATTATGTATAATACCATTTACTCCATCCTTTATACATCCCACATATGGCATTTACGATTCAAATAACTTTGAGGGGGCGGTAGTCCGCACTTCCTAAAATAAAAAATATCGCGTTTACCCATAATGGAAACAATAAAGTATGCCATAAATGAGAAATACAGAAAAATAATTAAAACATAAACATATTATATATCCTATATAAATATAGTTACATATTAATGGCCACCTTTGAAGGTGTTATATGAGTGTTGAACAATTATCATTTCGTGAGGCAGAAATTCGCCATCCACAGAAACCGTATGTTCTTTAACCATTATATGTAGGTGTGTGTAAGTGTAGCTCGAATCCTTCTTATAAAAACATCCTAGTATATTGAGGATACTGGTGTTGTTACAAAAGAAATTAATAAAAAGAGTTATGGGGGTTGGAGAAGAAAAATAAAACAAAACAACATTAGAGAAGACATTACCTCAAAATCGGGTAACTCTTTTTGATTTGAGCCAAAGGATTCCTCGGGAAGGGTTCTGCCCAAAGTGAGGCTTCTAGGAGTAAGAGGTGGATGTTGGGAGAGTATTTGGGCAGAGTTTGGCCGAGACAAATGTCTTGAAAGTGTGAAGGAGGTGGTAGATGTGGGGGCCTTTTATAAGTGGAGAGAAGGGGCACTCGTGGAATGTAAAGAAAAGTCACTTTATTATAAAATGAGTTTTGGATTTTAGAGGTCCCACACTTATATAAATCGAGTCCAAGGTGATAAGTGTTCTAAATCTACTCATCCAATAGGTTTTTGACAAGTTTAAGCCATGGATTTTACATTATCTCTTTATTTTATTTAAATTGATAAATAATGAGGTCATCGCTGCATCATCATGATGTCATATATAATTTAATTTATTTAATGTCTAAAAATTATAAAAAAAATACTATGATGTAGGAATGTTTTTTAGCTTTCCAATTACTATTTATAGTCAAAAATATGACTTGTATTACCCCATGTAAATATTGTTTTAGTAAAACATTTCATTTTGTGTCATTTTTTACTTTAACATTAAATAAAAGGTATTTATGTCATTTTCCAACTAAAGTGGCTCCATGGGGTCCCCATGTTGACCCATGGATTGTCTTGGTCGGCCATGGAACATCCAATGAGGGTATGACATGTTTCAGGCTCACCTCATATTATTAAAACATTATTTTTACCTTAAACTACACTAATTACCTCTAATCGCGATTAAGAACTTAAAAGTTACTATTCACCAAAAATTATTTTAATCTCATTGAACAACATTTAACTTCTTAATGAAAACCATTTATGTCGTATTTTTCAAAATCAAATCACAGAAATGGTAATATTTCATTTAAACGAAAAATCAGTTATTTAACTACCACTTAGTGGTTTAACTATTCATCAAAAATTGAAGTTTTTCAGAACAATGCCAAAATTTCACCCTAATATATAATTGATATTCCAAATTCAAAAATGATGTATATTTTAAAAAATTCCAAACATATATGTTGAATTAATTAATTTTATAATTAATTTCCGTTGTCACAACAAATAGCGTGTTTTACGAAACAATTTATATCAAAAGATTGGCAATTGTTTATGTCCAATTTCAATGTTAAATTAATTCTAATGACCACCATTGGATAAAATGGTAAAAGTATATTCTAATTATACTTTAAAACCACTAAATAGTATAATTTATCACTATAAATTATTTTGATTAAAAAAGTTTTTTTTAAGTATTTTTCACTATTTATAAAAAATTAGAAGTTCTCAGAAAAATACCAAAAATTCAATATAGGCTAATTTTGATATTCCGAATCCAAAAATGAAGTCCATTTTGAAATATAAAATTTCTATAATTTTAAAAAGATGTTATTACTATTCATAACGGCTACTTTGATTAGTCGCCGTGTTTTAGAACTCGAAGTTGCGTACAATGCAAGCTATTGCATTATTGAATGAGAAGCGTATTGTGGAAGCTCGGGGTGTTACATAATACGCTATCGAGCATAGTGTTTCCTTTTAAAATAATAGAATGTTACATTATCCCACATTTTGGAAAAAAAACTTCTCAGTATTTTGAACTCAGGATCAATAGACATGCCTTGATTACAAAAAATTACATTATTTAACTCCCACGTCGAAAAAATATAAAAAAATCCACTAAAAATAGAGAAAATAAAGTATGAATGTCCCCATAGATAAGACATAATATTTCTCTTTAGTGTAACATAAGGATATGGTAGTGAAAAATAACTGCAATGTTCCAATGGAGTTTGATAGAGAACATGGTCATTATAAATTTAACCATCATTAAACCAAAATTATGTGATCAGTAAAACGTTCATTGAATTATCTGTATGAAAATTAAATGTATAACCTTTTTACCTAAAATTTTTATTTTATGATTTTTTACCTATATTTTAGGAGTTAAAATACTAACTATATTCGAAATATAATGAAATATATCTTTAATATAATTATAATTTCAAGCTTTAATAATTTTTTTTCCAAAATCTCATATTTCTCTCCTAATGATATGTATATAATTTTAATTTTAATTCCTAAATAATTACAAATAACATCTAAGGATAAAAAATATCTACAAAAGGATAAAAATATATACCACATATCTTTATACATTAACAAAAACCAAAATAGTTAGTAAAATATAAAATAATTACACAAAATGAAGAAACTGTCAAAAGAAGAAAAAGAACCTTTACCCTCTAGAATTAAATAATAATACCAAATGATAGACACATTTTATTATTTAAATAATTTTCATTAAAAATCCAAATAATATATACTAACTAAGATTGAAACTCAAAAAAAAATGATCACCCCTTCTTCGAAATAACAACAATCAGTCTAAATGTCTCATTAAAAAAATTCAATTGCGTGAATGACATAATCTCTAAGATATGATAACCATTTTTATAAATAAATTGAATCATAATATTTTTATAATAAAATCATATTTGACACCAAAAAACAATATAAAATTTATTCAACACAAAAAATCTAAAAATATAACATATTCATTTTGGAGTCCCTAAATAGTCAACGTCTTCTGAAACATCATTAGTCACTTGGTGACCAAATCATTATCCAATCCTATTTAAATCTATTAAAAAAATCATATTTTACCGATATTATGTTATTAATAATCCCTAAAATTTTTTAATTTGAAGTAATTCTTTCTAACCAAGTATTTATGTAGGGAAATGGTAGGTGATGAAACTTTTTCTGCCTTCAGTTGTGAGTTCATTTCTCATGGACTTTTCAGATGCTATGGGTTGTCACAAGTTCTACATATTATTATTTTTCTAATATAATAATTCTATAATCCGGATAAAATTACATAAACCAATTACAAATACAAAACAATATCCAAAATATATTTTAACAACAATGTTTACCTCTTACCTTTATTTTTCATCCAAAAATATAATAACCAATAATTACCCCAAAAAACATTTCTCCAAAAATACCATTAGTCACCTTAAAATTTAATAACCTAAATCATCCAAAGTGGATTTTTTATTTTTTTTATAATTATCATCCTTTAAATGTTAAACCCATGATGATATCTTAAACACTTAAATATAAACCCAGAGAAATCTTCTGAATCTCCAAATTATTCTAAACCTTTATCTAATACTAATAGTAAGGATCCATCTTTAAACACTACATTTTCTAGTGAATTTGGACTATAGTTCATTTTATTTCTTTCCCAAAGATCATTTAGGTTTATAGAATTATTTAATTAAGAAAAAATACTGCACATTACAATTGGAAACCTCAATAAAGAACCCATTTTTTCTTAAAACAAATGAATTTAAAATAATATATATATATTTTTCATGATAAATCTCGAAAATTCTCATCTTGACATCATCCTTGTCCCTACACATCCTTTTAACTTAAGAAAAAAAATTATACTTCATATGATCATAAAAATTATAGTAAGGTACAAAAAAATAACATATGAAATCATTAGCCCATAAATAGTTATAAAAATTTTAATTCTTCAATGTAATATTTTTCATACCAAAGAAATAATATTTTCTTCCCAAAACTTCCATAAAATATTTTATTAGGGAACATATAATAAAGATAAAAATTTATATTGTTTTCTTTAAAAAATTCACAATTTCATATCTTTGACCCATAAAACATAAACTCATTTCTTTCATTATGAGATTATATGATTCTTATATAATCCATAGCAGAAATAGATTAATCAATACGGTAACTTGTTTAATAATTTTATCATTACTCTTACATGTAATATATCTCTCCTATATAAACATGGATTTACCATCATGATTACTTTTGAAAATATTATCATACTATATTCCATAATCTATTAGGTTAAACCTATCTGGTTAACTCTGTCTCATTACACAATGTATTGCGGAGCTATAATGGATTCACCCACTAACAATTTATCATAGAACCATACATACTCAACCATAATTCCCAATATCTATAAGATAATCATAAAGAATAAATCTATTATTCGAAACAATTTTGAGGAAAATAACATTTCCATTTTAAAATAACATTTCTTTCAAAATACTGACACATACGACTGAAAGAATTTTATTTAAAAATAATCATGTAAAATATTTGAGGAAACCTCAAAACATTAAGCCATAATGAATGAGGTAAAATATTTTCTTTCTATATAAGATAAAAAACATTTTGGTTTACTTTTGTAAAAGGAATCATTAAAGAGTTTTTTATTTAAATAAACAACCTTACATTAAAATATAGAAAGATTCATTTAATTAAAAAATGGGTGAAATTAAAAAATAACGATTTTAAAATAATGATTTTAATGTATATAAATTCATAAGAAAATTTTAATAAAATGGACAAGGCTATGAGTGATTTTGAGAAAATATCATTAATACATTTAGAATGAGGATGTTTATAGGTAGATTACCTTAACTAGAGTCTGAATCATCACATAATTTATTTATATTTATGAACGGTAAGCATAGGTTAATTAATAATTTCATAATTACATTTTTATTTTTTATTTTTATTTTATTATCACCTATTACCATGTTATGAAATTATTTAATTTTTTATGTCCATGTCCGACATTTTGATGATATTCAGCACTTGAGCCGAAAATGTCATTGATATGATGTATATAGTCAAAATGGTCATTAGTAAATCATCTCCAAAATAAAAATAATAACATAATAAAAATTATTATACCTTTTTAAATATTTTATATCCATCCATTAAATATGTTTATGAATGACAAACTACTTTACAATCATGGAGATGGTAAGTCATACATACGCATGAGTAATGTTTTCAATTTTCAACAATCATTATAAGAAAAAGGAATGTATTAATTTATATTTTATGATTTATAATAATATCTTATATATCATATTAATAATTTAATATACTTATATATATCATCCATGTGATTTGGTAATGAAAAAATAATCAGATTGCTTTGTGGATTTGATAATTTACATGTACGCACGAACAACGATGTCATTAGTCTGTAGATGGAATTGTAAGAAATAAAATGATATATTATCTTTCAATAATGATTAATATGTCATGAATATCATATATAAACATTAATCTCATCATTAAAACTAGTCTTGAGAGAAGGATATGGAAAATTAATTACATTGTTTTGTGAGGTGGTATTTCGTCATACACAAGAATGATTAATTATTTTCCAATTTGATTGAATTAGAGATGGAGACAGGTCCTGAACCTGAGATAATAAAATATAATTATTTTGATGATAATTTATTTATTATTTAATATTGGTGGAAGAATATTTTTGGGATGTGGAAGAACAAACAAAATGAAAATGCTTGATTTAAAATGATACACCTCAATTAGAAATCCATCATTTTTAACTCTTTAAGGACATTATGGTTAGTTTTATACTTACAATAAGAACTATAGAACATGGGTATGAATTATAGTAATTATGTTTAAAGTTAATGGACAAGAAAATTGGTTAATAAGTGTAAAAAATAATAAGAATATGATCTATTTCATAAGAGAGTGAAGGGGCACCCTTGTCATTTCTCAAAATATTAAATTAATAATAATTAATATTCAATTTGAAATGAATAAAAACTTATAAATTATTGATATAAAATTATTATAATAATACATAAATTCATTAATTTAAAATTTTTTATTTTTTACTAAATTTATACCCGCAAATTATAGTTTTAAATCTTATTTAACTATTATAATTCTTATCATGACTATATAAATTTTTAATTTGTAAGTGTTAATATATTTACTATAATATGATAAAACCTAGAAAAATAATCATGTATAACATTTTAAATAATATAAAAATATATTTTAATAATATTGTTTTTTTATTTAATTTTATATCATTTACTTAAATATTGTTTATTTTAACATATTATAAATATCCATTTTGACTCTATTCATTACATTGACATTTTAAAAAACCAAAATAAAGATAAAATCCTAAAATATATTTTAATATATCAAAAAACAACATATAAATCTTGGAAAATCATGTATGTCAATAATTATCTCATGTTATATTTATTTTAATATTTTTAATATTATATATTTTATTTTTCCATTAATTGAATAATTACTGCATTAGTGTTTTGTTATCATTTATCTAAATAATTGATAACAAAAATTTATTAATAAATTACCATGATATATATATATTTTACCTATCAAATAACAATTTATATTCTATTATATATAATATGTTAAAAATAATATAGTTATTAAAAATATGAGTATGACATCTTTGACTTTTCTACAAACAAAATACATTAGGGGACCTATTATCATAAAAGTAACATTAGAATGTTATAATTTTAATCCTTGGATTATTATGGTCAAATATACCTCATAATATAATATTAAGGAATGTGTGAGGTTAATTTTATAGTCCTTATCATTTTATTTTTAACCATAATTACCAGATTTACCTATTACTAGATAAAAAATAACTAAAGATTATATTTTTATTGAACAAAAATAAATTGAAATATTTACTACATTTATATGTAATTGTTCAAAATAATGAATATATTTTTTAAAATTCAAATCAAAGAAGTTTCAGAATTTATTTTAATATTAAACCAACAAAATGCACTAAAAATTAGTTATCCAAAAAAATTGAATTTTTATTCATAAAATGATTATATTATAAATTCATGTTTATAATCAACATAAAAATATATAATTATATTATTTTAAATAATATATAACTAATTAAAATTTAAAATTGTTATATAACGTAATTTGAACATGTAATTACTTGAAAAATATTCTTTTTAATAAAAATTACTATTTTTCACTTATCATTGTAAAATCAATTCTTTCCGAAAATTATCAAAATTTCACAATAGAAAAATTTCAATATGTTTACATAAAAAATGAAGTTATTTTTATAAAATAAATTTTCTAATTTCTCTAGAAATTAAAAATATATTTTTACTTAAAAATAAATAGAAATCATATTTGAACAAAATATATTTTTGATGAATAAATTGACATTACTAAAAATGACATACAAATTTTCAAAGAATTAATTGATACATTATCAATGATTCAATTTATTAAATATTTTATTATTTTATTAATATGATTAACTCCAATGAATTTAATGAATATCTTATAATAGTCACATTTGAATAGAGATATTTTGGTGTTCGTTTCAGCATGATATGTAGTATCATATATGATATAAAACATAGTGTTTCCTTTTAAAATATTGGAATGCTACAAAATCTATCATTCTTTATAAGTAATAGCTCTTATATTCATTTTTTAATATCTTCACATTCCACCAATTTTATTTTATGTATAAAACTTGTTATCTTTTATTCTATATGACATTAGTACTCAAATTTATCACTTATTAAGAGGATGATTTATTAACCTTTATTAAAATTATGGTTTGAATTAAATAAATTTTCAAATATATAAACCCTTAAATCTAAGGGAAAGACCATATTTTAAGGAAATAATTTATTTAAGGTGTGTTGAATTAAACACCTGAATTGTTTTTAATAAAAATTGTAATCGATGTTGTATGAGACATCAATTTATGATCTTAAATAAGTGATGAAATTTTTGTATAATGAAATATCGATTAATGTTTTAAATTTTTGATTAAGATAACATGAGAATCAGTAAAGAGGGTTTCTCTATTAAGAAAACAAGGAATCTTATAGTGGAATCCAAAAATATAATAGTGGATATGGTGCATGAAATCACAGTGAAGCCATATATGTTAATATAGAACATTCCCATTGAATTTTTTGCCTAAAATATACAAATAAAAAACAAAAAATATTCCTTTTAAAAAAAATTATAAGATAAATCATTAAAACATTAAAAAAGATATTTTTAAAGTAATGTTCCCATTACAGAAATCTTGAATCATCTCTTACATTATTTATCATCATGAATAATTAACATATGTTTATTATTTAATTTTTATGAATAAATAACACGTTCTTCTGTAATTTCATGGATCTATTTTATGGTATGTTTTTACCCATGTTTTAGTTTTAGTCCTTAGTTTTTGTCAAATATGTATTTTTATAAGTCTATAAGAAGGATCGAGGGTAGTTCGAGGGTTCGGGACATAAAAAAGGGGAAAAAGAATTTTTCTAGGATAGTTTCACTGTATGTGAACATTTAGTTATAACCATGAGTATGGCCCAGGTAAATTGTGTGGAAAGAGAATTTTCTAATAGTAGCATCTGTAGGGTTTTCTAACAATTTGGAAAAACAATCGGGTAAATAGGGCCACTAATGTTTTTTAAAAACATTAAAAAAATTCTATTATAGTGAATTAAGTACCAACTCATGATTTACCTCCTCCACCCCTCTTTCAACCCAAGGAACGAACCAAATCTCTCAAGAGCTCTCAAATGTTTTTCTTCTTCAATCCTATGATATTTTGAGTGTCTTCGGTTGTGTAATGAATATCTGAGTAAGTCTAAATCCCTCCTTGCGTATTTTTCTTTTTTGGGGTTGGCATATTTCTATTATCTCCATCAGAAGCTCTAAAACCTTTCTTTTCTAGTGAAATAGAGGTTGTGGATTCAATGGTATGTTGAATTAGGATCTAAGGCCTTGATTAAGGGTGAGTTCAACAACAGATTCCAGGTAAGTGGTCTCCAAGTTATATCCCTGGGTTGATGTGTAGATTTTTTCATGTATTATCTTTAATCTTTCCATATATTGAGGATTTTATGGTTAATTTGGAAGTATGTGATGTATTGGGTGTATAAACAATAAATTGATCCCCTCTTCATCCCCATGGGACACAAGGACAATGAATTTACCATGATAGGGCCACCCATGAGGTGTTTTAGCACTTCCGATGGGGATAAAAAAATATAAGCTGTGAAATTTACACATGCTAATATAGTGTCATAGTGAGTAGGCTAATTGTTATAGGTAATGGGTTATAATGTATGGTGAAATGTTTTCCTGGGTTGGATTAAAGATAAGGGATTGTTCATTGAGATTTAAATTTGTTAAATGGAATTAATGGGAATATGATAAGGAATAATGATTACAGTTTAATATTCTTAGTGAGATGGGCATGTGAAGTGGTACATGTGGATAAAGTGTTAAGTAATATAAATTATTAATGTATAAATGGGTTTAGATATAATTTTAATTCCCCATTTATTGATAGATATTATTATATTGCAAGTGATATAGGAAATTCTAGTTGTGAAATGGTTAATTGTGGTGAATGATAAATAAGAATGTGCACATGGATTGGTAGAGTGGGGTATGAAAACGATTTTCTATGACAATGGGATGAGTTGGACTGAGGTTCTAGCTCAACCCCTAAATGCACAGGTTAGGGGAGGGGAAGAAGTTCTATTCCCCTAACGGTTGTATTCCACTAGGACTCAAGCATTGAGGTGAGGATTATGAGGTTGTTATAATGTGATACCTAGTAAGATAGAAATTGATTTTATTTCCATATATATACTAATTTTGAACTTTCTTAATCCATTAAACACGTGAAAAAGATTTATTAATCAATGGGATGTCTATGTATTGAGCCTGGATTTAATGGTATTATAATTGAATGGTGCAGAGTCTAGAATGTCATATTGAAATGTTTACCCTTATTTTCCCTTATTTATCACATGTATGAACTATATACTTTTGTTGTATATTTTTTGACACTTTTTGTACTGTCTTGATGAGTTATCCCCACAACATGATCAGGTCTCCATTAGGTACCTCAACAGATTTCATACTTGCAGGTCAGGGCATGGTAAAGGGCGCTATACTAGGGAGTTAAGCTATACATGTGACATGTACCATTGAGGTTCTAGACTCAGAGTTTGGACCATTTTTGGGATCCTATATTTTTTTTAACTTTTGGGGTTTTGTTTGTTGGTACTATATCATGGAATGACTTATTTACAATTGTATATGTTTGAACCCAGTTTGGGAATTTGTTACTTAGGCATGTTATTGATCCTTTACGAGTGTTTCCATTATATAAACTATTTTATATTGTGGATTACTCTGGTAGAGAGGGAATAGTCTCCCCATATATTCTATTAGACCCTTACTTCTAGTTGGAAACCTCTGGTGTAGGAGAAGATGGGCTTGAGTTCATGTGGTGATCCAACTCGGGGAATTGGTTTAGTGGATTCTGGGTTAGGGATGTGACAAAGTGGTATAAGAGGAGTTCCTTTCTATTAATTTCTAGTTGGGGATGGTAGATAAGAGTTTAGGAAAGTGTCATTGCCTTGATAATGAGTATGTATTAGGGAATAGCTAACCCATTTCTGAGGGAAACCCCCAAACACCCTGGGAGATGATTTGTGTTCTTGTTGTGTGTTGTTATAATTGATGTTATTTCCCCATAGAGTAATTTACTTGTTGTGTGAATTGAAATTTTTGTGATATTACTCTCTTGCTTAGAAGGGTATTAGTTTGTGAATTCATGCATTATTCTAGGCACATTTTGAGGTATGTGACTTTAATCATGATAGGCACACACACACCAGATGGGTGTGCTAGATATGAAGGTTATGATGTGTTTGATCTCATAAAAGTAATTAATCTTTTTCCTACTATGGTTTTATGAATCGGTAAAAATGGAATTGAAAATGTAAAAGTCGTAATAATAAAATGATTCATAATAAACAAATAAAATTGGCTTATCATATCATAATGGAAAATTGGGATATGGTAATGGTTTTGAATTAGTGTAAAAGATATTTCTTTTAACCATGTAAATTAGATGTCTGTATTAGTCGTGTCTTAAGGAGATTTGGATAGAGGTTGTGATCTTGATATTGGTGGGATCGTTTGGGTAGTGTATGTGATCTAGTTTGGTTCTGAAAACTGACAAGTCTACCAATATTCCTTTTCCCCTTTTAAAAGTGTTGTAGATTCATTCTAAAGATCATGTTTTGAATTATTGAGAAAAACCACCTTAAAGACATGTGTCAGTTGGGAGACAATTGGATGTTTCCAAGAACACTCGTCTAGTAGTGTAATAGGAGAATGTGGTGATCTAGGAAAATATGGAAGAGCAGTTCCATGAGTACATCTTTAGTTTTATGCAGATTATGGAACGAGACGTAGGGCGGGTATCATTGAGTATTTTTTGGATGACAAGGGAGTTTTAGTTGCAGAACCCTCCCACATTTAACAAAGAGGATGGTCATGAAGATGAATAGTTTTGGATAGATTCCATCCAAACAATTATTGAACATATAGAGAAACCTATTAAACAGTGAGTCTAGTCAGTGGCATATATGTGAAGGGGTCCAGAAAAATGTTGGTGGGACATCATGGTCCAAACAGAGCAGGCTGGAGGAATGATGTGAAAGGTTTCTTAGAAGATGTTCCTTAATAACTTCTATCTAGAAAACATGATGCAAGAGAAATCCATGGATTTTATGAGGTTAAATATGGGGACAATTTAGGTAATGAACTATTCCAGTCATTTCACTGATCTGAGACTCTTCATTTTGTTGTTGATAGAATATGAGTTAGTTGTAGCAAAATGAATCTAGGATTGGCTGAGACACGAGATTGGATCCCAGGTGAATATCTTTCATTTGAAGAGGTTTCTTGAAGTGGTGGATCATGCCCTTATCTCAGAAGGGATCCTAATGGTATCTTTAAGTCTTGAACATGTGGTGCTAGCTAGGTGATCATGTGGTGCAGCTTCTGATAGTAGGAATCACAGCATTGTAATATTTTTGTAGGGTGGAAGTGCACATAATGGTCAAGAGAGGGGGTCAGGTTCTCAGTGTGGAGACCATGTCATCTATTATCAGTGTGGCATGTTGGGGAACAATTTTTACCGGTTTCCCCTCTCATGGGTCGAGTGCCAAGAATTCAGCAGGTTAATCCACGTATAGATGTTCTGTAAGAACCTGTGATAATTAGGAAATGATGGAGGTAAGAGGAAGATTCTGATTGTGTATAGGGGGTCGGTTACCTCGTATCATGCCGTCAGATAGAAATCCATGGGTAGTACTAGTAAGGGATGTTTATGTAGAACTCTGGGGAAAGATCATCCTTACCAACAACATAGTGTAGTGCAGGGTACTGAGGACAGAGCCCATGGTAGAGGGGCAGATCATATCCATGAACATCAAACTATAGCTGAAGATGGTGAGGCAGGACCATCTACTGTTCGAGGTACAATTAATGTATCTTACACACATGTTGGTTCATTATTTGATACGATTTCAATGAATTCCTTTATTACTGATTATTACATTGTTGTGTAGGGATTAACTATGAAAACTACATATGAGTTAATGTCGCTTGATACTCTGCTAGGGGAATGAGTCGAGGATATCAGGTTGTGTAAGGGTTGTGCTGCAGAGGTTAGTAGATATTGTTTTTTATGAAATTTATTTGTCCTAGAAATGTCTAGATTTGATCTAATAATTGGTATAGATTGGTTGGTGTTATATCAATCCCATATAGACTATTACCGACATCGGGCATTGTACACATCTCTCGTTGGGATCACATATGTCCTTCGTGGTGAGTGGGATACTCGAGCAGGCCACATAGGGCTTCTATGACAACTGTAGGGAGAAATCACAGCCCATGTGCCATACCAATTGATATAATATGGCGAGAAAATAAATCCAGTCTTTACTTTTGATGTGGATCAGTTTCAAGATGTGTTTCTAAAAGACATCTCGGGGTTTCCACCTGAAAGAGATGTTGAGGTTACCATCAAATTGTGGTCAGGAGAAGAGTCAGTTTCAACTCCACCCTATCAAAAGTCACCAGTAGAGATCCAATAAAAAATGGTTTAGTTAGAGGAATTGATGCATAATGGGATTATACATCCTAATATATGACCTTCTAGATCACCTATGTTGATTTCTAAGAAGGCTGATAGATAACTGAGAAAATGTGTCGATTATAGGAGGATTAACTAGATAATAATTAATAATGGATACCCTCTTCCTAGAATTGATTACCATTTTATTCATCTAAGAGTATCCTTAAGGTTTTCTAAGGTTGAATTGAGATTGGGATACCAAAAATTGAGGGTGAGACGTTCTGACATACCCCAGGTAGCTTTTTGAAACATGTATGGGCCCTATGAATTTCTATTGATGCCATTTGGATTAACCAATGCACCAGCTATGTTCCTGGCCTTGATGACCTGGATATTAAAACCATATCTTAATCATTTTGTAGTTTTCTTAATTGCTGACATGTTGGTGTACTTTAGTACTCATGATGATCATTCCAAACATATTGGAATCATCTTGAGTACACTAAGAGGGCATAGGATTTATGACAATATATCAAAATGATATTTTTGTTTTGAAAAGATGAACTTTCTGGGAAACATCATTTCCGAGTCAGGTATGTCTGTGGATCCAGAAAAGGTGCAGGAAGTGGTGTCTTAGGAGTAGCCCAAGATGGTCTTTGATGCTCAGAGTTTTCTGTGTTTTATTGGTTCTTATCGAAGGTTTGTTAGATACTTATCTCATTTATAATCACATCTTACAGTTCTAACCATGATGGTGTTATGTTTGATTGGGTAATGTCTTGTGAGAATGATTTTTAGGATTTGAAGAACTGGTTGACTACCACACCAATTTTGATCTTACCCGAAATAGGTATGATGTACACCTTATTCATTTATGTGTCAAGTATTGATCATGGGGTAGTGTTGATGTGGTATGATTGGGTTATAGCTTATAGGTCGAGATATTTGTGGCCACATGAAAGGAATTATCCTACTCATCACCTAGAGCTAGCTGTTTTGGTTCATGCCTTAAAGTGGTGGAGGCATTACTTGTTGGGAGAACCCTTTATGGTGTTTAATAACTATGAAATCATTAAATACATCTACACTCAATGGGATTTGAATCATCATCTATGATGGTGGGTTGAGTACCTGCATTTATTTTAGGTTGAGTTTGTGCCGACACTAGGGAACTCGAATAAAGTCCTCAATGCTATGAGTCAGAAAACTAAGGATCTCATAATTCTGGAATCCAGTTTATAATGGAAGATGATGGTCTTGGATGATGTGATTCATTTTTTGTTATAGGATGGGCATAGGCAGATGGACAATGAATCTATAGAAGTTGAGTACGAGCTTTTTAGCCTAGTTAAAGAGAGTAATCTATTAGACCCAGAGTGTTTCGTTGTCAAGGAATCTCTTAATGTCGAGGAGTCCCCTTCTGGATGGATATTTATTTTTGATGGAGTTTCTTATATTCATGGTCATTTTGTAGTGTCAACACATGTATGAGTGGAGTTGATGTGCGAGTTTTACATGTCAATGTGGGAAGTGCATCTTTGATTGGCAAAGATGTACTCTGATCTTTATAGGTAGTTTTGGTGGCCGAGAATGAATAAAGATTTTGTGAGATTTTTGACATGTTGACTTACCTGTCAGCTGGTGATGGCTAAACATTTTGGTCTAGGTGGGTTGTTGTAGTCATTGTTTATTACAGAGTGGAAGTGTAATGACTTCATCATGGACTTCGTAGCGGGTCTTCTGAGGATACCTCAAAAGAATTATGTAATTTGGTTGGTGGTAGATCAGATTACAAAATTATCCCATTTCTAGATGATCTAGGAGACTTTTACAGTCAATGATTTTGGGGAATTGTATGTTCAATAAATAGTATGGTGGAATTTTTTACTAAGAACCATAGATTTATATCATGATCCATGATTCACCACACGCTTCTGGAGAGGACTATAGAAGGCACGTGGTAACCGGGTGTTATTGTGTATGATTACCACCCACGAATTGATGGGTAGTTAGAGCCTATATTTCTGGTATTTGAAGACATTTTGAGAGCATGCGTTCTGGATTTAGGTGGGTTGTGGGTAAAGAACTTGTCTCTTTTTATGTTTTTTTTACAATAATAGATTTCAAGATACAATTAATATATAACATTTTGAGGCACCTTGTGGGAGACCATGTAGATCTACATTATGTTGGTTAGAGGCTGAGAAGTCTGAGCTGTTAGGACTGATTCATATGAAGGAGACATTAGAGAAGGTTTGTATGATTCAAAATTGTATGGAAACAACTCACAATAGGAAGAATTCAGATGAATATCTGCACCATTGACCATTTGATTTTCTGGTGGGTGATAGTGTTCTTCTTCAGGTGCTTCCAATATTGGGTCACCAACGAATTCGAAAGGAGGGAATGATGGCACCTAGATATGTGAGGCCATTTGAGATTATGGATATGGTTGGATCTGGGACATACTGATTAGATATTCGAGAGTGGTATAGTGGGATGCATGAAGTTTTTCTTGTTTCAAAACATCGATAGTATCACCTCGATCCCCATCCTGTGTTAAATGATGAGGATGTCGAGGATCAGGCCGATGCACCCATTACAGAGCAGTATGTTTGTATTTTAGATCAGAGTGAGAATGTTTTATGGGGTAGATTCATGCCACTAGTTCATGTTATATGGAAGCATGGAAATGTTCAGGAGGAATCATGGAAGTGGGAATCTGATATGTGATCTTAGTGGTTCGACCTCTTTTCTTTGGGGACTCATTGATTCTTGGGAAGAGAAGTTTTAAGATGAGCTATTATAAGGTAGGGGTTTGTATGATCTCAAATCTCTGTTAAGGTATATTTTTATCCATGTTTCATTTTATGTCATTCCTTTTGTTCAAATAAGTTTATTTTCAAGTCCATAAGACGGTGTGGGGGTATTCTTGGGGTTTAGGACAAGAAAAAAAGGGGGAAATAAGATTTTAGGGAAAAACTCATAATATGTGCATGATTAGTGCTGACCATGAGGACAGCCAAGGTAAATCATGAAGAAGGACAATTTTTTGATAGTATCATCTGAACAGTTTTTACACGGTTTTGAAAACCATGTGGGTAAAACCTATGGCACATAAAATTTTAAAAAATTATAAAAATATCAATACGTTTAATAGTTGTACCGACTCACGATTTACATCCTCCTCAACTCTTGCAATCCTAGGAACAAACCAAATCTCTAAAGAGCTCCCAAGAGTGTTTCTCCTTAAATCATAGGATGTTTGGAGATATGTTAGTTGTGAAAGGAAGATCCAGGTAAGGCTAAGTCCCTCCTTGCTTATTTTTCATGGTTTGGGTTGGTATCTTTCTATTCACTCCACCTGAATATCTAAGACCATAATTTTCTGGTGAGATATATGTTGAGGCATTAGAGGTTTGTAAAATCAATAAATAATCCCTTGATCAAGGGTGAGTTTACCAACTAATTCAAGGTAGGTGGTCTTCAAATTATATCCATTTATTGATGTGTATATTTTTGCATGTAGGCTCATTATTCTTGTCCACTTATGATGAGTTTTTGGTACATTTGGCATTATATGATGTATTGGGTGTCTAAAAAATTATTTGAGTCCTAATTGATCTCTATGGGAGGCATGGAAGATGACTCAACCAAAATAGGGCCACCCATGGTGTGTGTCAGCACATCCGATGCGGCTAGTGGAAATATAAGGTGTGAAATTGACACCTGATGATGTAGGGACTTAGCGAGTCTTCTAATTGGTCTAGGTAATGAGTGATAATGGATGGAGAAATGTTTTTACCAAATTGATTAATGGATAAGAGATTTTCAGTTGACATTTAAATATGCTAAATGAGATTAATTGGAATTTGATAAGGAATAATGATTACACATGAATATGAATCCTACGATAGGAATGGGAAATGGGAGATTGGGCTAAAGGGGTATGTAATATAAATTATGAATGTGTTAAATAGTTTAATAATAAGGTAACTTCCTTATTTATTGATATTTATATGATTTTTCAAATGATATATTCTATGCTTTTTGTTATATGGTTAATTGTGGATAATGATACATAAGTATGCACACATGTCTTGGTAGAGTGGGGTGACAAATTGGGATTTTACGCCCATGGGTTGAGTTGGAACCAGGTTCTAGATCCACCCCAAAATGCACAGGTTGGGAAAGAGGATAATGTTCTTTTTCCTTTATAATTAAATTTCACCCTGACTGAAGCTTGGAGGTGAGGATTATGTGGTTGTTATAATGAGATCCCTAGTGATACTGGACATGATGTGATTTTATATTTTTTATAATGTTGAGCATTCTTAATCCATTGAACACATAAAAAATATTGATTATATCATGGAAAGTCTAAGTAGTGAGCATATATTTATTTTTGGTATAATTGAAAGAAGAATAGTTTAGAATGACATATTAAACTACTTAACCATATTTTTTAGTATTTATAACTAACATGCATCATCTAATTTTTCAAGATATTTTTAGACACCATTTGTGGTGGTCTATTGAGTTATACTCACACACATATAAGGACACCATTGGGTACTTGAAAAAAGTTAATGCTTGTAGTTCAGGTAAATGGAAAGGGACCTATGCTAGGGAGTTTAGATTGACATGGGACATGTAAATGTGAGTTTCAAGACTCGGAGTCCATAACATTTTTGGGATCCTAAAATTTTTCTTTCTTTTGGTTTTTTGTTCACATAGAAATATAGCATGGTACGACATATTTACAATTGTATATGGTTGTAACAAGTTTGGGAATTTTCTATTTATTCATGTTATTGATTGTTTTCTATTTTTTCCATTATTTAAACTATTTTCTACTGTGGATTACTCTGGTAGAGAGGGTATAGTCTCCCTACATATTTTATTAGACCCTAGATACTAGTCGGTAAACTCAGGCGTATGGGGAGGCTAGCTTGAGGTCATGTGGAGACCTGACATAGGCACTGGTTTAGTGGCATCTGAGTTGAGGACGTTACATCTTCATAAAATTTATTTTATTAACTACCATATTATATTAATTTTTTATTAATTTCACTTTATGCCAGACATTTTGATATTATTCAACTCGTATGTCCAAAATAACTTCAATGGAATAACTATTGTAATTAGGTTCATTAATCAATCATCCAAATAATAATCATCATTAACTAACATTATTTTTTATAAACAATTATAATTTACAAACCGTCCATCAAATATGGTTATGAAAAATGAGCTATATTGTAATGATAGATTTGGTAGGTAGTACGTATGCGTGAGTAACTTTTCACTTTTTCAAAAATCCTCAGGGAAAGAAGGTATGTGTTATTTTATCTTCTTAAAATGATAATTATATTATAAATAAAATATTATTTCATTAAATTAATTTATATATAGCATCAATGTTATTTAGTTATGAAAATTTTATAACATTAGTTCATGGAGGTGGTAATCTACACATGCAAACAAACTATGTTTTCATTTTTTTAGTGAATAGAAATGTATGATCAAATATGATATAATACCTTTACAGAATGATCAATTTATCATGATTATTATATATATACATTAAATCAATCATTGTTATAAACTATTTATAAAAGTGATGAAAAATGAATTATAACGGTTCACTGGGCGGTAGTCCACCAATCACATGAATGACACTTTCAGTACCCATTTGACAGAAGAATGGATGGATATATTTAATGAAATTAATATAATAAAATTTTACTATATATAAGATAAACGATTAGTTATTTCAAAATGATTTATGAAAAATTAAATAAGTTATAGTAAGAAAAAGATTGAAAAGGTTTAGTTAAGTATTATACTTCTTCTTTAGACAACTATTTTTTCACACGTAAGAACTATATAGTTTTTGTTATACCCATAATAAGACCTATAGAACGTGGGTATAAATTTTTGGAAGGCATTTGGTAATGTATTTTCTGATCCAAAATGCATTATATGTGTGTATGAATGTGTAGGGGAGGTTCACTTTTATAAGATATGGGAAGGGAAATCTTTGAATTTCAAAAAATATTTAATTTCTATGAATTAGTTTTCTGGAATAAATGACCCCAAAAATACCATTCCACTAAAATAGATAATATATTGTTGAAAATGGAAACGATTTATTTTAGAAAAGTTTACAAATCATTTAAACCCATGACTTGTTAATTGAACCCCCCCCCCCTCTATCATCGCTTTTTATGATTATTTTAATAGCAATGTTCTTAACACTTTAGAAGTTATGATAATTACAATGAAAGGGTAATTATCCCAGAAATATTCTATGGATGATACATTAATACACATATAAATAACAGGGACAAACAAAGTATTTTTTAGTTTTTTAAATAATTTAATAAAATATTTCTTGTTATAATATAATTGAAATATCAATTTTATAAGTTTTTAATTAATTCGACTTTGAAAATTACAAGGTAAAGATGAATTTATAATATTATCATTTAAAAAATCAGTAAAAATTTATATCTATCTAAAAATTCTTATAACATGAAAAATCATTCAGTTTATATTACTCTTAAATTATTTTAAATTTTTGTTAATTTAATAAATAATGGGTCGGTGTTGCAGAAGTATTTAGATTAACTATTTTGTCACTAAAAATAAAAAAATAAATTATCCTGATAGAAATAATCATTTACCTTCAAAATTATTATCTATTACATAAAATATCATCTTTTTCATCCCTTAGTGAACAATTTAAAGATAATAAAAAAATAGAATGAAATGTTCACTTTTCATTACGCAAATTAATTAAAAGTTCAAAATCATAACCAAATTAAATAAAACGAACATATATTAAATTCATTATAATTATGGAAGAATTATAATCATCCAATAAAATTAATGAATTTATTAGGGTTACTATTTATTTTTTATGACATTATTTATAAACTTAATTATCAAATTTCACCTATACTGTGGTAACAAAATTTATTGTATTTACTATTTGTAATGAATAATAATGTAACAAAATACTTCAAAAATATGAAGCACCTGATTAAAAATATGGAATCATTTTATTATGATTCTATTCATAGAATTGGATGAATATAATATTATATTAAACCCACACAATTCTTTGAAAATAGTTTAATAGAAAAATTACTTCTTAAATATAAAAAAGATTTTATAACAAATTAAACCATAAAATTTATTCACATAAACATAGTTGAATTATAAATATCATAATATATCTATTTTTACTTTTAATCCATTTAAAAATCGTATTTTTTAAATATTTGAGATAAAAATATAGTATTTTATTAAAATCATTATTTTATACTATTCACTAAAAATCAATCTTCTCATAAAAACAAAACAATTCACTCTAGGATTATTATTAAGTGATGATTTATAAATTTATATCCATATATCAATTAAACTATCTATGGTTTATATAAATCCATTTTAATTTTTTCTCACTAAAATTAGTATAAGGATTTTTTTAAGAGAATATAATTTTTGATGAATAAATGAAAATTTCATAAAATTGAGTCCTTAATTTCGAACCTTTATTAAATAAATTTTTATTTATTGGGAACTTTTTATATATTTCATTATTAATTTATTCTTATTCATACCATCAAATTTAATTTCTATTTTATAATGACTAACATTAAATAATAATATTTCATAGTTCTTTTAAGCACAATCTTGCGTATTTTTTACACTATCGAACATAATATTGTTTGTTTGAACTATTGGGGTCACATGATTATTCCTGCTAATTTGAATAATCTTGTTTATTAATATTTAACATCAATTATTTTACTTTTTTCTTATATAATTTTCTTATGTAATTTTCCTTGAATACATTTAATTTTCTTTCACTTCCCTTTTGAAGACTATTATATATTAATTTTTTTCTTTATAAAAATTAAGAAATATAAAAGTATATGGAATCATAATTTATATTCAATTTATTATATTATAGAAAATTATTTTTCAACTACTTCAATAACATTTTATGTTACACTAAATGTGTATTCCTTATATTAAATTTACCGTTATCTATGTATAGGTAGCTTAATAAAATGATTGAAATTGTTTCTTTAAGTTTTTTTGTTTTTCTCTCTCATGAATGTTTTTATTTATAATGTTTTATATTCGTTGGTTGTCAATCACTAAATATATATCTGTTTATGGTTATTATCAACCTCAAGTGGCATGCATATGAATGGGTGTATTTTAATAAGAAGGGTATGTATAGAAATATTATTCTATCAAATGAATCATGTATTTATTTATATACCCTGATATAATTATGTACAAAATTGGGGATATTTTAATTCTCTAAATGTTTATGGGACATTCATGGTCATATTTTTCTTGTTCTTGTGAAATACTATGATTATGAATACTTAATATTATTATATTATTCTATATTAATATTTTATCTATCAAATTAATGATATTTTTATCTGTAAATGGTTTATAATCATTTCATTTCTATTTTACTAATATTATATATTACACCTTCTTGATGGTAAAATTATATTTTTCCTATAATTCCATGTATTATAAATATTTAAGTATATAATATTACTATTATTTCACATTTTTTTCAAATAATTATCCATTAAAACATGTTTTGATTATATATATAGTTACTTAATATCTCATATGAATGGATATTATTATAAAAGAAAATTTTATCTAAAATACAAAGGAAAATAATTAATGTTGTAATATGTAATAGGATCGATATGTATATAATCTATAAGAATACATGAACTTCTGGTTCTAGGAGGGTGTTTTTAATTATTAGATTCAACAATTTCTCATCTAAAATGAAATAATGTGTATCTGTGTAAGTTATATAAATTTATTCTATATGTGAATGATATCAGTGTTTATATACATCAAACCCATAATTGTTTATATTAAAATATAATAATGGAGTTTATGTGTTAATCAAGTTCAACACAAACCAAAATTAATCCAATAAAAAAGTAAACCTTTCAAGGAAAAATAAGAAAACCACTAAAATTCTAACTAAAAAACCCCAAAAAGAGATCAAATGAAGAAAGGAAATCACTACCAACCCCCCATAGTTCCCATTCTAGGATCCTTATACTGATATTTCCATGATAAAACCCTATTGTAATGCGCTTGGTGGAACCATAGATTATCATTTATGGAGGAAGAAATGAAGTCTATTACTACTCATACATTTTCATAGGAGTATATACATTCCAATTAAACATGTATTTAATCAATATGATAAATATTCCATTTCATTAGGTCGTTATTAAATCACTGAGGTAATATTACTCATTCTTTATCATCATCCTGCAATGATATATTCATTTTAATTTCTATATATATATATATATATATTTCAAATTCATCAAATTAATTTGTTGAAAATATTATAGATATCTCACATTTCTATAGAAAAATTTTACGGGTATATTAATTCTAAATTATTTTTACATTTTTATTCTTAACCATGATATTTCAAATTTCAAATTTCAGTTTGGAGAGTATTATTTTATCCTTATGCATCATTCATACCTCATATTTGGTTTTTTTACACAATATATTTACTCAAATATTATTTAAATTTTGTATATATTTTTTTATAATAATTTCATCATCTTCATTATATCACATACTCCATTTTATACCACTATATGTCAGTTAGTTCCATTTTACCTTTTACAATACTTGGTAAGATATACTCCAATTTTTTTATAATGTATTCAATATCTAAAATTTGTTGGAACAAAATTAAATATCATTGTGTTATTTTCAATTCGGTAACCTATGTATCCTTGAAATGGGATCCATTTTTCCTTATTTGAATAGGTAATGAAAAAGTTTAGTTACCTATCAATCCCACACTTAAATCATGTTTTTTCTTTTTTTCTAAGTTTTTATTTTTAATATCTAACTACTCAACTAATGCTAGATCTAGGTTTTTTGGGATACAGTTTATCCAAGGAAATGTTTTTTAACATTAGAGTTATCCATACAAAATTAATTTTTAGGTATATTTAAATCATCTACCAAAGGAATTTATAATTTCATTTATTACAAATGAAATACTTTATCTATGAAAAAACATAAAACAACCAAAATATAATAATCAATACCCATTAAGGTCTCAGTAGTATTCATTTTATTAAATTAAATTTTAGCTTCCCCAAAAACTAAATTCTCTTCTACTAATATATTATTATTGATTGGCCTTCAATTACCCACTATCACATGAACTATTTTTTATATAAAAAATAATAAACTATAAGTATATAATTTTCGGTGATACTGAGAACCATACTCCAACTCCGTCTCTATAGAAAAATTCAAGGCAATGAAATTATTAGATTCCAAACAATCATCACAATCATATTCAATAGTTACCTTCCCAATTATAATTTAATGTGACATTATGCCTCCCTAACATGGATCAACAAAATTCCTCTTACAATAATAAAGTGGTAATGGACCAATCCTATAACATTAGATATAATGGTTTATCCATGATTTATTCTACTGAGTATGATAGTAATTTTATTATTCCACTAAAAACTTCCACACAACATAATGTGGAGGGTTTTAATTATCTATTTAAACAAATATGCACATAAATCTCATTTTTTAAAACGTTGTATCCTATTATTGGAATAAAAATTCTCAAGTGAATTAATTATATGAAATAAAAAGTGGAAATTTTTTTTAATGGAATTATGAGTCCATGGAGCTGAATGTAGTTAGGTATTATGGATGAATGACAATTCATATAGAGCTTCATGTCCTAATAGAAATGATATAAAAAATCATTGGTTGATCAATAAGACCTATACAAATCCAAATTAAAATATTATACTTTGGTAAAGAAAGTGATCATATTTTATAGATCTAGGATCCTAAAAACCAAATCATGATTCAATTCCCAATATTTATTAATGTGATTTGTATGTGTGTTTTATTGGAAGATACAAATGAACCAACCTCACCACCAGATCCTGTGTGAATAATTAATACACTACATTGTACTCTAAAAGATAAATACAAATCATCGATTTACATTGAATTGTATTAGGAATATATTAGGAAATTATAATGGAACATAAGATCAAGATAAAACTTACATTATAAAATGGCATGAGGTAATATTCTGATCCCTGAAAACTAAATGATAATCCACATGAACATGTGGTGGAGGATATGGCCCCTCCCGGATTAATTGAGGAGTGTATTCACATTTTTCTATAGAATGATTTAGAGAAGAATAATATTACAATTAAATCTAAAAAAACCTATGTTAAAATGTTTTTGTAATATATTATTACATTTAGAAAATATTGTTGAGAAATAATAAGACTATGTAATCCGAATTTAATATATATTTTAATTATTCACATCACCTAATTTGGATTAATTAAATTATTAAAAACAATACTATGAAAGTAATCTTGTAACTAGTATATTTACCCTCAATTTAATAATATTATATTTCCTTTTTAACTATTGTTTAAATTCAATATATCTTATTTGGAAGGGTATGATATATTATTAGTTTATAAACTTAATGATTTTATATTTATCAATCATTAATATAATTTAGCTAAATATATATTTTATTCTATGTATATAAAATATCACCAATAATGTTTTATAGATGTTTACTTCATTCAATTATAATTTTTTTAATTTTATAAAACATTATATAATATTCGAAATGGATTGGATTTCACAATATGATGATCATATAAATTTTCTTTCTAATGAAATACCATTTATTATAATAAACAATTCCATGATATGATATAAATGAATTTATGATTTTCAATACATTATGCACACTAAATTTTCAATATTAGTCCTTATAACCAACAATTGGTCCTTTTTCCCACATAGTTGGGGAAAATAAATATTAGAGAATCCCAATTATATGAGATTATGATGATTGTTTTCCTAATGAGATACATGATCTTCCTTAAAATAGTGAGGTGGTATTTTCAATTAAACAATTATTAATGTTATTTATTTATTAAATATCTCATATGAAAAACCTTATTGAATTTGATTAATGTAATAAACAATTGTGAATTGATTCATTCAAGGTATTTCTATGTCATGTTACTTCACTATAATAGTACATGATTTTAATGAATATTTATATTAAAATTAATATTGTGTTCTATAGATTATTTTACATGAAACACTAAACTAAGTAAATGATGCATTTTTTGTAATAATATTTAATATAAATGATAAAAAACATACAATATTCAAATATAATAATAAAAATCATTAATAAAAGTATAATATTAATAAATATTCGATTAAATAAAATTTGAATTAAATAAAATCTTTATTTATATGGTTTTCTAATAAATTTATAACATGAATGGTAAACATGGATGCATGGTTTTGAATTATAAATACAATATATATGATAAAAGATAATAATATATAATAAATTATTTTATGTTACATATATGAATGAAATATAATTTTTATATATGGTTATTAGAACCATGTCTAGCTAGAAGCTATGCTTTTGGCCATTTAAAAAAAATGAAAACGTACAGAGATGACGGGTGGGGTCAAACAAAGGGACTCACCCTCATCCATGAAGAACAATGTTACGAATCATAATAAGACATGTCATTCTCATAATCAAAGTCATCAAAAAGTTTCCATTCAGATTGAGACATTCTCTAATTGAATAACATAAGAATATTAGTGTTGAGCTTTCCTGATATATTAAAATATCAGATAGAAACAATGCGTGGTGTGTTAAAATAATCCTTCATTGGTCTTCTCTATGAGGGAGAAGGAGTGAAATCATCTGCAATCCCTTTTGCAGATAGAAGTGTATCCTTGAAAGAAGTAGGACCACTGCTTCCCGCATCCATCCCTTCTGCATCAGATATGTCACCCCACTTCTCTGATATCTTATCGCAGTTAAAAAGATTATGGATTTCATTATGACAGTTAATTTGTTGAGGATTCCCATAGTAATCCAGGATTGGTGCTGACTCAATAGTCCAATTATGTAACAATCCTGCATCAAAACTATCATACCTATTTGGATTTTAAGGTTCAAACCGAGTAGAACATCCAAAAATAAAGAGGATAACATTCTTTCTAAACTCAACAATTCCCATGGGGATAAAATCATGACCAACATTGGAATTAATCTCATAAGGGGATTTTTCTGAGCATTAGAGGGACCGCTATTTGCTCTCATCGGGGACTTATACACTATAAGAAATTTTCCATTCAAATCAGACACATGAGGGATGGATTTTTCAATATCCCACATATCAGGCTTAGATGGTGATTATTATTTGGCAACACTGTTAGGAACAAGAGGCTTTGACAAAGCCAAGTGATTTCTTTCAGGATTCCTTCTACATTGAATATCTGTTTGACCCTTCCTCCCACATATCTCATAGGATATCTTCCTCTGACATACTTCAAAAAAATGACCAATGTCTATAAATTTAGTACAAAAAGGGGCTTCCTTTCATACTCAACATCAATATGAATATTATTAATGGGAGTAGACAGAGTTACCTTATCAATCAAGGTGGAACTCAGATCAACCTCCACCAGCATTTGAGTAAAATGTCTAAACTGAACCACCTTGCTTTCCTTGTCTTGGAGAATAAGAGTCCCAAATGTCATGCTGATGTCATGAAGAATATATGGATGCAAGAGCTACCAATTAATTCCATGAAACCAGACCCAAACCTGAGAAAAATAATTTCTTCCACGTGAGACATTGAAATTTGTAGGCCATTCAGGAAGGTGAATCCATCCCAATTTTAGTGACAGAGACTTGATTCTCCACACATGTATTTTAAATGTATTTAATGGAAAAATGTAATTAAATAATCCAAGGACAAGGGACACACACTTCCGATCAGAGGAGCCCCAAAAAACGAGATCTACCTGACCAAATCATTTAATAGCCAAGGCTTCTCTCCCTTCCATAGAACTAAATGGTGTTTTTCTTTGCTTGTAGCGTTCCTGTTAAAAAAATTAATTTATTTAATTTATAAAAGTATAATAATTTAAAATTCATTCCATATTATAAATCATGTAGTTAAAATTTGGTAAAAAAACCCCATTTATTCTTTGTAAATATGAATAGTATCCATAATAATATTTATCATCTTTGTTAATGGTGGATAGTGTTAATCTAGGTAAAAAATATGTCATAAGGCCATAATTTTTCATCCTATTTATTTTAATATGATGTTAATTTGAATTTAATCACATCAGTAACTAAAATTATATATTTAATGAACACATCTTGTTGAAAATAAAATATAAAATATATAAATGATTAAAATTAACAAAAATGTCACTATCTTAGTTTTAAACATCTATTATATGTTTAAATAGGGAAAAAGTTTTGAATTAATATACATATATGTTATGAGATTTAAAAAAACACGTTCGAAAAGTATTTATAGTTTAGGAAATTATATAATTACTTTAAATTCATATACAACACTAATGCATTATTTATTAAATTTATAGAAAAATAAAATTAATGATTTTATAAATATTATAAGTAATATAATTTCAAAGATCTATAGTATTAAAAAACTTTTTTAGAAGAAATTAATAAATATTTAGTTTTTTAAATGATTTCATTCTAATTAAAACATTTTCATTTAGTCTTATACATTCAGTTATATGATTAATGTAAAAATTGGTATTAATGAAACTTCTAAAATAATTTTACATTATTAAATAATTTAAATAATATAAAAATATTGTAAGAGGAAAATAATGATATGATAAGATCTAAAATTTTACCCTCTATACATTTAAAATGAAATTGTTAACTAATAGGAAAATTACAACCCATTAATATTGGAATATATTTTTGACGGTTAATGTTAAAATGGGTCAACTAAGCGGATGAACTGAAATATTTTTTTTTAAACATTTCCTATACCATCCCAAATATTATTGGTTAATGGAATTCCAAACCCGTATTATATTATTTCAAATCCAGTGTGTTATTGAGGCATTTGTTATTTGTATTGAATTTTTTATCTTTTAATATTTGAAAAATGTTCAAAATTTCCTCTCACCACAAATATAAAATGTAACATCTTACCATCACATTTTCACACATTTTGATCCATCGGTCATGACCGTAACCTAACAAAATTACTTTAAAACATTATTTAATACATTCTATAGGTGCTAGTCTTCCCAAGAGATTGACTCCATGATCCTTAAGATGATATCTAAAGGATGTCTTCCAAAGGATTTGATATTTGAATATGTAAAAGATACGTTTGATCTTTGGTAATGGTTTATCATATACATATATCATCTTTGAGATATATGGTGTGTTAAGATAAAATTTTATTTTTTGTGGAGTAAATATTTCCCATGAATTTATTTTACAATTATTCTCATTAATTTTATAGGATACACATATCTATATGTGGTTCTCTCTTACATGGGGCTTATGATTCAAATGTTATGAAATCAATAAGTTTTATATGTTACAATCTCATTGTTTATTATCATTGTTTATAATTATGCTTTTTATGATAAAATGAAATATTTAATGACTAAGAAAACTTATGACTTTTCCTCTCCTTAGGTTATTATATGGATGTAAATTTTTTCCTGTCATTTATCTCACACTAATTACAGAAGAGACTGAAAAAATATTTTTATTGAAAAACTACTTAACTTCTTTTTTCAGCCAAATGTATTTTTTCTTCAATTTCCCAGTTTTCAAACATAACTAAAGAAGAATTTTTTTATTAATCACTAATAATTATTTAATTTTATTTTTAATATTGTTTTAATTTTCACAATATAGTTTAAAAGGAATATTCATGTTGATTTAGAATTATGTATATTTTAACATTTTACTAATAAATAGAAATAAGTGTTTTCATTTATCTTATATTGCATGAATAAAATTTCTCATCATCACGTATGCTCAGTTTTTTATATTAATATTGTATGTTTTAAATTTTCTTTTGAAGGAAATATTTCTCAATAATATTTTGAAAATATTTATATTTAAAAAGTGATTCTGAAAATGGAATGGTTATCTTCCTCAAAAAGTATTTCAGTGGCATTTTCAATTAATTTTCATATAAAATAACTTTATTAGATGATAATTATGATATACTATAAATATGATTAAATGATGAAATTTTAACTCATTTTATAGATGGTAAATTCTCATGTCGATGAGATTATTTTAAAACCCAATTTCTAATGGGTTATATTTGGAATAATTTATGAAATGTTTTTGAAACCTATTTTCATTACACATGTAATTATGTACTGGTATGATGTATCTTTTATGATCTTATGAAAAAATATGTGTAGTTTTCATTATGTGATTGTACTCATATTATAATGAAGAATGGTGGTTACTTTATAACCAATAACAATGGTTTTGTTTTAACATGGATGGTGGTTATGTTATAAATAGTGGATGGTGGTTAAGATATAAACCAAGTACGGGGGTTATGTTATAATAAATGATGGGGGTTACATTTTAATCCAATGATAGTGGTTATATTATAACCAAGGTTGTGTGGGAACCAATTTATATAACCATCAAATTATTGGGTAGTGATTGATATCTCATGAGATAAATATGAATAGAATGCAGAGTGAAATTAATTCAAAAAATGAATTTATCAAAAATGGTAATCTTGGGAGTGAAAAATGACAACTGTGATGGTTTTTGGACTAAATCCATTTCACTATTATAGCCTTAGCAATGATCTTAGACTTTTATGGAAGTTATTTTGTATACTTATTCGTATTTTACAATTCCATGACTTGAACTGTTGTTATTCTCTCATGACTTATATTAATTGATTCCATTATGATTAATGACTATTGAACTACCAATATCTATTTCATGGATTCAGATTATGATTTATGATATACATGGTATGTCTATAAAATTATATTCTTATGTCCTCATATACTTATTCCCATTTTAGGATTATATAATCTTTTATATCTCTCTTGTTTAACCTTTCTGAGCATCTGAGCTCAGACATTCTTCTTTTTCCCCAAGTTATAAAGATTTTTATTAAGTATGATATATATTATAAGGGTTATAGATATTAAGAAAATAATGCGAGACACTTTTTAAGAGGTTTTTTAAGTGGCCTACATTAAAAATATTTTAGATTATAAGATTATACAGTGGATAATTTTTTTTGTAATGAATATTCATCAAAACATTTGTAATATAATTATATAAAAATTATTTTTTGATATAATTTGTATCATAGAATGATTTAGTTATGATTTGATTACAAGGAAGGTAAATATTTACTGAGAACCATAGTAATAAGTTAAAGTGTTAGAAAACATCCTAATATTTTTTGAAATGATCATAGATTACCTATTTTAATACTAATGTGTCATTCACTTAAAATAATTGTCATGATTTATAAATACATCAAATTATATTTCATAAAACATCATAATCAATCTTATTAGTCACATTATGTTTTTTAAATTTTGTCTCTGGTAGGAAACCAAATGAATTATGTTATTGTCTAATGTGTTTATTAATGGAATGAATTTCCTCATTATATAGAAAATGAAATAAGTGATTGATTGAGAAATATTGTGACTATTACTAATCAAATATATCACCATTTGATTAAAAATCTCATCTTTTGTGTGTTTCCTGATATACCAAATGATAGAAATATAGTGTTTAACAATGATCGTGTAGGAATGAGGATTCATCTTCCAACATGTCTAGAATGTGGGAAGTAGCACTCGAGTGAATGCCTTAGTGAAATTAGAAGATATTTTCTAGGTGGAAAATAAAGAAAACAAATAATGTAATTAAAGAGGATAAATGAAATGTTTTGTTTATTCCATGGATGAGAATAATGGTTTCCATTTGGTTTCTGTGAAATATAAATGTTTGAAATTTTGAATATACGAGAATTATGAAAATTAGTTTTTTAGGGTGATTCATGAGATGAAATTAATTATGGTTGTATGATTAATGGTTTTACTGAAAATGATGATGCCACTATAAATGACCTATGAACATTCAGATTTTTTTATTTGTATTTATTCTCATAAAAATAAAATGTTTGATTAAATTAATGATCATGAATCTTAATACATAATTCATATTTCATTTTTTAAGAATGAAGGTTTATGGAATAATATAATGAATTCCAGTTAATGGTTTGAGAATAATGTCTAATGATTGGTGTTTTTAATTATTTTAATTCAACATTTATGTATTATAAGTGTTAAAATAATGATATCCAAGATATTAAAATCCTGATAAATCTTTGTATTGTTCCAAAATATATTATAATGGATTTTTAAAAATATTTTTAATCATATAAGTAACCATGATAAATTATTTATTGGTAAGGTGATATTTGTAGAGATCAAACAATTATGGGAAACATAAATACTAATATATTTATCTTGTTGAGTTAATGACATTTATTTTGGATAATGTGATGTTTGACATTGATAGTATTGGTAGCCTTGAAATTCATTATTTAATTGATTAAAATATAATTTAGGTTATATTTTATGATGTATATAATATTTTTTGTTTTTTTGGATAATATTCTATAGTCTGTGATTTTATATGAGGAATAAGGATTAAGTGAATTTTGGGTTCATAGTTGGTTTTATTAAGGTTTTATATGGATTCTGAATATGAGTAAATTTTAGTAGAATATATTATCAAAGTGTTCACATGGTAGTAATGTGACATTATGGGACACATTATTTTTTATATTGATAAATTTATTGGTCGAATCATTCTATTTTTAGGTTTTTAAATAATTTAGACATATTTTGGGGATTTATAAGGTTATCTATTTTTGGAATGTGTTATGATTTACCAATATAGTTATTATGGATTTTTTCAGAAATTAGTAAATTATATAACGTCTACTAATATTTTCGAATATTAAAAATATATTGAGGTACTATTTTTGAATTATCATTCTTTTATGGATCCTACAATCCATTAAAAGAAAATTTTACTACTTCAGAAATGAAAAATTAATCTTCGCTATTTAGTTCATAGAGTAAGTGAAGATATTAAATTGAATAAGAACATCCAAAATTTCAAAATTATCGTACGATACGGAATGAAATAATTTATATTTTGTCATGGTAATAAAATATACCCTCAATATTTTTAAAAGGATCTTAAAATGAAACTTAAATAATTTCCCTCTATTTCCTGTGAATCACTGGTCTCTTCACTCATCATTATTTTATGGTTTATTTTTTGATAACTTTCCCTTTTCCATGTTCTATGTCAATATCTATCAACCTTTGTGAATTAATTTTCTCTTCCATTTCCATATATTTACATCACACTAATTTTTACAATTTAGAAACCTTTTTAGGTGTTATTCTATGTGACCTTCATATTGTTTTACCTCTATTAAAGATAATTCTATATTAACTATATTAAAGATGTGAAATTTCAAAAATGTAATTTTCAAATTTAAAAACATTGATTACCAGGAACATGTTCAAATTATGAGGATAATATTAATGAAATCAGGGAGAATATAATATTATGTGATTTTACAAAAACATTATCATTGATAGTGAATACAAAAAGTAACACCGGCATTTAATGAACCCATATATATTATTATTTAAATATGACTTTTACAGAATAGATTATAACATAAGAGGGTTTAATAAGATTAACTACATTTTGAAAAATATAAAAATATCATACTCAATATAAATTTAATGATTAATTATTATGAAATAACAATAAATATGTATTAATGTAATATTATTCTTCAAAAATATATTTTCTTAAATGATGATATTTTTATATTTTCTTGATTAACTATTATATTTATCTTTTGAATCTTTCAAAATATAATTAAATGAATTAATTTTTTTAAATGATCATATAAAAATTATATTAAGGTGAATTTCTATTATTTTTCTGAATTGATTGAATTTCTATTAAATAGTAAAAAATACTAAATTTTATTCCCAGTAGTATTTTGTTTCAAGAATGAAAAAAGTTTGATATTATTAAATTATACTAAAGGTAAAATTTGTTCTTTTATATTATAAATAATGGAATAATTTTATTTAGAAATAATTTTTGTTTTAATTTTGTTTCAAATAATTATTCATGCATAAATTGATAATTTTTTTGAAAGCTATTTTTATGCACATAATTTGTTACTATCCTAATAAAATAAATTGATCAGTATGGGTGAAAATTTTGGGACCAGTTTTGATGGAAATTAAAGAATTAAGTGTTCTATTTTTTGATATTGTCTTTTGTTTTCAAGGTCATTTGAGAAGAAATGAAATCACCTTACTTTGAATAAGTGGTCGATGGAAAAAACTGAGGTTACAATATTTTCAATGGTAAATTTCATAATGCTTTGATGATCTATGTTTCGCATTGATCATAAGTAGTTATGGGAACTTTTGATTAAATTATTATGAAGGAATGAGGGAGAAATAATGTTTTCAATTAGTATAGTTTTTTTTGTAGAGTTAGGTGTCTCAGGGGGTGATGTTTTTTAGTTTTTGTCAAAACGTGTATCAATTTGTGATCAAATACCTAAGATTCAACTATAGAATATAAACACTACATTCCAAAACTATGGCATAATGCACTTTCCAATACCAAATTATAAAAGAATAATAAAAATAGTATAATTTATGAATGCTTTTAAAATACATATTCCAAAATTTTAATTTATTTTTGTATAAATTAAAATATGTTTTTATTTAATTATGAAATAATTATATTTGGGTGAAAATTTTGAATTTTTTGGAAATGATTGATCTTTAGGTGAATAGTGAAAATATCAGTTTTTCAAATACAATCACCTTTACGAAATTACCATGATGTTGTAATATATTAGATGTTTATGAAACCAATTTTATACAATAATTAAAAATTTTAAATGTAATATAATTAATTTAATAACATACTATTGAAATTATAAATCTATTTTTTATATTTTTGAAATTGAAGTATTTTTTATTCAAATAAAACCTACTTATTATTATATGTTAATCACGTTTTGAAAATGTTATATTTTTTATATTTTATTTTAATGTCATATAATTATTATTTTATAAATATTATTCTAATTAATCCCTAGGGAATCAATAGTATGAAATAGTATTTCATAAACTATTTTTCTATTTATGAAATGTATTTTTATAAAAAATTGTTTTTCATCGCTATTAGAAAACTTTTATGAAATTTTTTTTACCACCTATCAAAATTGAGTACTAAATAATAGGTTCCATTTTTGGATTAGAATTTTTTATTCTCATAATGATTTAAATTCCATTTTTAGTCATAATGAAAAGTTACCCTGGTAAAAGATTGACACCACTATAATTTTTAAATGGGTTGAAGAGGGGGGTTAAACTAAAAGATATGGCTTAAAATTTATCTCAAACATTCATAAATTTATTTATTGATTTTATAAAAATATCAAATTAACTAATTTTGAAATTTTACTAAATTTTAGATACATTCTATGGGAGAAACATTTATTATATTTATTGGTTTTGAGTAATTACATTGATTCCCCTACTATCCCTTTTAAAATAGAAACACATCTACCCACTTTTACACATAACAAAATATCAATTATTATGATCATGATATACCATAATTCCTTCAAAACACTGATATTAATGAATAATATGTTCTATTAGTCCCAAAATATTCATTCTAGAAGACTTAAGGTGTAAACCAAAGGAAGATTTCTATGGATGTTCTAGTCTTAAAAAAATCATTTCAGGTTTACATCTTCTTATACATACTCAACATTTATTCTTACCTTCCTTATATAATAAGACCAATATATTTACTTTACTTAAATTTTACTATGTTTATGTAAACACTATATTCTACCACATTTTCATCTAATTGGAAATAAAAAATCAATTATTCATACTAATATATTATGATCTCTATTATAATATGTATTGGGTTTTTCCTGACTATGTAACAAATATTTTTATAAATATTGAATTATTTATTATATATTATTTTTAAACATAATTTAGATACTTTAGATAAGATATTTAATCTTTCTTGTTATCCTCCTAAATCATGGAAAATTAAAAGCATCTCTCATGCGTACATGAGGTATATCATCTCCACAAAGCAATGTGACTTTTTTTCATCACCATATTACGTATATTATTATAAAAATTTATTTAATTTATAAATAATATAAATATTATATTTTAAAAAAAATTGGAGGTTATGGAACCATGACCAAGGTGCTTGGAATGGAATAGTGGAATTAAAACATGCATGATAAATATAATAGATAACACCTAAATAATTGAGTTTAACAAAAAATTATGATTAAATGTGGAAAATGATGTTATTAATCAATGATATTTATAAAATATATAAAATTTTACCTAATATAGATGAATAATTAATATAAATATATTATTAATTATTTTGGAATGTTTCCCACCAATTGTAATTCCGTGATAAGGGTTTTTGTTTTAAACTAGAATTGAATTATTATTATTTATGATTGAATATATATTATGGGAATTATATTTAGTTTATCTCTTGAAAACTATATATTTTATTCTCACCAATTTATTTAAATATTTTTCATATATTGTTTCCAATATTCCTCTCCATATTACTCAAATTCACTGAATAAGTTTTTATAATCATGTTTGACAACATTGTTCATTTCTATCAAGAGGCCATTATCTTCCATATCCATATTATTTATTGTGGTCAATGAATATTATATTATATATTTAAATAGTTTATTAAGTAAATATAATTTTAACTTTGACGTAATATTCAGGATTTTAGAAGAATCTTTTTATCATTTTCCATACATGTCATTTTTACTCCCTTTATAGATATATGTAAATTGTTTTTAACCTTTATTTAATAAATTAATTTTAATTACTTCTTATACAGTATTAATTTTCAAGATTCCATTATAATTTTTCATGTTTTCTCATATAAACTAATAATCCAATGATTTTGTTAAATTTTCATTTTTAAATATTTCTTAAAATAAAATGATATTATTTTATATAAATCATTAAAAAGGTGTTTTATTTTACCTAGTTAATTTTTATTTCGGACTAAAAATTTTATTACATAAGAAATTTTGATTTTCAAAAAAAAAATTCTTTTATATTTTTTTGAATATTACGTTTTTTTGTATCTGAATTATCCTATATTAAAAGTGTTTTTGATGTCCATTATAACATTGTTTTCAATAAAAAAATTATAAGTTATTTTATCCAACTTATTTTAAAAATATTATTTCATTTTCCTCAATAATTACCAAAAATAATTTCATTTCTTTAGAAACTGTATTTATGTTGAATTGATTTTCTTGATTAATCTGTTACTAATATATGTTTTGTAACTCATTTTATTAAAAATGAATACTAGAAATTCATTGATGTTATATTCTATTTCACATTTCATTATTTTTTTAATATTATATCCATATTATTTTGTATAATTTATAAAATTATCAATTTAATATGATATTACACTTCAACGATTTATATATATATGATATCACTTGAATGAATGTTACAGAAAAATCTATTATCCTGGGAATATTGACATTATATATTATTAATTCAATATGTTTATATATTTATTATTAATTTATATTGATTTTTTATAGTGCATGTCATTAAAATATATTAGGAATGAATTGTATATATGTTTTTACAGATGTGTCCCCAAATTATAAATCCCATTGTTAAATTAGCTGATCTCATAAGATATTCAGTTTTTCTTGCATTTAAAGTTATCTGGGTATTTTCTATTTTGGAAACCCATTTATTGAAAATGTCTTAGCCATGACCTAATGGTATAATTTAAATGTATGATATTATTCATTCAATCAATGAGTAATAGTTTATTATTTTCTATGTGATTAATACCTTGATATGAAATTTATATAAAATTCACTGTAATATTATTGATTAAATAGAATATGTGTTGATTATTGAATCTACCATAATGTTTACACATTTTGTATTTATGGTAGTCTCTACTTTATGATCTCTATTACTGAGCATCTGAGCATACATTATTTTTCATTTCTATTTCCAAATGTATTGATAAGAGAACATGTAATGATTCAAAAAATAAATAATATTTAATGTAAAATAGAAATTATGTATATATCAATTATACCGTGACTGTAAAATTATTTGATTATATGTGATGAGGTCTGTTTTATTTTATACCATGGAAATATAGAAAAAAATCGTTGTTTTTTCATCGTCGATGCTATTATAGTTGGTATCAGATCATGTTTATAAGGAACCATGGAAACAAAATTTTCGATGAACAATTCTAGAATGAGAATTATTATTAACTCTAAATAATATTCAACAATATTTTCTTATAGATTAAATTATTTCTTATACGTCAATATTTAAGATATTTCGAGATAATTATGTGTCTTCCAATATTTAGATGATATCTATAAAAATAAATGGGATGTGTATCAATTCCCATAATCAATGTAGGGAATTACGTACTTGTCTGGATAACATGGATGGTGTTATAAAGAACATATTGAGACTATATAATTGTTATTTTCTCTTGTCGTGACCAATAATATATCTTGTGTTGAGTTACACTTAACTTCAAATCATAATGATGTGACTCCTAACTACTTCACGTGGCATAATCCAGAATCTCTTAACATAACTACTAATCCATTGGTAGATTAGATATGGATAAAGTGTCTTGAAAATATATTCCTAGCCGTGTGACGTTATTAGAGAGAGAATTTTTTATTGGTATAATATTTCTTACATGAAGATAATGATCATTGGTTCTTGTGGATTCAGAAAACTAAGGATGAGAAAGAGATAAACAACTTATATTGGAAGAATTTTATGGTTATGTTCTTTGAAAAATACATTCCATGAGTAAAACAAGATAATATGGAAAGTACATTTGTTATTCTAAAGTATATTTATGTGGAATTAATTCTTACATATGAGGGTAACTTCATGGGAGTAACCATGAATATTGTAGACTATATAAGTAATCTCAATAGTAGTACTGACTATTTAATTAATGGGATTATGATTACTATTCAAAAAAATATTCACAAAAATTATCATGTGATGACATGTTATTATGTTCCATAAATACATATATTTATTTATTTATATTTCATAATTCTAATGAGAATTAGAATATTATGAATTTGACTAATCGTTATAGAAAAAATAAATGTTGTAAATATAAATAAGGGAAAAGGAGGATCAAACATGAGATAATTATGGAAGGAAAGAAACTTGTAACTTTTAAGAAAAATGAAATTCTATTACATGTGTATGTGTAAGGATCATATTGATAATTTTTTAGGGATATAAGGACAATACAAATATTTAGTTATTCAAATATAAATAGATTAGAAATCATTTCAAACAACTCACCAAGAATCAGGGGAATTGACCTCATGAAATCACAGGCAAGAAAGCCTAATATTATTAAATTATAATAGAATAAGTTGAATTTATTAAATATGAGATAGTAGGTATATTTTTCATAAACACAAATCTATCTAAATATTTAATTGATTTAATATATCTCTACACTTTTATGTCATAATTATTTACGAAGAACATTTAATCATCCCATATCACCTTGAGAATGGAGTTCCCAATATATAAACATAATGAAAATATTATTACCATAAGTATATGTTATTTTGTTCTTCTCATGATGCATATAAAAACCATACTTGGAAAAAAATTATCATACACATGGATTATTTTGATAATAATCTGGGTATAGATTGGATTTCAAATTATAGTTCAAAAATTTATTACTATGTGAATTGAACTGCAGTTTGATAGGGTGGTATTGAATTACTTATTTATAGAGGGTACACATTATTATATTATTCATGGTATGATCACCCTCTATGTGGATCAACATTTAAAAATCTATGTAGAATATAATCCTATGCAATCTATAGATAAGAATGGAATTCTATGAATAAAGAATGTACTTATTGTATAAAAATACATTGTTGTATTTCATGAATAATATCATACACACCACCTAAGTGTGATGTTTATTTCTATAAAACACATTGCATATATAAGAAAAATATCTATGACTCCCTATAAAATTTTCATAGTGTAATTGGTGGTGGGTAAGAAAAAATTATGGCAGTTGTGTCATAATGATTTTATTTTCAATATTAATTAACACATGAGATCCCCTATTCATTTCTATTAAGAACAAGTAAGGTTCTACGAGGTTATGGATCAAATTTAGGTAGATCAATTACAATATCAAAAATGAAAGATATCTTATGCCTTTGATTGGTGACTTTTTTGATCAAATTCTTGGAGCATAAAATTTTTCAAATATTTTTCTTCATTATGGGTATCATCAGTTGAGAGTAAACAATGATAATATTTCTAATATGTTATTTTAAATGAGATATGGTCAATATTAGTTTATAGTAATTCCCTTTGAAATGACCAATTCACCTTCTCGATTTATGGATTTTATGAATATTCTATTAATGGATTATATTTTTTTATTTCATTATAGTATTTATTTATGATTTCTTCTTATGATATAAAATTAATGAGGATCATGATGATCAATTTTAAATAATTCTAGAGAATTTATGAGAAAATTAGTTACATAATAAATTTAGAATATGTTAATTTCATCCCCTTAAATATTTCATTCATGGAAAAAACTTTCCCCACGGATAGGATATCAATTATTTCTTCTAAGATAATGGTATTAAATGAATGGACCAAACTTATAAATAAAACAAATATGGAATGTTTCTTTAGATAAACATGTTATTATTAGTATTTTTTCAAAAAAAATTGATTAGATGTACCATTTAACTTGTTGACATGTAATGGTGTAATGTTCATATGGTCAAAGGAATCAGATGATTTTTTGATGAGAAAAACATGATATATTTTTAATGAAACAAAATAGAAATTATTATCAGGAATAAAAGGATTTTAAATTTATTAGGATACATTTATAAAAGTTACATGTTTTTTCCTTATGTATAATGATGCAGTTTTTACTTACACGTGAATGTAGTTAATGATAAATTAACATAGTTATCTTATCTATGATCTTGATTTGGCCGTCATAAATTGTACCATCTTTATTTGGAGGAACTATCTCTATGTAGAGGTATGTTATATTTTTGTTGAACATATGATAATTAAATACATCTTCTCTCCAAAAGTGTCAAACATGAGGAAACAAAGTTGTTTATTTGTAGTCAAGGAATATGTTTTCTCATTACAATATCAATTTGGGAATGATTTTTTTTTTAACGCATAGAGGGTGATGTTTCTTTGAATTTTAACTAACATTATGATGCAAAATGATCTTATATTATAATAAATACCAAATATGGATGTGGTAATTATTAAAAAAGGGGTTCAAACACTCTTTAAAAAGGCTTCCAAACTTTATTTCCATGAGAAGATAAAAATCTCCAAAAATATGAAAAAATAATACAAAAAGAGATTAAAGTTATAAACGTTAGAAAATTGTCAGAATTTAGTTATGATGATGGAATGTTAAATTTTTTAAAGATAATACGTGTTTATTATTTTCCTTATAAGAAGATATAATTTTTAGAAGTAACCCATAGCTCCAATTTCGATATACACAATAATATAAAATATATAAATTTGTATTTGAGGGTATATTTTTGTGGAACAATATAATGAATGAAATTGATGAAAATGTACCATGATAATTGGTTTTTATATAGGTAAAGGTTAGGATAAAATATCTTAATGGGGTCATGCAACCTCTCCATATACATATGTTTACGTTGGATTATATTACCACGGAATTTATCCACAGGAAATTAAATACTTATTATAAGAATGATTCTATATATATTATTAAGGATCTCTTTACCATGTATGCTCATTTTCTCTAAAAAGGTGGATTTACCCCTTGAATTAATTGAACAACTCTATATTAATGAATTTTTGAGACATCATGGTGTAAGGATTTCAATTTTTTTAGATTTGGACCCATGGTTCTAATCAAATTCTATGAAGAGTTTTGAGAAAGATATTAACGATGATATATTTTTCATAAAAACCTGTCATCCTAAAACAATGGATATTACTAAAATAATAATAATAAATTATATTAAATACTATTTTTCCTATATAACATCCATGTTATATGGGATCATTAATTGACTTTAGATTAACTTTTATATAATATTTTATTAATCATAATAATTTAAATGATACTATATTTACCAACTTTTTGGTATGTAGAATTAGAGAGGTCACTTATATACCGAGAACATGTTGAGGAGAAAATGGAAAATGTGAGAACTATTCATAATCATATTAATATAGCTTTAATAAGAAAAACGAGTTATGCTATTTATAAAAGGATTGAAAAATAATATCATTTGGGTTCATGTATAAATAAATGTATCACTATGGAATGGATTTATAAAGATTTTAAAGAAGGGGAAACTATTTCCTAGTTATATATAAAAATTTTAAATATTAATGAGTATTAGATTAGTGGCCTACAATCGTATAATTTAATCCCACCCCCCAAGAGTGTATGAGACATTCCATGATTTATTGTTAAGAAATTATACCACACACACAAAAATAGTACTTTCCACTAATTTAATAGAGTGTAAAATATAATTATTTTATTTTGAAGATCCAATATAGTTATTTCCATTAGAGAAAAAGTGTTACAGAATCTAACAGCTATGTTAGTAAAGCTAATTTAGAGAAATCATAAGATATATAAGAGCAACATTTGATCTTAAGGATGTGGTGATGAATAATTATATACAGTTGCGTATGAAATATAGTATGTAATTAATTTAAATGGTGAAATTATATAGGGTTGTTTAATTTAATACCCGTAAATTTATTATAGCAGATATACACAACATTCCTGAATTATATATTAATTAAAATTTTATTACATCTCCATTATAAAATAATAGAAATGTTTTTTAAAAAAAATTAAAAGGAAAATTAAAAAATTTTATAATTTGAATAATATTAAATTATCATAATTTTTTAATTCGTAATGAAAAAATGATCATAGGAAATTTTTTTTGGAATTTTAAAAAATTATTTTTTAGTAAATAGTGAAAAATTCATACTTTATGAATATTGTCACATTTATTAAGTTATCATGATTTAGTAATGACTTGAATATTTGTATAACCATTTTACTATATAAAATAAATGTAACGACCCAAAGTTTCATTAATGGAAATCCCTCTTGATCTAATTAAATTTCTATTTATGTAAAAAGTTTATATAAAATGTCAGCTTATTTGGTTTTATGTTAAGAATTTTGACCGTTACTTTTATAGTCATTGAAAAGTGATCACATGATTAGTATAAATATAGGGCTTTAACAAATACATTTTACTCAGTCAAAGGAAGCGATGGCCTCATCCAGTAGAATTGCTCCATATGAAGCCTATTTGTCAAAGCCTGGAAAAGAGGTGGCATCATTAGGCTTCAATCTTGTCCAAGCCCAAGTTGAGCTTCATCATGTCTAGATCGAATGTGACCGTCTACAGGAAAAGTGGAGGTTGATAGAAATTACTACTCGAGCGATGTTATCTGAGCCACCCCAAGAGTTTTTCACCATCGCAGACCTTACCCTTAGGTCTTATGTGGATTTTTAAAGGGTTTTGTAATAAATCACTAGTACTATTTTCATGTACCTTTTTTTATATAATAATGAATATACATTCTTGTCATTATTGATACATTGTAAATAGTTTTTAAAGTGCAAATAGTGTTTTTAGTTATTATTTAATTAAGAATTCTATTTTACTAATTTAAGTGATTTTTGAATTAAATAATATTTTAATAAAATATTATTATTATTATAATTTTATTAATTTTATTATATATAAAAGATCATATAATTTTGTGAATGGAATTGTAATTTTTATTAAGGTTTGAAAGCCATTTTTGTCAAAACCCGTGAATTTTCAGTAAAAGTTGTTTTTTATTTTTAAACATAAAATTAACATATTTAGAAAAATATTTATATAATAAAAATGTTATTTCTGGAATCAGGACATCAAAATTATCCAACAGTGATTTTTTCATAATTTTCTGATACAATCATTTTTCTGGGTAAAAGGTAAATACTGTTTAAATATATAATGTGTCTTATGACATCATAATGACCCAATAGTGATGTAATAAAATAATATAAGCTTTATGTTCCGCCAATATATGTTTTAAAATTAATATAATGAGATTTTGGGTTTTTTTGACTTACTTTTCAAAGCATTAATAGACCCTTCAAAACTTATTAAACACCTTGTCTTTTTAAATTATTTTCCACAGGAGTGTGACTCACATCCACATAAGCAACCCCATTATTTTAATAGGTTCAGACTTTGGCCTTATAAAATATTATTTTCCTCTTCCATTTTCTAAAAACCATGGTCAAAAACCATGTGCTGATTTGTGGTTTGGATTAGTTTAATGTAAGGGGTCCCAAACCTAATTAATAAAGAATTCACTCACCTTTCCTATTTAAACCCACCGAATCTCCCACTTCCTCCTCACTCAAGTCCTTTTGGGTTCGTCTAACCTCTATCATACTCTCTCTAGAATCCTCCCAAGGGGCCCAAGATCCCAAGAAGCCTCTCTTAAGCCTCTCTCAAGCCTTTGGAAGCACACTTCCAAGTAAGGATTTTTTCTTCCTTTCTCATTTTTGTCCAATTTTTATTATGTTGTTTTCCCCTTTTAATTTCAATTATGAATGTAGGGGTATGGTTTCTAACCTCCCTCATAATGACCTCTTTGTGTTTGAATGGTATTATACCCCTTTCTCTGTCATTAAATCCCTCCCATGCACACCCGTTACTATGCTGAAATTCTGAAAGGAACTTCTCTCTCCTCATTTACATTCAAGCAATACTTTTGTATCATAAATATAAATTCCAGTAAACTTTTTGGTACATGTATCTATATGACCTCCTTACTTTCCATTACATGTAAATATTATGAGGAACCCCTTTCTCTATCATCAACCATTTTTTATGAATTTTTTTGTCATGTCGTTACGTTGCCCAAAGCGCACCGATATTCTAAGCCAAGGCCTTTGTGTAGTAAATACCATACCAATTTCTCCATCAAGGGTATTCAACATTATAAACATTTACTTATTTATTATAAAGTTTCATGTATGAATTCAACATTCCTTTATCATGGAATAAATGATTATGATTTATGGATCCATGTTTTATAATCCATGTGGCACACTTGTGCATGAAGTGAAATGTTTAAGAAGGGTGCACCCTTATAGAGCTCCAATGCATTGGGTAAAGTATAGTATCATGATACATCATGTGCAATGAGTGTGGAATCATGATAATTAAAGTGCAACGAGTCTTTACTCGTTCTTCATTTGCAATGAGGATTTACTCATGCTTCATGTGCAATGGGCCTTGACTCATGCTAATTCTATGTTCAGTGTTGTTGCCACATTTCATTGTATTAATTATCATGATTTATCAGGCCTTTATGTTTGTGTTTCTCTTGTTATCTATTGAAATTCCTATTTTATAAAATGTATTTTACTCCTCATGTATTCCATGTTTATTCCCTTACATGGATTTATAGCTCACCCATATTTTTATGAATATCCTTAGGTTATCCCATGCAATGCTAAGTACGAGGGAATGTTGTGGTCATGTGAATGAAGTTTTCAATAAAGATGTTGTATTTCAGGTTTTAAGTAGTTATGTAATGATCCTATGTCCCAAAGACACTAGAACTCTCAATCATCATTGTTGTATCAATTGAATAGTTTATGTAATAAATCATGTTTATGTTTGTAATTAAAGCAGGGTTTTCATAGTTGTTATCAAAGGATAGGTTTAGTTATTTTTGGGATTAGGATTAGAAAACCCTTGTAAAGCCTTAGAGACAAGACTAAGTATAATATAAACATCCCTATGTTTTGGTAATTACTGATTACGTGGTTTATCAAGAAAATATGTCCCTGTCTGGATACGAGAAGGTAGAGGAAGCTCTGGCACTGATGTATCCTAAGGGGTAAAACCTGAAAACACCTCTTTGAGCTAGACTTGAATGGGAACTGGTGTAAGACAATGGGCCTTGCTGCACTCTTGGTTACAACACTCCCAGGGGATATGTTTTGATAAATTCACAAGCTTAGTATGAACCCTTATTAATGGAATTAAAAAAATGCCCCTAAGAATATATGTTAGAAAGTATATCATGAAAAGCCTAGGTTGAAGCCTCTAGATTCATGAGTTAAGGGAATAAATGTTTATTTTTAAGTCATCAACTTTTGTCTTTGGTTTACAATTTATGTGTTACCCCCTAACATTCCTTTTATTCCAGCCAATGGCCGTTAATAGGAGGACTCGGGCTAACAAACAGTGTGAAGATCAGCTTGATGACTGTAATAATAAGATGCCCAATCCAATGGGAGTGGGAATCATGAACATTGTCACACTTCCCTCTCAGCTTACTCAAGCTTTAAATAGAATCATGATTCAAGAGGAACGTCCAAACCCCCCTAATAATGAACAAGTCTCTATCGAGAGATTCATGATACAAAGGCCTCCTAATTTTAGTGGATTATATGATCCCATGATCATTGAACAATGGATCAATTCCATTGAAAAGATCTTATACATCCTTTAATGTTCTGAACAAGAGAAGCTTTTCTTGGTGTCTTATCGTATGGTGGGTGAAGCTGATAAATGGTTGATGTTGATCAAAAATACAATGCTTGAGGAGGAGAAAAAGGCATTGGAATTGAAGAATTTCCAGAAGATGTTTTTCAATAAATATATTTCGTGCACCCTCCAGCTTAAAATGGAAAGGGAATTACTTTACCTAAAAAAAGAAGAAGAATCTATTGGAGCGTACGAGGAAAACTTCACAAGGCTTGCACGATACGCTTCCGGCTTTTTTGTTACCCCCAAATGCAAGGTTTACCACTTCTTTGGTGGGCTGAAGCCAAGCCTATGGAAAGCATTAGAGATCCGTGACTTCAACAGCTATGAGGAAATTTTACGATGTTCCCTCATGGTCGAAATGGAGACTGGGGAATCAAAGGGGTATCATGGGGACAAGAAGCATAAGGTGGACTTCAATGTTGGTAGTCAAATGGATAAATCCAATAGTGCTAAGAAGAGCCAGCACCCCACTTGCCAAAAGTGATGAAAGAAGCACCCTGGAAATTGCCTCAAGGGGATGAATAAATTCTTTAGGTGTGGATGAGAAGGGAACATAGCTGTTATCTATCAACAAGAAAGACCTACAGCTGTGACAGAGTAGAGTAATGCTCTGTTCGAACCTTAACGCATTGTTCATTGCTACAGATGCGAAGAACAGTGTCATCTTTCAAATCAGTGCCCTAATACAAAGGTTTTCAGAGGCAACCAACAACCTCCAAGGCAGCAAAGATGAGCTTTTTCCAGCACATCTACCGAAGTGAACCCCAAAAACGAAGTGGTGACAGGTACACTAGTTATTCATTCAAGATTAGTGAATGTACATTTTGATTCAGGTTATAAAAATTCTTTTATATCTCGAAAGTTTAGTAGAACAATCCCAGTACCACAACAAATCATGGAAGTGAAGATGTCGGTGAGTATGGAAAATGGGTCAATCATTGCATCCAATGAATATAAGTCCTCCCATGTTATAATATGTGGATTTAATTTCCCAAAGAACCTTGACATACTCCCATTGGTGGAATTTGATGCAATTCTTGGCATTGATTGGCTTTCCTTATATAGAGCCAACATAAATTTTCGGGAGAGGGAAACTACAATCCATATGGAGATTCGAACATTGATTCTTTACAAGTGTAAGGGGGAAGATGAATCTACTTTATCTCCATCATCTCAAGCATGGATATTACTGCCCTATGAGCATGCGTATCTTGCTCAGATGAATGAGTCCATGGATGAAACCATCCTTGAAGAAATGCCTACTGTGAGGGAATTCGCTGAAGTGTTTCTCAAGGAACATCATGTTATTCCTCCTAGAAGAGATTTTGAATTCTCAATTGAACTTATACCAAGGGAACTACCAATATCCAATACTCCATATAGAATTGTTGTTGTGGAATTTGAAGAGATAAAAAACAACTACAGGAGAATCTGGATAAAGGGTTTATACGCCAAAGTGCTTCACCATGGGGTGCACCAGTCCTCTTCATCATGAAGAAGGATGGGTCAATTCTCCTTTGCATTGATTATCGTGAAATTTAGAAAATCATGACAAAGAAAAAGTATCATCTACCATAGATCGATGACTTGTTCGATCAGCTTCGTGGAGCACAAAACTTCTCCAAGGTAGATTTGTAGTCAGGATATTATCAAGTATGGTTGAAGAAGGAAGATATCCCCAAGACTACTTTTCATACAAGATATGGGCACTATGAATTCATGGTAATGCCTTTCGGACTCACTAATTCTCCAGAAATATTCATGTACCTGATGAATAAAGTCTTTATAGATTACCTTGAAAAATTTGTGGTAGTCTTTATAGATGATATTCTAATATACTCCAAAACCAAGGTGTATCACGAGGAGCATTTAAGAACTGTAATGGAGACATTGCACAAGGAGAATCTCCATGAAAAGTACAAAAAGTGTGAGTTATGGTTGAAGGATATATCATTCTTGGGCCACATCATCACAAGAAATGGGATATCTATGGATCCCTCCAAAACAGATGCAGTTGAGGGATGGATGAGGCCAACATCTGTAACGGATATCCGTAGCTTCTTGGGGTTAGCTGGATATAATCGACGATTTGTGACAAATTTCTCAAGATTGTGCAACCCTCTTACCAAGCTAACTTAAAAGGGAGTAAAGTTTTCAAGGAGTGATGAATGCGAAGAAAGCTTCAAGTAGTTGAAAAAGACGCTTATCACTGCGCCTGTGCTCACATTACCCACAAGTGGGGAACTTTTTGTCGTATTCAGTGATTCTTTGTGTGCTGATGCAGAATGATAATGTGATATATTATGCCACAAGGCAGTTGAAAATCCATGAGCGAAACTATCTAACACATGATCTGGAGTTTGCGGTCATGATCTTTTCCTTGAAAATATGGAGGCATTATCTTTATGGGGAGAAATGTGAGATATATACTGACCACAAGATTCTTAAAAATATATTCACATAGAAAGAGATTAATATGAGCTAGAGAATATGGATAGAGCTCATCAAGGATTATGATTGTTCAATACATTACAACAATGGGAAAGAAAAAAATGTGGCAGATTCCCTAAGTATAGAGGATCTAGCAATTCTATCAATGATGAGAATTGAGAAAGATCCAGTCTACTTAAATATGATGAAGATGGACATGGGAATCATAAATAAGGGAACATCATAAATCATTTCACAAATGATTTATCAACCGTATATTTTGGAAAGTTTAAAGGATGCTCAAAAGGATGATGTGGGAATTCAAGAAAAAAGTGGAAGATATCAAAAAGGAGAAATCCTCAGAGTTTAATGTTAATGAAGAAGTATTTTTGAGATTTGGGAAAAGACTATGTGTTCCATCAAGTCCGGAGGTGATGAAGGAACTTTTGAATGATGCACATAGTTCAAATTTCCCTACTCACATAGGGAGCACAAAGATGTATCGAGATATCTAAGAAAACATTTGGTGGGATAATATGAAAAAGGAGATCGTTGAATATACATAAAAGTGCCTGGTGTGCCAGCAAGTGAAGGAAGAGAGGCAAGAGTATAAGGGGATGATGCAACCATTGACCATATAAGAATGGAAATGGGAGAACATCACCATGGACTTTGTCACTGTACTTCCAAGGACATCCAAAGGCAACAATGCAATCTGGGTTGTTGTGGATAGTCTTACAAAGACTGCACACTTCATTTCTATTCGGGAGGATTTCTAATTGGATCAACTGGAACAGATATATATCAGGGATGTTGTAAGGATGCATGGAGTGCCACTATCTATTGTGTCTGACGGAGATCCAAGATTCACCTCAACGTGTTGGAAGAGTCTTGAAAAAGATATTAAGACTGAACTGAACTTCAGTATGGCCTATCATCCTCAAACTGATGGCCAATCCAAGTAGACTATCCAAACACTTTAGGATATGTTGAGAGTGTGCTCAACGAACTTCAAATGATGATGGGATCAACATATTCCTCTAGTTGAGTTCTCTTATAATAACAGTTTCCACTGGAGAATACAAATGGAACCATATGAATACCTGTATGTGAAAAGATGTAGAACACCAGCATGTTGGGATGAGGTTGGTGAACGTAAGCTTCTTGGACCTGATATGGTCGAGGAAATGGTGGAGAAGGTGGAAAAAATTCAGCAGCATATCAAGGAACCCCAAAGTTGACAGAATATTTATGCAGATAATCATTTATGAGACCTTGAGTTTAAAGTTCGAGACACGGTTTTTCTACGCATATCTCCGTGGAAGAAGGTCATGAGGTTTTGAAAGAAAGGAAAGTTAAGTCCAAGGTACATCGGCCCCTTCAAGATTCTTGATCGTGTCGGGGTTGTGGTATATCGACTAGCACTTGCACCTACCATGAACAAAGTACATGATTTCGTTCATGTATCCATCTTAAGGAAGTACATACCTGACCCTTCACATGTACTCTCTTCTGAGGTGGTACAGTTGGAGGATGATCTTTCTTATGAGGAGAAATTTCGAGGGTGAAATTTCTTAAGGGGGGAATATTGTAATGACCCAAAGTTTCATTAATGGAAATAACTCTTGATATAATTAAATGTATCTTTATGTATAACATTTATATAAAATGTCAACTTCTTTGGTTTTATGTTATGAATTGTGACCGTTACTTTTATAGCCATTGAACAGTGATCAAATTATTAGTATAAATATAGGGCATTAACAAATCCAATTTGCTCAGACAAAGGAAGCGATGAACTCATCTAGTATAATTGTTCCAAATGAAGCCCATTTATCAGAGCTCCGAAAAGAGGGGGCATCTTTCGGCTTCGCTCTTAACTAACCCCAAGCTGAGGTTCATCATGCCAAGCTCGAATGTGACCGTCTACGGGAAAAGTGCAAGTTGATAGAAATTACCACCCGAACGATGTTATCTGAGCCACCCCAAGAGTCTATCAACATCGAACACCTTACTCTTAGTTCTTATGCGGCTGTTTTAAGGGGTTATGTAACAAATAGCTAGTACTATGTTCATGTACATTATTGTTTTGTATATAATAATGAATATACTTTCTTGTCATTATTGATACATTGAAAATAGTTTTTAAAGTGCTAATAATATTTTTAGTTATTATTTAATTAATAATTATATTTTATTAAATTAAGGTATTTTTGAATTAAATAATATTTTAATAAAATATTATTATTATTATTATAAAATTAATTTTATTATATATAAATAATCATATAATTTTATGAATGCAATTGTAATTTTTATTAAGGTTTGAAAGCCATTTTTGTCAAAACCTGTGAATTTTGGATAAATGTTGAATTTTATTTTAAAAGTGAAAATTAACATATATAGAAAATTATTTATATACAATAAATATTATTTCTGGAATCATGACATTGAAATTATCCAATGGTAAATTTTTCATAATTTTCTGAGACAGTCAATTTTTTGGGTCAAAATTAAATACTGTTTAAATATATAATGTGTTTTATGATATCATAATGACCCAATAGCGATTCAATAAAATACTATAATCTTTATGTTCGGCCAATATATGTTTTAACATTAAAATAATGTGATTTTCAGTTTTTTTTACTTACTTTTCAAATCATTAATAGACCCTTCAAGACTTACTAAACACCTTGTCTTTTTAAATTGTTTTCCATGGGAGTGTGGCTCACCTCCACATAAGAAACCACATTATTTTAAGCAGGTAAGACTTTGGAAATATAAAATATTTTATTCCTCTTCTCTTTTCCAAAAACCATGGGAGAATACCATGAGCTTATTTGTGGTTTGGATTAGTTTTATGTAAGGTGTCCCAAACCTAATTAATAAAGAATTCACACACCTTTCCTATATAAACCCACCCAAGCCCCCGCATACTCCCCACTCAAAGATTTTGGAGTTCATCCAACCTCTTCCCTAATCTCTCTAGAATCCTTCCAAGGTGCCCCAGGCTCCCAAGAAGCATCGCTCAAGCCTCTCTCAAGCCTTTGGAAGCACACTTCCAAGTAAGGGTTTTTTCTTCCTTTCTCATTTTTGTCCAATTTTCTTTAAGTTGTTTTTCCCTTTTAATTTCAATTATGAATGTTGGGGTATGATTTCACACCTCCCTCATAATACCCTCTTTATGTTTAAATGAATGTATACCCCTTTTTCTATCATTAAATGCCTCCCAAGTACACCCGTTACTATGCCAAAATTCTGAAAGGAACTTCTCTCTCCTCATTTACATTCAAGCAATACTTTTGTATCATGAATCTAAATTCTATTTACAATTGTTGGTATATGTATCTATATGAAAACCTTACTGTACATTACATGTAAATATGATATGAAACCCCTTTCTCTCTCATCAACCATTTTTTACGAATTCTTATGTCACGCCATTACGCTGCCAAAATAGCACTGATTTTCTAAGCCAATGCCTTTGTGTAGTGAATACCATGCCCATTTCATCATCAAGGGTATTTAGCTTTATGAAAATTTACTTATTGATTATAAATTTTCATGTATTAATTCCACATTCCTTTATCATAGAATACATGATTATGTTTTATGAATCCATGTTTTATGATCCATGTGGCACACTTATGCATGAAATGAAATGTTTAAGAAGGGTGCACCCTTATAGCGATCCAATGCATTGGGTAATGTATAGCATCATGATACATCATGTGAAATGAGTTTTGACTCATGGTAATTCAAGTGCAATGAAGGTTTACTCTTTCTTCATGTTCAATGAGGATTTAATCAAGCTTCATGTGCAATGGGCCTTAGCTCATGCTATTCCATGTTAAGTGTTGTGCTCATTTCCATGTTATGATTATCATGCTTTATAATGACTTTATGTACATGTTTCTATTATGCTCCATTGATATGCCTATTGTCTAACATGTATTTTACTCCTCATGTATTCCATTTTTATTCCCTTACTGGGATTTATAGCTCACCCATATTCTTATCCATGTACTCAGGTTATCCCATGCAATGCTAAGTACGAGGGAATGTAGTGGTCATGTAAAAGAAGTTTTCTATAATGATGTTGTATTTCATGTTTTAAGTTGTTATGTAATGATCCTAAGCCCCAAAGACACTAGACCTCTAGATCATCCTTGTTGTATCATGTGAATAGTTTATGTAATAAATCATGTTTAAGTTTGTAATAAAAGCAGGATTGTCATAATAAATATTTAATATGTAATATAATTAATTTGAAAATGTAATTTTTAATATGGAATACTATGTTTGAAATTTTTGAAATCCAGGTAACGTTTATATTCAAATAATAACCGTTTTTGGTTCTTCCCTTTTATTTTTTTTAATGATTTAATTTCAGTTTTGTTATATTTTTAAAGTAAAATAATTTTATTTTTATTAATAAAAAACCAATTTAATTCATGTGGAACAATATTATACTAGATTTTGTTATTAAAACATTATTATGCTAAAAAGTTAATTTCACTAAAAATAACATATTTCCCATTTTTTGATGTCATATCTATTTTTTTCAAAAAATATTTAAAATTATTATTATAAAATTGATTCCAAATTTATTCTTATCATTTTATTAATTTTTATTGAGTTCGATTTCATTACTAGTCATAGTGAATAGTTACCATGGTAAATTTTAGTCACCATTGTAAAATTTAAAATATTTTAAGGGGGTTTTAAATTTAAAAAATGATTCAAATATATCTAAAAACATTCTAAATTTCATTACGTGGGATGATTTTTACATTACATTATCCTATGTATAAATTGGATTACATAGGAGCTATATTCCTTCGAAAAGGCTTTTATTATATTGTATTAACCTTAATATTCACAGTGTTGCCACGCTTTAACTTATAAATGGGAACCTTATATCTTCACATATACACATAGAAAAATATATATTATCTTTATAGAGAGTGACCCAGATACCATCACACAACCATTTCTTTATATTGAGGTTTTTTTCTCCCAAAAACACTCATCCAATAAAGCATAACATGTAAACCTATGGAATATATCCAAAGTAGCGGTGTAGGTCATACCAAGTATGTTCATGATTATTTATTATTATAACTCACTAAAATATATTATATCTATCCTAATATATTAGAATAAATATTTTAAATTTTATAAAATGTTGTGTTATTTATAAAAAATATATGTTTACCACAATTTCATCCAATGTGAAATGAGTGAATCATTCATGTGTATGTATGGACTACAATCAACCTGAAGTGATGTATTATTTTATTCTTCACAAAGTAAAAAAGGATATTTATAAATATTTAATTAATAAATATATATTATATTTATAAAATAATATATTCTACAATAATTATATAATTATTACCATCTCACACTTCCATCCTTTTGAAAATGAAAACATTGATCATACATTATAAAAAAATACTGCCTCCATATAAAAATATAATTATATTTTATTCCACAGTAGTATTAATAAAACATTACTATATCAATATGATATATATTGAATTGTAAAAATTTTGGATTGTTGGACGATGACCAGGATGCAAGGATAAAATTATTGAATCAAAAAAAGAATTATAAATGGAACAATTAATTTATAAACAATTTTTTTAATAATGAATTATGAGTGAAAGGTAAAAAAGGCATGAATTAATTATATATATCATTTAAGGAAAAAATATGTATTTGATATATATGAATAATAAATATATACTTATTAAACATGTGTTTAGAATATATTTGGCCAAGATAATATCTAAGGTATGTTTTTATAACAAAATCATTTTGTAAAGGGATTGTTTATGAATGGATATGATATAGGGACTTATATAATCATTTATTATTAAAGCCCAATTATTTTATTTTCCTATATTTATTTGTGTTTATTACATGATTTATTTAAATTTTCCCCTCTTTGGTTCTCAAATTCAATGAATGGTTTGTAAAAAATATGACTTTATTTCTCTTTTTAGATATGTTCAATTAAATTTCATATCCATCTTCATTATTATACTGAAAGAATATTATTTGATCTATAAAACATATTATTTTGTTAATATTATATTTGTAGGACCCTGGGACACCCTGAGAGGGGAGGGGTGAATCAGGGTGGAAACTTTTTCTTCTTTTAGTTGTGGATCTTGTTCCCACGTTTAAAGGAACTACTTAAACCTGTATGATAGATATGGACAGCAATTAAACATTCACATGCAGAGAGATGACATAGCTATTTTTACATGGTTCACCACAAAGGGCTACGTCCAAGGAGCATACGCCGACAGGTTGTCGGTCTTACCTAAATCCACTATGCTTCACTTGCTGCGGATTACAAATGATCGGGTACAGACACTCTGTCCCAGGCTCACTACCTTTACAATTGTTCAGGGATAGCTCATTGCGTCCCTCGGGTCACTCCCGTTGACTCCCCCTAGCTCACTACCGTTGGTGAAGTCTCACTCAGTTTATAGACGTGAAGGTCTCTTCAATAGGTGTGCATTGAAGTTCTTCGTCTCCTGTTCAGCATGAGACTTTGCTTGCATCAGGGTTCAGAGTTGATGCTCTTTATAGTTCAACCTTTCTTCTTTAGTGCAATGACTGAATGCACTAGATCCCCATGTCTTCGTTTTCCTGAATCACAATCACTAATGTGATTTCTCAATAAAGGATGTTCAGCTTACTCGGCATTAGTCAGAATCAATTCACCAGGTATGCATGAGATCATGCATATATCATTTAGATTTCTTCTTCAATCTCGCTTTGCACCGAAAGTATTAGGAAATATTTAGATCTTGTGCACTCCATAAAGGCGGGCATGCTTCAACAATATTTGGCTCTCCTTTTCAAGCCCGGCGCGCAAGTCTCCATCTGGCACGCAAGTCTTAGGCGTGCAAGTATAACCTGGCACGCAAGTGTCTCCAAAGCACCTGCGCGACTCTGCCTTCTCGAACTTCAAACCTACGCGACTCACTTCCTTCCTTGCCCAAATCACCTGGGGCACTCAACAATCAGTCGGCGCGCAACCTCTACTTGCGCGACCCAACTACCACATGCGCGGTTCAACCACCTGCGCGACGAGAGCTCGAACAATCTCAAATTCTTGAGCTCCGTGAGAAATGAGAAGGTGTGGTCCAATATTTATAGGTAAACTGGACCCCCTACGCGGCAGCGCGCAAGTCATCCATCGGCGCGCAAGTCTTGGCCCCTGCTAGGAACTTGCGCGATCAACATCCAATCTTGCGCAAACATCTTACCTTTGCCAAATTTGGATCTTCTGATCTCGAAAAACCATAGGCGCGCAAGTTATAATGCATTCAAGGCATCGGTGCGCAAGTCTCTTCACGACACATAATTCACCTGCACGACCTCACCAAAACATGCGCGACCCTTATCCCTTTTCCATATTTTGATGCTCTGATCTTCAATAACATATGGCGCGCAAGTTTCCTATCCTCCAAGATTATGGCGCGCAAGTCCCTTTTCCAAAATCCCTCTTCTTCATTTGTTTATTTTGAGGCCCTAAAATTTGGCAAACACTGGAAAACGGCGCCACCTTGTATCTGCTCTTTTTGTACAACCTCCAGATCATCCATTACTCTGTTGATATTCTTGAATCAAACATATATCGTTGACCACAACTCTTGAACTCAACATGTCACCATGGAATCTCCTTTGTCAACAAATTTGTATGTCGTTTGTTTGCTTTGTCGACAAACACGATCACCTCAACAACACTTCTTCTTGGTGATCTGTATCCTTCAGTAACTCTTTTGCTTTTATCACAAACTCCACTATTGTGATATGTATTCATTGAAGGAACAACTTTAGTACCATCATCTTCTATGACAATGTGATGTGCATGGCCATTTCATAAGTCAACTCATTGGCACATTGCCTCCTTCATCAACAGTCATGATCAACTTCATGCAAACCATGTGATTCAATCCGTCAAGAAGTCTCTAGCATGGTTCTTATGCTATCATGAGTAATTGCATGGTCTTCATCAAAACCCATTGTTCTCATGCAATAATGAGGAATTGCATGGTCTTCATCAAAGCCCATGGTTCTTATACAATAAGGTGGAATCGCATGGTCTTCATCCAAAAACACCATCCTTCTTTAATCATCCTTGGATGGATGACTCCTCACATTCTTCATTTTTGTAAACAATGTATCACCTTTGACACATGTAATTTGAACTTATGATCAGCACAACAATCGTCTGAATCACTACTCCTCTACTTCATCAGAGTACTTCATGATCTCTTTCATTTTGATATTTAATTGACAACTATTGACAAAAAATACAAACCTATACACAAAGTGGTTCCAACAATATCAATATTGAATTTATATTGAATACATTAGTGAATTCTTTTCAATATTTTTGAAACGGGTTATTTTTTACTCTCTTTTAAAAAATGTGAAAACAATGTTTTCATAGCATTACCTACTTAACTGTAATTTCCCAAGATCTTAGATGTTACATGATATACATATTCCTCTATATATTATTATTTATTAATCAAAAAAATTAATTATTCTATTTTTCTAGGATTTTTTTTCATTTTTTAATGTTTCTACAAATAATGTAATATTATCTTCTTAAAATAATTTAAAAATGCATTTCATTTTATCTATATATATTTCATATCCAATAAAATTTTTTTACATAATAATAGTTTATTTTTGAGATTGTTATTTTGACGAATATATCTATTATAATTTTCTAAATGTTACTTTATCACCTTTTTAAAATGTTATTATTATTAATTTTTAATAATGTTGTTTCTGAAAGAAATACTAAATATTAATGATAATTTTTGTTAAAATTTTCATCCATTTTCCTCTATAGTTATCAAAATAATTTACTTTACATACAAACATTTATTAATGATAAATTAATTTTCTTCTTTCTTCTATTTATAATTTATGGATTATAACTAAATTTTTTTAGAATAAATATTCTCAATTAATTAATATTTTATTCTCTATCACTCTTCATTATTCTTTGAAAATTATATCCATATTGTTTTCAATAACGGATATATTTATCATTTAAAAATATATAAACTATATTCAATTGTAACATATAATATTACATGATGGAAACAAAAATGTTATTCTATAAACTAGCGAATATTATCATTTTGTGCACTCATTTAAATGTAGATATATGTTTATTGTTAATTAATACGGATTTAATATTTTATTGATCATTAAATTTATAAGTAAATTATTTTAAATGTGTTAGTAATGGGTCAGACACAATATTATATAGATCCATTATAAATTGGTAGCTGTAATTGTCCATGCTATTCTATTCTGTTATATTTCATGTTTGGTCATAGGAATTTCATGGAGGATTCTTAAAATTAGGCTGGAGAAGTTTGGTTGTTAAAATTTTGAATTATATAGGTTACATGTCATGTAACATGATATCATAACATGAATTCTGATTTCAAATATTTTCCTAGAAAGCTTCATAGCATTCATGAATTTATAAGGCGTGAAATAAGGTTTCACAACGTATATTATTTCAGGGTTTGAAAAATAAAATAAACTGAGCGGAAATGAGTTTTTTTTAGGAAGAAAACCACAAGGGATTTCGTGGAATTAAATTGGATTATATGTATTTAAATACCTTGATGTTGAAATTTTTAAAAAAAATCATGGTGCTCAGTTTTTCAAAAATCCTACGACTACACCAGTCATTCTCATTCCAAATGAACCCTATGAACCATGCGGAGTTCTTCAATCCCTCTTCTTCCATATTTGATTAGTTGATCCTTGTGGCCATTCATTGATAATACTTGGTTAACCAAGGTACATTCCCCCTTTTTTATATCACTTTCTCTCAGTTGTGTCTCATTTATTTCTATATCTCCTTATCATGCAATGATGTGATCTTATCCATGATTCCTAGTGGAGTCTGTATCAGATTTTGATAGTGTGGTTATGCTGTGGCACCCTCATATGGATGGATATCCTATGGGATAGTTGATAATAGTACTATTATGGGAACTGTTTTCATGTAAAAAAATTTAAAACACTTCAAGATAGATGTTCCCTTCTCACTCTTTATTTGTGCATCATGCAGGAGGGTATTTTCTTTTATTACCTATGGATTATAGTTTTTTAAACATAATAAAATAAAATGAAATGGATAATTTAATTGAAATGGTAGAGGGATAATTTTTCATGTTTTTTGTATCATTGATTATTGTTTATGATATTGCGATTATACGAGGTAAATGCCCCACAAAAATGGTGGTTTTTTGTGGATTTGTATTTCGTGGTTATGTCTATTTAATTTTAGGATTATGTTGTAGTTATTGTGGTATCACCCTAAATGGAAACTGGTAAATCACATAGAACAAACTAATAAACGGATTTTCTATGATTTTACAACATCTACGATAACCCATGAATTAATAATAGGAACTAAATAATGGATGCCTCATTAAATCTATAATTTTATTTTTGTTTTTTGTTTCTGTAGTTATACAGTTGTAACCATGATTGGGTGTTGTCTATGGGTTCCTTTGTTGTATAAGACAGGATATTTCAGAAGGTGTGTTTTAATATTAGGTTGATAGATTTATTGAGAATAGAATAGATGAGTAGTGTTGTATAGAGGGGATATAACCAGGTTGTGATTGGGCTGTGTTGATGGATGTGGTTGAGTGTTGGGGACTTGTTTTGATTGGTATGGGTAAATCTCCCATAGTTTCTCCATGTTTGTACTGGCATTGTTTTTCTTGTTATGTGTTGTGTTTTTTTTAGTTTCCTATGTTGTAATGGAAAGAATGAATAAATAGTTGATTAATAATGTTTGTGATTGTATTGGTTGTATTGGTTAATGGAATGAATAAATGAATTATTAAGGAAGAATGGTAATGGTTTAAAACATAGTTGGTAATTGGAAAAAAGTTGTGGCTTTTTGTGTGGTGAATTCATTTAGAGGTAGCAGCGATGTTGGTAGATTTGTGAGATGGTTTTTTTAGAACCCATAGGTTTTCCATGAGTATTTGGTATAATATATATATATATACACACATATGTATTTTCCATATTATTTTTATATTCACCCCACCCATATTTGAGCACTACTTGTCGAACACCCCCATCATTATTTGGGAGGGTGTATTTCTCAAACATCTTAGTGGGAGGATGGATGAATGTCCACTACCTCTTCCCTATACAATATTCCTGGGGAGGTATCCCAAGATTCATTGAGTAGGTTGTGGTTTGTGGGGCCCAAGTGTGTGTGAGGTAGTTTTTCATTCTAATGTGTCGTTGGGATGAAATTTCTTTTGTTTTCCCTAGTGTCTTTGAGATGAGATTTGTTGTTATTTACCACGTGTTTTTAGGATGTCACCTGGTTTGTGGGCAAGTTGTTTATGGGTGGGATGTGATGTGGTATTGTACCTAGGTGTATGTTGGAGAGATTTGATATGGATCATGTATCTTTTGATAGGATGATATTTGGTTATAATGCCCATGTTTGTGTGGGTAGGTTTTCATGTACTGTGTTCAGAAGAGCTGGGAGCTCGATGCCATTTTCCATTAGCATGTGAGAGTTGATAATCAGTGGAAATTTGGTGCAGGCTACCCTATTATCAATGTGGAATATATTACTTTACTTGAATTGCAATATTTGGCCAGTGTTACTTGGTGTGGTTGGTGTGGGTAGTATACATTTTTAGGTGTTGTTTCATTTTTCAATTTACACATAGGGGATTTAGTATTGTTCTTTCAAATGTTCATGAGAGACCTTGGTTTTCAGACAGAGTATACCTATATGCTAAACCTTCTTGTATACACCTATATTTACATTTCCAGGAGGACTTTATAGACCACGATGGACATTATTATCTTGGATCTTAATAGTTCATGTGTCATTTCCTAGTTATACATTTGGAAAATAATTTTTAGGATTTTTATTTTGTATTAGTTCTATTTTAAATATACATGTTGGATGGATTTGTATTTCTTATATATATATATTTATCTCTTGGAGTTTTTATGAGATGAAGAATCTTTTCTCTCAATATTTTTTCTTTAAAATTTATAATGCCTCCCATTTTGTGATACTTGTATACCCTTAGTGCTAGTATCCACCCCGGGGCCTAATGGAGGTGGGAATCATTGGTCATTGTCTCCCTTCCATCATTTTCATCACAAGAGAGGCATATTTGGAGGGATTGGGTTGTCACAGAATGGTATCAAAGGTGGTGGTTGACATATAAGATATATTTTGGAGTTAGGAAACATGATTATTTCATGGGATGGTATGGAAACAATGTGTGGTTATCTTGGTTCATGTCCTAAGCTTGAAAATATTGTCTAGGATAATGGATTTTAGGGCCACTAGTGATCTGATGCCATGATAACGAGCCTATTGAACCACCAAGTGAGGATACACCATTTTTATGGTGGAGACCTAGGGAAGTTATATGAATCATAATGTATTTTTTTCTTGATGGATTTGGGGTGTTTTTAGATGTATAAAATGGATAGTATGAGAAGAACAAATTAAAATGAGTCTCTAATCAAATTTAATACCAATCAGGATTACGATTTCTTTATTTACCTTTCATATAGGGAACCTAGTCATCATCTATGAGAGTCTTGGGTGGTTGAGTCTTAGAAGGCTAATTTAGTTGATGAGCGGAGGGTTTATCCAGTAGAGGAGGATGACCAGTGGCAAAGAAATTTATATTCTTTTTAGTGGTAGGCCTTGAGAATGTATGAGAGAAGTGTTTTATAAATAGAGATGGAGAGTTGGATGGAGGATATTGGGATCATCTTCAGTTGGATCTAGGATCTAAGAGTGTAATGTGATTCTCTGGCATTTTGTTAGATGCGAGGAGATGTGTCTTAGTAGTGGATTTCTTATATAGGGGAGAAGAAGAAGAAAAAAGTGTTGTGGGTCAGCTTTATGATGGAATTTCAGGTGGATTTCATTTATTTAACCATTAAGGCTAAGAATTAGAAGGATTTGATCTCCCACTAGCATGGGAACATTCAATAAAGTTAAAATATCCTCTTTACTTCAGCCCAGATATCATTCAGGATGACGAGTCTCATGCAAGATATCTAGAGGAGACCCTCCAATATTCTATCATGTATGATGGTACTCCTTTTATGTTTCCAATATACCTGGAGGAATAGAAGAAGGTGTAGGTGATTTAGAGGATGAACTAGTGAGTATTACTACCATGGGAGGGGAGCCAGCATATTTTTTCAAGATTCAAGACAATCAGTGGAGGATCATAGGCACTAGGACCTTTGTGGTTTCTACCATATGGGAGGTGACCTTAGCTTTTTCCTTTTCAAACATCTAGTGTCAGTCGTCCTCATACCCTTTTTATGGTATTGAGATCAATGTGTTTGTTTTATGGGGTTCATAAAAATCATCATAATTAGTTACCATAAGCCATTTGAGATCAGTATGGTGGAGGTGGACAGGTTCAACACTAGCCTTAACATCAGTTTCTAGTCTGGCAGTTTCAAGGATGTGGATGGTAGGATTTTGCACCACCGAAGAGTGATGAAACTTGTGGGGTATGACCATTGGGGGTTCTTTAGGGACCTCAACCTGATAGTGGTCATGAAAGGGTCGTTAACCAAGGTCTAGAGGAGCTAGGAGTGGTCAGTTTCACTCAGCGGAGGAATTAGTTATGACTAAAGCATATATCATTAGAGGTATGATCAGCTTGTTTAGTACCCTTTCTTGTTATTCGTTTGATTTAGAAGACTCTCATTCAATTGTTTCACCCAGTCTATCCATGCCCTGGAACTAGATTTAGAGAGTCTTCTCGTGCCACTGGTGTTGAGTACACTAGACGGAGGTTACACTAACATGTTTGAATTTTGTAGGGGATGTAGACTAGTGATGGGATGACATCAGTGTCGTCGGGATATTTTATTGATATAGATGCATCCATATGTTGTCATTATTTGAATCAACGGGTTGTATTCTATGCATTTTGATATCGAGTACATACGAATAATAGATGTTTTTCAGATATGGATGGATGAAGTGTGGTTTTTGTTGGGGATTAGATATGTCAGGTGGTAGTCATCATGTAGGGAATCTTCTTTCATTGTTGGATGAGGTGTCCGGTAAACTGTAGATGTTGTGATGGTGGAGGTTCCTAGAGATTTTGGGTATTTTTTGGATTTTTCTCCAAATGAGATTGTGAATATACCCACTCAATGGGATGTTTATTTTGGTATAAACTTGTTTCCCGAAACTTTTACAACTTCGATGGCTTCATATCAGATAGAACATTTTATGTTGCAGGAGTTAAGGCTTCAGATAGTTGGTATGATGAATAGTGGATTTATCCTACATAGTGTGTCACTGTTGGGTGCTCCAACGTTGTTCAAAAAAAAGATGGATGGTAGTTTGAGGTTGTGAGTAGACTATTTGAGGCTGGATTGGGTGGTGTTTATAAACAATTACTATCTTCTGAGGATATATGATATTTATGACCACCTAAGAGGGGAAAGTTGGGTTTTTAGAGCGATCTACAATTGGGATATCACTAGTTGTGGGTGAAGGAGGGAGATATCAAAAATACTACTTTCATATGAAGGTATTGGCACTTTGAGTTCTTAGTCATTCCATTTGGTGTTATGACTTCACCATCCATGTTCATGGGACTTATTAACTATTTCTATATTGTGTTATGATCATATTTCTTGATGATATCTTGATCAAATTGATGTCATAGGAGGAGCCTCTATAAGATCTCAGAATGATCATGTAGGTTCATCGACACCACCTAATATACGAAATTTTTTCCAACTGTATGTTTTTTACATGATAGGAGCATTCCCTTAATAATTTTGTCTCCTAGAAGGGTGTGTAATTTGACCTATCAAAGGATGATGATTTTTTTTCTTGGTAAGTACATAAGAATGTTTTAGATTTTTTCATTTATATTGGTCTCATGGGATATTATCAGAGGTTTGTAACTGATTTCTATTGAGTTGAAGCTCTATTGACCACTCTGAATAAAAAGGACCAAGATTTTATTTTTATTGAGTAGGGCTAGATAACGTTTGGTTTTAAAAAAGGATGTTGATTAGTGCTCCAGTGATCTATTTTCCAGGGGAAGGGGTGATGTTTTAGGTGTTTTGTGATTCTTCTAGTATGGGTTTGGGATGGGACTTGATGCAGTAGTAAGAAGATGTATCTTATGGGTCCAAAATATTACTTCTCCACAATTCTAACTATTCCACCCATGCTATTGTGAAAATATTATATGTTGTTTTTCACTAATAATGGGTAGCGGAACCACATTAGGGATCACGTTTTGGTTATCATGGACCACAAGATCTTGAGGTGAATATTTCCTCTGCATGATTTGAATCTATGGAAGCAGGGATGGATGGTGTTTTTTTCTTATTATGATTTTTAGATCTCCTAAACCTCAGGATATGGGAATGTTGTGGTTGATGATCTGATTATATTTTCATAGAAGGAGGTTGTTGGAGAATATGCAGATGTTTGGAAAGTGATGGAGTAATAGGAATCCTTGCACATAGATGTGGGAATGGATGGTGGTATATTTTGTTTGTTTCAAATGATAGTGTAGATATATCTGATGCTGTTAGTGGAAGAGTATCAGTGTGGATACATATAGGTAGAGGTTTTTTGTGATCGTGTTGTCTATGGTGATGCTTTATAGGGATGGTCAAGGGATGTTTAGAATCGAATGACGTTCTGTGGGAGATTTCTTTATGTTGACAATGAAAAAGGGATTTTATTATGATTTTCTTAAATCAAATTTATATGTACACCAATGAATTTGTGAAATTAACCATTCCTTTAAGATACATTTTTTTGACTGGGATGAAATGGGTATTGGAGAATTTTTTCATAAGATGCTTCATCTCCCAGTATGTAAAGGTTGACCACCATGTTCCTGATGGTTTATTTCATCACTTGGATATCCCTAAGTTGGACAAGGATGACATCTTTGTGGATGTATTCACAATGTTACCTAGGTACCGGAGAGGATATCATGTTAACAGGGTGGTAGTGGATCACTTTATGATGTAATCTCACTTATTAATGGTCAGGGATTTGGGTGTGGTGGATAACTTATCTTTGAGTTATGTGGAAGATGTAGTGGAGCTTCACGGAGTTATGACATCCATTGTCTAAGACAAGGATGTGTAGTTTACCTCGTGTGTTTACAGGGGATTACATCATGCTTTTGGCACCCAGTTACCCCTCATCACTCCTTTCACCCCTCAGATAAATAAGAAGACAGATAAGACTATCCAAACCATGGAGTATATGTTGCGGTCAAGTTTTTTATAATTTGGTGGATCTTGGGTACTTCACTTGAAAATGGTAGAGTTCTCCTCAAGAAATAGATATCAATTTTCCATTTTCATGGCACTATTTGAGGCATTTATTGGGAGACCATGTCATTATTCATTATTCTAGAAGGAGGTTGGTCAGACAACAGTTCTTGGTCTTGATGCGGTGTAAAACATGAGAGAGAAGGTTCAGCTTGTTTGTGAGAGGTTAAAATTGGCCCTAGATCGAAATAAGTCATATTCCTATCCTAGTATGAGGGCGTTGTATTTCAAGGTTGGGGACCAAGTGTATTTGATGGTTTCCCATCAATTTGGGTTGCAGAGGTTTGGCAGAGGATGTAATATTTCTCCCATCTTTGTTGGACACTTTCAGGTATTGAGATGAGTTGGAGAAGTGGTATTCTAGTTGGCATTACCAAAATACATAGAGAATGTACATGATGTTTTTCAAGTATCTTAGATTCATATATATCTACACGATGAATCCAATTTCCATGACTAGGGAGAGCTCAATATCGTGGATGAAGCGACATATGTGGAATGACCAATGGAGATCAAATATCATCAAGAGAGGTTTATAAGTGGATATATCATTCCATTGGTTTACATGTTATGGAAGCAATGTGGTTGAGATAAGTGTACTTTGGATTGAAAAAAGAATATTTGTTCCATATACCAAGAGTTGTTTTCAGTTTTTTCCTTGTTCTATTTTGTTTTGAAATATAATGTTGGAACCTTGTTTAATGAATTGAGACGTTTCGGCCCTTTATGGTGCTATGTGTGGTGGAAGATGTGATAAATTCATGATGTGTGGAAAGGGGAAGACCTAATTACCAATATATATGAATTAATTGAAATTACAATAAACCCATGCTGCTGATTCTGTGCCACCCCAAGAATGTAATATCTTGACATGGAGGATGGAAATCCCAAGTTCTCTCATTCCGAAAGTGTGGTTCGTGTTCTCATGTGGTTTTTATTGTGGTTATTTGGTTTAGCGTGATAAGTCATGGTTACATGTTTTAGAGGAGTTTTTCATGGATATGAGGGTTTTAATCTAAATTTATAACAACATATGGTGGTTTACCATGTATTGATGATGTGTTTGGTTGTTAGTGGTTTGTTAAGTGTAGATAGATCCTTTAGAAGAATCTCATGGGGTCATTTTTTGAATCCCTTTTTTTCCTAGTAATGGTTTTGGATTTATGTGGAGGAGAATCATTTGATAGGTATCTACAATATTGGTTCATGATATCTCGGTCTATTATATAAGATTTTTGCCACTAGAAGTTATTGGAGGAGGTTAAGAGGGAGTTTGGAGAAGTAAAATTGTTAAAAGTTGGATGTAGGGAGGTTACATGTCATGTTACTTGATTTCCTAGTGTGATGTTTGGTTTCATAGATAGTATGGTAAAGCATCATGATAGGTTTAGTTTTACACATAATTGAATAAGGATTCAAGGCATGTAATATTTTGGGGATTGAAAAATAAAATAAATCAGGAGGAAATGGGTTTTTTAGAGGAGGTAGACCTTGAGGGATTTCACGGCATGAATGGGGTTACAGTTCATGTAATACCCGGATGATTCAATATTTTAAAACATTCCATCCACATATTTTTTCACAAATACCACTATCCCAATATTCTATCATGTTCCATATGAACCCTAGGAACCCCATGGAGTTCTTCATACCCTCTTCCTCCATATTCAATCCATTGATCTTAGTGATCATTAATTGAAATTCCATAGTGACCTAAGGGACGTTCTCCTATCATTTTCATGATGTTTCATTTAGTTGGGTGTCATTCAATTTTATATCTACTCATCATGCCATGGATTGTTCTTATTCATGAATCCTAATGGGGTCACTCTCGATTTTTTTGGTGTTGTGGTTCCATGAAATCCTTGGATGAATGAATATATAGCTGAATAGGTGACCCGAGGACTGTTACATGATATATTCTCAGGCAAAGAACATTGAAACCACTTCATGGTATAGATTTTCTTGTTTAGGTTTATTTTTTCATAATGAGGGATGAATTTTTCGTTTTTACCCTCATATTATGGTTGTGATGTCTCAATTAAAGATAATGAATTGTATAATTGAATTGAAAGGGTATAGGGTTTTGTTGCATTATTTTTGTATCTTTTCTTATTGTTCGGGGTATATTTATTATAGAGGGAAAAAATATTAAAATAGTGGTCATTCAGTGATTCTTTTTCACTAGTTATATCTTTTATGTGGGCTACTCTGGATTTGGTTCTTTTAGTATCACACTAAATAAAAACTGGTAAATTCTGTACACTTGTCTAAGGAACGGATTCCCCATGACTGTATAACTTCTTTGATAACCATAATATAATAAAGTAGAAAAAATTATGGAATTCTTTATTCAAATTAAAATTAATATTTTTTTTGGTTTGTGTGGTGATAAAGTTGTAAGCATGATTGTGTGTTGTCTGTGGGTTTCTTGGTTATGTACAGATGAATGGTTTAGAAGGTCTGATAGAATTTCTTGTAAAGAGATTGAATGACTGTGGAAAGGATGAGCAGTTTTGTGCAGTGGGGCTGAAATCATGTTGTTCTTGGTTATTTTTTCTAGATTCCATTGAGTGTTGAGGACTTTTTTGGTAGGTATGGGTAATTCTATTAAAGTTTCACCAGTTTTGTGCTTTTTTTGTTTCTTGTTATTTGTTGTGCTTCATATTTTCCCTGATATAATCAAATGAATGCCTAAATAATTGATTAATAACGTGTGGGACTATCTTGGGTTGATTTGGATTACAAAATGAATAAATGAATTGTGAATGAAGAATGGTAATGGTTTACCTATATTATTTGGGAATTGGAAAACATTTGTGGAACGTTGTGTGGTGATTTCATTTAAAGGTACAGTGAAGTTGGATTTTTGGGAGCTGGTAATTTGTTTGATAACCCATAGTTTGGGTATGACTTTTTAGTATTATATCTATATATACATTTATTTTATTTGTGATTTCTATATGAACCCCCACCTAGTTGATAACTACATGCCAAACACCCCCCATCGACATGGTGGTGGGGGAGTTTCAAAAACATCACGGTGGGAGGATGGATTGTTGGCCACCAACTATTCCATGCTCCATCTTAAAGGTGACATTATCCCATAATTCTTTCGGTAGTTTTTGGTTTGAGTGCCCTAGATGTATGTAGTTGAGTTGTTTTTTCCCAGGATTCTTTGGGATAAAATTTGTTGTGTTTTTCTAGGATTCTTCACGATGAGATGTTTCGATCTTTCCCATGTGTTTTTGGGTTGTGAAATGGTATGTGTACTTGTTGTTTGTTGGTGGGATGTGATGCGGTATGGGGCCTAGGTTTCTGAAGGTGAGATTTTATGTGGATCATGGCCCTGATGATGGGACGAGATATAGTTGCAAAGCCCAGGTGTCTACGAGAATGTTGTGTTGGGGCATGTTTGAATGAGGTGGGAGCACCATGATGTTTGATGTTAGGTTGTGAGAGTGGCTAAATAGTGGGAAAGTGGTGTTGGGTACCCTATTATCAATGTTCACAATATTACTTTACATAACATTCATTATGTTGTGTGCATTCCATGGTGAGGTAGGGGTGGTCATTATACCTATGTAGGTGCAGTTTGGTTCTGTTGTTCTCTCATATATAAATTATTATGATTTTTTCTGAGGGGCATGGGAGAACTTGGTTTTCCCAATGAGTATACATGTAATCACACCCTACATATATAAAATAATTTTCATTTTTCCAGACGAATTTTTTAGAATGTGTGGGACTTTATTAACTTGTATCTTGATAATTATTATATCACTACCTAGGTATACTATTGGTACTTACTTTGGAGACTTTCTATTTTTTTATAAGTTTTATTTTAAACATGCATGTTGGATGGAGTTGTTTTTACTTTATATATATTAGAGTTGTTTTGGTATGAAAAATCTTATATCCTAATCTTGTTTCATTAAAAATGGAAATGCCACCCTTTTTGTGAGACTTGTATACCCTTAGTGGTGGTTGCCACTCTGGGGCCTACTAGAGGTGGGACTCAGGGTTCATTATCTTCCTTTCATCATTTCCAATCTATGAGGGGCATATTTGGAGATAAGGGGTCATGAATATAAGTATCTTTTGATAATTATTTTTGTATTCATTTTTTTTATTATTTTTATGTTTGGTGAAATGAAAACAAAATTATTGAAAGAGTGTTGATCAATACACTAATTGTATAATATAAATTGTTTCTTCATTTTGAATTCCATCATTTAGTAATATTTTATAAATTTCAATGTGGTTACAAAATTGATATTATTTATGTATAAATTTCATGATCTTGTTTTCTATTAAATTATATGTGTATTGATTATTCACTCTAACATATTTTTTATGCCTTTGGTAAACATGATAGGTCATGTTGTGTTATTTTAATTACTATACATCTGATATCATCATTTATTTTTATTTTCATTAACTAATTTTTGGTAATTTAACATTCAATGGTTTATATGAGGAATATTAATGTTTTTTATTTTTATGATATGTTTTATGAATCTAATGTAATATGTAAACTATTTTTATTTGTACTCTCCAAATGTGATTAAGTTGTTCAACTATGTGGGATTTTTTTATCTTCTTAATTATAGTGATGAAATATATCAAACAATATCAATGATTCACTAGGTTCAATGTTGATAAAAATTCTAGGGGGTTCTAAAATAGTCTATAACAAGGATATATCTTGTAAATCCTCATATTCCATTTAAGAAAACATTTCAAAAAATATGATGTTTTTTCACAAGTCTATGAAGATAAACTGCATGTTTTTTTACTTCTATTTATATTTGTAGATGCAATAAAATATATTAAATTATTCATTCTTTATTTGGGTGTAATTATTTATAGAAGAAATACTTGGACTTAATGATAAAATTTATAACATAAGATTATCAAGTGCATATTGAGAAGTTTTTCACATCAATTCAGTCAAATAGTCTATGTACTGAAGGAAAATGATATGAAGTAGCTGATTTTTGATACCTAAACCAACACTCATGTCACATATTAGAATGTAAATGATGATATTGATCCTATGAAAAATGATCCCTTTATTGAGGTGGAAATTATGTCCATGAGGAATATTACCATATAGAATATAAATAATGTGGAAGAGGTTGATAAAGTCATATCTTTCATTCCCTAAAATATGTAAAGGGGAAAATAAATTTTAAAAGAAATCTTCGACTCAAACACTGTTGATATAAAAAGTTTGGTTGTCTTATAGTATGGTTCAACTAAGATGTTTCGTGAAAGTAATGAGAATATTGATGTTCACATGAATAAATACTCAGCAGATATGAAATAAAAGAAATGTACGGTCATATATTCTTTTAAAAATATCATTATTTTATAAAAATATAATAGTATAGAACAAATTGGGGACGTTGAAATTTAACATAGAAAATATCATGGAAAATATGTTTTGTGGACACTGTTTATTGTTTTAGGATAAGGGGGGAATGTGATGATGATAATGAAGTATACATCTAAGGAAGAGATGATATCCACTGTGAATCAATAAAAACATGGAAGAGATATAAATTAATATATCCATAATAAATAAACATAATAGGGTGATTTACGATTCAAAAAAATATATTAAGGAACAATAATAGGTCTAGTATGAGTTGATGGTACAGATTGAAAAGCATAAATTTATGAGGCTATTAATATAATTGAAGGTTGTTGACTACAACATCAAATATGAAGAGGAGGCCATATTTATCAATTGTTTCACAACCACATTGAAAGACATTGTGAAAACATACAAGATCTTAAATAAGGAGTTTCTAATGAGTGGTTAATGTTAAAATATCATCAGAGACTCTTCAACCCTTGTGTGACATTTATAATTTAGAAAAAATATGTGATGGAAAATTTCATAGTGGAAAATGGTGGTCCGTCTAAAAAATAAATCATTTATATAATAAGTAAAACATACAACAAAAATAAAAATATTGTATGGGAAAGGGTAAAAATTAGACAGTAATGATGGTCAATTTAATTCCAAAAGCTCAAAATATAATGGTAATGGATTATATGGGTTATATAATCCATGTGACAACAAGTTTTGTATTGATGAAACACAAGAGTTCACCCCATATCAGGTGTTATTTTTATGGGGTTGTGGGAAATTCTCTAAAAAAAAATTTCCATATCCAAAAGGTAAAAAATGAAATGAAGATAAATATAGAATCTCAATATATTATAATATTTTATGTATAATTTCTTCATTCAAAAATTTTGGATTGGTTATTTTAGTAATATGTCCTATAATTTCTCATCTAAAATATTGAAAAATATGCTGATGATGACCCAAAAGGTTGTATGCACTGCACTATGATTCAAAAGTCATATTAAAAATTAAATTTTTAGAATTTAAGCTGATTTTTTTCATCATATTTTAATGAATATCATGTATGTTAGTCGACAACAAGTGTAGTTACAATGATATTGATAAAAATAGATATGGATATGATGTTATTTCTGATATTTCCCAAAAAGAGTCCAATATTATGGGTGTATAGATCATTGACAACATATTTACTTACAATATGAAAGGAAATAAGGATATAATCATATTACTCAATAATTATATAGAAATTTTCATAATAATAAATAATAATTATGTTCAATGAATTATTGACATCAGAAAATATTTGTTTGTGGAAAAATATATGAGATTAAAAAATTTATTTCATATTGAAAGACTCAATCACAATTTTCTATATGTTTGTCAATTTTGTGACTTGGGATATTCAATTAACATTACCACAAATATGTGTATCTTTATGGAAAAATATATTTCATTTGTTTTGAAATGGAACTATAAAAATTGGAATGAATACCTTGTTAATGGAGAACAAAAATAGATTCTTTCCAAGGAAGAATAAAATTTTTGTATTATAAGAGGCTACATCATCTAATCCAAAAATATTTGGAAAATATATTGAAAAATAATGGGGCATCATATTACTCTAAACTATCAGGGTATTTTACCCACACATGTTATGTTTTCAAAAAGGTGGTAGTTACTGATAATATATACAATGTCAATGAACTATTTTCAATTATAGTACATGAATTGTGGCATATTGATTTGTGTGCGACAATATAACTATGGTATTTATATGGGAATGGGTACTATATTTATTTCATTAACAATTATTGAATGATTGTTTATATGATAGTAATCCCTCATAGATTTGTGGTTTTTATTTTCACTGCTAAATATCAGAGGAAGGTTGAGTAGATTCTAGAGAATAAATTTCTAATTTTTCAATCAAGCAATGTAATAGATTTCACAGATGGATATGTTAAGGATTATCATGATACGCATGGTATAAAGTAAAAATTCTAGAAAATAATTAATAATTAAAATAATTGGGTAGTTTAGATGAAAAATTATATCAGAAACAATATGGATATATATTGATTTATATGGAGATATACCTATAAGACATGTTTTCTAAAGAAGAAGTACTAACATCCGTTAAAATATATAAAAGATATTTTATGTTTTTGTGAGAAGATAATACTATATATTTTTAATGGTATGAAAAGAAGAAGATATTGAAATAATTTTGAATAATTGAAAGTATGTAAATAATTCTTAACACGTAGAATCACAATTTTTTTGAGCCTCATGGAGATGATGTAATTTTCAATATCAACTCAAGAATGGGAAAATAATATAAATTCCTAATTAATTAGATAAGAATGGATGTTGAATTAAATTTTGTATCTATAGTAAAAAATTATTAGAATAGTTATAAATAGAGTATGATTATTCTAGAAGGTATTGATGAATATTGGAGTATCTTAGGGGTGTACAAGGAAAAAATGGATTTTTAAAAAAGAAAATACTTATGAATAGGATGATGTTAGACCTGAATCTACCCAACTTTTAAAATGTGTAGATGAAATTGATGAGAATAATATTAGATATGACTATATAGATTGAGTATATATTTGAATAATGATATCACTATAAAATATATCCATCTTATCATAGGTAGAAAAAAACTGCATAAGGAAGCTACTAGATATGGGAATTGGGTTCTGATAATGAAATAAGAGCTTGACCAAATTGAAAAAAATATGATATTGTATATTGTTTTGAATCTCAAGGGAAAGAAAATTATCATAAATAAATGGGTATTCCATAAAAAAATATGGAAGAGAGAAATTTTATTCAAAAAGGTGAATGATGTTATAGGGATAATCTTAGATCGTGGGTATTGATGTTTAGTTATCCTTCTCCTCCATTACATTTCTAGAGATAATTAAATAATTTCATTCTATTATAGTGAAAATTAAATTCATGGTATTCCAAATGAATGTGAATTATACCATAAATTTTGGAGTTCATGTAGAATAAGTGTACATAGAGAAGGCAGATGGTTTTATTATCCAAAATTATGAGAATGAAATTTGGTAGAAGAAAACTATTCATGGGTAAAATAATCCACCAAGATCATAGTTTTCAATACTGGATCACTACTTGAATAATCATGGTTTATAACAAGGTAGAGTTTATAAAAAAATCTATTTCAATAATGTGAGGGATAAAAACAATATGATTTTGGTATAAATAAATGACATAATCTTTTAAGGATTAAAGGAATTATACTACAAAAAGTTCTCAAAATTATGGATATGTTTGTTCAAAATATCAATTTTTAGGAATCTAAATTTTTGTACTTAGTCTACAGGTATTATAATGATGGGATGTTACTTTTTTTACCTTAATTAAAATATATTAAGGAGGTTATAGAAATATTTACAATAGATAATTCCAAAGTGATAATGATATAGTTTTCTTCCTGAATAATGATTTCAATTGATGTTGATGGAAAGGTGTTCAATGACATACATTATTTGTACATCATAGGGATCCCGTTGTACATAATATCAAATTGACCCAATATTGTTTTTTCACATGTAATGATGCATAATAGTATTGTAATCCCAAATAAATGGATATTCTTATAGTGTACATAATATTACCATATATCCTAGGCGTGGTGCAATTTGGTTTTTTACAGTAAGACAACTTAAAAAACTTATTGGGATATACAGTGGTAGATTTGGTCAGTTCAATTTTTTATATAATATTGACATCATATGGTGTGTTCAATATTAGTTTAATTAATATTTCATGATTTTTAGAATGAATACAACATTTCTCTGAGCGCCAATAATGATGAATATATCATAACCACTCAATATTAGATGCAATTGTTGGGGATGAAGAAGTATATTGAAGACTTGGGGGTTGAAGGGAAGTGTCTATTCAAAAATAGTTGTGATAATTCTGGTTTTATTAATCTTATAAACAATAAATTCAATCACACAAGTACATTTCATGTCACTCTCATTTTTTTATTCATTTTATTTATTTTATTTCTCTTGGTGTCGGGTGATTTTGTGTAAGTGCGGGTGAGTCCCTGTTTAAAATTTTAATGTTGGGATGAGTTTATGGTTTGGGATAGTGCACAAACACTGTGCCTTTAAGACGCGCAGCCTGCTTGGGAATGTGGTTTCCTCTTGGGTACTTGCAGCCCGCTTGCAGTCCGCTTGGGTACCGTATGGTGTGCGAATACCGCACAGTCATCCAGTTTTATTGTTATTGAATTAGTTGGTTGAGAGGATAAATAAATAAACATATACGTGTATATATGTTTATATGTGTAAATATATATGTTTGTATATGTTTATATATAGGTATATGTGTCTATATATGTATATATATATATGTGTGTGTTCAAATATTTTTAAATGGTTTTATTATTTTAAATGTTTTGATAATAATAATTATTATTATTATTAACTAATTAATATTATTATGTTATTAAAATTTTTATTATTATGATTTGTATTGTTATTATTATAACATAGAAGAAGAATAAAAGAAACCCTAGGCTACTCGGTTACCCCTTTCCCCCTTTCCCGTCCCCCCCCCCCCCCGTCCCCCCTTCCTGTTCACCCCCCAACCTGCGCGTTGCAGCCCTGCGCCGGCCACATCCCGGCGCTCCGACCACCGGCCACCTCTGCCTTGTAGTCCGCCTCCACCAGCCCACCGTCGGCCCTCCCCCTGCTCCCTCACCCGACTGTACCTGCACCGCCCAGCCTCCAGTCGCGCAGCTGCCCCACTCTCCGGCCTCCTCCCGTGACATTGCCCTCTCCTATGCCAACCACCTGTAGCACCGCCTCGTCCGGTGGCCAGCTACGATGACCCCCCCATGTGCACCCCTCCACCAAAATCAATACCCTCTCTGCTCGCACAGCCTCCTGCTTCGCATAGCCCCTTATCGGCGTGATTCCGGTGGACCCCCTCTTTTTCCCCTTATTTTGCAGTGCCGCACTAGCCTTCCCGGTGCGATTCCGGTGAACCCGATCTCCCCTTCTCGGCATGTTTCCGTCGAACCTGACCCCGCCTGTTCGAAGGCCAGCAATGATGAACTCGATCCCTTTTGCGCAGCAACTCCACGCTACTTCGGCGTGGCCGGAAATCCTCTTACTGGGTTCAGGATGGGTGTTTCATGTCATGCCAGATCGCATCCCACCCTATGCCACCGAAGGAGTAGCAATTCAGATTGCTTCATACCTATCTCTGTTGTTCACAGGGTGTGTTTGGACTCACTGCATGTTTTCTAGGTTCACCGCCACAATCCAACGTGTGTTTTGTTATAGTGTGCGTGTTTATTTTATTGTTGTTATTGTGTTTTTAATTATTTATATTTTATTTATAGCATGGATAATTATTTTGGTGTGCAATCTTACTTAGACGTGTTCTCATGATCACCGTCGCTGTCTGAGGTGATGCCTTTAATTCCTTACTTTGTTTCACACTTTGTTTTTGGGTTATGTTTATATTTTTGAGTCCCTGGTATTTTTTGGTTGTGCGTTGGTCCACGCCGCACTGATGTTGGGTGCTGACTGTCTTGTTTGGCTGTGGTGAAATTTTTTTTCTATTGTGTGCGCTTTTTTGGGAGTGCGGGTATGTCAGCAGATCACAGTGTGTTTTTGAAAGCATTGGCTCAACAAAATCCTTGAGGTCGGTGTTTCCAACCATTTCCCTTTTTTATTCATACCTTGAGCACTTGAATGTTTTCAATTAATTCTTTTATATCGTTTCATTTCTATTGTGTTCATGAAAAGCATCTAACATAGTTATATTGTTGTTTTAAATTTCTAAAAGTGGCTTTTAATGTTGGTTTATATGAAATGCATAGGTTCTTTGTAGGGTTAAATTGAGTGTCTTGTGATGTGTTTGGTTATAATTGATAGTGATTGTGTTTTGGAAATGTATGATTTGGTTTGGTGTGTTTGTTTGAAATAATGATGAACCAATAGGTTGTTTTAGAAATGTTTTGGAAATCGTGGTTGGTTTGAAAGATGCAATATGATTTTATAAAGTGTTGTGAAAGAATTGGGTTTGGTTTAAAGGATAAGTGATTTATGAAAATGGTTTCTAAGGCGATTATTCTAAAAAAACTAGATGTGCCCTTGGGTGTTGGCACATCCATGGGAGCACTAGGTGCTCGCATGGATGAGCCTCCAAATGAAAGTGACACATAAAAACTATATTTTTTTAAAACTATGTTTTTGATGGAATGGATTTTTATTTCAAAGACGGATAAAAAGAAGTTGGCCTGGTTGGCCTTTTGTGTGAGCTGAATGGTTGTTCAGTGTGAAGGCCCATTTGGTATTGGGTTTTGAATGGGGTTTTTGTACTGACTTTTCGGAAAAGTGTGTGTGCCTGATTGCCAACATAACTCATTTTTGAAATGTTTTGAAATTGCACATGCTGTGAAGGCCCTGTTTGCACCTTGTTGAATGTGAATGAATATCATATATACATATTTTTGGGCATCTCTACAGGGGGACTTCCCTTCGAGGGTTGTTGTGTAGTGGTGTTCGTGTAAGGGGATGGCAAGTGCGGTGAGATGAGTCATGCATGCAAGGGCCTAATACTTACACATTATTAATGAAATCACCATGGGTTCCTGGGATTCTTATAGATTATCGAGTGACGGTTGCTAGAAAACCCCTATTAGATGGGTTGGTTCCCCCTTGATAGATAGGCCTTGTGGGGCATACCACTGGTTAACTATTAGGGTGGCCGGTTAGTGATTGACTAAGAATTATCACGCCCGCAGGTAGTCTGAAACTGAGTACGTCCAGGTGTTTTCTAGGGATGTTTGGGATCTCCCATGGTTATTTCTTATATCTTCTTGTTTAATTTTACTTGCACTTGGTTTCCATCATTTACTTATTACCTATTCTTCTTTTTCGCAAATGTGATAATCATAGATTTGAAATTCGGTTTTCAATAAATTCATTGTTTTGGGAAAATGGGTTGTGGTGTGTTTTGGTTATTTTTTTTAGATGGTAAATTAGGATCCTTTTTCCTTTAAAATCTGAAAACCCTATTTTCTATCTTTGTATGTGCAAACTAGTGTTTTTGGGATTGTTTCTAGAAATTGGTCTTGGTTGGATTCTGTGGTTTACTTTGGAATCCCTACTGAGCATTTTTAATACTCATGCCTATTTTTATTATTTCAGTCGTAGGTTTCCCTCATTCAAGTTTCTGTGGCTGAGTTTCTCATTTTGGGAGCATTGTTGGCCTTGGTTGGGAGGTGACCAATGGGTCACATGGAGGTATATAAGCTGTTTGGATTTTTTTTCTTTTCACTGCTAGAGTTTAGTGCTTTTGTTCTGTTTATTATTATTTACTTATTTATCTTTTTTGGGCCAAATTGTTCCCAATGTTTTAAATTTGATGCCTGACACTAGTCACCATCTCGGGGGGATCTAGAATGCCCCTCGGGACTTTCCGCAAGCTGGCTTGGGCGACCAGTTCAGGTTCACCCTGGGCTAGTTCATGACAAAATGGTATCAGAGGAGGTTCTTGATATTTGGGTTGTCTGGTAGATGGAGATTAGGATTTTTCAGGACTCGGGAGGTAGGTTACGGGTTGGTGCTTGATCACCACCACCTGTGATGAGACCTGAGTTACCATGGGTAGTATAGGTTTCGAGTCTTTTGACTTTGGTTGTTCTAGTGTGAGGTATGATAATTAAGGAGAACTGGTTTAGGTTGTGGACTCACATGGAGTGGTGACCCATGTGGAGTCCAAGTGTCCAGTTCAAGGTTCTTTTAGTGATATACCTTACATGGGATATGGCCCACCACCATGTCACCGAGTTAGGCATATGCACCAGTTCCTCGTTATTGTGGTTTGTTGGTGTTTTTGGTTCATTTTGATCTCAGTCAACGTGAGTGTGTGTTAAAAATGAAAATGGGTTTAAAATGGAATAGCGTTTCCTTTAAATAGTTTTGAAATTGGTAAACTGAATTTTTAATGTGGGATTGTTTCGATTGGGAAAAATTTTATTTGTTGTTTGGATTTGATAAGGGAAAGAAGTGTTCGAACCTTGGTATTCCTTATAGAGGATCACATGTGAGTTGATATGTGTAGAGAGTGCATGGGAGCACTTGTCCAAGAGCGATGTACCCAGGATTGGGTGAACGCACATGTGATAGTCCATAAGGGGCCATAGGCGAGTTTAAAAATTTAAAAGAAATGATGGTTTTTGGAAATGAAATTTTTACTAATGTTTGTATATGTTTAGCTTATGAGTTTGTTTCCCTTGGATCGGGCTGTTTCTTTTATTAAGTTTTGGCTAGATGCCGATTTCAGTTGTGCTTTTTTTTTTGTTGCGAGTATGCCGTCCAGAAAGGTTGCTAAGGTTGCTAATGAGTCATGCCCAGTTTTCAGTTCTTTTTGCATGTTTCCTATCGATCAAATTAATCAATGTCCGAGAGGGGAAGTTGTGTGGTTGTGTAATTAGAGTGGGTCTTCAGGTTGTTGGGAACTCCCAGGGTGGTAAGTGTTCGTACCATCTCAGGTTTATTTTAGGGTCATGTTTTGAACTAGTGAAGGTGAAATGTCTCACCATCATAGAAGTTTGGGGTGTGTTTGATGGTAATTGTCTCTAGTGAGGGTCCCACATCTGGAAAGGAGTGCGTGCCGAAGGAACCTATCACCGAGACATCATCTCCGTCTGTGTTGACTTCCAGATTGTCTAACTATTCATTTATGTGACACTAGTATAGCCTCTTTGGGCATTCTAAGCCATCATCTTGCATCCCTTTGAAAACGCGCCACCATCGTGGATGTTTGAATAATTGAGGAGAAGAAGTTGGGAACTGAAGGATGCAAATGGATGACTAAGGCAGGAGATGCCTTAGCCATTAGAGCCCCAAACATAGCTCTTGGGGTGAAGCCCGTGCAAAGACAAGAATTGCCAAAAGTGTCTGGAACCTTGGTCCGGTCCATGTTTTAAGCCTTATGTAGGGAAGTATCCAATTTTTTCTTGTTCTATTCTTATCGTAATTATAATACCATCCTTGTTGTGGTTGTGCAATGAGATTGTTCTACTGCAATCCAAGTGGCCTCATTTTCTCTTGGTGTAGTTTCTAAATTGTTCAGATTATCTGAAGGGCGTCGTGTCCGTGACTAAACAACCTCATTTTGATCTTGGGGGTGGTTTCAACTGTGTAGTTTGGGGGGATATTTGGTTATGAAAAATTAATGGGTGTCGTTTCTGTTCTCTTTATTAGGCCAGATGCTTCTCTGTGGCTTTTCATTTATTGTGTTTCAGTTTTGTTGGGAATTCCTCCTTCCCGGTGTCTCAGTGTGCCAGTTTTTCCCAATATAGTTTCAATCCTATTGGGGGAGTTGTTCCATTAGCATTGAGAAGTTGGGATGAGTTTAGTTTGGGGATTTCCCACATTTACCCCCTAGGGTGGTGTGTTTGAGTTTCAAGGTCACTGTGTTAGTAAATTTATGTGGTGGGGAGAACCCTCTTGTGTTCTCCCCTCAACCTCGGACAATGATTGTACTCGAGGCGGTCAGTTGTGACTTGTGTTAGTAATGGTCACCCCGAGCCTCTCAATTTATTCTGGTTTTTTTTCTAGGCACAGACTCGAGTTATGATAACTGTTGGCTTGGTGACATTCTGGGGACAGAAAGTGTTTGTGGTGGGGAGAATTGTCACACTCATTTTTTTATTAATTTTATTAATTTTATTTCACTTAGCGTCGGGTGATTTTGCGTAAGTGCGGGTGAGTCCTGGTTTAAAATTTTAATGTTGGTATGAGTTTATGGTTTGGGATAGTGCGTAAACACTATGTGTTTAAGACGCACAGCCCGCTTGGGAACGTGCATTCCACTTGGGTACGTGCAGCCTGCTTGTAGTCCGCTTGGGTACCGTATGGTGCGTGAATACCGCACGGTCAACCAGTTTTAGCGTTATTGAATTAGTTGGTTGAGCAGATAAATAAATAAACATATATGTATATATATGTTTATATGTGTAAATATATATGTTTGTATATGTTTATATATAGGTATATGTGTCTATATATGTATATATATATATGTGTGTGTATTCAAATCTTTTTAAATGGTTATATTATTTTAAATGTTTTGATTATAATAATAATTATTATTATTATAATTAACTAATTATTATTATTATTTTATTAAAATTTTTATTATTATCATTTGTATTATTATTATTATTATAACATAGAAGAAAAAAAACCTTAGGCTACCCGGCTGCCCCATTCCCCCATTCTCGTGCACCGCCCCCCATTCCCCCCCTTCTTGTCCCCCCCCCCATCCTCCTGCGCACTGCAGCCCTGCGCCGGCCGCATCCCGGTGCTCCAGCCACCTGCCACCTCCGCCTCGTCGTCCGCCTCTACCTGCCTGCCGTCGGCCTGCCCCCTGCTCCCTCACCCGACCGCGCCGGTGCCGCCCAGCCTCTAATCGCACAGCTGCCCCGCTCGCCGGCCTCCTCCCTTAACGCTTCCCTCTCCAGCACCGACCACCTACAACGCTGCCTCGTCTGGTGGCCAGCAGCGACAACCCCCCCATGTGAGCCCCTCCAGCAAAATTCGAACCCTCCCTGCTCGCGCAGCCTCCCGCTTCGCACAGCCCCTTACCGACGTGATTCCAGTGGACCCCCTCCTTTTTTCACCATATTTTGCAGCACCGCACCATCCTTCCCGGTGCGATTCCGGCGAACTTGGCCCCCCCGTCTCGGCACGTTTTCGGTAAACCCGACCCCGCCTGTCTGTCAGCCAACAACGATGAACTTGATCCTTTTTTCACATCACCTTCACATTTCTCCAGTGTGGTCAGGAATCCTCTTACTGGGTTCACGAAGGGTGTTTTGGGTCATGCCAAATCACGTCCCACCCTCCGCCGCCGAAGGCGAAGCAATTCAGATCAATTTCGACCGACCGTCGTTGTTCGCGGGGCGCGTTTGGCCTCACTGCGTGTTTTCTAGGTTCACCACCACCATCCAAAGTGATTTTTGTTATCTCCGACACGTTTATTTTATTTCCATTATTGTGTCTTTAATTCCTTATATTTTATTTATAGTATGGATAATTATTTTGGTGTGCAATCTTGCTTCGACGTTTTCTCAAGATCACAGCCGCTGTCTGAGGTGATGCCTTTAATTCCTTACTTTGTTGCACACTTTTGTTGGGTCGTGTTTATATTTTTGATTCCATGGTATTTTTTGGCTGGGTGTTTGTTCACGCCACACTGACATTGGGTGTCGACTGTATTGTTAGGGTGTGTCGAAATTTTTTTCTAGTGCGTGCGCTTTTGTGGGAGTGTGTGTACATGAGCAAATGGAAGTGTGTTTTCGAAAGCATTGGCTCGGTAAAATACTAGATGTAGGTGTTTCCAACCATTTCCATTTTTGATTTTAACCTTGAGCACTTGAATGTTTTCAATTAATTCTTCTATATCGTTGCATTTCTATTGTGTTCATGAAAATCATCTGACATAATAATATAGTTGTTTTAAATTTCTGAAAGTGGATTTTAATGTTGGTTTATATGGAATGCATAGGTTCATGGTATAGTTAAATTGAGATCCTTGTGATGTGTTTGGTTGTAATTGACAGTGATTGTGTTTTGGAAATGTAAGATTTGGTTTGGCATGTTTGTTTGACAAAATGATGAACCAATAGGTTGTTTTAGAAAAGTTCTGGAAATGGTGGTTGGTTTGAAAGATGCAATTTGCTTTTATAAAGTGTTGTGAAAGAATTGGGTTTGGTTTAAATGCTAAGTGGTTTATGAAAATTGTTTCTAAGGTGATTTTTTATAAAAAACTAGATGTTTCGTTAGGTGTTGGCACATCCATTGGAGCACTGGGTGCTCACATGGATGTTCCTCCAAATGAATGTGGCACATAAAAACTATATTTTCTTAAAACTAGTTTTTTGATAGAATGGTTTGGTATTTAAAAGAGGGATGAAAAGAAGTTTTCCTAGTTAGCCTTTGGTGTGAGTTGAATGGTTGTTCAGTTTGAAGGCATGTTTGGTATTGGGTTTTGAATGGGGTGTTTGTACTGACTTTTGGGAAAAGTGTGTTTGCCCGATTGGCAACTTAACTCATTTATGAAATGTTTTGAAACTGCACATGTTGTGAAGTCCTGGTTGGCACCTTTTTGAATGTGATATAATTCCATATATACATATTTGTGGGCATCTCTATAGGGAGACTTCCCTTCGAGGGTTGTCGTGCAGTGGTGTCCATGTAAGGGGTTGGCAAATGCGGTGAGATGAGTCACGCGAGCGAGGGCCTCTTACTTACACAGTATTATCAAAATCACCATGGGTTCCTGGGTGTCTTATATATTATCGAGTGACGGTTGCTAGCCAGAACTGATTAGATGGGTTGGTTTCACCTTGGTAGATATTCCTTGTGGGGCGTGCCACTGGTTGGCTATTAGGGAGGCCAGTTGGTTATTGAATATGGAGTATCCCGCCAGTAGGTATTCCGAAATCGAGTACATCCAAGGGTTCTCTAGGGATGTTTAGGATCGACAATGGTTATTGCTTATATCTGCTTTTTTAATTTTACTTGCACTTGGTTTCCAGCATTTACTTATTACATGTTCTTATTTTGCACAAATGTGATAAACATGGATTTGAAATTCGATTTTCATGAAATGCATTGTTTTGGGAAAACGGGTTGTGGCGTGTGTTGGTTCTTTTTTGAGATGGTAAATCAGAATCCTTTTTCGGTTAAAATATGAAAACCCTATTTTCAATCTTTGTATGTGCAAACTAGTGCTTTTTGCATTGTTTCTGGAAAGTGGTCTTGGTTGGAATTGGTGGTTTACTTTGGCATCCCTTCTAAGAATTTTTAATTCTCATGCCTATTTTTATCATTTCAGTTGCAGGTTTCCGTCATTCATGTTTTCTTTTCTGAGTTTCTCATTTTGGGAGCAATGTTGGCCTTGGTTGGGAGGTGACCAAAGGGTCACATGGAGGTATGTGTGCTATTTGGAATTTTTTATTTCTGCAGCTAGAGTTTAGTGCTTTGGTTCTATTTATTCTTATTTACTTATTTATCTTTTTTTGGGCCAAATCATTCCCAATGTTTTAACATTGATGTCCGGCTCTAGTTTCAATCCCAGGTGGATCGGGAACGCCCCTCAGGACATGCCACGAGCCAGGTCAGGTGACCGGTTCAGGTTCACCCCGGGCTGGTTCTTGACATTTCACATTAAAATCAAGTGTTATTTTATGAAATACAAAGTAGATAACGTGTTAATAAAGATAGATTATGTTCCTAAAAAATGTTTTCCATAGTAATAATAGAAGTATCCTTACCCAATAAAGTATTTGGAAGGAATATTCTGGCCCTTATATTCTAGTAAGTGTACTATATTTAAATAGGGTGGGCGTGGGACCCCCACTCTTCAATTTATATTATGTCCTAACTTGTGTGTTTATATTTTTTATTTTCCTTATTTAAAACCAAAAATTAGTTACCTTTGGGTTTATTGAAAAAGGGGGAGAAATATTGTTCACAAAATGGTAGAGGGTTATCGCTTATTTTCGAATGAGATGATTAAGATTAATCACTAGGAAGATATCTTCTCGGTTAAAAGTTGTAGTTAGGATATATGATTAGATTCAATCATGAAGATGTTTAATTTGTTCTATAAATTATGATAAATCATGTAAATAAAAAACATTAGGTTCACGATGAATGATTTTTATAACACCTAATATTAACATACATAGGCATACCATTTTTTTTCAAAAAAACAACATATTTTTCACATACACAAACATGCACAAAGACCATGTTTTTTTAGTGCATCTGGAAACAAGAAATAAAAAATCTTTGTCTAGTGAATGATCTTCATTATTTCTCACAATGATCTTAACCTTTTGTACCCATACCTAAATCCATTATTTATTCAATGGGGAAATGAAAACATGATAAAGGGTGAGATCATATGCTCAGTAAGGGTAAAAAAGGGAGATATGTGACCATAACGTGATCAAAATAGTATGAGAACATATGTATAAATGTTTTCATATCATAACTTGCATATCAAAGATCTTATACATGAGTCATGTAATAATGATTGGGAGTTATTAAAACATAAATCTTATGGTAGTCAAGAACATAATCCATTAAAGAATACAATAAATAATAAGTCATGGAATTGTTTTAGGTCAATAAATATATAAAATGATTTCTATTGTAGTCAAGGAATCACTAGAAAGGCCAGCTCATTAGATTGGGTTAACTATCTATACCCTATTGAAAGTTAAGGTACACCCCCATGACTGTCTTAGGAGTCATGGATTACTCCTAAGACCATCTTAGAGGAAAAAGTCAATTACTAGAATGAGTTCAATCCCCATTTTGATCATTTCGATCTCATGAGATATAAATATATACCCCATTAATTATATGGAGATATAGGTCCCATATGTCACATAATGAGAACCATACTTATGTGCTCCTCTATAGTATAAATCATTCATCATATCTGAACTTATGGAATGGAATGGGATTCATAAACATTATTCAATCATAACATAACCCGTGGAAAATAAATGGATTTCATAAATATCATTCCATCATAAACATAAACCAACAATATGAATAATAGAGATAGTATCCATCAAATGTATCCATATTAAAACATAAGTAACATAAAATAATGTTATTGTAGATGGAAATAAAATAACTAGAATTGTATTCCCCATGAAGGTAATATATTTTTATGTATATTAAAATACTATAATATTCAGAAAAATACTCATAAAATACAATCATGGTAATTATATACACTACATAAAAGAAACATGTAGTTTTTAATGTATGTTTCCAATAGAAATAAAAGTGAGATAAAAATATCTTACTACTATAGTAACCTTTGTATTATTAGCCTCAGGAATGAGTAACATCAATTGAAATATTTAATATCATTAAATAAATTTAATTAATTTCATAAGTCAGAATGTACACCACACAACATGAATAAGTGGTGAATATAGAATATATCTTACATAAATAAAACTCTAATGAGAAAATCCTTACCTTATTTCCTAACACACATCATAATTGTTCAAAAATCATATATGATAAATATATGTTTGAAATAAATATATAATATAATATTATTAAATTATATCTAACCATATATGATTTACTTATAACCTTATATTAACTATTTATTATATATTCTATGTTAATGTTACATTTTGTGTAATAATAGCTTTATTTATTGCTTGTCTTTTGTTTTGTTATATTTTTTATCCTATTACTTATATCACGTTTTCATCATATAAATAATTATAGAAAAGAATTATATGTCTTATAAATTCATTTTAATTGTATTTATAATAATCTATAAAATATATAAATAGAAAATAAAATACTACGTACATTGAGATGGTAGGTTGTATGTATGCATGAATATTGTTTCCATTTTCTTATTGTACTTAATGAAATTAAGTGTATGTAATATATATATATATATAATATCATTAAGGTTTTAATAATATGTCACATATATTAAATACATTCACTAAACTCAACCTTAATACATTCAATGTTATGTGTGAACAACAAACATCGTTTCGAGGAGGCGTTACTCCAAACATCCACAAATGAAGTTATCATATTAACAAAAAATGGAAAACCAAAAAGTACGAATTAGATAATAATTAAATTATCATAAATAAATCATAAATATCACATTTATCATATAAAACCAAAATTTACATCATTATTCCCAACCATTACGGTGGAAATAGATGAACGAATGACCTTGGTTTGCGTGGTGGTTGTCTACCATAATGATGAACGATAGCTATGTTTCCATTTGATTAAAGTGTGTTTGAGTTTTGGTTGAAACCTTAATAATAAAACATCTTAGTATCTTTATTTTACTTATGTAATTATACAAACATGAAATAAAAATAATTTAATGTATTTAAGGAAGAAATAGAACAAAAAAATTCATTGATGAACGTTAGCTCTGCTTTGGGTATCTCTTTTTGATTTTCACAAAATGACTTCATTGGTTGGATTTATTCCCTATGTAAGGATTCTATGATGAATGGATGTATCTTTTTAAGATATTATGATGGATATTTTTGGATCCCATTAGGTTTTATAGTGTAAAGATAAGATAACAAGGAGTTCCCTTTTAATAGAGAGGGGTGGGGCACTTTTTTAATTTCATTAAGGATTGATTTATAATAAATTAAATCTCAATATAAATACCACCAAAAACGTAGTTATTCTAAGATAAGATAATATAAGGTTGTAGTATTGTAAAAAATATATTTTAGACATATTTTGGAATTATTTTAAACCTTATCATTTTGTTTACCACTTAGTTAACATATTTTAATTTTAAATAAAGTAACTAATATTACAATATTAAAAGGTTATAATTTTTTACTTCCATGATTTAAATTAAATAATTGATGCATAATTGATTAAATTTTAGAACATATATAATTTTTTAATTTTTTTTTATTATTTTAAGAAATTTAATAAAAAAACATTTCATAAAATATCTTCACTTTAGATTTTGACACTATTCATTACATTGGTCATAAGAGAATAAACCCATAAAGAAAAATTTGAACCAATTAATTTTATAAATACCTAATATTTTATATTCACCTATAAAATTAATGAGTACCCTTTCAAATTAAATTATATTTATTTTAATATTTTTAATACCAGAGAAATGAGTTTTTCATCACTTGAATTGTTACTACATCATCCTTGTGCCATTATTTTTTATAATTATTTATTCACTAAAAATAATAATAATTTACAATGATTTACATAAGTAATTAATAATTAATAATAATTTATATAGTTTAAAATATCATCTATATAACCATATAATAAAAATATTATAATTTTTAAATGTGTGAGAGTGACAATTTTCATGCTCTCTTATTTTAATAATTTTGAAGTTGCTTTTTGAAAAAAGTGTACATTAAATTATTAAATTAATAAAATTATGTTCTAATGTTAGAATTAAATTCAATAAATAATTTTTTAATGTTTTATTATCATTTTATAATCCTTATAACTTTTTTATTAACATAAATTACTCAATTTTACCCTTTATTAGGTAAAAAATTACCAATGTTACAATTCATATTGTCCAATAATAAAAAGACATATATACTAAATTTTTTCCATGTGATTCCAAAAACATAATTCATTTTTAAAAATTAAAAACATAGAATGGGATAAAATTTAATTTAATATTAACCCTATATATGGGGTGAGTAAAACAATTTTTAATGTGAAAGATTTTAGATGACTGAAATATTTTTATATAAAACATAAATCTAGAATTGATTAAAATGTAATAAATTGGATTAAATTATAAAAATTATATCTGATTATAATTTAAAAACAATTAAAATTATAATTAAAAATATAAGTTGATTTTTGAAAAAAGCTATTTCAATTAAAATTTAGTTTTTTTTCAATATTTGTCAAAAAATGAAAGTTATCAAAGAAATAAAAAAAATTAAACCAATGTAATTTTTTAAAGTAATAATTTAAATGAAAAGGATATTTTTTCAAATATAATTTATAGAAGTTTTCAAAAATTTATTTTTAACTTGTGCATTACCAAAAGGTGAAAAAATGCCTTTTAGAAAAATACATCTTTTATACATAAAATTGGATTTGTTCTTATATCCGAAATATAAAACACATAAGATAAAGGTTAAAATTTATATTAAATATTATATATATATATATTTCATTAATTGAATCCAAAATGTTTTATTAGGTAATTTATTGGTAGAAAACACATTTTTACACATTTAAATAGTTTTTATGAAACAAATAGTTCTTTTTTTTCAAAAGGGTTGGACATGATTAAACAATACATTATTAATTTTTTTAATCTATTTAGTACCCACAATTCTAATGTATAGGTTTTAATTATAATTTTTTAGTAATTAAATTTATAGAAAAATTTATTTAAACTCAGTACTTTGTGTAATGAAATCTAATTCAGTATTGCATTTAACGCAATATATCACGAAAAATAAAATATATTTTAAAAAATATATTTCATAAAAATTTCATTATGTTACAATTTTTATTGTGTCCATTTGATGGTTTTTTCTTCTGATGTTCTACTCTTTGTCGGTAAATTAATATCAATTAAATTTTTTATCAGGAAAGATTCAAAATGTGGTTATGAAAATAAGGTGATTCCTTGATAAAATCTACATATGACCCTTGTTTGTCATGTAGAGCATAGATCAAGTATGATTAGGGTATATTTAGATTAATTAATTCACCTATATTTGGTGTCACAGAGTGTGAATGGTGGTTGAAGGGGGTTTTTAGAAAAAAAACACATCATGTATGTATTTTAACTTTTATTTGGTAATTGTGTTTACATAAATTATTAGATTTGAAATTTCAATAGTTCCTTGAAATTGATATTCATGAAGATGTGAATAATGGTTATGTTTTAGAGTTTTTTTCAAATTTTCATAGTGACATTAATCTTGAGAAATGTATAGTTTTCATGAAATATTTACACAAACCCTATAGGAATTATGGGAACCATAACATGGGTATGTGAAAACCATGGAAAGGCCATGACCACTCATTAGGATCATAGGATTTCATGAGGACCTTATAATTTATAGTGTCATGATAGTGTCTTTGGTCAATCACATAGATGATTAAATTGAAGGAGATGTCATCTGAAAAGTGAATTGTTTATGGTCATAATGTGGTGATATTATGTGGTTTGGTGGAATATATAATTACATTGATGAGTTTTAAATAATGGTTTGAATATTAAAATTATTATTATATGATTTATCATTCCTCTTAAATATATAAGGACCCCTATTCAGTAAATTTATAATAAGTAATAATATTAATAAAATGTAATTATTAATGGAAATTAAAATATGTTGGAAATAGTTTAATGGAGAAGTTTGAATACAAAACTTGAGTTTTTTTCTATGTAAAAAGATACATGGTGAATGGTGACTATGTAAGGTAGTATGAATAGGTCAGCCATATAAGAGAGTTCATAAAGTAGAAACACATGGGGAAGTTCACAAAAGGAATCATGTAGAGAGATCATACAAAGGATATTACATAGAGGTAGTAGTGAATATTGTCTTAAATAATCACAATAAATTAAAGGAGGAGCAGTTCATTAAGGAATTATATACAAAACAAAAAATAAATGTCAAATTTGAATTCATCCAATGGATGGATGAAGAGATTCATGTTAAACCCATTTTATTGTTAACTAATTAAAAACTAATAATAATCAATAAAATAGTCTTCTAGAGGAGTATAGTGTTAATATAAACTAAGAGACCATTGAGCTTTCAATGAGAGACGAGTCCTAAAGTAGGGGGATAGTTAGTTTCTTCTAAATATTGTATCAATTTTGAACATTACAGGATTATATTATATTGGGAAATTATCATTGCATGATATTTGGATTAGCCTAGTATAGGTATACATGTAAAATATTTTACGTCTCATACATGATTTCAATTTATATTTTTCAGTACATTGAAAATTAAAGATGGTATATATTTCTTTTGTGATGAAACCAGATACAAAGGGGGATTTATTTAGTCTGAAACACTTGTATTCTGCCCATGGTATTTAAACATGTTAGAAAAATAGTTTTATAAATTAATTTTATATTCTTGTGTGGATGTGGGTATACATTTTTCTATAATTGAATTGCATGTTTCTCCTAATATTGCAGAGGATGTGATTTAATTTTGATTATTGTGGATCATTTTATAATATTAGACATCTTTATATTGATAATGTAGTTTTTTATGGATTCTATAGTGAATAGGTACAATGATTTGATGTAGAAACACTACAATATTTCTAGAATGGTTATATATGATCTAAATCGTCAATTTACATCACAATTATCAGGATTTTTAAAGAATAAATTTAGTTCTCATGTATTATATATTACTTATTTTCTTCCTCATATGGATGGAATGAATGAGAATATAATTAAAATGTAGGAGGAAATATTATATTCACATGTTCTATAATATGGATTTCTATGGTCGATCAACAAATTTTTTTAGTACATGTATAACAATATTTTTCATTCAACCAACAATCTATCTTCATTTGAAGATTTATATAAGTCTAATGGTTGATAATTATTCTTCAATAATGATATTTTGGATTCTATTTTCCATTGACTAGATGTGTTATGTATAAAGATCCATTAGGTGTAAATGGTTTTGGAGTGGATAAAATAAACACAATAATATAAGAATTTTTATGTTAATTAAAGTATTAATCTATTTGTTTTAATATTTCTGACCCCATTTTATTTAATGTTTCACCAAGTCATTGCAAGAAGAGGTTTTACATAGATAATAAACATTATCATTAGTTAACTCTTCCATTAGAGGTATTAAATTTTTTTGGGTGGTGATTTATCAGTTAGTCCTTCATAAATAGTTTTATAATATATGTCATATCATTAATTTTCATATATTCATTGTTATCATCATGATGAATCTCATATAATTTGTTATGGAATATTCGATTTTAATGATGATTCAATGATTATTAATAGTAAAATTAACTTAAAATTAATACATTATTATTCCAACACATGAATTGATAAAGTGAAAATAGATTAATTTAACTGCGAAACACAATAATAGATCCATTAAAGGAATATTAATGACTACTATATTCAATATCCCTAAATAATTTCCAATGAACATTGTTTACCTTGGTGTCTGGTTCATCTAATAGAAGATCCTCCAACTGAAAGTCCAACTTTTCCTTTGTCTGGATGTAGTTCTCAAGGATTATTGTCACATTATGGAATCCTTAAATTATAATTTGGTCTTTCATGTCGATCTATGTATAATATTCCTCATTGAGAGTCACCCATAACGATCTCCCCACAATTCGAGAGGATTCTTCTTTAGTAGCATTGAGTGAAAAAACCTACTCATACACTTCATCTTCCGATCTCATAAGAAATTTGAAGGCTTGCTAAAGAACATCACATAACTTTGACTGGTGATAAATGTACTTAGAAGAAATATGTGTACCATTGTACATCTTATTGTCTATCAACTTCTATGAAGATCATGTCACTATTGAAAGTGGAAAAAATGAGTAATCCTTCTTCTCTTTATGGGTAACCTTCAAGCTCATATTTCCCCTTAGCCTCAAAATCCTACCACCCAGAACCACATACTCTATTTTTCAAACCGAATAACTAAAATAGGCATCACCAAACCTATTCCTAGGGACCCTGTTCTAAATGATCGATGTCCTGGATTGATCTTTATTAATCTTCTAAACTGGATCATCAATCCCCTTATGATGGTTTTCAAATTTTACAACAGTGTTGAGGTCACCATCATATATAACATGCCTGAACATTTCTATATCCCCAAGATGAAAGAACCCTCACCCTATATGAGTGGCCTCACAATCAACATGTTCATCATGAGACTCATTGACCTAAACTTCATAGTGTCCAACAATGTTGTCTGAGGAAATCTAATGGATGACTAAACCATCCAGAGAGACCTCCTTAAAAGTAGATTCCCAATATATACCCCATAATCATTTTATGGTGCATTTTTTATTTTACAACGTGTTTAAATTTATTTTCCATTTTGTTTTTGTGGCATGGTGTCATTACTTTTTTGGAGTTATATCTCAGGGCTATTGGGGTTTTATTGATATTAACTTTATTCTCATTTTTATTTTATTATTGAGGGTCTAAATTATTTTATAGGAATCTAACATAACATCATTAACATTTTTATATCATTACACTACATAATTATATTGTTATAGGCCTGGGGAGGTGGTTTGGAGGAATTCAGAGTGTTTTTAAAATTTATTTTCCCAAATATAGACTGGAATTATAATATAATATCCGGACATTGTAGTGTGATTATTTATTTTGTGCATATTGGTTGTTATTCTCTAGTGTGGTAATATGTAAGTGTTAGGAACATGGAATATGTTTTTTGTACTTCCCTAGAGAAAATGATATTATAAACTGGGTAATTTAATATGATCTAAGATGTGTAGATCATGGATTGATGAATGTGGATTTCTATATGAGGATCCTAAAATTAATAATAAATATGTTGGTTTGGGAATGAAATCTCAGAAGTAGATCTTACAAAAAAAATTCTGACTTGTATATTTTGTTTGAGAAGTGGTATATCTCATGTAATTTCTTACAAATAATAAACTTTTATTATTGTTTCAGGGATCTACATTCTTCACCATGTATTCTATAATTTTTTTTTTATTTTTCCATTTTGCAATTTTTTCACTATAGTGATAGAAATTGTGTAATGGGACACATTTGATACATGCGAGTTAAAATGGAAGGGATATGATTTTCATTATGATCTTTAGAGGATGATGTGTTTCAGAGTGACTATTGGTGTGTTTTCATGACAATTTTTAATTTTTTTTATTTAATGTGGTTCTCACTTTAACATTATATGGATATAATATTATAGTTTTTGAATTTCTATTGCATTATAGTGTGATGATATTTATTAGTCCTGAACCTTTTCATTTCTAGTATTAATAATAATTTATGATCGATTATATATTTTATCATATTTTAGGAATTTCTTTTGGACTCTATGTTATTATATATGAGCCCATAGAGATCATTAGGAATCTATTTGAATGTTTTTTCCCTAGGTTAAGAGATATTTTCCTCTTTGAGATGTTATGTTATTCCATCTATTATTCTTCTTTATTATCTCTTATTTTTTAATATTTAATAGTATATATAAGTTGTGTTATTCTGGTTTTTGTTATTTTTGTAATAGAAACTAATATGGATGGTTTTTATGTATGATTTTTAGGTATACATTAAGGTTTAGAGACTTGTGGTCATCTTTCTCTTCATATTAATATTATAAAATCTTCAATGATTTGAAAGTGGTTAAAAAACTATGAATTTCACTTTATCATACTTGAGTAATTTTGGAATTACTATTCCTTTATTTTAATTTATTTATTATTTAAAATAACATAAATATGTAAATTAACTACACTAATGACATAAAATAAAAAAGCGGGTTCTTTGTGATTTTTTACAGATTCCATGTTACTGATTTTATGTTTATATATCTCAATTTTTATTTATGGATATGGATACTATTTATTTTCTATGAATATTTCAATATCTCAATTAAAAAAAGGTTAATAACATAATAGTTGTAATGAATCTTTCGATTTTTTATCATGAAATTAAAGTGATATTGGTTATCCATGAGATTCTAAATTTATATAAAAGTGTTATTTCAATAGGGGAAGTTTGAATTCCCTATTTTTATAATTTTGATTGACCACTACTATGATCATGTTGGTATTAGGTGTATATATAACGTAAATGTGAGTTTTTTTAAAGTTTTCATGTGAAGAATATGGTATTATAAATTCATTATTTATGAGTAACATGATTAAATAATGAAATTACAAGATATAATGAATGATTAATTAGAATTATAATGGGTAATTTGTATGATTCTATTAATTACTATCTTTTTTAATAAAAGCATTGGATGGTATGGAACGTAAGTTTCTTGAATAAACATAGTAAGTGATTATTGAATGGTCTGAAGTTAAATATAGATAATTGAACATAATATGGTCATAAACATAAAATCCTATAATTCAAAAAGGATTTAATAAAAATGTATGTCTTTTGTTTGTATGACTATTCATTATGGTTGATTTGGGTGGTTTAATATTTTTGGAGGCCATTGTTGATGTTCGATAGTGATGTTGATGTGGTAGATGAATGGAAGTATTGTGGGTAAATTTTATCCCTCATATAGAATGTTTTTGACTAATATAGTCATTATATATTACTATTATTTTATATTAATCACCACCTAAAATAGGTAATAGGATCAATTACCTTATGAGGATAATATTTTTAGGTGTTTTCCCCAACATGAAGGTTTTAAAGGGAATAAATAGATAATATACCCCTTATCTCAGCTCTCCCATCAAACATATAATGGGATTTAATGGAACATGGAATTAGGTTTGTGTATATATTCATTGGGATATAATATCTTTATATAAAATTATATATATATATATATATATATATATATATTTTTTAACAGTGTTGTGTGGGATTCTATGATTATATGGTTAAGGATTCATGGAAGTATAATGGAATGATGTTGATGTCTTTATTTTCCATATTACTCTTTTATAAAGAGAATGTGATATGTTATTGTGATATGAATTGTATTGAAATATTTGATAATTCAATTACATTAAAATTGTAATAATATTTTGTGGTTATGAGTATATAATGTTATATGGAATATAGTAGGATGGTACCACAAAATGTTTTCTGTTTTCGCGCTAGAGTGAAAAGATCATTGGGGGAGTGTTTCTTATTACATTTAATGATATATATTCTACTAATATTATGTATTAATAGTTAGATTCATTGTTTTCTGGTTGTAGGTTGTTGATGATAAGGATAGATAGCCCGGTATACATGAGTGTCATTTGTGACTTTTATTCATAGAGGTAGTTGTATGATTCATCAAAAAAAAATTGAAGACAATTTTGGGATGATAAATTTAGGTATATGTTTAGGCACATCAATCTCACTATATATTGGTTTTTTAGATTTTCAGCATCATTTTGGGGATTATTTTATATAATATAATACATGGAAAGATTATTCTTTTGGATTCACTACCATGGGATTTTTTTGGGTATTTTATTATGAGGCTTTATCTAGATTGGAGTATCATGTATTTTTGGGATATTGGATTTATTTTTCATGCTACTTATATTCTTGGTGATTTTCATTATATGTACATAGATTTATGAGGGAATTACATCCAATATGAGTGTTTTCTATCCCAATTTGTCAGCCACCAACTTGGGGTCTATTATTGAAAATCTACGGGAGTAACTATAGACGTCACATTCTTCCAAGGAGAAACTCCAGCGGGGGTGGTTTGGGAAAATATTAAATATTCAAGATTTCTTGGATAAATAGATGAAGTATTGAACACATTATTACATTGATAAAAATCTAAAAATCTATAATCCAAATAAGAAAAATGTGTGAAATCCCTCATTAATATGATTGATTATCTACTACCCAACATTGAATCCTATAACATCCTCTATCCTTAATAATAATTATCAACCATACCAAACAGTTATCATTTAGTTATCCCCTTAATAGTTCTTTTCTAAAAAAATCATTGTTTTCCACAATTATATAGGTGGATAATGTAATTAAATTTGGTAACACACAATATTTTTGTCATATGAAACACCAAAATCAACATAATATAGTTGACCTATAACCTTTAATTGAATGATAAAAATAAGAATGATCAGTGAATTTAGATATATTATCAAGAATATTAAAGTAATCGTTATTCAAATGAATATACTCTTTCATATTATCTATCAAAATGGTCATTAGAAAATTCCAGTGTTTCTAAATATTTGTATACCACATAGGCCATGTCATTTTCCCTTCACTTATTTAAAATAATGTACATTAATCATCATATTTCCCCATTAACAAATACCCTAAAAATATAACATTTCTACTTTTTAGACTATCAAACCATGAAAACACAAAATATTTAAAAATCTATAATTAATTATATATAGAGATAACTAGAAATCGTTCTGATAAATAAAAACATTAGGGTATCTTAGATTAGGAATAAGAATATTGGAAGTTAATTAATTCATTAATTTTAATCCAAATACTATTTTCTACACAATTCCAACATTGGAATATGAAATACTGATGCATGATATTTACCAATGTCTCTACTACAGACACTACAACACATCACTTTGGACATTCCGTAAACATGAATGTACATGAATCAGATCTTAGGGGGTCCCAAAATACCCATGTCATTATGAGTCTCCATTTTTTTCATCAGGTTCAAAGTACACTAAACAAAATTTATTCACCATCACATTCAATTCTTACTAGTTCATATCTCTGAACTTCATCGTATCCCTCAACTAAAATATTTGAATTTTTTTATTAAAACACACCTCTTTTTTTGGTAACCCTCCTTGGTTTTAAATTAAGTAAGGAATATGACCATAAAATATCACCTCAATTAGGCTATATGTTGAAAAATAAAATTGAGGGTATGTAGTCCATTCACGGTAGAGGTGTTACCCTACTTATAAAGGATTAAAAAATAAGAGAAAATATATGACACACTAATCAAATTTGTGAATTAATAAATACTAAAACTAAATACACCAATGTATTATCATAAATTGGAAAAAACCTAAAGAATATACAAATAAATCTTATGTTGTGGCCACAAAACATGAATAACTCTTAAATAACAATAATAGTTAATAACTACATGATACATAACCAACAATATCATATGGTATTGAAAAAAATTAAATATAAATAGGTTGATCATAAAAGTATACATAATGTGATCATGATTAGAATCCCTATCACGAAAATTTAATTAAGAATACTAACTCCATAGAATATGTAATTAAAAAAATCATTACCTATATAAGTAAATTATTATCCAATAATCAGGATGGTTTAGACAACCCATAATTTGATATGGTTATATTAATGTTAGTTTTAAAATTACTTAATTAATATTTTAATCCTTTTGATAGTAAAAACTGAGTTTGGTTCAAGTTCAATGTTCATTAGAACATGAATTTTGTTTTTTGATGAATTCCTTTTCAAAATGAAAAAATCCATGTCTTTAGTGAAATATGTGGGCTTCTATATCATTCCTTAATGTAAAATTGGCAGGTTGGAAACGATATGGAATTTCATAGCCAAATCTTGTTATTAGGCAATGTCTCTATTTGCCATGGGTTGGGGGATTTTACCATACTCATTTTGGAAGTAATGTTGATGGAAGAAAACATACCTTTTGGGGAAATGAAATTGCACATACCATTTAAGGATACACATTTATGTACACCATGAACACATCAAGGCCATAGTGTAGGGCATATAGATGGTCATGGTATTTTTTAATGGTTGGACATCAAATCCTTAACATTGTATTACCATAAAAAATCCATTATTTGTCATCACTGTATGTTTGAACATAATTGGGGGATGATTTATTCCATACCAAATTCTTTTACATTGATTAAATCATTATATTCACACACCCCCAATGAGATTGTAATATTTTGGGAAATTTCATGAAAGAGGGATTATTTTTGTTCTATTCATCAACTATGCCTATATTTTTCCTTATTTAGATTGATCATTCCATTCCATAGATTTATATATGTGCATGGTTCATCCTCCATTTTCAGTGCTTTTAGTTTAGGGTGATTTTGTGGAGAACCGATGTTGAAATGTATTATTTTGGATAATTTATTATTTCATTTATTATTTTATTGAATGAACATTGTATGAAAATATTATGGATTTTAATAAGGTTATTATTGTAGTCCAGCTTGGTGTTTTTATTTGATTGGTTTTAGAAATAATGTTTTGAGATGATATTTTGTGTTCTATGACATATCAATTGATATTGACTTGGTTTCTCTTCATCAGTCATTATGCTTGATGTTTTTTTGGGTGACTAAATTATTATATATCCATAAAATTGAAATCTGTGATCTCGATGTAGGATTTACAACACCATATAAGTCCTTGAATTTTATTTTTTGGATGAATTAATTATTATTCTTGAATCTTGTTCTTGATATATATTTCATGTGCATGCATGAGTGGGCCTTCAGACTCATTCTTAATATTTGATCCTATTATATGTTTTTATACTCTTTAAGAAAATTATTGATATGTATTGTTTTTTTCATTTTATGATATGCATGAACTGAGGTATTTAATATAATAATCAATATTACATCCTGTATAATAGTGAACATTTTTATCAAATTTTGGGGGATGTCCCTTGGTGGGAACTGTGAAGATTTCATAAATACTATGGATTACAGAACATTTCTTGGTATCAGTTAGCTACTTGACATGTATACTAACGTGATTGTAGACCACACAAGGTTATTTATTACACTTCAACATCAAGAAAATAAGGGAGAGTTCTATTTATAGGAGATGTGCATCCAAATATGTCGACCACATATGGTTGGATTTAACTTAATTTATTATTTATGACTACTATCTTGGTGGGGTGTGGAGTGCTCATATTAATAAGAACTATCAGGGAGGGTGTTGGAAATTACTTTAAAGAAGAACCATGAAATTTAATGACATGAATTGGGTGCCAACAGACATTGGAAAATATGACATGTCTTGTGACTTGTATTAACTAAACATTATATCCATATTAGTATTATGCTGATGAAGGTGAGAGATGGGTTTGATGTAGCTAGGTGAGAACACAGAGACTCGGAACATTGGTTGTTATATATTTACTTGAGTATTTCCACTATATCATGATATACACTATTGTATATTTTTCTAAACTTGTGTTAAGGATGCATTGGTGGTGTCATACTTAGCGTATACTCAAACGCTGTGCTCGAAAAAAATTTGTGTGAAGACATCATGATTAGTGACCCTTTAAAAAGGAAATTTCGAGCGACATTGAGCTAGGATACAAAACAAGATATTCTAATGTCGTACCTTATTGAACTTTTTAGGGATTTTATATCGTTTAATTTACATATCTACCTTGGTCATACTCTGGTCTGACATGCTACTAAGGGGTTTGTTGGTTTATTACTCAATATGTCTCTTGATACTTTCTATTACATATGTTACATAATTTTTTAATATTTACTTTGTGTTATTTTTTTGGGTTCCTTTTTTGATTCTGAGGGAATATTTTCCATGTATATAGAATATAAACCCTCGTTGCACGTCAAAAACACTTTGTTCTAGTGAGGGAGACATGAGGTCATGTAACCCATCATCTTGGACCTGCGGATTTGGGTTGGGGAGTTATAAATCGATATATAAAGAAAACGTTTTACATTATATTTTCCCATACCATGGTTTTAGGTATATGTTAAAAGGGGTCTTATGATACATGGTACATGGTTATGGGTGTTATGTTTTCCTCAAAGCATGTTTATAGATTACCTTTGAGTTATGATTAATGGTATTAAATATACAGATGTGAGATTATAGTTTCATGTTGTTCATGAGTATGTTTTGATGTTCCTTTTTTTATGAGATTTGGGTATGTTTTCAGATAATGACTAGGGACATAAGATTACATGTCATATATGAGTTTTTTATTTTTTTATTTTAGTATGTAATTAATTAATTCCTTGACTCAAATCCACTTTTTTGTACATTTCCTTATTTATATGGTATATGTGTTTTAGAAATTGATTTCTTAAACCTGTCATAATTTCTTGATATATATATATATATATATATATATTTGGCTAAGACTATCATATACCCCCCAAATGTCTTGAAGGCCTCTTTTTTATTGATTTTTGATAACCTCCATTTCAAGGGATGAGGGGGAACCATTACAAGGTCTGTAGGCTTAGGTGATTACATTTCCCGTAGGCCTGAAAGACATTACTTGACCAAAAGGTCTTAGATAATTCAACCAGACTGTAACTACAAGGAACATCCCCTTTCCAGCAACTTCATCATGTTTGTAGCTATCCACCTTCACATGGCCATCTGGATATGCATCCCGTGAATGCACAGGCTAGTCTTGATGGTGTATACATACCATCTCATTCATTCCTAATCCATTTGGTTCTTCTTTGGTGAGTGTTCTTTCTCTAAATCCTCCTCTGGGGATGCTCCTTTTTTTGTAGAGTCTGTCTATCGAAACTTCATATTGCTCGAAGGCCTTGAGGTGACCTGAAAGCCTTAAAGGTGTCCTGAAATCCCTAGTGACATGATAGCCAAAGTGGACCTAAGTCCCTATGGACTTCAAGCCCAAACTGGTGGCCCAATTTTAATAGTATCTTTCTTTTACAGTACCAAACATTACCAACTATAGTACCTGCTAGGATAACTGCTACAGTACATGTACTGTGCCTACTACAGTACTGCTACAATACCCCCAAAATATGCCTCCACCTGGTGTCGAACATGGGTCTCGTGGATGCACTTATGGATACCATACAAAATGTGTTTAGGCTCATGTGAAAACCGTGTGTATTTTTAATGCTCAACTCTCACTGAGGGGGCCCCATCATGCCCCAGAGCGCGCCACACGTTCCCTGGCTTAGAAAATGTCATTAAATCTCCCTATGAATAATACAAAAAGTGTCCAAAAAATGTATGTACGGTTAAAGCTCGACCCTTACTAAGGGGGCCCCGCCTTCCCCAACAGCATGCTGCATGTTCCCCGACTCGGCAAACGACTTTGAATCGCTCTTTGAAAAATATGCACAGTGTTCGAGTCTAGCGGAACACAAGCATTGGCCAGTTCACACGAGGAACGAGGCGTAAAACCAGTGGGTACCACTCTTCTAATACCCCCATGGGAAAATCATGTGTAAGGTTAATGATCTACTCTCACTGAGGGTGCCCCTCCAATCCCCAGAGCGCTCCACTAGTTCCCCAACTAGGTAAATGGCTTTTAATCGCACTGTTCCTAATACTCACAGTGTCTGAGTCTGGCATGACTCGAGCCTGGTCCAGTTCCTACAGAGAGTGAGGGGAATCCTGGCATATAGGTAGGTAGTTATTTTTATTAATTTTGGATAGATTGTTGATAAGTATACCTTGGTATATGGGTCTCCTCCATGGTGAACCATTGTGTGATCGTATAGACTTGTTATGATCTATTATAAACTAACAACTTCATTAGATTAAAACTTTCATTTTAGAATTCTAGAAATTCCACCTTTGAAACATTTTAGAGAACTATTATTAGATAAAACATGTGATACTCTTGTTATGTAGGATATACTGATATGACCACTAACAGTGCATAAGGACATATCCCAACATGCTCATGTACTAGTAGTAGTGATTCAAGTTGTTATTTTAGTTCATCAAGGATTTTTTTTGGAATTTTCCTATATAAGTAGGAAACCTTCAAAGGACCATGACCAATCATGTTCAGGACATATAGTTACAACATCTACCATATTTTCTAGGTATCAGAGGTATGTTTGGTGTAGAGGATGGTATGCACATCATCGTGAGTATTTTTTATCAGGACTAGACTCTTATAGATTTGTGAGTGGTACTACTAGATTTTATATTAGAAGGATCCAATAAGAGATAGTGGAAACACATGAATCAGGTTCAAATATCAGAGTTTCTGACTTGGGTGATCCTCAAATAGATATTTCCCATGAAATACCTTACATACATGATGAAGTTAGTCTTTACACATTAGTTAATATATTTGAAATGGGGATCTATCTATGATTTTTTATATTCCAATCGTTTCATATTTCTATTTATATTTCTCCGTGCTGTTGGATCAAAATGAGACCAAAAAGCCTTATTGTGTTGATATATAATGTCATACTAATAAAAAATGACATGATAGGTGCTCTGATTTGATATCATACCAAGAGGTTTTATGAACTCTATAACCACTGACAAAGGAAAGAGGAGGATAGTATAACAAGGTTACATCATCTCCTTAATAAAATATTGACAAATAATAATCTCACAATTACTAGAGACTTATTCAATAGTAGTAATTTGAAGGATGGATAAAAAATAGGGTAGTAGGAAGATTTTTTAGAAGACGAATTATTTAGTTTCCTAGAGTGAATAAGATTCTACCAGGTGATTCAATTTTATATTAAATAAAAATCTTTTTAATGATTTCATTAATCCACCTCTTAATTTACACTAATGTTTCGGTGATTTTCATCATCAAAATTTATTCAAATGGGGATCTACGATGTGTTTTGGGGGATCAAGGGATGTTGGGGTGGATGCCCTCAATAGAGGATCTAAATTTCCCTTGAATTTGATGACTTAAGGGAAATTCCACGGAGCTATGGTAGGCCAAGTTCATATATTGTATCAACATAAAGTAGATGGTTCTGAGGAACCTCCAATGGATTGAGGTATGATGTTGATCAAATATATGATATCTTCCACATTGTTACATACATGTTATACTCATTCTGTTATCTACACTAAAGTGGATGTTTACCTAGACATACTAGTTATACTATCCTCATATATGATTTCTATCAATAATAAATTTGGGAATAAAGTGGTCTATCTTTTTATATGTCCAAAATGTTCTGTAGTGATCATTTCCCATGTAAATTTATCATATTTCAAAATCTTAGATATGACCATATTTTATGTAATCATTATGGTACATTGACTAGTGAGATATCATGCACTTATTTAATAATATTAGAGATTTAAATACATTAACTCATCTCAATATGTGTGATGTTTATAATGAAAGGTGTGTGAGATTTTGGAGGTGGTAGATTTCATTTGTAGTTGAGTCAGATTTGAGCTATTATGATACATACTTTCATCATAAACATTTTAGTAGGATGTGTTTTAGTCCCCTAAACTTTCACACTAGATTTATATGATAATAAAGAGGTGATTATAGAGTATTTTTCAGGTCAACATCGTGATACATATTCTATGTTTGAAAAGAAACACATGTTAGGGTTGTGTCCTTTGTCAATTCCCCTTAATTGTACCAATCTAGAAAATTTAAAGGAGCTCAAATTTCAACATGATAACTTAGATCAAAAGGAATATATCTATATAATCATTTATCTTTAGCTTGATACATTTGTATTCTATAAGAAGGTAGATGTCACTACTATACTTTTTTGTATATAATATTTTTGAACTCGGTGATGGGAAATATTTGGTACCCTTTTCCTATGAAGGATTCTCTGTTTGTTCAATTACAAGGAGATCATTGGTTTTATAATATTGACCAATGTATAGATACTATAAGAAATGGGTTGTATAGGATGATGTTCAAAATATACAATTTATAGGTAGGTATGAGATATACGAGTTCATTTTGTTATTGTTTCATTTGAAAAAATATTCCAAAGTATTCATAGACCTTATAAAAGATATCATCCACCCATATCTTGATTTGTCTATTAATTTACTATTTAATGACATCCTCATTTATTCATAGAAGGAAAAGTATCATGTAAATAATATTGAGAAGTTAATAAGTACACATCAATCACATCATCATTATGTTAGGTTGTTTAAGTGACACATGTGTAATCATGAGCAGTTTTCGTAGGTAATGTAGTGTCAAAGGCAATAATTTTCTTAGACCTAGCAAAGGTGGTGGTGGTTTTGTCTTTGAAAATTCCTTAAAATTTATTTTTGATCAAAATTTTCTAGAATTATAAGTATACTACTGAAAATTCAACCCTTAATTGTCTTATTTTTATGCCCATGTGATGGCTCTAAGCATGAAAGGGGTGAAATTTGAGTGGTTAATCAGTGCGATGAAGTGTTTCTTCTACTGAAGTGGATGATTAAGGCAACACAACTATTGAATTTTCAAGAACATGAGATGAGATATACATTATTTTTTTAGGCCTTGGGATTTTGTTAGGGATTTTTAATGATGTAGGAAGAATGAGTAGTTTTTTATCAGTCTCACCAATTATAACCCCACATGCAGAGTATCTTATACATGAACTAGATAATGATGTTTTGGGTTGACAATTTAAAGTCTTGGGGATGATATCTGTTTAGGAAGATTATTTTTCCAAACAAGAACTATAAGTGTCACTAATCTATCTTCACATAGAAAAACTATAATTTTTTATATATTATGATTGTGTAATATATATATATATATATATATATATATATATGATTTTCTTTGATTTTTCATACTCTCTAGGCAAGGATAACATGGTTTTAGAGTATCTCAGTATGAATACATTTGATTCTCTAGGGCATAATGAGAAACCATAATTGGAATAGTGTCATCAGATAGTTTTGATAGATTATTGAAGAAAGGAATTGAATAATGATTGAGGAGTATTGACATTTTCCCCTTTGGTTATCATTTCTTATTTATTGGGCCTAGTTAAGGCTAACTAGGAGAAAATTCTAGAGAATGTGGGGATGAGAGAATAGTTAGTGGGAGTTAATCAAGTACAATGGATATCCATAGATAAACATGAGATGAATATTAGATATTTCTTCAAGTAAAGAATATATTATGAGAGACACATATTAATAATTGTGGAAAATGCAACTCGGTTTGATGTTGAAGTGACCTTAAATCAGATTACATCTTTTTTCAAGTATGAAGTGGGAGATCAACGGTTTTGTTATGCGATGTCTAACCAACCAAATAGTAATGTCTTGAAATCAATTTACAAGGGTTTTAGGAGAAACTTCCCATTCAAATATATAAATTGGATTATGTTCTGGTAAATATTTTACTTTTTTTAGTACATCAACTGATAATGATGTTATATGGTTAATAGTGGATCGATGGACTAAGGTGATCCAATTCATTATGATTTGGGATTCTATTTTGTAGATGATATTAAAAAGATATATATTTATAATATTGTATGTATGAAAAATTTTCCCTTGATAATTATATCAATTAGAGATGTTCATTTTACATCGTGGTTCTGGAAGTGTTTGGAGAAGACTCAAGGGATACAAATTATATTCATCATGGAATATAACCCATAAATAGATAGAAACACTAAGAGGATAATTCAGATTACTAAGGATAAAATTTGGTATTTTATCATAGATATTGGAGGATTGTGGGATGAAAATATACCCTTGGATTAGTTTTCATATAAGAACAATTTTAAGTTTTTTCTGGATGGAACTCTATGAGGATCTGGGTGGTTAACCTTCATTCTCACTGCTATGCTACCATGAGGATATTGTTGTTGTTGTTATGGGACTGATCCAGGTTCATGACTATTCAGATTAAAATAATTTGATTATGATGTTTCTGGTAGCCTATGATAAAATAAAATTATCATATGCCATCTATAAATTGATAGAATTGGAGTTTGATGTTTGAAAATGGGTTTTCTTATGGGTAGCTCCATGTTTGGGGAATTGATGTCTTTAAAAGATATTGAAGATCACTATGATATTTTTTGGACAATTATAAATCATTGAGCATATTCGGACAATGGTATGACATTGGGTTCATTCTTTTAATTAATGAGGTATTCATGGCGTGCTCCACATATCTCAAAATTAGATTTACATTCTTGTTCATGTACATGATATAGATTGTGAGGATGATTAGTATGAACCAGAAACATCATTCACAGATTTTCTACTATAGATCATAGTCTGAAGCAAGAAATTTTTAAGGGAGAATATGTCATGACCCATCCTTCGGGACTCGTACCAAGACATCCCCGTGCCCGCCTTCCATAGGCTAGGGGTTGGAGACTAGTACTGAAAGGCATAACCTTGAAAAACGGGATGGCATTGCCCTTAAACCTATAAGCACAAAGTCAAAGAACACAATAAGAAGCAACCATGATGTAAACTACTGAAGTAAAAAGTGTAAAAAAAGTAAAGGGGAAGTAATTCAAGCCCAACTGAGAAGTATTAGTAAAAAAAGAAACAGCTCCTAGATCATCCACCACAGATCTTACCTGAATGGTAGGTACAACGCACGATTAGGAGTCACATTGTCACATCAAATAAAATGGTCCACCATTGAGCACCGTCCATTCCAGGATCCCTCAACCTCGATCAACACATTCTATCGTCTACATAATAAAAAATAAGGTGTGGGAGTAGCCCTTGATTTGGTGAGTATAACAGTACCCAGTTGGGACCTCGAGACCCCTAAAGGACACCTAGAGTTCAACAATAGAAAACCACAATGCAAGACCTCAATCACAAAGCATGAAGCAATCAACAACACGACTTATGTATATTCCCATACATATACCTATGATTTCAAAATACACTCATCTCATTCAGGAGTAACCATAAGGCTCCAACTTTTAAGCCATTTTCACAACTGATCCATGATGGGAGAATACCACAAAGGTAAACCCATGGAGGTTAAACCATGAAGGTAAAAGAACAAAAAAGGTAAATTCTCATCTCACACCAGGTATAACTTATGTATAGAAGTAGATATGATTATATGTATCATAGGATCATCTCATTCTATCAAGAGGCTCTAATATTGACACACATAGGATTGGTAGATTCTTACCCACATAGGATCGATGAGCGCTGACCCACTCAAGATTGATAGATTATAACCCACATAGGATCGATGTTCTCACATCATGTTACAGTTAGCCACTAGTTTCCTGCAGTAAGCATGATTGGTTATTTGGTGATTCTCTTGTCATGTTATCTTTCATACCTCAAACTCTACTATGTTCCATGAATAAGTATCCCAAAGGACTGCAAAGTTGTAAGGGTTTCAACGCGACAGATAGAAAGTCAATCGGATGCCCGGTATGTGACTTATATGTGTTTCAGTACCGAGGACCCAGTTGGATTTGGGTTCGATCCAACCCAGACGTACTCTAAATTTGACCAAATTTCATGTGGATTATACCAAAAGGTAATTCTTTCTCCATTGATACTAGTTCCATAGATGGTTCATCAATCAGACCTCTAGTTCACAACTTATGGCCCTTTATGTGAAATTGGGCCTGGTGGGGTCCGGGTCTGGTCCTACGCTTTTGGACCAACCCGGCCAGACCTGTTCCAGGTCTATCAAGACCCTATTGGGTGGGGCCTAACGGGCTTGGCCCACTAGGCCACAAAACAATCTGCCCCCCTGGTTAGTGCACCCCGTTGAGCTCACGTGGCCCGACCCATGAAGGGAACTACCTTCTGGGCATTCCTGGTGCGGCCCATGGAGGGGAACGACCCGCTGAAGGTTTCACAACTAGATAAGGGCCTGCCATGGCTTGCATGGGGGAGCGGCCCCTCTGTCTTCCCGAATGGCTAAGGCTGTTCGGTTCATGTGGCGATGCAACGTGGAACCGCCTAGTCTCCCCATGTGACACGCAGGGAGCGAGTCCCTGCTACCATGGCGTCAGAACCGCAGCCACCCTCTATGACCATGCGCCATTACATTCCCTTCAACCTCCTATAGCCGTCTTCTTCCATATGCTCCATGTGTCCTCCAAAGTTGAAGAGCTGCGACCAACCTCTCCAATGACGTGTCGTTTCACACCCCTTTGACTTCCTTGATAGTTCTGAGCTGGCCATAATCTTCAACTGTCTTGGCTACGGACTAGGCCTTTTCAGCTAGCAGCACGCAACGGTGTGCTTCCATCTCCTTCACGGCCGGCCATTTCCGACTGCAGTCATCACCAACCTCATCGGTCACTAGTGCAGTTGTGTTGGTGTCTTGTCGGTGGTCTTCTGCGGGTCACCAAGTGAGCTCTGGTGGCCCATTTTTCAATCCAAAGGTATCAACAGCTTCCCTGGGATTCCATATTCACCACTTGACCCTCAGTTCTAGGGTCTGTTAAACTATTACAAAAAGTCCATGAAGAACACATAGATCAAAAATGTAGAGGAGGGTCCGTGTCGTGTTCATTTAGCCCACAACATCCTTGTTAGCTTCGGAACATGTTGGAAGAATAATATTCAACAATTATTTTAAAACTAAACCTTATAAAAACCCTACCTCTTGTTCATTAGGAAATGTTTGTGTTTAAGGAAGGGTTAGTGTTTTTCATTCCCACAACAATCCTCCAATGACGCCACTCAATCATCATTATTCTGATATTCCTTGGTGAAGGGATTCATTCTTCATCAAGAATCCTCCCAAGATGAAGTCATTACCAACGGTTTTCCAAAACCCCAGGTTAGAGTTTATCTCTATAACAAGTGATTAAGAGTTTCATTAGTTAGTGTAATTAATGAGCCTTATTAATCACACAAAGGGTGGTTACAAAACTATTGGGTAACCAAGAATTTAATTCCCTTCATTAAATGAATGACCGCCCCTTGTGGTCACCACCATCAAAACATAAAAGTGAGGTGGAATGATGTTTCAAAAATAGAATAAAATAAATTTATTATTTTTATTCCTTCACAAAAAAATTGAAATAAAAAATTTCCTCCTAGACCAACTATGGTTGAGGTTAATCCTCCCTTAAGTGAATCTCGATGATGCGAGTTTAAGAGTGCCCTCAGATTTCAATTCCTAGCATCAGTTTAAAAGTTAGGATTGTCTGCTCATACGTTTTCACAATGTAACTTAATTAATGTTCACAAATTTATTATGGGAACAATGGGACTTGGAATCACACATAGTTAATTTATAAATACCAGTAAAAATTCTATATAATTTAAAAAATTACATAGAAAATACAGGTTTTCACATTCTCCCCACCTTTGAGATTTTTGTCCCTGAAATCCACAACATAGACTATGAAAAAAAAACGGGGGTACTGAGCATGAATCTGAGCCTCCCTCTCCCATGTTCTCTTCTATTGGTTATCGTGCTGTCAGAGAACGTGTACTAAAGGTATCAATCATCCACAATGGGCTCATTCCTGTCAATCCTCAATCTCCACGGTAACTTCTATAAAATTTTTCCCTTCATCAATGTCTAGCTCACCCCATTAAATAAATTGTGATTGATCATGTACGTACATCCTCAGCTAAAAAATGTGAAAAAAATCATGCACTCAATGCATCTGTGGGGGAAGAGATAGGGGATATTCCACCTCACCAACTCTTCTATGAACCTGAAATGGCCTGATGAAACATAGAGATAGATTGTTGTCCCGACCAAATCTAGTCAAACCTCATCGAGTTGAGACCCTTAGAAAGACATGTACTCCCCCCAGAAACTCCAAATGTCTCCAACTCTTGTTAGAATAAGACTTCTTCCTTTTATGTGCATTATTCATCCACTTCTTGAGGATCTGCACCATCCTAGTGGTAGCCCGCACCATCTCTGGACCCGTAAGTGCCAACACCCCTAGGTCTATCCAACATAGATGTGATCTACAAGGTTTACCATATGGGGACTTAAATGATGCTATACCAATTGTAGATTGATAGATTTTGTTGTACACGAACTCTACCGAGGGAAACTGGTCCTCCCAATTGCGGCCTAAATATCTGAAATAAGCATGAAGAACGTCCTTTAGTGTCTGAACGGTCCACTCATTCTTACCATATGGCTGAGGATGAAATGAGGTGCTCAAACTTAGCTGAGTACCGAATGCCTCATTAATTATGTTCCACAATCCGGAAGTAAAACATGGAACATAGTTATAGATGGTCTTCATTGTAAACCCATGAAGTTGTAAAATCTCTTGAATGTAGAGGCGTCCCAATCCCTCTACTAATTAATCCTCTCAAATGGGTAGGAAGTTGACTGACTTGGTGAGTCGGTCAATGATCACCCAGAGGGAATCATATTCCCTAAACATACATCAATGTCCTATCACAAATTCCATGGATATACTGTAGGATCTAAATAGTGATGTAGATGCTCAATATACAAGAGGGGGGTGAATTGTATACTTTAAAAATTCCTTTGGAACCTTTAAAGTTAGTTATGAGTAACTGTGTTTTCCTTAAGCAAAGGAAAGAGCAATGTTTAAAAAAGTTAAACTAAGCATATTCACAACACCTCTAAGACAAAATGAAAACTTGGAATAAGGAATGAAGTTATAAACTTCAAATCCTATGAACTTTCTTAAAACTGAAAAGAGATTCCGAAAGTTGGTTCCAGAAATATGGTTCCAGAAATTGAAACTTATCAAAAGATTACAATATGAGATTCTACCTTAAAGAGTATAGAATCTAAATGAATCATATTACAAGTATGAAAGTATAAGAAGGTTATAATTTCCTTACAATACAAAATGCTGCGGAAATAAACAAGTTGTAAAACTACAAGTAACAAGATATAAGTCTTTTAACCCAAAGAGAAGGGTATCCAACAACCATGGATAAAGGTCCCTTGATTTATACTTTCAAGAAAGTCTGTCTTACCCACACCAGGGTAATCCCTCGATACGAAGATCAGATTCTCTGTCTTGCTATCCCCGCAAGCCCTCAACTTCAAGGTAGTTGGAAACCTCTGTCTTCCTCAGCAAGGAAGACCTCGAACTTCAAGGTAGTCGGCAACCTCTGTCTTCCTATCCTCGGAAGTCCTCAAATGTAATCACCATTATTAGGAGTCGCCCGAAGCTTTGAGAGTTAATAAGAGACTCTCTCTCTCTCTAGAAATCACTTCAACAGCATGTATGAACAAAACCAAGATGTTCATCTGTATCGAGCACTTTAAAATGACCTCTTATTTATAGGTAAGGTGGGTATCCTTCCCAACAATCATATTTTCCTTAAAAATAGGAGGGACCTGTACACGTGTAACTTAGCCAACGGTTAGTTTTATAACAGAATAGACAACATCGTTTTATAACAAAACAAGTGAAACAGAATGTATGAAATCGTTTTAAAATCTAACTCAAATGTTCGGAATGAAAAATTCGGAGTGAAGGTTCGGAGTATAAGGAAATTAATAAAGAGTAGAGAAAATATAAAGGCATAAGCAAAATGAAAGTTCAGAGTCTAACTGAAAATAATTTTCCGAGTCTAAATAAAATCAGAGTGTATAAAACATAGATGATCAGATTTTGTTTAATAGGTGAATTCAGAATGAGAATTCGAAATGAGAATTCATCATCAGAATTCTTTATGAGAATTCATCATCAGAATTCAAAATGAGAATTCTTCATCAGAATTCGTAAAGAGAATTCGGAATGAGTATTCTTCATCGGAATTCGTAATGAGAATTCCTCATTAGAATTCGTAATGAGAATTTCTTATCAGAATTTATAATGAGAATTTGTTTGTCAAATTTCATAAGGATTTGTATCCTGAATCTAGAGTAAAACTATATCTGGAATTCGGAATGAAACTTTATCATAGTTCTCATTCTGGATTTCGGAGTGAAACTTTGTCACAGTTCTTATCCAGAATTTGGATCCTAAAATAGAATACTTCATATCAAAGTTGAAAACGATTCCGAGAAAATAGAAATGAATCTAAATCTCATACTTAAAAAAAATCTGGATGAAAATATGATAAGGATAATTTTTCTTACAAACGAAACATTTCTTATAAAAGCAATTTTCTTTATAAAAGAAATTTCCCTTAAAGATAAGGTGTTTTTGATTTTCAAAACAAGAAGGAATGGAAAAGTCATAAGGAAAACCTTATTAACTCAACATATACTATCCCACTTCGACTTCGAAACCCCTAGTGGCTATGCTATGCCTGCTGGAACCTAATGCTCGGCCTTCACTTGCTGACAAGTGAGGCATCGTGAAACAAACTCTGCAACCGTGTTCTTCATACATTGCCACGAGTGCTGATGTCATAGGTCATGGTACATCTTCTCAACACAATGATGTACTACCATAGAGGACCTTAAGGAACTCCATCAACACCACCTCTTGATTCACCACTGGTTCTATAGTGCGTCCTCTGAAGAGGATGACATGTTTCCCTCCTTCAGAAAGTCTATCAGGTGCATGTACTTATAATATCAGGTAACATTGAGCCTCACAGTAAATGTCCCAAAGCAGTGCCTCCCAAACTCACTGAAGAAATGTGGGAGGGACAATCATTGACTAGATTCCAGATCCTCCATCTCTATCCATAATGGATATCTGCAATGTGGCTAGCTGCTCTGTCACCTCACTCATTAGTTGTAAACCAGACCTCCATTTGAATGTGTCTCCCACTACATTCCCCTTCAAAATAGTGTATACTATCTCAAATTCATGTCCAAGATGAACACTATCTAATGACTATGTCTCTAGTTCAGGTCATTCTGTGAGAAGATATACCTGAGACTCTTGAGATTAGAGTGAACAGTAAATCATTCACCCATTAAGTTGTGTATCCACAACATCAAGGAAAAGACTACTACTTCTAGCTGCATGTCATTGGTAGCATAGTTCTGCTCATGTTGTCATAGTTGACATGAACCATAAGAGATCACTGCTAGATCATGCATCATGACACATCCATGTCTAGTCCTGGACGTGTCACAATATACTACATACCCATCACCCATTTCTAGTAGCCTCGAGTTAGTGGCACTCTTCAATATCTGCCTCAAATCCTGAAAAATATGCTAGCATCTCTCTATCCACATGAAGATCTTTCCCTTATTCATCAACAATGACAAGGGTGTTGTAACTCTAGAGAATTCAGGTATGAATATTTGGAAGTACCCATCCAAACCCAGAAAAAACCACACCTTAGTCACACTCCTAAGTGGCTACCAAGAAAGCACAGCCTCTATCATCACTAGTTCCACTATAACTCTATCCTCTGAGATAACATGTATGATAAAGTAGACCTCCCGTATCCATAAATTGCACTTCGAGAGCTTACCATATTACTGGTGCACTCGGAGTGTATCTAGAAATATCTACAGATGATAGGCATGCTCCTCTTCTATCTCCATGTATATGAAGAAGTATTCAACGTAGACCACCACGAAGCAATCAAGGTATGATAGGATGATCTTGTTCAGCAGTCGCATGAACACTATAGGGGCATTGGTAACACCTAATGGCATAAACATGAACTCATTGTGGCCATAATGACATTTTTAGGCCATATTCTGCACATCCTCATCTTGTAACCTGAGTTGATGATATCCTGCTCTGAGTTCTATCTTCAAAAATCAATGACCTCCCTTCAGCTAATCGAAAGGATCAGAAATCCTCGAAAGTGGATACTTGTTCTTAATGGTCACCTAGTTCAGGAGCTGATAGTCTACATAGAGTCTCAAACTCTCATCTACCTTCTTAGAGAACAAAATCAAGGTTGTCCATAGAGAAACAGTGGGACTTATAAACCAATTGCTCTGTATGTCCTCCAACTGTACCCGTAACTCACGAAGCTCTGTGAGAGCCATAAAATATGCTAAAGTAGATATCAGTGTCGTCTCGGGGTATAGGTCGATGTAAAACTCCACCTCCCTGCAAGGAGGTCATCCTGAAACATCATCAGCAAATAAATCAGCATACTGGTCCACCACTACAGGATAGCTCGGACACTCAGCATCAACTTCTCTAGGGGTAAGGCTAACCAACTTATGTGTGATCATCTTCACCATACTCCAGGTAATTCCATCATGCGTGGAAAATGTTTATTTCTCACCAATGAAGGAAAAACTAGTCCCATCCTTGCAAACACACTATACATTATGCCTAATGCATTAAATCCGATCATGGACTATAGATAACTAGTCCATAACCAAGTTGACGTTGTAAGGCCTCGAACCTGCTACTAGAAGATCCCAATCGAAGATCTCACCTCCTATAGTAACCTCCCATTACTGGAACCATTTCTTAATAGTCAAATCACCTCCCCTAGGAATACCTAGTCGTAAGGATCGAGCCAATAGCTCCATCGGAATCTCTGAGCTCCGAATGAGGGTAGTGAAAATATAAGAGTGACTGGAACCTGTGTCTATAAGTATTGAAGCTGGGGTAGAGTAGACACATTTCGTACCATGAGTCATCTTCAAAGCACCGTGGTCGTAGACCTTAGCTTCTTGGACTTGAGCTCGTACTTGCCAACCTTCTCCCTGTGGTCAGGGTGGACCACCTGGAGCTGGTGGTGATAGAACCTCAAATAACTACCCATCGCCTGCTTCACAGCCATCTCCTCTACCACGTTCAACTAGTTCCTTCGGACCTCCCCAATCAAATATCAGCCTATGTCTTAGTGGTCCCTTGCCCGTCTTCTTCTCGTCTGTACGATGGGTTATGCAGTCGTGGGCCATGCGACCCTGCCTGCCGCACGAGTAGTCCTGCCTAATCTTCATCTACTCATCTCTATCTCGTGATCCCCACACAACCATCCTTGTATCATGTGGTCATCTACGAGAAGTTCTAGAACTCTTGGACCCATGTGTCATCCGTCTACTACCTACTGCAGATGACTCTTCAACCTGACATCTGGGGTCAGCTCATGCTATCGGTGCCTGCTCAGCTAGGATTCTCTCCAACAAAATTTCCCACTCTTGCACCCTAGCCAATGTCAGAATGCAGAGAGATATCATTGATGCTATGATATCCCATCATAGACCTTTCTCAATGGTCCGGGCTCGGAATAAATGGTCTTGTACCATGTCGGTGGAGTACAAGGAGAGATCAGTTAACCTCGCCGAGTAATGGGCCATGTTCATTCTACCCTACTGTAAGTGCGGTATCTACTGTATAGTTACTAAGAATAGAGTTTCTAGGACAAAATATACCCTAAAAAGGCCCTCAAAGTTCACACATGGGTGGGTCACCTCATCGTGTATCTGGAGTGTCAGACTCTACAATATCCCAACTGCTCCCTACAAGAGACTGACAGCTAGGATCACCATCAGATCAGCAGGTATCCCAACTAAGAAAAAAAAATTGGACATAGCCTCCAGCCAATCCTCTACTTCCTAATGAGCTATATTGCATAGAACCTCATAGTCCTATGATGATGAAAATCATGAAATGCACTCATTCAGCATAAACTATCTACTAGTGGGGTCGGTGGCAAGGAGTGCACAATGGGTAGTGGTGCTGCTGGTACACCACCTAACGGTACCATTGCTAAAAGAGGGCCATGCTCCGATGCATCATACCATGGTGGGTCGTCATCCCAAACTCTCAAAGGAGCCCCGACTTGTAGTCTACATGGTGTCATCCTAAAATAAAAATAGATTCACCATGATCAATATGTTATGATTTATGATATGACACAAAGAGATCATATAAACATCTTGTAAAAAACACACGCAATTAGTGTTTTCATGCACTGAGTCTGAAATAAATATTTATTGACCTAGTATATAGATACATTGGTTGACACACACACACTGGACTCCCCTAATTGAAAATCAAACTCAAAAAAATTAACATTATTCTTCCATTGGAAAGATCAGAGTCTATGTTCTTTGTCAAAACTGGCTCCTCTAATACCACTTTTTCATGACCCATCCGCCAGGGCCTATGTCGTGACTACCCCAAGCTAGCCTTCAATAGTTCAGGGGTTGGCTACTAGAACCGAAAAGCATAACCCCATAAAATTTAAGGCATTACATTTAAACTAACCAACAAACAGTATAAGATCACAACAAGAAGAAACCATGAAGTAAACTGCTAAATTTAAAAAAATGTAACCAAATTAAAGTGTCCAGAATAATATCCCAACTAAAATGTACAGTTACCATAGAAAAGGGGAAAATTCCCCTGGATCATCCACCGTGGTTCCTACTTGATGTGCAGGTACAAATCATGATTAGTAGTAACTGCATCATGTCACATCAAATGATCCACCTCTGAGCACCGTCCAGTCTGGGATCCCTCTACCTCGATCAAAGTTGTCCATTTCCTGCACAAGACACATCAAGGTGCGACCATAGCCTGTTTAGGGGTTAGCATTACAATACTTAGTAGGCATCTTGAGTCCCCCGAAGGACTCCCATAGTTCTACAAAGGAAAAACCTCAAAACAAGACCTCAATCACAAAGCACAAAGTAGTCAACAACTCTACATAGGTATATGCCCATACATATAGATAATTTATCAAAATATACACATATCATTCATGAAAAAATATAATTATTCAACTTTTAATTCATTTTCACTACTGATCAACTTTGGAAGAATACCACAAAGGTAAGACCAAAAAGGTAACACCACGAAAGTAAAATTATCAATAAGTTAAAGACTAAACTCACACTAGGTATAACTTAAGTTCAAAAGTACAAATGATTAGATGTATTAATGGATCATATCATTGTATTGAGAGGCTATGCTACTAACCCACACATGATCGGTAGATGTTGAACCACATAGGATCGATGAGCGCAGACGTAATCAAGATTGCTAGCGCTGAACCACATAGGATCGATAGATATTTAACCACATAGGATCGATGTTCTTTCTTCATGTTACAACCAACCACTATATTCTATAACAAAGATCACTTGATTACAAGATGATTTTTTCCTCAATCTCTCGATCATTCCTCAACTACCACAAAGATCCATGAAGAAGTATCACAAATGACTGCCTTGTTGTAATAGTTCCAATGCGACAGATGTCGAGACAATCGGATGCCCGATCTGTGAATTATAAGTGTTTTTGTACCAAAGGCCTGGTTGGATTCGAGTTTGATCCAATTCAGTAATTCTCCAACTTTCTACTAAATTCTATTGGAGTATACCAAAAGGAACTTCTCACTACAAGGATCCAATCACTATAGAAATTTTTTTAAACAAACATCATGTTCACATGTTATGGAACTTTAAGAAAAGCAGGGTCTGGTTGGGACCAGGTCTGGTCCGACCCGATTTGACCGACCCAGTCCTACCCAACCCCACCTGGGTTGGGTAGCGGCAGGCTCTGCCCATAGGGATATGGACCAACCAGGCCATCCTGGGCAGCACAACAGGACACAAGGAGCAGCACGACCCACTAGGGTCGTACGGTCTGGGCTGTGGAGGGCGTGGCCTACTGGGCTCGTGTGGCCCGGCCCGTAGAGGCTGCTTCCCACTGGGCTCACATGGCCTGCTGGAGTGGGGACAACCCTAGCTGGTACAAGGGGAAAGGCCCCTCGGTCTTCTCGAATAGCTATATCCATTTGGTTTGTGTGGAGGCTCCACTTGGCACTGCCTGGTCTCCCCATGGGATCCAAATGGAGCAGCTCCATACTACCACGACATCCGAGCTGCATACACCCTCTCCAAGGGTGTACCCCTACATGCCGCTTCACATCATGTGGCCGGCTGGTGTCATCCACTCCTTTCTTCTAAAGTGGCTAAAGAGTCATGGCCACCCTCTTCGGCGGCGTGCCGTTGCGCGGCTCTTTGACTTCCACGGCTAGCTCTAGCTAGGAATTATCTTCACCCATCATGGCTATGACCGTGGACCTTTCACCCAGTAGCATGCGATGACACACCTCCATCTCATTCACGACCGGACCTTGTCGGCTGCCACCATCACCCTTCGTGTCGGTCACCGGTGCTATCGTGCCAGTGATGTGCCTGTGGTCTTTCATGGGTCACCGAATGAGCTCTGGTGGACCATTTTTTCAACTGAAGGTATCAATGGCCTCCTTGGGATGACCTCTTCACTGCTTGACCCTCAGTTCACGGTTTCATGCAACCTAAATAAATAGTCTTCAAAGAATTCAAAGATCTACAAATTAGTGGAGGGTTTGGGCCATTGACGTGTGGGCTGCACCCTCCACATTAGCTTGATAGAATGAGATATGAATAAAATTCCAAAATTATATAAATACTTTACCAAATAAAAACCCTATCTCAAGTTTGTTGAATAACATATGCATTCGAGGAAGAGTTAGTATTCTTTGTTCCCGCAATAATCCTCCAACGATGTCGCTTAATCGTCATTCTTCGGTTCTTCCAAGGTGAGGGGATCCGTTCTTCGTGAAGAATCCTCCCAAGATCAGATTATTGCCAATTATTCTCAAAACCCCACATAATATTTTAACCTTCTAACATGTGATTAAGAGGTTCAATAATTGGTGTAATTAATGTGCCTCATTAATCAAATGAATGGTAGTTACCCAGCCATTGTGTAACCGAGTATTTAGTGTCCTTCATTAACTACCCAAGCCTCCCTCTAGTCCCCACCATAAAAACATAAAAGTGTAGTAGAAATATTTTTTAAAAATAAAATTATTTTATTTTATTTTATTTTTTCATCCACAAAAAACATAAAAACAACTTTCCTCTCTGACCCACTGCGGTGGAGGTCAAACATCCCTTAAGAGAATCCTAGTGCTACGAGTTCACTAGTACCCTTAGATTTCAATTCCAAGAAACAGTTCAAACATTAGGATTTCCAACATGCACATTTACTGATCATACCGTAAATAATTCTCCGAAATTCATTCTGGGAACACCGGGCCTCAGAATCACGCGCCGTCAATTTTCACAAACTCGTAATAAATCTATATAATTAAAATAGTTACATGGAAAATTCTGGTATTTATATAATTTTCTGATACTTTTTCATATTTTATAGAGACGTAGGAATTGGTAGTGGGATTATTGTTTCTACGAAAAATTTCTCATGTTATTTTAGGTCGACTTGGGAGATATTTTTTATGACAATAATTCCATAGATAGGGGAGAATTGTGAAACCATTATTTCTTTTAGATATGTTAATATATGTTTCAAAAAGGGTAAAATGATCTTTCGAATCATTGTGATGGTTTAGACATATTTCCTATTTGTGTTTGAAGAAGATATAAATGTAAAATATTGGGTTTGATCCCTTTTCTGAAAATAGGAAATACCACTACTATAGTGAATGTTTTGCGGATCCCCAGTGTGCCTCAAAGGATAGTTGTTTTAGGATAGTTCATTAAGGAGAAATGATCAGTGCTTCATTATTATTTTGAAGTCATATATCTTCCTTGTTGGATTGAATTTTATTTTTATTTGATAGATCAAAGGCCTTTCTTCATCCACCATTGTTAGGGAATCTGGTTTCGGGTGATTTGATATAGAACACTACTGAATATTTATTTTTCTAGATGATCTAATATTTTTTTCATTTATGTTTTAACATTCATGGTATGAGGCTATTATGATAGAGAATATGGTGATCTATATAGTCTAACATGATGTTTTCATAGCTTTAGTGCAACAGTGTCCTATTGATAGGATCATTGGTGTTATATGACATATAAATGGAGATTATGGTGGTTAAACATCATTATTCTTTTGGTGTGATATTGTTTTGGGTGAATACCTTATTAAAGAGCTTTGATGTTGATGCATACGATCCTAGGGTAGCAATTTTCTAACTTTATTCATCCTTGTAAATGATTTTTCATGATTTTATTATTATTATTGAAATTCATGATTGATATATATTTCATGTGGGTATGATAGTGGACTATAAGAATCATTCTTGATATGTCATACAATGATTGTTTTATTGATTCGGGAGAAATTATATATATATATATATTAGTGTTTCTTCAAATGATATGTATTTCACGTGTTGTTTCACATCCTACAAAGTGTTCCATTGAGTAAAATGAAGAATAGGTTTCTCATTATTGGATTGACCAACCCTTGGAGGAGAGCATGAATATGTGATAGGGGCTATAGAGTATAGTTGTTTTATTGTATGATACTGATCATGGACAAGTCTATTGATGTGGGATTAGACAATGATATTTTGTTGTGTGTATCCTTCATCTTTCAAATGATATAGAATAATTCAATGTAGTGGTGATGTTCATACAATTACATCCAATAAAACTCGATGGACTTACCATAATCCAATGAATATGACCATCATCTGGGTGGGGTGTGATATTACTTTTAACAACCCCTATCAGGTTGTATATGTGATGATCCTTAAAGGAAGAACATGAAACTGGAATGACATGCATTGGGTGAAAAATTATGTTAGAACTTATAGCACATATTATGTTGTGTATTGACTAACATTGGAATACTTATAGGAATTATGCCAAAAGAGTTGGGGTCATGATTCATGGAGTATTGATTAGAATATGACGAATCACCACATGTTTTTATTTATTTTTACATTATAATTTAATTTATATCATGAAATGAAATAATATATATATAAATGTAATTATTTTATGGACGAATTGATGGTTTCCAACTATATTTATACTCACACACTATATATAAATCTTGATGTGTGTTTAGATTTATTGATCAGGTTACTATGGAAGAGAAAAGGGTAATGGATAAGGAGTTGGGAGATAATGTATATATTTCATAGATTGTACATGGATAGACTCTTGAGGGATGTTGGGGAGTTTTATTTACATATCCATCATTATCATACATTGTTTTTACTATCCCCTTAATGGATAATTAGTTTTTTGCACTATATAAATTTCTATTCATTCCATAATTTTTTATGTAGAACTACTTATTCATTACACTGTTGTTATTTATACATTAATTTATTAACACTATGTATATAGTCTCCAACTGATATCAGACAAACACTCATTAAAATATGGTAACCTACTAGATATAGGGAGGTGTATATGAGGTCATGTTGCACTCCATCTCTGACCAGATGATTCATCCCAGGGCATTATAGGCTCACTCACCAATTAATGCATACATGTATGACTATCCATAAAGAATTTTATATTAAATAAAGGTAAAATACTTCAACTTCCCAACTTGTATATCATTCTCACATCCCCAATTCGATACATTCGGTACTACAATACCTTTTATGTGTCACCCACCACCACATGTATACATATCACATCTTATCCCATATTTAGTGAATTTTATCACATCCTTTTAAATATTAACTAGGTAGTAAATTTATAGTCCACCGTAACCCCTGTAAATGCATTGTACCTGAAGCCATCATAACCTATGTATGTATATCTATATTAAACTACGCTATATACAACTAGAATATAGGTATGTGATATAATCATAATATTCCATATCATTCATATAATCTTATAGTATATATGATCAATTATATCTTATCTCAAAGTATACCTTATACCTTAATCCATTATAAGTTGGATATGCCCCTACATAATTAAATGTTGATGGGAGTGCACGGGATAGGTAGTAGTCTTCAATTAATTTTTTCATCAACCATAAGGTTGGGAAAAAATCCTCCAAAACATTTATTCATTATTTTCCATAAAAAATAGGGTGGTGGGGTATATCAAATCAATGAAAATTATAATAACATTATCATGTAAAAAAGGATAAGGTAATTAAATGTCCATAGAATCAAATATAGTTATCATCCTACATAACACCCAATTGTTAACACTAAATTCAAGGATCTAGATTTCATAAAATCTTACAAGAATCAAGGTCCAACTATCAAAAACAATATTTACACAAAAATTTATCTAATTAGTATTCATTTATTAGAACCCCATTATAAATTATATTTTAATATAATTATATTATTACAAGATAGTATGCTTCGTAATTTATATTACCATTTCTAAATTCTATTTTCATTATCCAAGATCATTTATCAATAAATATAAATGTCATATTAATATATAATGAATTACATCCAAAAATACATTCATAAAAACAAGTTCCTTATTAATATATTTATCATTTCGTAATTTTTGGGTACTTTAGGATTCATCCTAGGCTACAAAAACCAAAAATGAACAACTCTATAATTGATAAGAATTATTTCGGTCTTTTGGAATCCAAAAAAAAATATCTAGTAAAAAATACCATTATAAATAATCACCATGAAAAATCAAATGACAAAGCATATCTCTCATCTAATTCAAACCACCCCACTTTTATCGCTGATATAATTTCACAACAAACATTCCATCCTACCATTTTTATATCAATTATCACAATATCCTAAGAAAACTATCCAAATTAACACTAAATTACATACATTCTAAGTGTATAAAATTTTGGATCAATGAACTAATATCTTAGAGAATATATAAAATAAAACAAAATAATTTTAATTCTGAAAATCCCATATTTGTACTTAGTCCATAACTCTAAGGAATATAGTTTCTCAGTAAACAATAGCTGTATCACACCACCACTGATCATTTATGTTTATAAAAACACTTATTTTTAACTTATTCATTTGATCAATTAAATATGTATAGTTTTCAATAGTTAGAAACCCATAACCAATAGCTTATATTGTATAGGACCTATTCAATGTCATGAATAATGAACAACTTCATAATCAAAAAATTATATGAAGTATAATCGTTAAATACACATTGCTCATTTATGATTACTTCAATAATTTATTTTTTATATTTGTTATATAATATACCTCTTATTAATCATGATAAATAAAAATAACAACAAAAAATTAGTTAACACAATAAATATGAAAATAATAATTATTAATAATAAATCATCTCCAAATAAGATCACAACACCCTTATACTTATATCATTCATTTAGTGGTTGTATATATAGTTAAATTTGACCATTACCCAATTAATATAAAGTATGATACTTCTACATTAGAAGATGATAAAATAAAATTAATTAATCCACAAAAAATATAACAAGTAAAATTTTTACTGAGAAAGAATTGGTGAACATATTTTAACCACAAAATTCCATGAAAACCTACTAAATCCTAATCACAACAAAACAACATTGTAACGATCTGAATGTTTAAAATATGAAAGGCATATTGGGTTGAGTGTTTGACATATAACACCATGTGTAGAAAGGAATATTAAGTAAAAATTATTTTTAATATATTTACTATATTTAATAAATTTCATCTATTCTATATCATTAATTTCAAACATACTTAGTAAGTTTGTGATGCATATCACAATGGGTTTCTTATACAGATTGTGTTACACGAAAGGCCTGGTTTTACTGGTATTATTAATGTTATTATTTAAAATTAAAATTATATAATAAGAATTTAATTTCAACTTCAGAGTATGATTAAATAACTTATTTAAATATATATTTGATTTCATATGTTATAAGTTAATTATAAATTAATATAAAAACCAAAAGAATATAAAAGAAATGTTTTTACAAATACCAAATTATTTTGAGTTAAAGGTGTTTTATCCTAGTAAAATAAACTGAATAATATTATTGAATGATATTAACAAATTTAATTTAATATATATTAAATAAAATTTTTCTTAATTCATCTAATAAATTTAAAACTCCGAATATATGTAATAATCATTTTTTCTCGTAAAATGATTTATTTTTTTAATGGTATGTTTGTCGCCTTTTAATAGGGAATTTTTTAAAAAATAAAATTTAACTCTTTTATAAATTTAATAAGAAAAAATTACATAATTTCTAAAATATTAATCTCAAAATAATCTTATTTTTAATATTTTTTATATTTCAATGAAATTTCATTTTTTATGAATACTGAAAAATACTTTATTTTTATATAAAACTAACTTCTCATAAAAAATATTTATAATGTAAAATTATATTTTAAATTGGTTTCAAAGTAAAATTAGATCAATTATACATATATTTATCCAATATACATCATCTAACTAATTTGTTTTACTAATTTTGATATAAAAACTTAGGAATCATTTGAATCCCTGCTTTCTCGTCCCATCATTAGGATTAATTTTTAATTAATTTTAGCCAATTATGTGAATTGAATTTGGAAAAATGGATTCAATATTTTTAATATTAATAAATTCTATTTTATAATTTGTTCAAATTAAGGTTTTTTTAAATAACAATTAGGGAGAAAAATTAAAATTAATTATGAAGAGAAAAGAAAAAATGGGTTTACTAAGGGACTAAGCATTAAACATATGGGAACAAATGACCTAGAAATTTCTACAACACCAATTTTATGGACATATTTAGAACCATACGACCTTATGAACTATTGTTATGAATTTTTGGTACAAATGTCAACGAAATTGACTCATATAATAGGTTGTGTGAAGAAAAAGACAAAAAGATACTTTTCATACGTTTAAAAAATATAATTCTTTGGGAAAGGGAGAAAACGTAAATTTGTTTGGTTATAAACATTATTATGAAATATAATTTTTTTAATCATAATAATTAAAATTTATTTTTTTAGATGAAACATTTTCTTAAAATACTTATGAAATGCCAAAAAAATTATTTAGTTAACCATTAAAAAAAATAAAATATATGAAAAATATTAAAAGTGAAGTAAATTGATTGAATTATTATGTTCCATTATTTTTATGATTAAAAAATAAGAATAAATAGATTTTATGTAGATATTAATTAATTAAATGATTTATTTATAATTTTAAATTCAATATAAACTAATAATTTTAAATTTGACATTAATGTTGATTTATAATAAATGATATTTTATTAATTGATTTAAAATTACTAAATATTCTATCTTTTGACAGTGGATTTTTCATTTTTATCAATATAATCTATTGTCTATTAAAGTATAGATTTATCTTTTATAATTTACATATTGAACCTCAAATTGTAAAATCATGTTACACAGGTAGGGTTAATGAGTATTTTTTACGCACAATTTGCTCTTATATTGAAATTAATTTCTAACACGTAGTGAAGATTTGTATAAAAAATTAGATATAATATTTATAATAAGTGGGTATAAATTTGAAAATTATTATCATATTAAATTAGTCCTAATGGATACATTTACTTAGTTATAAAATGAGTTACCTTTATAAAAACTAAAATGGTAGAAGTAGGGAAACTTATATGTTATGGGAAAAAATGATAAAAATGCAATTAGTTTTTAGTGAAAATGATGTTTGATGTATGGTATTTATACAAAATTTATTTTCATTGAGGTACATTTCAAATAAATGAACATAATTACATTAATTTCTGGTATATAAATTCCCATTTAAATGAAATATCTTGAATAAATCATTCATCGTGTTATTTTATATTTCATTTTGAATTGTTTTATCTAATGTTATTTGAGCTTAATTATACCATGTAGTTAAAAAAATTCAACACTTCATTTAATTTCATTCATATACATTACTTCACAATCATAATCAATATTCATTGATTATGTGTATAATTAATTTTAACAAACAATTTTGACACTTGTTTAATGTGGATTTACATTGGATACACATAATCGATTTATTGATTAATTATAACATTGACATTTTGTTCATTTTTGCGTATTATTTCACAATAAAATTCTAATCAAGATTATTTATTTTTGAATTTACATTAAAAATATTATATGATCATTATTTGACAAACCCTTTAATTTTCATATCCCATTTATATTTATAATATTTTTAAATTTATTGTATTATTTTTATACTCTTTGGTACTTAAATATTTTGTGAAAATGTTTTTATTAAAACCATACTTCATTTCCCTCTATTATTGGAAATCCATTTTCTTAAAATTCCATCATTTATATAAAAAATAAATAAAATATTTAAACATTTCAAAATTATTTATTGAAGAAATTGTTTAACCATTTTTATTTTCTAAAGAAAATTCAAATGAATATTCTTGTCACTTTCTAAATATGGATGTTTTCAAAAAAATAACCATAAAAGGTGAAGGTTAATTTATACATTTACTAAATTACATTCAAACTTTTATTGAAAATTCCTTATAAATATTAGACAGTTCTTTTCAATGAAATATTTTTTAGAAGTTATTTTATTAGAAAATGGATTTTGAAATTGCTTTTAAAAATGAAACAGATATTTTTCTCAATAATTTTTTAAAATAAATTTTTATTCTATTTATATTAATCAATGATAAAAAATATATTTATACATACTCCAATGTGTATATATATATATATTTTTTGATACTATAATTATTCTTCATCAAGATGGCTTGTCATATTTCTGGCCAAGGAATGTTTTTACCTATACATCATTGAATCATTATTGTATTCATTAAATTCCCTATAAATTAATAACATTCCTAGGATAACTGGTAATTAAATTTCCCAAAAATTTCACATTATTTTCAGGGATATTATTATTTCCTAAAACAAATAAAACTTTTACATCTGATGTTAACATTTAAATTTATTTGATTATATAGGGAAATATTGATAAATTTATATCCATTACTGAGAAAGGATATTTGATAAGGAACATTTTTTATGAATTGAAAAGATTATATTATATTTTATTAATTCCTTGGACTAGCATGACATAGGTTAGGGATTTTTTAATGTATTCCCCAAAATGAAATGGTATTCTCATGGGATAAAATTAGTTTGATTCAAACATTACATGTTTGTATCAAAGATGATTATACTATCTGGTTAAAAGTCTTGATAGTAGTATGGTTTAAACCATCTTTTGAAATGTTTTTTTGTTCTACGATTTCATTTATTTATGAAAAATAGTGTCTCAAAATTAATAATTTCAAACATTCAATATTTCATTTATTATTATGATTGATATTTTCACTATAAAAAAATCTATGGAAGCATTTCACTCTTTGTTCAATGATTAAATGGAATTTTTTTTTATTTATTCAGTTTGATATATTATTTATGTCATATATAATCATACCATCATGTTATGTAAATGGAATGTGTGGTTATTAATTTACCATTCTGTTTTGATTATTATTATTTATTCATATTGCATCCACTATACGTAAAATATAATGAGCATTTGAGCTCACCATTATTTTGATTCTGTTCCCCAAGATTCTATAAATAATACTATATTTGATATAATATGATATTCTAAATGGAATAATGTTATTATCTAAAAATTTTATGTTGGAATTTTATTATTCAAATAAAATGTAAGACTCATGTATGTATCTAAGTTTAAAAGACAACGTGACAAATGTGTCCTTTGGGATTTTATTCTATATATCTTATACCAATAAAATTGTAGAAGGATCTAAATATGTACTATAAGGGTAAGGGTTTATACAATAATTATATTATTCTGTAATATCATCCTATTATAGAAAAACACCACAAAAAGAACCTCTTGGTGGAAGATATAAAAAATAAAAACACGGATAACAGTTGAAGGGTGTACCATGATCCAATAACATTTTATCCAATGGTTAATGGTGTTCAAACTCTCTAATGAAGTGATTGGAGAGTTTTCAGAGCGAAAGGATAAGACAAGTTATTGAAGGAATATATTGATAATCAATCCAAGGGATTCAAGGACCCATTATTTATAGATGAATTCCAAATAGACCCCATCGTAGTGTGGTGATTCCCATGATTCATGTGGTTACTCTTGTCAAATGCTAATTGGACTAATCTAAACGTGAATTTCTATATCTTCCTAATTTTCATGTGAATTAAAACCCATATTAAATACATTTTATAAACACCATATAATGTTTCACGGAATTTTGGATTCCCATCATGACACTAATACCTCCACTATCAAATTTGAGGAAACCCCTTGTAATTTTAATATTCCATGCTAAAGACCACAACATGGAGAACTACCACTCATAGTTTCCTGTTTATCTTGAGTTAATCACCTAACATAGAACATTAATACATATAAATGAAATAAAATTAGTTTTTATCATCCTCATTTTATATAATAGGATATCTAAAGGCAACACTTTCAACAATAATAGCTTTTGAACACATCCAATTTTTGATAGGGTGAACCCCAGTGCACCAAACAACACCATTGTATCATACTATATTGTTTCACCCTCCATAATTTTCTAATGAAAAAAACTATAAAATGTTCATACAAAATGGAAATACATGTTGTTTCACTGATTATATCACATTAATAAGCACAAACATTTATTTAAAATTTTTATGACCCCAAATGATATTCTCAAAATGGTCTTGCATTTTATTAATGCTCCAAAATGATCAGTCGATCTAGTACCACACCCATTAAAATTTATAGTTCTTTTAAGGATAGTTAGAACTAAACTATATACTCAAGAATTCCTCAAAACTATCCCTCGGAACATCTAACACATTGGAAGAATGGGAGGGGTTTTGGAAAACAAGCCAGTAACCTTCAATTCCGTTATATCTGACTAATTTTCAACATAATAATATTAAATGTATCACTTATGTTAATGTTGTAATATTTCACTACAACACATAAATCCTCTATAACTCTCAGTTATATTCCATCAAAACCTAAGATATATTTTTCAAACTAAAAAAATGTAATTTTTTTTACTTTAGGGTAGAAAACACATAAATTCAAAATAAATATCCCTAAAATCATATATTATTTCAAATTATAATTAAGGTAACTATAAAAATCATCATAAATATTTATGGCCATAAATATCATTAAAATATTTTATAGACCTATGCTCGTCTTGCATATAAGAGAAAATTCAATTAAATATTTTTTTGGAGAGGTGTATAATATTAAATTCCATTTTACCATATACTAATGATCATGTTCCCTTTGGAATAGTCCCCCTATCTATCCCAAAAAACAAAATGGGAAACAATTTACATTTTTGTTACATCCTATTTAGGGATTATGAATATTCATTAAGAAATATCATTACACTCATTGGTTTTTAATAAAGAACAAAAAAACACATCTCACGCATTATATGGGAAAATCAAAATTGTTATTTTATTTATAGATTAATTGAAATTTTATTTTATATTTATTGTATTGATTTATGAGAACCTTTAAATGTGTCTCTGAATATTTATTTCTTTTCTAATATGTTTGGGACTCAATAAACATTAGGTATGATTGTTTGATAGGACTCAAGAATAACCACACACATTTACCATATATTATATGGTATTAATGAATATGTTTAAAGTATAATTTTTCAACCTGTTTTATTAACAAAAAATTATATTTTATAAAATGAATTAACATGACCAATTCCATTGGATAATAAAAATCATTAAAAAATTTGAAAACCATAATTACTTTTCATAAAGGTAACCTATCTTGGTAATTATGGGTTACCTTAGTATGAGCATATCTATGTCAATTGTGTAACTAATTTGGACATTTTGAAAAAATTATTATGTTTACACAATCATTTTTAATTTTTCTCATTAATTTTTCAATCTAATCCATTCACAATAAATAAAAAATTTCATACATATAATATGTTACCAACAAAATCAAATACATATGTATGCCATGTAAATTTTATAAATCATTAAATAATGGTTTTCCATACATTGGATTCACATAATTATAATATAAAAAATACCATATTGGATTATATTGAAGTATCCAATGTATGATTTTATCAAATATAAAATCAATATAAATAATTTATATATTTACCCATATATTAATATTTTAATAAACAAAACACTAAAATATTTATTTGGGAATATTATTATCATCTTAGGGAAATTATTTATTCATTCATTTTGGAATATCAGATTATAGAGTATAAGATCTGTATAAAAATGAATTAGATGGATAAAATCAATATTTTTCAATGAAAATATTATTAATATACCTATCTGAAAACAATATTGTATAATACAAATCTTATATACACATGGGATTTGTGGTACTATTTAATAAAAAAATTCTTCGCCTATATATTTAATATTTATATAATGAAATTTTATTCTAAAATATTTTATTAAATAATACATGAAATATTATTTTTATGAAATAATTAGACTGATGATTTCATTTCTCAAATTTTTGTGATGAATTAATTTTAAAATAATTTATGTTAAATAATGGTTTAGAAAAATTGAACATAATTAATTTCTTTTTTTGATCAAACAAAATGTAAAATTATATATATATATATATATATATATATATATATATATTAAATTTTACTAGAATATGTGGTATATCATCAAGATTATAAAATAATTTTAATCATTATATTTATTTCCATGACAAATTATGGGAATTGGTTGAGGTATTTAATTCATATATCATGTTATAAAATAAATTATGTACAAAATGAAAAATAATATAAATATAGTAATATTTTATTTTATTTCTGGGTTTAATAATTTGGGTATGTAATTTTATGGCCGCTTACATGTGTTGGGAAAATAGGCCCAATTTTTCATAATCACAAATAGTTAGAAGGATTTATTTTTTTATTAAAATAGATATGTAAATCAAGTTGAGGTGTAATTTTTTTGGATCAATTTTCACATGGGAAAAAATATTCTTGAATATAAATTAATAACATTTACTATTTATAAACCCAAACCATGTAATTATTATAGATAATATAACTCATTTATACTTAAGATTATTTTATTAATTTTATATCTTTGTCCTTTTATTGAACCAAAATTCCTTGAAATTTATTGGACGACATAAAATAAAGGGGCCATTGAATTTGTATATTTATAAATTATATGTTAATAATTTATCCTAATCTTAAATATCCATAATTTTTGTTATAGAAATATTTTTATGCTAATACTACCTCCTATATTGGATATAAATATATATCTTTGATTTGTGAACATTATTTTCCTATAAAAAAGAAAAAATATATTTTTAAAGGATTATGCTTCTTTTATCTAGACTATTTTTTTATTTATCAGTATCCTAATTGATTCATCAAATATTAGGACTATGATCTTCTCAAGGAACATCCACACCTTTAAGAAAAAATAAATAATTGATGATTATTTTCATGGAGATATGCTTGTTTAATTTTTTTTAAAATATATAATTCTTAAGCATGAATCATTAATTTATTTCTATAAATAATATTCAAATTATATGATTTATATGGTATTTAGTAAATAAAATTCATTTACGTTTTAATGAATTGAATTGGGTATTTGGAATGGGGACCAAGTGTTATATTTATCAGGTAAATAAAAATGAATTTAATTATCAAAATCATCCAATATAATTATATAATTTTATCTAGTTAAAAATGTACTATGTTTTTTGTCTTTAATATTGTAAAGTTTATATAAGTTTTATTTTTTTGAAAAATATTTCTTCTCCTATTTGATAATTTACATTCCAATTAAACAATAAACAAGGTTATGATCCACATACAAATAATATAAAAAAATTAACCTGGTATATATTTTTGTAAACATTATAAAAAAATACCCTTGATTCTCCCTCAAATTCACTATTATATTAAAATTAAATAAGTATTGAATTTTTATAATTTTATCTGACTATTTTCAGAAACTCTTTTCCAATCACCAACCGCACTATATAGAGTGACATTATTTAAATTATTTTTAAATTAAATATATATATATATATTAAATATTTCCCAATATAACATCAGGGCTATTATAGATAATATATCTATTTAACTTCAAATTAAATAAATTATCATGTCTATATAACATAGTCATTGGCCTCAAAATAACTTTATTTATTCATGTTTTGTTATTTTAGTAACTACTGATATACGTGTGTCATGTCAACAAAAGTGAAATTCATAATACATCAATGCTAATAAAAATATCATTAATGATTGGTGAATCTAATAATTTAATTTAATTTAATAAAATGATACTGTGGATTTGAAAATGATGGGATATAGAAAAGGAGTGAAAAATGTTCTATATGGAATTATGAAATTATTTTTTAAGAATTTTCATTATGAGGTATTATTTTGAAATCCTATAATAATAAGAATAAAATTATGTTGTCAAAAATATATCGTATATTTTTTAATAGGGTTATATTGGTTAAATGTAAGAATATTCACCCAAATATTATGTTAAAATAAATAGTGTAAAGCTGATAATAACATGGTAGATTTGTTGTAATAGAAAAATAGTCTCAAAATAGTTATTTTATTAGAAACAAATTATCTATCATGTTTTTATAAATTATATAACAATATATTTATAATGAATTAATAATTTCATTTTTCTAAATTTAGAAACTTTTAGATTTAATTTTGGTTAAATATTTAGAATATAAAGATAAAAATGAAAAAAAATTTCTAATAAAATTATGTTTTGTAGAATTGTAACATTTTTTAAAACCATTCCAAAAATTTTATTTTTGGGATCCATTTCAGAGTATTATCTCAATATGAATATTAAAAAAATCAAATAATATGTTTATGTTGTCTACACACCCCTCTCTATATGTCATGTCTATACTAAGGTTAATTTTACACAGTTAGTGATCAATTTTATTGTCATCTTTTTGATAAATAAACTTAAAATTAAATGTAAAATTCATATAGTGATGAATATTTAAAATAATGAATAAGATGTATATTTTTTGATTTTATTGGTTTCAATTTTGGTGTAATTTTTTATTCTAATTATTAGAATAACTAAAGTAAAACACAACATGGTTGGTGAAAATATTGTGTTGTGTGGAAATTTTATTGATATATATTTTTCAGTAACATTATAATATTGAAATATTAAAATCATTTATATATAAATCTAAATATATTTGTTTGTTTATTATAATTGTTATTTCAATATAAATTTATTAATAAATATAATATAATAGTATTGATGATTTATTAAAAGATAAAATATATCATTAAATTAAGATAAATGATTTCTATAAGATCATATATTTTAGATTAAAATGGGAGGATTAATTCGTCATGAGAATAGCATGATGTTTTGAGATTCTACTAGGGAAAAACTAATGCATTTGAAAAGGAGAACAATAAACCCTCAATGTATGAGGAGTAAAATTTGCAAGACCATTTCTTAGGGATAAAGGTTTATTCTTAAAAATTTATATATGTTGATAAATGTTAAAAATAATTTATGAAATGTTTCAAAATTTTATAAGATTAAGAATATGTCTAAACCAAATGATGCACAGCTAAGTGAGAATAACTCTAAACCATTCAATTTTTTGTGATTTTTATATTACTATTTATAATTTTATTCTTAATTAATTCTTTAAATTATTTTATAAGATTATGTCCCAATGTTAATAATATTATAAAATAGAGAGATTAAATGTTATGGATATTAATATTTCTACAAATGAGAAGACCAAAACATGATTATTTGTTTATATAATATAATATTGATATTTCATCAAACATAATTAGAATGAGGTGATATAGATATTAAATAATACTATAATGATGTATATGAGGTATTTAATATTATGTTTAAATATTTAAATTGTATTTCCCACTTACATAAATATTTTGGATGGCTAAAAAAGTTGTTTAAAAAATAAATTTAAATATTAAAAAATTAATGTAATAGTTCCATGATATTATTGATGATGTAAATAAAATTATTATTGATATGTGATTATATCTACTAATATAGAAAGAGGTATTTGGATTGATTGATCAAAAAATGATATTTTTCATGGCCATGGATGTGTTTTAAAAATAATTAAATATTGATGATAGATTAATTTAGGTAGAAAAGAAATTAAATATAAAGAATTAATTAAGCCCATTCTAACGAATTTCACAAATATTCCAACACTACAACAAAGGTATAAAAATATTATGCATCATTAAAGAGAGTGTGGGTGATATAAATTATAATTGACTGCTGATTTATTTTTAACACAACCAACATGTTCAATAAAATCATTGAGTTCAATATTCTATTTTTAGAAGAATATTTAAGAAGATCAATTAATTTTAAGGAATATGTTGGCCAAACCTATATGTTTAAGAATATATTTTAACATTTTGAAGCATGTTAGAGATACTATCTATATTTTGTATATATGAAATGATTTATAAGATGATCCATTTCAAAAGAAAAATTATTCTGAATTAGCATAGATTCATAAGTTCACATTGTTCTAAAGAATAATTAGTTTCCAATGTAATTAATATTTAAAAAATCAGAAAATATAAAAATACTAGTTAATACTTGAGTTTTTTAATTTTCAATATTGTGAATAAGTTGATTATCGACATGAATTCGTAATTATATATTCACTATAAATTAGACAAAATTTATAAGGAAGAAGCTATTATCAATTGATATAATGAAATATAGGAGTAATGAAAAATAACATTGTCAATGTCGTTATTTAGTTTTTAATTATAAACTATACAGATCCATATTAAATAACTTATTATGGGATAATATTTTTTTTCTTGGTGATATCCTCAATGGTAAAATATGAATCATTTACTATTTAAATTCCTTTTTATAATATTAGTTAAACAATGTTTAATGAACAGGACCGAAACACAGCAATGGTGTATCCACTAACATCAGTGGCCAACCATGAAACTATTTGATGTGTTGTGACCTATATAAATTCGTTCATGTTTGATAAGTAAAGGTGTTATTTAATTTTTAGGAGATCCATTCATCCAAAAAGATAAAAATGTTTAATTTATGTAAGATCAATTAATATGGTAAAAAATAACTCACACTAATTCACTCACTCAGTATATGACTAAGAAATAATAAATGGAATACAAATTTCTTATCAAATGTAAATCTTTATGTTGAAGAAAAATTATGGATAAATACTACAAATAGTGTTTTTTATTAAATTAAATAATAATAGAATTTGTAATTTATAGTGATTTTTAAATGAATCTTATTTATTTTTATACCTTTTATTCTTTGAAAAGATTCTATTTACAATGGATTTATTTTATTTTTTTTCATTGGAGTTCATTTTTGACAAACAATTTTCATTGATTTAATTATTTTCTGAAATAAATTATTTATTATAAAATAATAATGTTTATATATATATATAATTAAATTAAAAATAAACATTATTATTTAGTGAAAATTTTTATGTATATCACATTGAATTTATAATGCTATGGAATAGTTTATGGGGTTATGGTATAATTTATTTACTATCACTAACATATTTTCGTTTGTAGATACATTTCTAAATGAGTGTAAGTATGATAAATAAAAATTTTAAAAATATTATTGAATATATTAGAAAGAGAAATGAATTATAATAATGTATTAAAAATTTTAATTTTTAGAGATAATTTTTTTACATATAAAAACACAAAAAATAATCAAATTTTCATTCATGTACAATGATGATCATTTTTTCACATACTATTCTGAGAAAACCAATTGTAATCGTAATAAACCGATTAAGCAATATGAACCCATTTTAAAGGGTTTGTACCAATAGAAATTATATATTTTTAGATTTTATAAATTATATTGGGATTGATTAACAATATTCAAAACACTAATTTCCATTTCACTGTATCAATTAATCATTTATTCTATTTTTGATCAACCTTTAGAAGAAGGGATTTGATTATATATTCATATTACATGTTAAAATTAAAATAGTCTTTGTGTATATACAATATAGTGAGTATAGATTTAGTAGTTAGTGGAAATATATCAATATTCATATTAAAATTAAATGATATAAAAATAAATTGAAAAGCCTACCCATATTCATTTCATTCTTCATAATATGTTTCATATTATTTAGAAGGATATATTATAAAATGAATGGTCTAAATTTCACCTAGGAATGTAATAATATATATTACCTAGACATACTAATTTTATTAATCTTTAATATCATGAGGATTTATATCTTATGATTAAATAAAATTAATAAAGAATTATTATTAATGGGTATCATTTGAAATAAATTTAAACAAATCACCTATATATTCCTTTTTAAATGATAAACTATTATGAAACAACCTTTATAAAAAAGTTATTATGTATGTTCTATAAATATTATATACTAGAGATTATTTCTTATAGTCTAGACACATCAAAATTTTATTATGGGGGTGTGGAATATTAATTTATATGTTAGTTAGAATTTTCCCAGGTTCATTTTTACATACATTTTTTAGGATTATGGGTTTTTATCATTTTATGTACTTTATTATTGGAAAATTTGGGAAACATGCACATCACATATGATCCATTTATTTGAATATAATGAAAATTTAGGATAATTTATTCATTTTCGAAATTTATTAAATAGTGGAACAGAGTTCTTTTCACTACTATGAATTATGTTTGGTTAATAAGGAATAAATTAGAGTTTATTTTAATATTAATATATCTGTGTCAATTCTATAATTTATTTAAAAAATTTGAAAAAATTATTATGTTAACTCAATCAATTTTAATATTTTCAAGAAATTTATCATCTAATCCAATTACCATAAATAAAAAATTACCTTCATATAAAATAATCACAATAAAATCAAAGACATATGCATGTCAAGTAAATTTTTGAAATTCTTAATGAATAGTTTTCCATAAATTAGAATAACTTAATGACTATTATAAAAAACATATTATACTAGATTATATTGAAGACAACAACATATAATGTTTTAAAAATATGAACAATCTAATAAATTTATATATTTACATATAACATTTTAATTTAAAATAAATAATATATTCAATATATTTATGGGGATATTATTGATGATGTTATAAAATTATTCATTCATTCGATTTATAATATCATATTGTGGAATATAAGATTTAGTCTTGGATGAATAATAATTAAAAACTATATTTGTTTAATGAATGAATTATACATATACCTGAGTCTAAATAATAGTGTAAAATAAAAATCTTACATGCATAATGGACTTGTGGGACTATTTACTAAAAGTTTGATTCACTTTGATTTTCACTATTTATCTAATACAATTTTATTTTAATATATTTTTAAGAATATTTCATCCTATATATATGGTTTTAAATAATTAGCTTAATATATCATTTATTTTATTTGTATTTTGAATTATTTTTAATATATATTTCGTAACATAAGGGTTTATGAAATTTCAACATGAACAATTTATTTTTGAGATAAAAAAATGCCATATTTTTACCTCTTTTATTTTACTTGTACATGTGTGATATCATCATGATTATGAAATATTTTTAATCATTATATTACCTTTCATGATAAATTTTGGGATCTGGTTAAAGGATTTAATTCAAATATTCATTTATAAAGTTATGTATATATAAAAAGTCAAATAATTATAATATGCAAATATTTTATTTGATTTCGGGTTTTAATTTCTAGGGATGTAATTTTATGGCGCTTAAACAAGTTGAGAAAAATTGTACCAATTGTGCAATTGAAAAATATGTTTCGATGGATTTATATTCATGTTATAAGAGATATTTATATCAAATTGAGATGTAAGTTTCTTGCACCACTTCTCAAATAGGGTAAAAATATTCCTGAATATAAATCAATAAAATTAACTATTTATAAACCAACACTGTATAATTGTTATAGAAAATATAAACCAATCATATTTATGATGAATATTTATGATTTTTAAATATAGTTGCAAATTTTGAACTAAAATAACTATAAATATAATGGATGGAATAATATAAAGAGTCCAGTAAATGTGAGTTTTTTAATCGAAGTTAATACATTACCCTTGTCTTAAATATGAATTGATTTCATTATAAGAATAATTTTATTCAAAACAATCTTTTATATTGTCTATAAATATATATCTATGATCGGTTAACTTTATTTTCCAACATAAAATGAAAAAAAATATTTTTTAAAGGATTATGGTTCCTTCATTTATAATAGTATTTTATATATCCTTATCCCAATACCATCATCAAATATGAAAACTATGATCTAATAATGAGAAATACACACCTCCAAGGAAGTCTAAAAAATGATGATTATTTTCAATGAGATGTGATTGAGGAAATTAGGTTTGAGAATATAACTCTTATGCCTTATTCCTTAATTTCTTGATTATAATTTTATTAAATAATTTCATTAAACAATTTTCACTTTGGATGAATTATATTATATTTAGTAAATTAAATAAATTTATATTTTAATAAATCGAATTGGGTATTTATAATAGGGATCAAGTTATATTTTTATTGGGTAAAACAATATAGAATTTAATTTTCAAAATCATCCAACATAAATATACATTTTCATCCAAATAAACATGAACTGGGTTTTTTTTCATCAAAAATTTAATTTTTATAAATGTTTAATTTCAATGAAAAATATTTATTTTTATATTTCATAATTTAGATTCTTATTTAACCATACACACTTTCACGATCCACATACAAAGAATATAAGAAAACTAAAATATTATATATTTTAGTAACTATTATATAATCATACCCTTGATTCTCCCTAAAATTTCAACATATATTAAAGAAAAATAAATAAATAATTTATAAAAATTTATTTAACTATTTTTAGGAAAACATATCAAATCAACAACCCCTCTATATAGAACAATATTATATAAATTATTATAAAATAATATAACTATAAATTTAATATTTACTAATATACCATCTTGGGTATTATAAATATAATATTTCTTAACTAAAAAATACTAAATTTTCTATGTATATATAACAATGTCATTGGCCTGAAAATAGACTTAGTTATTCTTGTTGTGTTTTTTGATTATTTAGTAAAATACATGTTTTGTATCAATAAAATTAAACTTATTTATATTTCAATTATAATTCAAATATCGTTAATAATTATGTGAGTCTATGTTTTTTTATTGAATATCATAACATCAGGTTCCAGATTTGAAAATTTCTGGGTTTGGAAGAGGAGAGAATAATTTTAAATATGGAAATATGGAATTATTTTATATGTTTTTTCATTATGAAGGAATTTTTTGAAATCATATAATAATAATAATATAATAAATGTGTCAAAAATATATCTTCCTATATTTATTAGGTTTTTATAGGATAAATGTATGAAATTTCACAATATTATTATGGTAAAATAAAAAACGTGAACATGAGAATAACATGGAAGAGCTAGTGTAATCTTAAAATAGTCTAACAAAGGGTTATTTTATCAGAAAAAGAAATTCGATCAAGTATGTACAAATTGTAAAAAAATATATTCATAAGAATTAATAAATATATTTTTTTTGGAATTAAAAAACATTTAGATTTCATTTTTATTTAATTGATAGGATATAAAGATAAAAGTAATGAAGCATTATAAATAAAATTGCGTTTGGAAGGAGTATAATGTTTCTTTTCAATACCCTTACACAGCCTATATTTTTAGGATCTATTCCTTCGTACTATCTGAATATGAATATGCAGAAAAAATCAAATATAATATTTTTTGTAGTAAATACACCCCTCTATAGGTTTCATGTCTATACTAAACTAAAGTTTACATAGTTAGTGATCTATTATTTGGAATTTTTTTATGATAACTAGATATAAAATTAATTATAAAATTCACATTGGGATGAATAGTTTAAATAAATAATATTAGTTGTCATTTATTTTTTTATTGGTTACTATCTTAGTGTATTTTTTAATTTGTATTATTTCGATAAAGAAAGGAAAACACCACATTGTGAGTGGGAATATTTTATTGATTGGTAATTTTATTGATATCTGTTTTTTATATCATTATAATATATTAATATTTAAATAATTTATATATCAATCTAAATATATATTATTGGCCAATATAAATTGTTTTTCAATATAATCTTATAAATAAATATAATATATTGGTATTGATAAATTAGTAAAAGATAAAAAATTTCATTAAATGATGAAAAAATTATTTGAATAAGTTCATATAGAGTAGAGTAAAATAGGTAGAGTTATTCATTAAAGGGAAAAAGATTATTATTTGAGATTCTTTAGGGGATGAACAAATGTGTTTGAAAAAGAGAATAACCCAAAATCAATGTATTAGGAGGAAAATTTACTCGAACATTTATTTGGTTAAATGTTTGAATCTTAAAAAAATTATAAATGATATTAAATTCTATAAATTAATCTTGAAATGCTTCAAAATAATATAAGAATAAGAGGAATTCTATCCTAGATGAAAATTAACTATGTGATAATTACTCTAAATGTCTCAATTTTATGTTAGTTTTAGATTAATATTTAAAATATTATTTTTGAGATATTTGTCTAAATTGTTTTAGAAGAATATTTCAAAATATTAGGAAATTTAGAATATAAGTTGAGTAAATGTTAAAGATATTCCTATGTTCACAAATGAGAATACCAAAAATTGTTATTTTTTATACAGTATAATATTGATATTTAATTAACCATAGATAGAATGAGGTGATTCAAGTATATATAAATAACATGTAGACATATATATGGTATGTCATATTATGTTTAAAGATATAAATTATATTTCATACTTATCTAAATATTTCGGACATCTAATAAATAAATTTAATAACAAAATTATATATATTGCAAAATCAATTTAATGGTGCTAATATATTATTTATGAAGTTAATAAATTGATTCTTGGGATGTGATTCTAGAAACTACTTGAGTAAATAGTTATGTTGATTTATTGAAGAAAAAATGAGAAGTGTTCTTGGTCAGGGAAATTTTTTCAAAATAATTAAGGGTAGATAACTGAGTAATTGAGGAAGAGTGGAATTCAATATGATGAATTATTAGATCGTGTTATACCACATTTAATATATATTACAAAATATTAAAAAGGGGTAAAAATAGTATGAATCATTAAATAATTTGTGGGTGTTGATAATGATAAGCGAGTGAAGAGATATAATAAAGACAACCAAAATATTGTATACAATTATTGAGTTTAATATTTAATTCTGACAAAAATGTTCTGTAAGATAAATTAATTTTGTTAAATTTAGCCAAACAAATAGGTTTAGAAATATATACTACATTCTGGAATTATGTGAGATTGATTATCTAAATTATATATATATGTGTGTGTGTGTGTGTGTGTGTGTGTGTGTGAAATGACTCATATAATGGTCTACTTGAGAAAAAAATTATTCAGAAGAAACACTGATTCATAAGTTTACTTGTTTAAGAAGAATAAATTGATTCCATATTAATTAACATTTAAAAAATAACAAAATATTAAAACACATCTTTATTACATGAATTTTTAATTCTAAATAATTAGATAAAATGTTATATCTTCATGAATTTTAAATTTTTTATTCAATATAAATTGAAAATCATTTTTAATGGTGAATTCATTATCAGTTGAAATAATGAAATCTTGGAGTAAATGATAATAACATGGGTAACATTTTTATTTAGTGAATTATTATAAGCACGATGGATCCATTATAAAGAACCTTACAAGGGATAATATTATATTTTTTTTTGATATCCTATGTGACAAAGGATGAACCCTTTTCCACTTTAATTTCTCTTATCATATTAGTTAAATACATACGTCATGACCTAAGGCTGAAACCAACCAGGGTGTATCCATCAAAATTAATGGCTAACCATATAAAAATTTTATGTATTGTGACTTATATAAATTCATTCATACATGTTATGTGAATGTATTATTTTTATGTGTATGAGATCCATTAATCCTCAAATCTAATAATTTTGGAATAAAATAAAATAAATCGAATTCATAAAAAATAGGTCACACTAAATAACATTCTTCCCTATGTGACTATGAAATATTAGATGGAATATAAATCTGTAATGATAAATAAAATTTAATATCTATTTGGTTTTATTTTTATTTAGTTATTTAATCAATACTATGTGAATTTAATATTTCATGAAGTTATGTTGTCATAATATAATAATATTTTATCCCAATCAAAAATGTAGTTTCTGTAAGAAAATTTAATAAATGGAAAAGAAGCATGCTACGTAATTAATGAATATTACTCTTATGAAAAAATATAGAGTCGATACACCACTATTTGATGATAATAAGATTAAAAATATTTTATAAATACTAGTTCATAATTATACTCATCAAATTTCTTTCCAGGCTATAAAAAATATATTAAAATTCAATCCCAATGTTATTTTTCCATTCTATTATAGATTAATAATAATTTTTTTTTGAAGATCCCAAATATGTGCTTGAATTAATAAAGGCCTTATTGGATGAAAAATAATATCTAGTTATGGAATAAAATTCTATCTAACAAATAAAAGATAAAAGGATGAACATAATAAACACTATTACCAAACTAGATAAATAAAATTAAAAAACATCATTTATATACAATCAAAATCCCCAATAGAGAAAGAATAATTGAAAAATAAATTGATTACAAAGATGAGATTAATAGATCTCTTGAGAATGAGATCTAAGATGTAAAATATTCTCATAAATCTAACAGTAATTACAAAAAGTATTTGTTAGATATCAAGGAGAAATTAATAAAGTATATTTATAATTATCGCTAAAATTATCAATTTTGATGATGATAAAGTTGAAAAGATGAATAATTTATGGGGAGAAATAATTATATACGTTAAGGATGAGAAAAATCCAATCAATATGATTTATTTTTTCCTCAAGATAAAAATATAAAATTTAGAAGTTACACAACATGAGTATTCCCATAAAACATAAAGAAGAGATACTCTCATAGAAAATTCTATTAAAATTATTACTATAATGAATGTAGAAACTATTATAAGGAACAGACGGATTTCATCTATGGATAAATCTACCACTCTCTCAAGAGAAAGTAACCCATATTAAAAAATTGCCAAAAATGCTTCAATGAAATATGAAGGAAACAACACATATTTTGGATATATATGTCTGGAAAAAAGTTGTTTCAAATCCACCTTATAATAATATAAGTATTTTTGAAATACAAGAAATTTTATGAACAAAAATATTCTCAAAATAAAGCAACATTACATAATAATATTAATGAACTCATATTATGCCTATTCATTCCCAATGAAAAAAAATTGATTTGTATGTTATTAGGTGTGTAGTAAAATATTCACTGACATGGTAAATGACTATTGTTATAACATGTCAAATATTTTACTAACAATTATGTATTTTATTAAGTATGAAAAAAGATAAAAGTTTTGTAAACACTATTCAGTTCAACCAATTTATTTATATAAAAATATTTTTCATTTAATCAGATTAGAATATCTATCAAATTTCATTAAAATTATAATTATGTGGTCACAATGATGTTGGATTATGGTTTTCATCTACCTATACTGATTCATTTACTATTGAAGAATTATTTGAGCTAATTTTGAGGAAACATCAATGGATGAATGATGGTTAATTCACTATATAATGTATTAAGAATGATATATTTAAATAAAAATTACACAACGAGAGTGATGTGATATTTCACAATGAAAATATATTCTGATAAAACATCATAATGATAGATACATGAACAATGTAAATTTATTAATTTAAATAAAAAACTAGTTACCAATATGTTGAAGAAAATCCATAAAATAAATTTGGAAATTTATAAATTTATAGATTATAAATATGTATTAATTCATGGAACTATACATTTCTTGGTATGATCCTCCATGTAATTCATCAACTACTCATGAAATGGATTTATTTTGTATATTATTATCAATGAAACATATAAAATAGTTGGCATAGTTTTTTCAAAGAAATAAATATTTTAAAAAATGAATGATGGATATTTTTACATTAGGTCCAAGCATGTGAACATGATATGGTGATAGTGGAAGCCATTAATTCATCATAGTATAGTGTAAATATATGAATAACTCTTTCAAACATAGTATTAAATGAACTTTTAATGATAATATTTGATTAAATATGACCACATGGATTTATCTAAATCATATCCCCATTCATTTTTTTTTAATTTTTAGGGAATTTAAAAACTCATTCTCCCCTATTCATATGATATTGTGATAATCATAAGTAGTCATCAAAACACTAGAGATTTTATCAATCATATATAAAGAATTATACATGATAAATCATTAAAAAAGTATCATATAATATCACACGGTCATAATTGATATATCTATTATGGATGGAAATAACTCATGTCATAAAAAATCAATATGTAAAAAATTATTTCATAAAATCATAAATCATACCCCTCCAGTGGGTTTTGTTCTAAAAAATGTAATGGTTTCACACTTCTCCTGGTATATTGATCTAATCAACTGTCTTTGACCTTTAATAATATAATATATTTAGTGCTAATTTTTCTTTTATAATCTTATGATACATCATAAATTCAATAGTAAGTATAATAGAGTGATAGAAAATCTAACATTATAATTATATATTTTTGAATGTTTGTAATGTTATAAAATTTAAACAAATTCATCAATTAATTAATTTATTTATTAAAATAAACTAATAGAAACAAAATCTGTTCAACTATTATAAATGAATGGGTTTTTTTAAAATAAATTTAATAAAAAATTTGGAAATTTTTTATAAAATCAATGAATTGAACATCATAACATATCCATTAGCATGGGTAAGAGTTTTTTTATAGGAATTAGTAAGTGAACATGTTTTGATTTATGAATGAATTTAATGTTAGGATAAAATTATTATAGTCAAGAGTAGATCATTGAGAAAAATTCAATGTTATACCATTGGAGACATCCAATCCTCTATAATAATATTATGAGAAGAAAGATGAGTATATTTTTTACATGATCTCATCATTATACTTGAATAGGATGATTTATTATTTTCAATAATTAAGGAATAACGTTTAAATCAATGGGAAATGTTTGAGGTAAATTTGAATTTATTGGATCAATTTAACATGGTAGTAAGAGTAAAGGACAAATTAAGATGTATTTTAGGTATAGAAAGAAATATATTTGTAATAATTTAAAAATTATAGTAGGTAGGAGAGTTGATGATGTTTTATTATTGATATTGGAAGTTTTAATAGAGCACACGATTTTATATTCCTCCGATAATTCCATTCAATGTTACTGAAATATTTCTTCAATAGTTATATTTGATGTAAATTTAACAAGGTTTATTTATTTTTTATGGAATTTAATATATCAATTGTGATGTACTGGAAATTCCATAAAATTGTTTTCAATTATTTGGGATTATTTCTAGTCTGTAAAAATTAATGGCACATGATTTTGAGTCCCGGAGAGCCCATAATGGATTTTTGAACCATTTTTTAGGTACGTTCAGTAAAGGTGCATGCGATGTTTTCAATATTTTATAATTGGTGCTCAGATTGGAAATATGAGGACACTAATGAATCCTTAGTATGGTTATTTTCTTAAGGGGAGCTTAACTTTGACAGAAAAGGGTCGGATGAAAAAGTTATACTCTTGGACTTTACAAAAAAATAATAAAATAATTAAAGGTTATTTTATTTTATTTCTTTTCCACCATTGGATAAACGGCGGTGGGGCTGTAGTTCAGCATTAGACCATTTAACGTCTTGACCCTTAGGTTGTGTAACCACACAGCTGAGAGAATTAATAGTTTGAGTAACCGTACCGTTGGGAGAATTAATAGGTTCATTAATTAAACTCATAAAAGAATCCCATTAATTGTGTGGTGTGTTGTTCCCCTCTTTTTTACTATTTAATCAAATCTCAGGATTGAGTTTTGGGAGAGCTATGAGAGAAAGATCTGATAAAATGCTACAGACATACTTCTTCAATGAAGAATGGTGATCGAGCAACGGTCTTTGGAGGAATTGATAGATGACAACAAGCACTGATGAACACCTTTGGACGGAGACCCTACTTCCTCATATGTAGCACCTTCCAATGGAAACAAAGTAGGGGGTTTCGTTATTTACCTATGAGTTGTTTCATTCTTGAAATTCTCCTCGTGTTATTATACTACTGTGGAGGGCGTGGGCCAAACAAACAAGGCCCAGAACCTCCTCTAAACTCGGATATGGTTTTGTTCTTCGTGGGAAACTAGAAGATATGGTGGCAAGGGGGAACCAAGCACCGTGTAGCGTAGGCATCATCCCAGATGGCCCGCAAGTGCGGAGGAGAATAAAAACAGACCACCATAGCTTCATTGGTGGCCCTCAGAAGTTACACGAGTGGGGCATCACCGATGAATGAGGGACGCAACATCTTGCACCTGCTAGCCGCAAAGAATTGACCTCGCCTGAAGGCGATATACTAGATAACAGAGCGGCTAGACACTGTTGGTCATGATGAAGTGGGGCGTCATGCTGTGACAACACGCCCCGAAGGAAGTTTGCGGCTTCAACCTGTGGTAGAGGGCAGACCCATGCCCGAGGGTCCATTGTGGACCGTTCCTCGTGGACCGGCTAGGGGGTGCAGTGCAATCTGGTGTTACTGTGGAGCCGAGCAGCGTGCCATTGTGGAGGGTCACGACTTTGAGCTACGACATAGGGTAGACCCACACCCATGGGTCCATAATGGGCCAGTCCACACAGACCATCTAGGAGATGCACCTCCATTTGGGGTCATGGCTTTCAAGACCAGAATGGCTGAAGCTGTTAGGGTGGAGAGCAGACCCCCACACTCGGCCAGCGGGCTGAGCGGTTCCATGACCTTGAGTGACCCGCCCATATTGGTTTGTCAGGACAGACCTGCCCCATTTCTACCAGTTTGTGCCTCAACTCCTTCGGTTCGGGCCTTTTGGGACAAGTCGAACTGTACCTGAACCCCTTTTTCCCTAGTTACACTTAAATGGGTGTATCACCTAAACTGGACATCGGTTTGATGAACCGTCTATGGCTCCATAACCCTTAGGATGAGGCGGTCCTTTTTAGATACCCCACTATATATTTGTAGATTGTTTTATTTTTGATATTTATGATCTTACTAGAATTCAACTAGGCCTCCGAAACTAAAATTCCTATAAATATTAGATTGGGAGTCCATTTGATGTGTTGTTTATTGAAATAGAACCTTTAGGTTATGGATGATCAACAAGGTACTTCATGTAATTTGGAATTAGATAGATGGATTGATGAGGGGTTCTCCGAACAGCTCTTAGTACAGAACCCTATGACTGGATGAGACAGAAATATTGCTGACTTTCGACACTATCTGACTCGACGACCCAGTGTGAGGCACCTCTGTTTGACTTTGTAGGACCACGGTGGGGAGAATCTCTGTGAGACCCAAAAGACCCATGATACTCAATAGGAGGAGTACATTTATAGGCCTTGGTGCGGAGCAGATCTGTGTGACCTGAAAAAACCATGGTACACGATGGGGAGGAGTACTTAAGTAGTTAAATTTTCATGGGAAGCACCTCTATGTGACTTGTAAGGCCCTGTACACTCGATAGAGGATGATATCACAAGTATATGAGGTGTTCGACAATGTGACTGATGATGCTACTATTACTACCCTAGAATATACATGGTGTGAGATATCTTTTTCTTGGTTGTTTTTGTTTGAGATTATGATTTTTTGTATTTTCCATGTGGATTTCTGAGAGACCTTCGAGGGTATCAGAGTCCCTAGTGTTTATTTTTATAATCACCCATGCACGGGCATCACGAGTACCTTGTTGTGTCTTGTGTACACGACTTGACGCTTTGACTGAGTCTAGTGGATCAAGGACTTGATGGTGTTCCTAGGTGACCGGTGGATGTGGAGAGCTGTAGTGATGAGTTGTACCTACCCTTCAGTTAGGATCCTTGGCTGACGACCTCAGGATCTATTTTCCATTTTTCTGTATTTCCATTTCAGTTGGGCTTGTATTCTGGGCACTTTACATATTACTTACTTATACACTATGTGGTGGTTTTTAGTTGTGGTTGTACCTCTCTCCTTCAGCTTTCTTTTGCTTCTGCGCAGTGTGCCCTATTTGTGTGTGTGCAGGTTTTGAGGTAATGAATTCCCTTGTTAGAGAAGTATTTTTCTAGTTCTAGTTGCTTAACCCTGGCCTATGGTTTGTGGGATTGAGGTAGTCACGACACGATCATTGGGGGAGAGGTCATTAAAAAGTGTTATTAGAGGCCATTTGATTACCCTTCAGAGTCTGGGAGTCAGATTTTTTGTTTTAAGAAAACAATGTTATTTTTTTCGAGCTTGACATTCAGATTCGGGGAGTCAGGTGTTGGTGCAGCTGCTGTTGTATCCATACACTAGGAACAATGAATTATGTTTTTGGCTCAATACATGAAAACAATAGTTGCATAAGTGCCCCCTTTGTTTGAATAAGAGTCATCCCTCCATATATAACCTTCTAACCATGGTACATCTTGACTTATCTCAGGATGTCTCCACATGGATGACCAACCAGGATCCCAAAACGTGGTCTTGAGGACAGATCACCATTTGATGAGGCATCTATTCTGGGAATATTGATTGAGATGGCCCCACTATGTGGTGCACTAGTGCTACCACATCCTGATGGATAGAATCTAATGATAGAAGTTTCTTTACAATATGTTCTTAGGCTCAGTTCCCTACATGAGTTTCCGAGATATTGACCTCCCAGGTTCAGTGGAGAGATGGATCATTAGGTCACTAAGGACTGGATAGAGGTTTTGATGTGGGTCTTACAATTAATGGGGACACCTCCAAACCAGATAGTGATCATGGCAATGAGCCTTCTGCATGTCTCAATAGGGAGATGTTGGAGTTTGACTATCTAGACTCATCATAAGGATACCCTCACTGGGGTTGACATCGAGAGAATTTTCTGGAAAGATTTTTCCCCACGAACATGCGCTCTATGTGAATTCATGATCTGCTCCACCAACATCGGGGAATAATGATAGTGGAAAAGTACTCAATGAAGTTCAAAGAGATTTCTCGCTACTCCACAATCATTGTGAGAGACCCTTTCTTCATGACTCTAGCCTTCGAGTAGGGACTTAGGAAGGAGATCAATGTTTCCGTGGTCTCTCACACCATCCCTGCCTAGGCTGGGGAGCATGAGCGAGCACTTCTTATTGAGAGCATCATTGTAGAGAAGACACCCGCAGTTAGCGTTGCTAGCAGACCCCAGGTAGTAGAGTCTTTGGAATGCAGTAGGAAGCATATGTGTGGGCCCAAGTGGGAAATTTCTTTTAGATTCTGACCCTAGGACCCAGGGACGGCAGTGCAAGGCTCCTTGGCCATAGGGAGTCATACAGGGGCTAGCCATTATTTTTTGTGTGGTGGGCAGGGACACGTGGCGTGTGACTGCTCAAACCACCATATGGATGGCCTACAATGGTTGAAGGGTCAGCGATATTGTGGAAGTAGTTTGATCGAGGAGGTATTCAAGGCGGCGGACGTGAGAGGGAAGCTAGCCGAGTGGCACGTTGTGGAAAACGGTTCGAGATGTTACTGTCCCCACCCCCCAGGTGGTCCACCCCAACCTCAGGGAGCAGGCGGGAATGGGCGATCTCAGCACAAGGCAGCATAGGCTTACAACCACGGTGCTCTAGAGATGATTATAGGTATGATCTATGTCTATTCCACCGTTGATACAATTCTTATAGACCCAGGTTCCAGTCACTATTTAATTTCCACAACACTCGTTCAGATCTTGTGGATTCCGTAGAGTCATTGGCTCGATATTTGGGATTACAGTCTCTTATAGGATAGGATTCGATGATTACACTTTGGTGCAGATAGTGTAAGATCACTCTAGGAGGCAAGAGCTATAGGTGGGACCTCCTTATAGCAGCCTCAAGGCCTTTTTATGTCATCTTAGGTATGGAATGGCTATCCACAGTCCAAGCTCAGATCGACTATTTTAGGCTCAATGTGTGGTGTATCCATGAGGGTGGGATCAGGTTTTCCTTCACCGGTGATAAGTAAACCTTTGCTGCAAAGGATAGTCTTTCCGGGAAGAGGATGAATCCAATCACTCTTCAGTTGGCTAGCCTCACCATAGGTGTAGTGGACGAGATCAGTTTGAGCTATCATGTTGTGGTCGACCAGTATACAATTTTCTTCAATGATGATGTTTCAGGACTACCCCCTCTTAGAGAATTATACTTTTACATCAACATGTACCATGGGATGACACCAATATCTACACAAGCATATCCAGTGGTCCCCATGGAGCTTTGGGAGGTGAGGGTACAATTAAAAGACTAGTATGGGAAGGGGTTTGTATAGCCCAGTGTTTCTCAATCAGAATCCCTGATTTTGATCACCAAGAAGGCATATGGGAGTCCTAGGATTTTAGTGGACTATCGATGCTTGAACCATTTGACAATGAAGAACATGTATCCTCTACCGAGGATCAATGATATCTTCGACCAGTTGAAGGGAGCACAGTGGATTTTATAGATAGACCTCAGATTAGGCTATCATCTACTGAGGGTATGGGATGAGGACGTACTGAAGACAAGCATCAGATATTAGTATGACCATTAGGAGTTCTTGGTGATGAACTTCTGCATGACCAATTATCTAATAATTTTCATGGGGATCATGAGGAGGATCTTCTATCCTTGCTTATATCTCTTCATGGTAGTCTTCATTGATGATATCTTGGTGTGCTTGGTGGCAGAGAAGGAGAAATTCATGCACTTATAGATAGTTCTAGATACACTCTGAGAGAACCAGCATTGTGGAATGCTATCGAAGTTCAAGTTTTGGATATGGGAATTCCACTTCATGGGGCATGTTATCTCGGATGATGGAGTTTCAATGGATATGACAAATAGAGTGGTGGTGCTTTCTAGGGATCCACCCAAGAGTGTGACCAAGGAGTAGAGATTCCTAGGATTGGCTGGGTAGTAATAGAGATTTGTACCAGAATTCTAAAAGGGAGAGTAACCCTTCTCAACATTGACAAAGAAGGGGAAAACATTCTTGGGGAAACAGAAGTCCTAGAAAAGTTTCAAAGAGATAAGGCGAAGACTGACAAGTTCCCCCATCTTGAGGCTACTAGAATATGATGTTGGGTATGTAATATACTACAACACATCAGGAGGGAACTATGTTGTGTCCTGATGTAGGAGAAAGTGGTGATGACCTATGGCTCGCCGTAGATGAGACAAAATGAAAAAACGACACTACCCATTACCTGGAGTTCACAATAGTGGTATTTGTGCTAAAGATATTGTGACACTACTTGATGGGTGAATGGTTTACTATTTATTTTGATCATAAGAGTCTCATGTATATATTCTCACACATTGACCTGAACCTGAGAAATTAGTGATGGCTAGAGTTCATCTCGGACTATGACTTTGAGATAGTCTACACTAATGGGAAGGGGAACATAGTAGTAGATGCACATAGCATGAGTTCCGGACTATAGTTTCTCTGTGAGAAGAAAGATCAGATAGTCACATTGAAAATATCATTCGTGGATAGAGATGGAGCAGCTTACCCCTAGTCTACGACGGTCACTCCCCCACTCCATCAATGATTGCGTAGTCTCGGCTTGGGGATGTATATTGTGAGGCCTGATGTGCTCATATATCCTCAAGATAGTCTCTTGAGGGATTTTTGAATGGGCCGGAGCACATCATCCACTTTAAAGGATGCACCATTGTACCAGTGGCACTATTAGAGGATGTGTTGAGGGTGTTCCACACATCCCCTTTGGAAGTGAGATGGTATCTTCATAGACTTCGTGATAGGGCTACCACGTACGTCCAGGGGCCACGATTCCATCTGGGTGATTTTTGGCCAACTCACCATTCCTACCCATTTAAGATAATGGATTAGTAGAGGGATTGGGATGTATCTACATATAAGAGATTGTACTGCTTCATGGGGTTCCATCGATGATCGTCTCAGATCATGACTCTTGTTTTTCATCCTGATAGTGGATGGGATTGGAGGAGGCATTCGAGACTCAGCTATGTTTGAGCACTGAATTTCACCCTCAGAAAGATGGTTATATGGAGTGGACCATATAAACACTTGAGGAAATGATTCATGTTTGTGTACTTGATTTTAACCACAGTTTAGAGGACCACCGGCCACTAGTGGAGTTTGGATACCTAAATTGTTATCACACCACCATCTTCATGAAACAATTTGAGACCCTCTATGGGTGACCTTGAATTTCACCTCTATACTAGACAAACCTAGGGGAGTCAAAAATTATGGTTCTTGAGTTGGAATAGGCTACCACTGAAAAGGTGAAAATCATCCAGGAGTAGATGAGGACTACACATACCCGATATAAGACTTATGCCAATAGGATATGGAGACCCATTGAGTTTGAGGAGGTAGGCTATGTATTTCTATGGGGCTCTCCCCGAAGAGGAATACTAAGGTTTGGTTGGGGTGAAAACCTATCATTGATTTTCATCAGTCCTTTCCAGATCCTTAGCAGAGTATGCGAGGTAGTGGACCATCTAGATCTTCCCCCACAGATGCACTAGGTGAATAATGATTTCCATGTGTTGTATTTGAGGAGGTACATGCATGATCCAAAACACGTTATCGATTAGGGCGAGCTGGGCATCGATGATTGGGAGATTTTATGGAGTTTTCGATGGAGATAGAGGATCGACTGGAGGGGTTACATCATGGGCAGTTTATTCCTCTAGTTTGAGTCCTTTGGACGCACATAAATCTCTAAGAGAGAACATGGGAGAGGGAGACTCAGATATGTGCAAATTACCCCCAATTGTTTCCATAGTTATGTAGTAGCATTTGCGGATGAAAAGACCTATGGTGGAGAGAATGTAAAGACTTGGAAATTCCATATAATTTTTTAAAAAAAATTGGGATTATTAAAAATATTTGAAAATTATAGACAAGTGATTCCGTGGCAAAAAAATCCCGAAACATATTTTTCAACCCTTTTTTAGGTATGTTTAGTAAACATGCAGGTGATGTTTTCTATATTTTGAATCATTGCTCAGATTAACAATTTTATGGCACCGTTGAATCCACAACAGTAGCATTAACTTATGTGAAGCTTAACATTGACTAGAAATGGTCGAATGAAACAATTATTTTCATGAACATTATAAAAAAATAACTACAGGTTATATTATTTTCTTTTTTTAGAAACTGTTGGACAAAATATGGTGGGATTTTAGTGAAATTACAAGAAATTTAATGTCTTCAACCTTTTGTTGTGTAAGTTTCCACCTTGGAGAATTAATAGGATGAGTAACTGCACCATTAGGAGAATTAATAGGTTAATTAATTAAACTCAATAATGAACCTCAATAATTGTGTGGTGGTTTGTTCCCCTCTTTCCTTCTATTTAATCAAAGCTCAAGCTTGGGTTTTGGGAGAGATATGAGGGGAATCTCTGACAAAACATCGGAGACTTATTTCTCTGATGAAGAGAAGTGATCGAGTGATGATCATTGGAGGAATTGACTAACGATGCCAAGCACCGATGAACACGTTCAGACACAGACCATACTTCCCCATCTACAGCCTTCAAATAAAAACAAGTTAAGGGGTATCGTTATATATTTTTTTTCATTCTTGAAATACTAATCGTGTTATTATGCTAAGGGGGAGGGCGTGGGCTTAGTTAACAAGGCCCAAACCCTCCTCTAAACATGGTTATGGTTATGTTTATTTGGGAAATAGGAAGATTTGTTTGCAAGGTGGAACCATGGGCTGTACAACACATGAATCATCATGGGAGGCCCATAAGCACAAAGAAGAGTAAAAACAGACAATTGAAGCTTCAATGGTGGCCCGCCGCTACTAGGCCAACACTATGGCGCTAGTGACCCAGGAAGGCGGCGGCCATCACCTGCAGGCCGCAAAAGAATGGCGGTGCCCGAAGGCGTCATGATAGAAAAAGGAGCGGTGGTTCCTGAAGGTGTTGCGGCATACAAAGGAGTGGATGGCTAGTGCCAACCACGTTGAAGAAGGGTAGAATGTTGTGACGGTGCGCTGTGAAGGAAGGACGTGACATTGAGCCACAACGGATGGAGAACTTGCACCCGAGGGGCCGTTGTAGACCAGTCTGCATGGACAAGCCAGGCCGTCCAATGCCATCTAGTGCCGCTGCTAAGCAGAATGGCACGCCGTGGATGAGGGCCATGGATTTAATCCATAGAGGAGGGTGGAACCACAACTATGGGTCTATAACAAGCCGATCCATGAGGACCATCTTGGAGGTGTGGCACCAACTGGTGTCGCGACTTTGAAGACCAGAATGACCGAAGCTTTTTGGGAGGGGATCGGACCCCCCACACTTGGCTTGTTTCCAAGTAGTTTCAGGGCCCAGCGGGCTATGCCCAGCTAGGTGGGCTTGGCTAGTCTAGTGGGTCCAGCCTGTGGCCAGCCGATTGATCCCCTCACCTAGTAGGCTGAGCCAATGGCCCAGTGGGCTGAGCCCACAACACAATATGCAGGATAAGGCCCAGTCGTACTAGGCCAAGCCCAGCCATACCCGGTCGAGCCTAGAAATACCAATTCGATCCCACCCATATTTGGTCAAGCATATCCCTCTTAAGGTCGGGCCCAAAGGGGTCGGGTAGGGTCGGTATGACCTGATCGGGCCGTACCCTGACCCATTTTTGTCGAGTTACGCATAAACAATCATATCTCATAAACCGGTCATCTGATTGATGAGATTTATATGGAATTAGGACCCATAGGATGAGGTGGTATATTGGAGATACTCTACCAAAGATTTGAGGAATGTTAGAATTTTTCTGCGTTCGATCTTACCAGAAATAAACAGGGACATCGTCCCAAAAATTTCTATAAATAACCGACTAGGCATTTGGTTGATGCGTCATCTATTGAGAAGGAACCCTTTTGACAAGTGATATCATAGAGTTATTTTTTAGGGACTTCGTTCTGGTTGAAATATTACTGATGTCTTTAGGATTAGTTCTCCTTAGCACTCTCTGTATAGAACCTTATGACATGGTGTGACCAGGAGATTAGTGACATTCCACTCTGTGTGAATCGATGACCTAGTGGGAAGCACCTCTTTTTGACTTTGCATGCCCACAGTAGGGAGTCACCATGTGTGACTTGGAAGACCCGCATTACTCGACAGGAGGAGTACTTCAGTAGGCCACGGTGGGGAGCGGCTCTGTGTGACCCTGTAGACCCATTATACATGATTGGGAAGAGTACCTAAGCAGTTCAATGTTAGTGGGAAGCACATCTATGTTAAATTAATTTCCCACGATACTTTATAGAGAGGCTTTCTCAATTAGCCAATGTGTTCAATGATTTTATTGATGATTCTACTGTTACTACCATAGAATATACCTCGTGTGAGTTGTCTTTTGCTTTATGCTTTGTGATTGAGATCATGCTTTGTGGTTTTTCACTTGTGGATTTTTTTGCGTCCTTTGGGGGTCTTGGGGTCCCAACTAGGTAATGTTATACTCACCCCTACATGGGCTTCACATGAACCTTGTTGTGTCTTATATAGAAGATGAGCATCTTTGAAAGAGTCTCGAGGAGCGAGGACTTGATAGTGTATGGAGGTGACCGGTGGACATGGAGAGATACAGTGACATGTTGTGCCTACACTTCAGGTTGGATCCATGGAAGACAACCTAATGAGTGTTTTTTCCTTTTTGTTGTCTTTATTTTTTATTTGGGCTTGTATTATTTCCCCTTTACTTCAGTGCTTGCTTTTATACTCTGTGGTGGTTTTTAGTTGTGGTTGTACCTTTCTCCTTCAGTTTTGTTTTACTTGTGAGTAGTGTGCCCTACCTTTGTGTGTATAGGTTTTGAGGAAATGCCATCTCATTTTAGGGAAAATCCATTCTGCTACTAGTTTCCAACCCCTGGCCTATGGAAGGCGATCTTGGTGTAGTAATGACATGAGCCCTGGGGGACGGGTTGTGACATTAATGGAATTTGTGATACAAAAAACAAATCTAGTAGTTGAAATTGAATATAAAAAATATTATAATGTTGATATGGAATCACATTTCAATCATATAGCTTGATGTTGTATAGTTTTAAACCATTGCTACAGATAGTTCATGGAAAATTAAAATAAATTAATTTATTATAAATAATTGGGTTAAAAACATCTACCCAACAGAATATTATAGAAAATTCCAATGATTTGATTTCAAGGGAAAATTATTTTCATGATTTTTACCTTTAACATTACTTGTCATATCATATAATTGAGAAGAAAAAAAATTCATGAAAATAAAGATAATGTTAGTGGGTTAGAATATTGAGTATTTAGGTTTTTACAATGAAATTATCATTTGAATGGAAAATAAATTTTCATTTTTTAAAGGTGTTAAATAAACATTACTTAAAATTATTTAACCAAGGGTATATTTTTTTAGACCTAAAAAATATCATTCCCATGATTTCTTCCATTATTAATTTAAATATATAAATTTTTTAAATAGAAAATATAGATTTCTACTATTAAAATAAATTTGCATATTTTATTATTTTTCACAATTATAAGGCTATAGTGGAAAAAATGTTTTGTTTACATTTGTAATTTTTCCAGTAACAATACAATGTAGAGTATATTTGTTTTAAGTTAACAGAATTATATTCTATGAATTTTATTTGGAGATTGAAGAAACCTATAAGTAATAAATAATACTATGTGGCACATGAGAAGGTATATGATTTATTTATTAATATTTCTAATAATTTTTTGACTTATTTTAGAATACCCAAAAATATCATATATGGAGTGAAAAAAAAGATTATTATAAAAATTGGAGTTAATGTATACCCAAGGAAGAAATTATAAGGGTATTTATTCAAAAAATATGTTATACTCTCTCATTTAAAAAGGGGTAAAAAAATTTATATGGGAATATATATTTCGATATAATGTAAAATCTTGATGGAATGTCTAAAAATGTGAATTTCTTAGTTATAGTATGGAAAATCGGATAAAATTCTAGGATTGTATGATTTAAAATATTAGTAGAAGATATAATATAATGTTTTATTGAATTTTAGGTGACCTTAATATAATATACATACGTATTACATCATGTTAAATGAAAATATATTACATATCACAATATATCAGACCCTAGAACCATTTTTATAGTTTGAACAAAGACTTGATATATAAAAAACTAATTTTATATCCATAATTACAAATTTCCCATAAATATTCTTCAAAAATAATCCTCTTATAGACATATCATACATAATACTCTTGTTCATATGATGGTGAATGGAAACTTAGGGCTGTTTGAGCTTAAAATTTCACTGTGGGTAAATATTAGATATATCAATCAAATATATCAATTGATAATAAGATATGAATGAATATATGATACCATAAACAAGGTATATTATCATATAAAAAATTAATCAGACCTAGTAAATCATAGATTGTTATGTATATTCATGGTATAATGTATTTGGTGTAACCTCATAAATTTGATGTGTGAAAGTGGAAATAGAAGATAATAATCATGATCAATAAAAATATAATATATGAATAATAATTTTATAACATATAGATGTATATAAAATTATATACTATTATGTGAATCACCCTAAAGATCATGATTTTATATTAGATAGAGTCCCATAGTATATTAGATTAACTCCCAATTTTTATTATCATAGTGGGTAGAGTCCAATAGTGGATTGGGTTTACTCTCTATCATAATAAATGACATATAATAGGATATAAATATTTATCAAATGTATTGGATGAATATAAAAATAAGTTCCAACCCATAACATGATGAAATACCAAACATATATGGTCTACATAAACATGAATTCATTCATAATTCCTTCATTAACTAATTAGCCTTTGGAATGAAACGAGTTTCATGAGAACATGAACAACACATGATCATAAACCATCTAGAAAAATAATGAGGATGGTATCATAACATCCAATACTCAAATAAGACTAACTAATGTTAAATTACGTTGTCATAGATGAAAAACACATTATATAAGAACTACAAAATTAAATTCAAATTTTATAAAAACCACTCTTATTTTTTTAATTACATTTTATGAGGGTCAATGATGAAATAAAAATATATTTTCATTAAGAAAAGTACATATATAATTGTCAAAATCATTTATTATGAAAATGTTAAAAAGTAAAATTCATTTTATAATTTTTTTAATGAGGGATAATGCCATTAGAAAATGACTCATGAGGAAAAAATTAAAGAGATTTCTTTTAATATTTTCTAAATTATAAAAATGAATGTACAATGAGACATTAATAAATCATTTAAAAGTATATGTGGAAATTCATTAGAAAATATAAATAATATTTAAATATATTATAGGTATCTTGAATAAAAACATGAGTTATGTAAAGTAATCATTTATTAGAATTATTTTAGATTAATTTTCAATAGAAGGGAAGTAGAATGGTTAAATTTTATTGAAAACAAAATAATAATAAGAGGAGAAGAAAATTGATGGGTTTTATGTAAAGAACCTAATCTTGACGTACATGGACATTACATTACTTTTGCGGAATATTTAATACATAAAAAAAACAGACACACAAGGAATGTAATATTTTAGTGTCTTTGGAAACTCAGAATATAAACTTCTAATCATGTTGAAATATCTTCAACAACTCCCATAACGATCTTCCCCTTTTTGTTTCCTCACCTAGAAACATTATTTATTTCCGGGGGAAAATAAAACATAAAAAGGGAGAGCTCAAATGCTCAGTAAGGGCAAACATAGATAACATAAAACAATCCATAAACATTTGGAAGAAAAAACTTGAACATGAAATGTATACCTCAAAATCTTGAGAAAAGACATAAATCGTGGAAGTACGTAAGGAATATATCATAATAGAATATCAACCATGATAAAATATAATAGGAATAGAACATGTAATTGTGGAAACCATTCAACACATGTTATGATTTCCAGAGTAGCGAAGGCATTGATGCCCAAACCATCTTAGTGGAGAAAGTCCCTTTCTGAATCGAGTTCACTCCTCATTTCAGTCCTATAACACCAAACCAGATTAACTTACCATTCTAGCCATGTCTATCTCATGAGATATAAATATTTACCCAATGCATTGGTGGGAGATATAGGTCCCACCCATCTCATAATGAAATCATTCTTTCGTGTGCCACAAAATCATAAATCATACATCATAGAATAACCCATGTAATAGAATGAGATTCTTAAACATCATCCCATCATAACATAATCCATTTAAAAAAATGGATATCTCTTCATCATAAGAATAATCAAACCATGTAAATAATGGAGACATTATACTTGAAACCTAAACATATTAAATAATGTCATTTTATATGGAAAATAGTTTTGATAAAAACACTTGAAATGAATTCTTGAGGAAAATATCCTTTCTTCTTCAAAAACACTTTTCCTTTCTTAGCATGTCATAGAATTCTAAACTAAAAGATGTTTATTAAAAATAAACATGAAAAATTATAAAGGAAGCTTCTTGGAAATAATGTTTTAAAAATCCATTCATGCCATTTAAGTTAAAAAAACATTCTTCTGGTACTTTTGTCAGAAAAGTCAAAAAGTACCTTGTATGAATAATGACAAAAGATTCCTTTCATATCTTTTACTAAAAACACACTGAAGGGTAAAATTGGATTTAAACAATTTTAGGTGGATGGAAATAATATTACATATTGAGGAAACATGTATGTGGATGATAAAATACACCCCAGTAAATTCCATAGTATAAAAAATCTTGGATAAAAATGAGATTGTGATATTTCACTTACCTTAGGGATGATATGCTTCATATGGATCTTAACATCCTATATAATGATTTAAATAATGTCATTGACTTATTAAAGAATCATATTCATTGTTATGATATCTTATATGGTTCACTTATGACTTTATATTACCCGTTCTTTTGTAAGTTCCATGTTAAAGCAACGTTTTGGGTTAAATTGTTTTATTTATCATACGTGTTTGGACTTGTTGTTCTTGATATTATTACTTATATCCTGATTTACTTTATTCCAGTATTTAAAACATGATTTACATATAATATATATTTCAGTATATACATATATATGATAGATCGATTAAATGAAATGAAATGCACCGTTCACTGAGACGGTAGGCCGTACGTACGCATGAACGTTGTTTTCAATTCCTTATTGAATTGAATGAAATTAAGAGGATGACATACATATATATACACATAAATATAGTATCATTATTATGTCATATTTTTCATTATTACTTATTATATATACTTTATAATAATTCATTAATGGTTAACATGGAGAATGAATCTCATCTCGTCGTGGAGACGGTAGTCCGTACGTACGCACGAGTGATGATATCATTCCCATGATCGTGGAATTGTATTGGAGTGTATGTATACTATTTCAGAATCAATATCACTTTACAATACTCATATATAGTTATTATTTACACCATTATACCCATCCAAGTAAGGTCGTGGTGGAAAATTGATTACACCATGGCGTGGAGACGGTATTTCGTACGTACGCACGCGCGGTGATTTCTTTTTCCGTAGAATGGATAGATGGAGAAAGAGGGTTGTTTCATACTTATAATAACATATATATATATATAAGTGATACTAATGTTATTGATTCATAATGAAACAACTAAAGTAGATGAAGTGGAAGAAGAAATAAATTTGAACGAATCGGTAACGGACATTAACTCTTCTTTGAAGCGCTTCTTTGAGACCTCCTTTTAGGGAACTAAAATTGGTCTTTGAAGAAGACCAAGACCTCTAGGATGTTTCTCGGTAATTTTAGAGAAGAAATTTTCAGGGTTTGGCCGTGCTTGATGGCTCATTGTGGTGTGAGGAAGAGAGGGAGGAGGTGCCCTATTATAAGGGAGGAGAGGGGAACCGTTGTAAAAACAAAAAATATTATTTTATTATAAAGCCATATTCGGTTTATAATAGCTCCAAGTTGATTTATTTAAAATATAAGGTGGGTATGGGTCTAAATCCTCTCATCCAATAGAATTTTGACATGTTTAGTTTACTATTTTAACCTTATCATTTAGATTTAACTTTAAGTTAGATAATTTTACTTTTACGGCCTCTTATTGTGTTCTTACACTATAAGGTTATTAAACTTACTATAACAAGACAAACGAACCCCAAGTTGTTTATTATAAATATATATAACCTTATCTAAGTCATATGGCCGAAACTTAGATTTTTAATAATAAAATAACAATTAATAATATAATATTTGTTTAAAAAACTATTTTATGTCAATTTTGACACTATTTAGTAATTGATTTTTTTGAAAATCATAAAAGAATGGTTAGTTCAAAAAAAGTTAATTAATTAAATACTAACATGTCATATTAGCCTATAAAATTAGTTTATTTCATTAAAAGTCTCAAATTACATTTATTTGTCTATTTATAACATCAATTATGTCAATATTCCATTAATAAGATAATTACAGCATCATCATTCTTTCATAAATAAATTAAATTATTTAATGTCTAAAAATTACAAATAAAATACCATTATGTATGAAATATTTTTAGAGTTATAATTAATATTTATAGTCTAATTTATCTTATTAATAACCCTATATTAATAATTATATACTTATTAAACATTGATTATAACTATTTTAGCCCTTCTTTAAATAAATTAATAATAAATGTCCTAATCTAATCCAAGTGGGCCTAAATGGTCATATATTATTCCTAAGGTTGTTTTTGTTGAATTAAACTTATCCAATAGAATTAAGACCTGTGTTAAGGTAATAATAATATCATTTTTACCCTTAATTAGCCTATTTACTTTTAACCGTGGTAAATAAAAGTAAAAAGTTACTATTCACCAAAAATTATTTTCATCTCATTGAACCACATTTTACTTACTGACATCAACCGTGTCTCTCGGATTTTGGAAATTCCACTCACAGAAGCGGTAAAATTAATTTTTATGTAAATTTGCAAATTCTCCTAGGAGGTGGGTAAAAGACGGTGAAAAGTTCAATAAAATTTTAATATATCTAAAATTATTATAAAATTACTCCAATGAATTACATTGAACTTATATAGGTATTATGTATCAATTTTTACCTAAAATAAATTTAAATAAAATAAATAATAATTTAAATAAAAAGTCGGTTTTTAAATAGTAACCCAGTGTTTTCACTATTTATCAAAAATTGAATGTTTCCAGAAAAATACCAAAATTTCACCCTAGGCTAATTTCGATATTCCAAATCCAAAAATGAAGTCCATTTTGAAAAATGAAATTTACAAAATTTCAAAAAGTGGTTATTACTATTCATAATGACTCGTTTTAATAATATTTTAATAGCATATCATTGTTTAGTGAAACTCGGTATTGCGTATAACACATGCTATCGAGGAAAGTCGTGATTGTATGTAATGCAGCCAAGTTAGGGTTGCGTGTTGTGCAAGACTCCTTTGTTGTAGCATACAACACAAGACATCAATAAAATTAAAAATAATATTTTTCATAAAATCTCGGGGTGTTACATTCTACCCCCTTAAAATGAATTTCGCCCTCGAAATTCATCGGGGTTATAAATGGTTTACTACTAGAAAGTTTCTTTAATAGAAACCCACATCGTAAAAAGGAATACCAAAACCAATCTTTAGAAACTAAATTATGAAACATAACGGTTACCCAAATTAACTAATCATTGGGTGTCCACATAGGAGAACATTGGTGAAAATATGGATATGGAAGAGAAACCTAACCATCATGTTCTGATAGAGAGTGGTAGAGAACATGGATATGAAAAAGCCAAAAATCACAAAGCCATAGATTTGTGATGATCTAAGGTACCATCTGATTTATCAGATATAAGGGAACTAGGACAATATTTTTTGTTTTCATGATCATTTCTTTTACGTTGATGAATTAAAAGAAATACTTACAAGATTTTTGTACAATTTTACTATTGTTCGTGAATTGAACAATTTCCACATCATACCTTAAAGAAATGAAGTTTAATTTGTTATTCATGATGTGTTAGCAGATCATGTGATAGAATGATGGGTCATTCCATCAGTTTCAAACAAAATGTTAGCAAAAGTTATAAGTCCATCTTATGGTTATATTAATCATATATGGTTCCAAAAATGAACTTATACTTCATATATCGTACCGCTTAATAAAATAAAACTAGTTTCTACTAACCAGGAACTTCCTGTAGTCCATTGGTAGGCGATAAAGGCCAGTCGCACTTCGGTTGTGGGTTCAATTCCCACAGCCTTGTCCAACGCGATGGGCTGTCACCCGTCCTGTAGGTTGTCTTTTTTTTCTAAAACTACATTACTATAACATCCCATCAATAATATCAGAAAAACATCTATCCTTAAACAATACTAACTTATGTCCAACATAATCCATTCCAATCATCAGGCTTATCAATAATACTGCAGTCCACTCTCATAATATAGTGAAAACGATTACAATAGATTTCATATAACAAGCATGTTATTACCCTCGTTGATCCCCATATATCATAAGATATGTATTGTTGGTCACATTCTAAATATTCTAAGGCCTTAATAATGTATTCTCTTGAAAGAATAAATACCCAATGAATCTTAGTGAAAACATGAGTGCTGTCAAAAGTTAACTCTTTCCACATACCAAAAACCAAAATTCTATATACTCAAACCATGATATAACTATTTCTTTATATCAGTTATGAGCTCATGAATACTGTTAAACATTTCATTTTCTCCTTATCCCTTCATTATGCACATATCATCTTCTTTCCAAAAATATGTCAATCACTTTCCATGGTTACCAGTACCATAAATTTATTGAAAACCAAAATAGACCAATACGAAAATATTCCAATATTCCTTGATACTATATACAACATTATTTTGGAATCCCATTACATAAACACTTAATCATTCCACCACATAATTTTCATATTCAACAACGCCAATAGTGCTTTCATGTGACTTCCCTTTGTCCTTTTTCCCTAAGTGGTTGCTCATGTTGATCATCATAAACCCTTGGATTTGGGCATTGATTAGCATAATGCCCAATTTCATTGCACTTGAAGCATTGAAGTGTTGGTGGTGCGTTCTCTGTAGTATTTTCTTTATTCACACCATTAGTAACCTTTTTTCCATTACTTCAACACTCAGCTGCTCGATGAACTTCTTTTCCACACTAAAAACATTTTCTAGTCCCTTTAAGTCAATATCCACCGTGCTTCTTTCCACACTTTGAGCATAAGGAAACATTCATCTTCTTTCCACCATTATTCTGAGATTTCTCCTTGAACTCCATCTCTTTTTTTGTAAAAACCATGATATGGATAGGTAAAACCAACTTCCATTTCTACCTTAATAGCACAACGCACAATTTCATCATAGCTACTGAAGTCTCTTATAGCTAATTCCCTTCGATGATTTGGTTTTAATCCACTGAAGAATCGATCAACTTTACTTTCAGGTTGGATGATAAAGTTAGATGCATACCTTGCAAGCCAAGTAAAATTAGCTTTGTATATACCAATAGATTCATCATCCTTTTTCATTAGTTCAAGAAACTCCTTCTCCATCTTTGTTCAAAGAATATGAGGGAAGTATTTATTGAAAAATAAGTTCTTGAACTCATCTCATTCCATGGACTCAATTTCATCTCTTGGACACGTATTCTTGATAAGATTCCACCATTGATCAGCTTCACCTTCCAAACGATATACTGCTAATATGACTTTATCATGTTCAGAACTTTGAAGAACTAAAAACATCATTTCAGTGGTACTCATCCGTTGTTCAGCAACAAGTGGATCAGAAGACCCACTGAAAGAAGGTGGACGTTTCCTCATAAAGGACTCAATAGAATATTGTTCCCTTCTCTGCTCATTTGGATGTCCAGAAATATTCATAGATTCTGTAATTATAGAAATAATATTTTTCACTCCATATTCCATAACATTGGTTTGTTCAAGAGGAAAATCATTACATTGTCCATTATATTCATCAACACGGTTTCTTTGGGTTCCAACCATCGTCTAGAACCCAAAAACAATAGTGTGAGAGGAAAAAATCATGATAGGGAAAACAACATAATAAAGGGGCATTACCATCAATATCTAGAATCTTAGGTTAAAATCTAATATTGTTACCATAGTTCTAGGACTATATCCTATACGTATACTTATCCTTAGGGACATCCCTAGACATAGCTTAGAAATATCTCTAGGATCTCACTAACGTTTTTGCATCCTACTTTCCAAAGGCTGACTAAACCTTTCCTCTGATACCAACTGTAAAGACCCTAAGCATGACGTACATGGACATTACATTACTTTTGAGGAATACTTAATACGTTACAAAAATAGACACACAAGGACCGTAATAGTTTAGTGTCTTTGGAAACCCGGAATATAAACTTCTAATCATGTTGAAATATCTTTAACAACTCCCATAACGATATTCCCCTTTTTGTTTCCTTACCTAAAACTTTTCTTTATTTCTAGGGGAAAATAAAACATAAAAATGGTGAGCTAAAATGCTCAGTAAGGGCAAACATCAAGAACATAAAACAATCCATAAACATTTGGAAGCAAAAACTTGAACATGAAATTTAAACATCAAAATCTTGAGCAAAGACATAAATCATGGATGTACGTAAGGAATATATCATAATAGAACATCGAACATGATAAAATATATTGGGAATAAAAAATATAATTGTGGAAACCATTCAACACATGTTATTATTTCCATAGTATCCAAGGCATTTCTGCCAAAACCATCTTAGTGGACAAAGTCCCTTTCTGAATCGAGTTCACTTCTCATTTCAGTCCTGTAACACTGAATCAGATTAACTTATCATTCCATCCATGTCTATATCATGAGATATAAATCTTTACCCAATGCCTTGGAAGGATATATATGTCCCACCCATCTCATAATGAAATCATTCTTTTGTTTTCCACAAAATCATAATTTATACATCATAGCATAACCCATGTAATAGAATGAGATTATTAAACATCATGCCATCATAACATAATCCATATAAAAAATGGATATCTTTTCATAATAAGAATAATCAAACCATGTAAATAATGGAGATATTATACTTGAAACATAAACATATTAAATAATGTCATTTTAGATGGAAAATAGTTTTGATAAAAACACTTGAAATGAATTCTTGAGGAAAATATCCTTTCTTCTTCAAAAACACTTTTCCTTTCTTAACATGTCATACAATTCTAAACTAAAAGAATTTGATTAAAAATTAACTTGAAAACTTGTAAAGGAAGCTTCTTGTAAATAATGTTTTAAAAATCCATTCATGCCGTATAAGTTAAAAAAACATTCTTCTTGTACTTTTGACAAAAATGTCAAAAAGTACCTCGTACGAAAAACGACAAAAGATTCCTTTAATATCATTTACTAAAAACTCACCGAGGGTAAAATTTGATTTAAACAATTTTAGGTGGATTTAAATAATATTACATATTCAGGAAACATGGATGTGGATGATAAAATATACCCTAGTAAATTCCAAAATATAAACAATCTCGGATAAAAATGAGATTGTGATATTTCCCTTACCTTAGTGTCGATATGCTTCGTATGGATCCGAACCTCATATATAATGATTTAAATAATGTCATTTACTTATTACAGAATCATATTCATTGTTATTATATCATATATGGTTCACTTATGACTTTATATTACCCGTTCTTTTGTAAGTTCCCTATTAAAAAAATGGTTTGGATTAAATCGTTTTATTTATCGTACGCGTTTGGACTTGTTGTTCTTGATATTATTACTTATATCCTGATTTACATAATTACAGAATGTAAAACATGATTTAAATATAATATATATTTCAGTATATACATATATATTAGATAGATCGATTAAATTAAATGAAATACACCGTTCAGGGAGACGGTAGGCCGTACGTACGCATGAACGCTGTTTTCGTTTCCTTATTGAATTGAATGAAATTAAGTAGATGAAACACATATATATACACATAAATCTATTATAATTATTATGTAATATATTTCATGATTACTTATAATGTATACTTTATAATAATTCATGAATGGTTAACATGGAGAATGAATCTCATCACGTTGTGGAGACAGTAGTCTGTACGTACGAACGAGCGATGATATCATTCCCATGATCGTGGAATTGCATTGGAGTGTATTTATAATATTTCAGAATCAATATCATTTTAAAATAATAATATATAGTTATTATTTACACCATTATATCCATCCAAGTAAGGTGGTGGTAGAAAATAGATTACACCACGGCGTAGAGACGATATTCTGTACGTATGCATGCGTGGTGATTTCGTTTTCCGTAGGATGGATAGATGGTGAAGTAGGGTTGATTCATAATTATAATAACATATCAGTATATGAGTGATACTGATGTTATTAATTCATAATGAAACAACTAAAGAAGAAGAAGTGAAAGAAGAAATAAAGTTGAACGAATCGGTAACGGACATTACCTCTTCTTTGAAGCGTTTCTTTGAGACCTCCTTTTAGGGCACTAAAATTGGTCTTTGAAGAAGACCTGGAACACTAGGATGTTTCTAGGGAAGTCGAGAGGAGAAATTGGCCGGGTTTGGATGATTTTGAAGGATCTAAGTGGTGTGAGTAAGAGAGGGAGAAGGTGCCCTTTTATAAGGGAGGAGAGGGGCACCTTTGGAAAAACTAAAATTTTTATTTTATTATAAAGAAATATTCGGTTTTAAATAGCTCCAAATTGATTTATTTCGAAGATAAGGTGGGGATGGGTCTAAATCCTTTCATCCAATATAATTTGGACAAGTTTAGTTTACTATTTTAACCTTATCATTTATATTTAACATTAGGTTAGATAATTTTACTTTTACCGTGTCTTTTTGTGTTCTTACACTATAAGGTTAATAAACATACAATAACAAGCCAAACGAACCCCAAGATGTTTATTATTAATATATATAACCTTATCTAAGTAATTTTTCCGATCCTTATAATTTTATGAATAATATAACAATTATTAATATAATATTTGTTTTAAAAACTATTTTATGTCAATTTTGACACTATTTAGTAACTTATTTTTGTGAAAATCATACCATAATGATTAGTTCAAGAAAGGTTAATTAAAGAACTACTAACATGTCATATTAACCTATAAAATTAGTGGAATTCATAAAATGACTCTAATTACATTTATTTGGGTATTTATAACATCAATTATGTCAATATTTCATTAATAACATAATTACTACATCATCTTTGTGTCATAAATAAATTAAATTATTTAATGTCTAAAAATTACAAATAAAATACCATTATGTATGAAAAAAAAATAGCTTTCTAATGAATATTTATAGTCGAATTTATCTTATGTATAACACTATATTAAAAATTATTTACTTATTAAACATTGATTTTAACTATTTTAACCCTTCTTTAAATAAATTAATAATAAATGTCTTAATCTAATCCAAGTGGTCCTAAATGGTCATATTTTATTACTAAGGTTGTTGTTGGTATAATTACATTTATCCAATAGAATTAGGACATGTGTTAGGGTAATAATAATATCATTTTTACCCTTAATTACCTAATTTACTATTAATCGTGGTAAATAAAAGTAAAAAGTTACTATTTCCCAAAAATTATTTTTATCTTATTGAACCACATTTTACTTACTTAAATCAACCGTGTCTCTATGATTTATGAAATTCCACTCAAAGAAGCGGTAAAATTATGTTTTATGTAAATTTGCAAATTCTCCTAGGAGGGGGGTAAAAGACGGTGAAAAGTTCAATAAAATTTTTATATATCTAAAATTATTATAACATTAATCCAATGAATTACATTGAATTTATATAGGTATTATGTATCAAATTTGACCTAAAATAAATTGAAATAAAATAAATAAAAATTTAAATAAAAAGTCGGTTTTTAAATAGTAACCTAGTGTTTTCACTATTTATCAAAAATTGAAAGTTTCCAAAAAAATACCAAAATTTTACGCTAGGCTAATTTCGATATTTCGAATCCAAAAATGAAGACCATTTTGAAAAATAAAATTTCAAAAATTCAAAAAGTGGTTATTACTATTCATAACGGCTAGTTTTAATAATATTTTAATATCATATCATTCTTTAGTGAAACTCGGTATTGCATACAACACACGCTATCGAGGAAGGTCGTGACTGCGTGTAATGTAGCCAAGTTAGGGTTGCGTGTTGTGCATGACTCTTTTGTTGTAGCATACAACACAAGATATCAATAAAATAAAAAAGAATATTTTTCATAAAATCTCGAGGTGTCACATTTTAGATAGAATAAAATATGATTTCTATTACTGTATGTTCATATATAAAAAACCTCGATTTCAAAATGGTAATGGTAATGAAATACTTATATTTACTATGGACATCCCTGAAAGAGAATCAACCGATTGTATAATTAACACAATCATATTAAGAACTTATTTATAAAAATTCTTCATATATATTACCATTTATACACTTCTATTCTAATCATTTAGTTCACATATATTCTCTATAGTATATTTTCATCATCAAATGTTTTTAATATTGATTATTTTTACATGATTTACATTGGAAATTTCAATATTTTTTATTGAATACATGTTAATATTACCCATATTTAACTTGCTAGTGAAATAAGTTTTTTTTCAATAGATTAATGTACATACTTGATCATTTGATTTAATGTATGTGTACGGATTAAGAGAATGGAATCTATGTTGAAAAATTTTATGGTAATTGAAAAATAATCATGAATTAATTAATATTGATGGTTAATTTTTAATTTCATAGTTATTAAACTATATACATAACATATATTTATATTTAATTACATTTATTACAATTATAAATTTCATGATACACATCAATGTTTTACATTGTGAGTATAGTGTAAAATTTTTCAGGTGGGTGGTATAACCGATACCAACGAGAACCACTATATAAACAAATGAGTAATAGTATAGCGTTATATATTATTAATATAAATTTATATAAAGAATAATAATTTTAATATATCATAATTATCTTGTCTAATAATAATCATAATGATGATATATTACATGGTATATGTAAATTATACTAAGAACTATGTGTATATTTTGAGGATTTATTTCAGGTTTAATGTGGGTTCTGTAACACACTATGATTTTGAAATTAAATTTAATATTAAATGCATGAATCACTGATTATCTAAAAAACTCCAGTTTTTTATAACCTATCTATAAAACAAAATTTTACCACCCCTTTGATTTGAATTTTGAAAGTTTAACATAAACTATTACAATTGGTAAGTTATTTAGAGTCTGATATGGCCAATTTAATTTTTGGTAAATAGTAACATAACTTTAAGAATAGTAATGATACACTTATTAATAGTGACATACCCTTATGAATATTATACTCACATATGATAATATATATATATTATTTAAGTGAATGTATGATGAACCTAATTTTTGGAATATGTAAATAAATGTTTTAATAACCATATTTTTCTAAAAATTATAATTTTAAATAAAAATTAAATTAATAATATTTAGAAAATTATTTATTGTAAAATGGAATTCATTATTTGGATTCTACACATCAAAAATGGATATGGTTAATTTTTGGGATTTTTTTGAAATACATGTTTTTAGATAATAGTAAATTACGATAATTTACATTTAATGCTAAATAATTGATTTATTGAGTCATTGATTATGTTATGATAATGTAAGAACCAATGTTTATAATTAAAATGAAATTATTTCTATATTTTTTCATGGAATCATCACTATTTATTTTCTTATGGAATATTAATAAACTATTGATTAAAACAATAAGAAAAACCTACCCCTCTATAATGAATACTACCTCTTCCATTCTCTTATATTTACTCAACTCAAGCCATTTTACTTCTCCAAATTCTGCCCAAATATATTTTAAATATCCTTCTCAATGACGATAATTCCTTGGTTTCATAAATATACCAAATCCTCTTCCCTTAAGAGGCTCTCAAGGAAGGTTAATTCAAGAGGTAAAATTTCCCTTTTGTTTTCATTGATTTTCATGTTCCTTTGTTCTATTTTCTTTTCTAACCTCTCATAATCCAAATGGTTTGAAAAATAAATTACCATGCATTTAATGTAATTTTTTTATTCTAATTTAAAAATTCATCTTCATCTCTCCATTCCCACACATTTATGCTTAAAATGAAATATCGTCTCAGATGTGTTGATTTATCCCATTCAAGGATGACGATGATTTCAATTTGATTTACCTTCTCAAAATCTAATAAATAAAAAAAAATTGGATTAACCATACTATTATATATTTAATTTATTTTATTTAAATTTTTATGACTTTTTAGCTCATGATGTAAAATAATAATACAAAACCTTGTAATTGTGAAAATAATTGAAGAATTAATCCATGCTTTTCTCATTATTGTTTTATATTATGATTCACCATCACTCTAATTAACCAAATAAATTTTATAACCATTTAAAATTTTGAATTTTTTTTTAATAAAATATAAAATCAAATGCGTACTTCAACTCCCATCACACAATGTCCACCATACTATTTTATAAGTGAGGTGATGATGAATATTTTGAAAACAAGCACTCTTGAACAATAAAATTGAATCCCATAACCCTTATAAAATTACATGAATAAAATTAATAATGTCATAATAAAAAAAATAAATATATATAGGGTAATTTAATTGTAAATTAATGAACCGCGTTCGGTTATTCATCTTATTACGATCAAACCAAGAACACCCTCAGATTTAAGGTAAGGGATCTTCTCTCTCAATATTATTCAATGACCCCTTATGTTGGGTCATTTTGTCATTAATTTATAATTATGGGGTATGATTTTACACCTCCCCCATACATCCATTATGATATATAAATCATGGGATATCCCTTTAAATCTCATTAATCCCTCAGAAGAACACATGTTACAATGTTGAAATGGTTGTAAGGGTTTTCTAAACAAATCTCTATTTTCTTTCAGGTTTTTATTATTCTCTACTCACCTCAATGAAATTATTATTTATTCTAATTTAGTCATTGTAAATTATTTTTTAATGTTCTATATATGTGTACTAATTATAATCCTCCTTATTTAAATGGGATTTACATGTTTTAAAATAATATTTCCAAATATTGTTCCGAAATGCAAGCCTGATTCAAGGAAAATCTTGAATTCTTACCTATTTTTATGTTCACTATAAAATCTGTATTAATCCAAATTATTCATTCTAAAATGAAAAATTTTATCATGAAATAGCTATTTTAGTTAATCCGTTGTTTTATAAATGAAAAATGATTTTATGATTAAAAATCCTTTAATATTTTCTTTAAACCAAACTAAAATGTATTATTTCTAAAGATTCATTAAAACCTATTTTTAAATATTTTAACCTCAATATAAATTTATTTCTGACTAAAATATAATTTTAATAACATTCAATTTTATTTTCTATGGTACACATGCTTAAAATCTGACTTCATGACAAATACAAATGATTTTATAAAAGAACTATTCTTTCCAAAGTAAAAATGAATTTTCCTATCTCACAATAACTTTTGTGAGAGAGGTCCCTTGTTCAAAACATATATCTTTCATGTGTTGTATGTAATTACCATTGGTTTATCATAACAATAGCCTCTTTATTCTCATGATATTCTAATGGATTATGATTTGAAATTTTCAAGGTGGTATGGGACACTTTGGAATAATTATGGGTTATTTCCTCATGATTTTTTCAATGATATCATTTAAAATTATCATTATTTATGTAAAAAAAATTTGATGAATCTTTTATTTCATGGAGATTTATCTCAAATTATATCATTTAAAAAATATGCAATTTAAGGGTTTCTGATTTGTTTGAATGTAGATGTTCTATATTGATGCCATTCATCACATTACTCTGAATGGTTAGTGATTATGATTAATGGATGGGGAAAGTTATTTGCATTTAAAATGTTATTTTAAATATGAATATATATATTGGTTATGATTATACCCATACATAGCAGTAATTTATTGGAATTATTATGTTATGGGTGGAGCCCTCTATAACCCCTTGATGTATTAGTAGGTCTCATGAGTCAAACTATTGTCATGGAATGAGGCCATGACAAAATGAATATTTATGGTCCTGGCATAAGGCTTGACAATATGGTTATGAAGTACATAATACGTGTTTCCCTCATTAGGAAACTAGTAATTGAATGTTAATGTCGTTATTCAACAAGTAGTATACCCATGATTATTCAGTATTATGGAATTATTTATCCATCCCTTATTCATACCAAAATGTTTTCATGTTTATTTTTTGAGGCTTGTGTTTTCATTATTAACCATTACTAATGTTTATGTTTATGATTTATTCTACTAGGTTACACACCCTTACTATGAATCTGATTTCACCCCTTTTTTGGTTTTATTTTCTCAGGAAAGGATAAAGTTTATTATGATTGACATGCAGGGATAAACACAAAATTTTGGATGTTCCGAATAAAACATATATGCTGTATTTCATTTTAAGTTGTAATGTTAAACCTATGTATGTATCTGGTTTTTTAAAACTAGTAAAGTACTTGGTCCTTCAAGATACATATTTCTTGTAAGCATGTCAATATAATGAAAAATTCCTTTACTCTGAGTTTCTGGGTTCAGGGCGTTACATATTGTAATAGATGATTTTTAGTAGAAAACATGGAAACAAGATTTAGAAAATATAGATCAGAAAAAAATACCCTAATATGTTTCTTGAGGATATGTACACATGAAAATCCTATAATTTTTGTAAGGAATATATTATGTGGATACTTCATGAAAATACATCCATGTATTGATACTAGAAGTGGACATGGTTCTGGAAAATATGTACCTTGGATTAACATATCAAACAAGGACTTTTGAGCATGACCCCGAGTATCCTAGTACATGAAATCAGGCCTTACTGCACACCTGGTTTGATACTCCCATGGGATATTCTTAAGATAATTCACAATTTCATTACAAGCCTCTATGAAGGATTTTTTCCCCTAATATATCAAAAGTATATGGTGCTAGGATTTGTGATGCAAAAATTTTGGTTACATACTATTAAATGTTTAGGGATATATAGAGTTCATAATTTTATGATCTAATTTAGTATTTGTAATTGATTAGAATGGATCATAATAGAAGTAATGAGAACATCACCAATTCAGATAATGTAATGCATAAGAAGTGTCATATCTCTTATGGTCTTAATCCAAAATTTTGAAGGAGAATAGTCTCCAAAGTATGATTTCTATATGTGGAGATAATATCATGAGTTAATTAGATATAAAATAAATTATCTGAGTCTTATGCCTATGAAGAGAACCAAGTGAATAAGAGGATGGTAGAGAAAACCTAGATAAAGGGTAGAAGGGAACGAAGGGTTTCCCACATATGATATATGTGGAATAAATTTCCCTAGTAAATTCTTAAAGTGAATGGGATTTTGTTATCTATGTGGAGAATAAAAAAACCAATTTTATGATTTTAAGTTTAAGAAAAAAGTTTTTTGATATACAAATGCTTCACCTGAAAGGAGATGGGACGTTTTGTAATTGAATAACCCAAGCATCAAAAGAATATTCCCCAAATTATGTTACTGGATAATGATCATGTCATGATACTACCATAGATGAAGCCTAAGGATTAATATGTCTCAGCAAGAATCATGTCATTTGAATATATTATTAGCAAGGTAAAAGTTATAAAAATTAGGTTTTATATGAGGATTATACTATAGCACTATTTCATTAAGTATTTGAGGTTGTATGATAATTTTACCAAGGATAAGTGTGTAAGTAGAATGTTTGTATTTGATAAATTTATATGGTTGATAGATAACCCTAAATATATTTCTGATTATTAATATAATGATGATGAAATGATTGATTTGGATAATTAATGACTACCCCAAACTGATTATTATCTTTTTAACAAGGGGTTTGTGCTATCATTGATGGAGTATACAACATTTTTTGATATAAGGAATATATCCAATAGCTTGTGTAAGGATAATTTCATGTTTCAAATAAGGTTTTATGGTAATTTGAGATATTACAATATTTTAATAACACACATGATGAAGATATTCAAATTTTTTCAAATGTGAAAACATTGGGATGCTTCTTGTTGATTAAAGGAAAATAATGTAGTAGATGCATTAAGAAAGACGGATCTTGGAGTTGTGAAAAACTTTGGATTTCCAAGGACCCCATATACAAGGATCTAGCAAGGATGAATATGGGAATTATTCAAAAGTATTGGATCATGAATACAAGAATGATAAACAATTTATGAAATTGTTTTATTTGATCATTGTATGAGGTTTTTGAGCTTAATGTCACCACATGATGAAAATTACGCTAAGATATGATGTATAAGTAGTTCGAGGAACAATAAAATGATAAGATCATGTTTATGTAATATAAAGATATATTTATACACTAATATAGTGGAATAATTAGTCAACTCTTTGAAAAGACTCTTAAATTTAGTTTTGTTATCATAATCATTGATAACATTAACGAAATATTTCATAACTATAGTTTATGCTATTTTGGTAATATAATTTCATCTAAATGTGTTTTATATTACTAGAAATTCATACATTGGATTTTATTCGATTCCAAAGTTCTTAATTTCAATCAATGTCACTCCATTCAAAATGATTATTTATTTATATATTTATTTATTATAATTTTTTTTTACCAACACTTTTCCTTTAACATTATTAAGGAGGACATTCCATTAACACTATTTTTCAATATGTGGTTTTCACAAGGAAATTTTCAAGTAACAACCAATAATGTTCTCTATGAAATAACAAATTTTTAGGATGAAATTTGGGTAATGGGTGGATAATGTAGCACCCAAAGATTTTGAAAATAAATCAAATATTGAATATATGAAACACTAAGTCTCTAAAAAACAAAACTTTATTATAACCTATTCAGTTAACATAATTTTACCACCCATATGATTTCAATTTTAGAAATCTAACATACATGGTTGCAATCATTAAGTTATTCTGAGTCTGATATGACCAAATTAAATTTTAGGGATTAGTAACATACGCTTAAGAATAGTAATTTTACCCTTATAAATAGTGAAATACCCTTATAAATAGTAACCTCACCTATGATAGTATATATAGAGAATTTCTATGAAAGTATGATGTACCTATGTTATGGAAAATGTAATTAAATGTTTTAGAAAATGTATTTTTTTAAATAAATAATGATTTTAATGAAAAATTAAACTAGTCATATTTATAAATTTTATTTTGAAAAATGGGATATCTTTTAATATTTTAAATGTATAGAAAGGTCTAGGGTGGACTTTTGAGATTTTTTGTAACACTTGAATATCTTGTGTATAGTAAAATATTTTAATTTAAAATAAATTCTATGTAATTGATTTATTGAGTCATTAATGATGTTCTACTGATATAGGGTCTAATGGTTCATAATCACATGCACATTTTACACTGTTTCGTCATTGAATCATCAAAATTTCTTGTCTTATAATAAAATAAACTAATTATTAATATATTAATACCCCCCCCCCCCCCATACACTATAAATACCACCTCTTCCATCCACCTCACTTTACTCCCCTCAAGCTTCATACCTTCTTTCAATTTTGCCCAAATATCCTCCAAAGCACATCCCCCAAGACTAGAATCCCTTTGTCTCATAAAAATACCAAATCCTTTTCTCTTAGAGGCTCTCAAGGATGTTTAATTTAAGAGGTAAAATTAATCTTATCTTTTCATTCATTTTCATGTTCCTTTGTTATCTTTTCTTTCCTAACCACTCCTCATCAAAATGGTATGAAAAAATACAGTACCATACATGTACTGGAATTTTGTTATGATATTGGGATAATTTATCTTAATCTCCACTTTCCCCTGCATTTATTCTAAAAATAAAATATCTTCTGAGATGTTTTGTTTTATCACATTCAAGGATGACAATTATTTCAATTTGATTTACCTTATTCAACTCTGGTCATGACACTATTTTAGTCATTAAAACAGACTATTATTTATTTATTTTACCTTATTTAATGTTCTAAAATCCTTATGCACTCTTGATATAATTTTATAATACAAAAAAAATTTAATTTGAGAGAAATCTCCAAATTAATAAAAGAGTTTATCATTATTGTTTTATATAATGATTAACCATAATTGAAAATAACAAAATGAATTTTATAACAATTTAATATTTTGAGTTTTCATTAATAACATTTAAAATAAATCTTTTACATCAATATCCATATTACATGCACTACTATACTATTTTAATAGTTATCCTAGTCGTGAATATTAGGAAAAAGTGCACTCACAAACAATGAAATTGAATCCCCTAACCCATATAAAAGGACATGAACGAACATAATAAAGTCATAATAAAAAATATATATGTATATAGGGTTAAGTAATTTTTAATTAAAGAAAATAATTTTGTTATGCATGTCATTATGATCAAGAAAAAAACACCCTCACATGTCACAACTCGTCCTGGGGGCCCGTGTCGTTACTACCCCAAGCCCACCTTCCATAGGCCAGGGGATGGAGACTATCACCAAAGGTGTAAATCCCGATAACTGGGAAAGAATTTCCTTATAAAAGCAAACAAAACACCATAGAGAACAAGCAGAAGTAAAACATTAAGTACAAAGAGAAGTGCTGAAAGGTAAATGGGCCAGAATAAAAACCCAAATGAAAGTACAACAGAAAAGGACAATAGCTGGAAGAACAGAAGTGGCTCCTAGGTCGTCCACCACGGATCCTACCTGAAGGGTAGGTACAGATGGCGTAACTCCTTGGTCATCCACCATGGATCCTACCTGAAGGGCAGGTACAGATAGCCTCCAAAATTCTCTCGCCCGCCATCCTCCTCCGAGTTTCATCTCACCGTGAAGTCCACCTCTGGGTACTGACTTGTCGTGTAGTCCACCTCCAGGTACCGTCAAGTCCTCGAACACTCGGTCTCTATCAGCACTGCCCGTCATCTGCAACCAACACAACGAGGTGCTGGCATAGCCCGTGCAGGGGTGAGTATAACGATACTCAATAGGGACCCCGAGACCCTCAAGGTTTCACTAGAACTAACAAGGATAACCAAAAAGAAGATCTCAATAGATATCCTCTAATTAGGTATATGCCCATACATATACCAAAGTTATCAAGTAACCCATATCAAACATGAGGAAACAAAAGGATTTTGAAATCAACGGATAACCACTACCTAGGTATATGCTCAAGTGACCCATCTCATTCATGAGGTAATCACAAAGGTCAATGATTCAGCTCAAACCAGTATTTTCATGATCGAAACCGTAACTGCTGAAGTGCCCCGTCATTGGACTGTACAGTGGTCCTGTCACGACTCCGAGGTACTGATCACTAACCTAAGACTACTGAGATACTCCTCCTGTCGAGTACTGTGGGCCTGCTACTACAACCAAGCGCTTCCCACCATGGGTCTACCGCTACAACCAAGCGCTCCCCCTCATAGCCTCAAGAGGTACTCCTTCTGTTGAGTACCGTGGGACTTCCGCTACAACCAAGAGCTCCTCCGCCATGGGTCTGCCGCTACACCCAAGCGCTCCCCCTCATAGCCTCCAGAGGTACTCCTTCTTTTAAGTACCGCGGGTCTACCGCTACAACCAAGCGCTCCTCCGTCATGGGACTACTGCTACAACCAAGCGCTCCCCACTGGGCTATCCGACACACACTGAGTCGATCGGTCAAGCAGTCGTCAGGTCTCAGCCGGCTACATGGTCTCCGTACTCCGCACGCTCGTCTCCGGGAGGGTCCGCTCCAAGAGCTTCTGATCAATACTATAACTATCACAATGTTCCACAAAGAAGTATCTCAATGTACCTCCTCGTCACAGGGGTCTCAACGCAACAGACGACATGTCAATCGGATGCCCGGTCTGTCAGTTACTAGCTTTTTGGTCCCCTGAGCCCGGTTGATTTTGTGTGCGAACCAACCCGGCCATAACTCAACTGTTCCCCGAACTCTCAAAAGGTATACTCATAGGTACCGTTTCACAACATGATCACTAACGCTGCTGATGGTTCGTCAAACGGACATCTAGTCTGAAAGATATCAACTTTTCCGTTCTAGGGGCCCGGTTGGGTTTCGGGTACAATCCAACATGACCATACTTCGACAGCATCCGCTCCTTGGGCGAAGAATTCCAAAATTTCCGTCTCATCAAGAGGAATTCAACAAAGTCAACGACACGTCAATCGGACGTCCGGAGCTCAAGATATAAGCGTTTCCGCTCCAAGGGCCTGGTTGGTTTCGTGTCCGAACCAACCAAGCCGAACCCAAACTTCTCCGAAACATTGAGTATAATATACTAAAATGACCGCCTTGATCCAATGGTCTCATCGCCGCTGACGGTGCGTCGATCGGAGGTCTAGAGTTCAGGATATGAGAAAAAAACCGTGAGGGGTCAGAAAACAGGGGGTCTGGGCCCGGACCAACCCGGCCCAACCCCCCCTGGGTCGGCCCGAACCGGGTCGACCCGACCCGAGTCAGGGTCCAACCCGGCTGGGCGTGACCCGGACTGGCCGGCGCGGTCCGGCCAGGTCTGGGCGCGACCCGGCCTAGCGGTCCGGCGGGGTGGCACGGCGCTGGCCGAGCGGCCGCGACAAAGGAGCCGCGGCCCCCCACCGTGCGGGCGCCGCTCCGTGTCACCAAATGTGGCGCAAGGCCGCGTCCCTCATTCCCTAGTTCAGTGCGGCCGCGGAACCCTGCTCGCAACCGCGGCTGAAGCCACGGCGGATTCTTCCGGCGGCGCTCCGGGTGCCGCCGCCCCCGACTGCTGGCACCGCCGCGCCGGCGTGGCGCGCCGACGAGGGGTTCTGCGGACCACCGGACGTGCTCCGGTGGTCTGATTCGCCCGCGGTCTTTCCAAAGATCATCCCAGGACCCGACCTTCGCTGGAATGCCTTCAAAACGCCTTCGCAGCCCGCCTCACCATCGATCATCGATCCGCACTTCGACAGCAGACCGCGGGGTCTTCAAATCGCCTCTACAGCCCCGACTCCGCCCGCGGTTTCGTTCGGCCTCAATGGCGCTGCGTGACGGCACCGCACTTCTTCGTCGCGTTCTTTCTCGTCTTCTCATGGTGACGTCGCACTGTGCCGCCTTTGTTCGTGCCGCAACGAATCAAACAACAAAGAGGGAGGAGAGTCGGCCGTGTTCGTGCGGCCCGACCTCCTCCCGTTAAGTTGGTAACAAGCGGACCAAAAGACTAAGAACAACATGGAAATCTCACAAACAAAAGAGAAACAACCCAAACAGTTTTTCCCCGTAAAAGACTATTCCCAACCCGCAAGGAAAAGGTTCACAGATCAACTAGGTAATAAGTTGATTCGTGTTCTTTGTTTTCTTTAGGAAGAAAGAAATTAAGGGAATAAAATCATTCTAAAAACATAATTCCCAACCTCAAGTGTTGTCGTCGAACACGAGTTCATCACATAAGAAGCGTCATTGACATCGCGATATACGGTGTCGCGTTGTCGAACTCCGAGGGTTTGGTGTTCTTCATCGGAGGTCAGAGCGTTCTTCGTGTTCTTCGTCCAAGAAGAACGCTTTTCTCCAAATCCTCTCCACGCCACAAGTTCCAAAAGAAATAAAATAAGTGTTATCTTATTTTATTAATGCACATGACACGTTTGAATTTCGAAGAAAAGAAATGAACAATTAATTCAATGAATTAATTATAACGATTTAACTTCCCAATTAATGAGGCATTTCTTATCCAGAAAAAAGCACGGTTGAATTTCATTATAGAGGGGTTTTCGCTGGTGCTTTACATAGAGGAAAAGAAACGGTGGGGCTTGTGCAGGCCCCACCTCACAAATATCCTACCAAGAGGGTAGGATATTTTGGATTGCACCCTATCCGCTACAACTCATCTTAAGCAGCTTTAAGTGGCTTTAAGTGAAATAAAATAATGTTGTCGCACCACTTTATTTTATTTTCTTCACTTAACCCCCAAAATTAAAAACCACACCCAAGAAAACGCAACTCCAGAGAAGGAGTTTCTAAGCAAAAACTAGTGCTGAGATTCCATCGGTGCCCTTGAAATTAGATTCCGAGCACCAGTTCAAAAGTTAGAAAAACCCGCATGTTCGTTCATTGAACGTACCCGAGATAAACTTCGGAAAATGATTCCGGGCACACCAAGGCCTCAGAATCAGGTGCCGTCAGAAACTACATTCTTGTAAAATCCCAAAGAAAATTTAGAAAAAAAATTTCCATTGAGATTTCCGGGTCTTTACATTACTCCCACCTCAGGGCTTTATATCCTCGTAAAGCTTTAACACAAACTAGGGTCACAAAAGCGGTACTGAGCACGCATCTGAGCCACCCGCTCTCATGTGCTCACCTGGAGGTTCCCGTATAACTAGTGAAAGCGCACCTGAGTAATAGACCGTTCTCATAGGATCCACCCCTGTCGATCCTTGATCCCCACTGGAACCTCCATGAAAGTAACCCCATCGCCATTGTCCTGCTCCCCATGGTCGATGATATGCGAAGGGTCGAGCACGTATATCATCTGCTGAGATACATGGAAGTCGTCGTGCACCTAGTGCAACTGAGGTGGATGGGTCAAGCGGTAAACCACCTCGCCTACCTAGCTGAGGACCTAGAAAGGTCCATTGAACCTCAGAGATAACATGCCGCCTTGGCCACATCTTTGTAAACCTCGTCGAGGTGAGACCCGTATTAGGACGTGATCGTCATACTCAAACTCTAGAGGTCTCCAATTCCTATTATAACTGGAACTCAAATGACTACTGCCATGAGGGTAAGGTTGACAGAGTCAAGAGTGATCGGTCACACCGTCCTATATAAGAGTTTATCCTTTGCTGCCAGGGGTTTCCTTTTCGCTGGCCAAGGAAAACCCATCCCGACGTCGTAGTTAAACCACAACCTTATTGCCTAATACATTCATTTGGTGTATGAACTATGATTACCTAGTCCATACTCAAACCAACATCGTAAGGCCTCGACGCTGCCACCAAGAGATTCCAACCGAAACTCTCACCTCAAGGGTCTGACCACACTGTCAGCGTAAGTGTGATTATCGAGTCTCCTCCCAAGGTATCTCCAAACGTGAGGGTCATGTCCACGGTTTACTGGAAACTCTAGGTCTAAGACAAGATTTTTGAAAGAATGGAATGATTCATATCGACTTATGTTACTACAACACCTAGTAGTGGACACAGACTCTCCCTTGAATCATTTTTAGAGCCATTGGGTCACTCTCCCTGATTGCATGCAGCCGCACTCTCCATTCTCCCTCCAGCTCCCTGAGCCTGGCGGGGATAACTAAGGTGGGTGGTTGTAGCATGTTACGATGTACACCACCTCATGTTGCTCTCCTAGCTCTGCCTCCACGTCTGCAGCTTCGCAGACTCATCTCTCCTTAAAGATTCCTCTTATGGAAACATTTAACACGCCCAAGTCTCTAAGACTGGCGCCAGTTTCCTCTTTCTACTGCAATGTGCAGTCTTCATCGGCCCCTGGATGATTTTCACCTTCTTTGCCTACGATTTGAAAGAGCTGCTAAAATTTCTCCTTTGCCGAAAAGAGAAACATGGTCTCATCCCCTGGATGAACAAAACCCATTGCCTAATATAGTCAATCCTGACATGAATGATATATTCATTCCATGGATGACGTTGTAAGGCCTCGACGTAACTTCCAAGAGATCCAACTGTCACTATCGCTTCCAAGGGTCGAGTCACACTATCAGCATCAATGTGAGGTCATTGGGTCTCCTGTAGTAGAAATCTCGAAAGTGAGGGTCAAGCTAATAGTTTTAACCAGAACCTCTCAGTTTCAACCAAACAAAAGGACAGGAAAGCAAACATCACAAAGATAAGTGTCTTTTTATTATTTCAGCTCATAGTACAAAGACACAAATACAACAACAATATAGAACTATAAGTACAAGGGACGTATCCACTAGTTTCGCTCCTGTTTATCTGCTCCCGGAGCTCTACTGCCTTGTCCACTGCTCGGCTGTTGCTCAAGCACCTGCCGCTGCTTCCGCCTTGGTGGCTCCTCTAAAGCCTGCGGATCGACTGTGCGGGGGGTCAAACAGTCACGTGCCAGGTGAACCTTCCTTCCACATTCATAACACTTCCTGCTCCTCGTACAGCTAGCTCTGGTCCTCTTGGACCTCTGCATCTTCTGTCTACTACCCACAGATGACTCGGCTACTGATTGAAAATCCTGCGGAAAAGGCAGCAGCTCCTGTACACACTCGGGGTGTAGAGCTACTGGCACAAACTCCACCCTGAAGAAGGTCTCAAAGTCTTACCATGTGAAGGTCATCATGTCACAAAACTGGAACAAGTGGCTCCACCACCTGCCTGCTACTGCCTAAAGAAGGCTGGAAGCAAAGATCACCATGAACTCTATAGGCGTCCCCACTAGCTTGAAGACTCTCACCACTGCCTCCATCCAATCCTCAGCCGCCTGCGGGTCTATATCTCCCCGGAACCTGGGTGGCCTCTGATGCTGGAACTCATACAGCACACTCACGTGGTGGGCCTCGCCTACTACTGGGGCAGGTGGCATCGGTGGCCCAACGTATGGTAATACCGATGGTGCCTCCGCTGGTGCCTCAACTGCAAGAGGTCCCTGTACCGAAGCCTCATCACTCAGCAGGCTGTCAGTAAGCACATCCCTCTGGGCTCTAGCCAGTCGTCCTTGGAAAGGCATCCTGAAAGAAACAACGTCACACGGTCAAAACAAGTATACCTGGTGAGCTGACCTGGTTTGAGATGTCTTTTTAAAAAACTTCTTGGAAACACACACGCAATCAGTGTTTTCGTTCACAAAGTCAGAAATCAGTTGTTAGGGTCCTAGTGTATGGATACTTCGGCCGCCCGCACCAACACTAGACTCCCTGAACTAAAGACCACACTCGATACCCTTAACACTTTTGCTTCACAGAAAGAAAATATCAGAGTTATAAGTTCTATGGTAGAACTGACTCCATTGATACCAATTTGTCACGACCCGTCCTCAGGACCCTTGCCGTGACAACCCCAAGCTCGCCGTCCATAGGCCAGGGGCTGGTGACTAGCACCAAAGGCATAAATCCGGATAACTGGTAAGGCATTACCTTATAAAAGAAAACAAAACACCACAGAGTACAAGAAGAAGTAAAACACTAATTACAAAGAGAAGTGATGAAAGGTAAATGGGACAGAATACAAACCCAAATGAAAGTACAACAGAAAAGGACAATAGCTGGAAGAAAGGAAGCAGCTCCTGGGTCGTCCACCATGGATCCTACCTGAAGGGTAGGTACAGATGGCGTAGATCCTGGGCCGTCCACCACGGATCCTACCTGAAGGGTAGGTACAGATAGCCTCCACAATTCTCTCTCTTGCCAACCTCCTCCGAGTGTCATCTCACCGTGAAGTCCACCTCTGGTTACTGACTCGTCGTGTAGTCCACCTCCAGGTACTGTCCAGTCCTCGAACACTCGGCCTCTGTTAGCACTGCCCGTCGTCTGAAACCAACACAACGAGGTGTGGGCATAGCCCGTGCAGTGGTGAGTATAACGATACTAAGTAGGGACCCCGAGACCCTCAAGGTCTCACTAAGTACAAAGAGAAGTGCTGAAAGGTAAATGGGCCAGAATACAAACCCAAATGAAAGTACAACAGAAAAGGACAATAGCTGGAAGAACAGAAGTGGCTCCGGGGTCATCCACCACGGATCCTACCTGAAGGGTAGGTACAGATGGCGCAACTCCTTGGTCATCCACCACGGATCCTACCTGAAGGGCAGGTACAGATAGCCTCCAAAATGCTCTCGCCCGCCATCCTCCTACGAGTGTCGTCTCACCGTGAAGTCCACCTCTGGGTATTAACTCGTCGTGTAGTCCACCTCCAGGTACCGTCCAGTCCTCGAACACTCGGTCTCTATCAGCACTTCCCATCGTCTGCAACCAACACAACGAGGTGCGGGCATAGCCCGCGCAGGGGTGAGTATAATGATACTCATTAGGGACCCCGAGACCCTCAAGGTTTCACTAAAACTAACAACGATAACCAAAAAGAAGATCTCAACAGATAACCTCTACTTAGGTATATGACCATACATATACCAAAGTTATCAAGTAACCCATCTCAAACATGAGGAAACACAAGGATTTTGAAATCAACAGATAACCACTACCCATGTATATGCCCAAGTGACCCATCTCATTCATGAGGTAAACAAAAAGGTCAAAGATTCAGCTCAAACCAGGATTTTCATGATCAAAACTGTAACTGCTGAAGAGCCCTGTCTCTGGAGTGTACAATGGTCCTATCACGACTCCGAGGTACTGCTCACTAACCTAAGACTGCTGAGGTACTCCTTCTGTCCAGTACTGTGGGCCTACTGCTACAACCAAGAACTTCCCACCATGGGTCTGCCGCAACAACCAAGCGCTCCCCCTCATAGCCTCAAGAGGTACTCTTTCTGTTGAGTACCGTGGGTCTGCCGCTACAACCAAGCGCTCCTCTACCGTGGGTCTGCTGCTACAACCAGGCGCTCCCCCTCATAGCCTCCAGAGGTACTCCTTCTGTTGAGTACCGCGGGTCTGCCGCTACAACCAAGCGCTCCTCCACCATGGGTCTGTCGCTACAACCAAGCTCTCCCCACGGGGCTATCCGAAACACAACGAGCCTATCAGTCAAGGAGTCGCCAGGTCTCAGCCGGCTACACGGTCTCCGTACTCTGCACGCTCATCTCCGGGAGGGTACGCTCCATGATCTTCTGGTCGATACTACAAGTATCACAAAGTTCCACGAAGAAGTATCTCAAAGGACCGCCTCGTCACATGGGTCTCAACGCAATAGACGACGCGTCAATCGGACGCCTGGTCTGTGAGTTACTAGCCTTTTCGTCCCCGGGGCCTGGTTGGTTTCATGTGCGAACCATCCCGGCCATAACTCAATTGTACCCCGAACTCTCATATGGTATACTCATAGGGACTGTTTCACAATGTGATCACTAACGCCGCTGATGGTTCGTCAAACGGACGTCTAGTCTGAAAGATATCAGCTTTTCCATTCCAGGGGCCCGGTTGGGTTTCGGGTACAATCCATCCCGGCCATACATCTATAGCATCTTCTCATCGGGCGAAGAATTCCAAAAGATCTGTCTCATCAAGAGGAATTCAACAAAGTCAACGACACGTCAATCGGACATCCGGAGCTCAAGATATAAGTGTTTCCACTCCGAGGGCCCGGTTGGTTTCGTGTCCGAACCATCCCGTCCGTACCCAAATTTCTCCAAAACCCTGAGTATAATATACTGAAATGACCGTCTTGATCCAAGGGTCTCATTTCCACTGACGGTGCGTCGATCGGAGGTCTACAACTCACGATATGAGCGAAAAACCATGAGGGGTCTGAAAACGGGGGGGGTCTAGGCCCGGACCAACCCGGCCCAACCCCCCTGGGTCGACTCGAACAGGGTCGACCCGACCCGGGTCCGGGTCCGACCAGGATGGGCACGACCCGGCCTGGCGGTCCGGCTGGGTGGCACGGCGTTGGCCGAGCGGCCGCGCCAAAGGAGCTGCAGCCCCCCACCGCGCGGGGGCCACTCCGTGTCACCGGACGCAGTGCAAGGCTGCGTCCCTGGTTCCGCGCGGCCGCGGAACCCTGCTTGTCGTTGCGGCTTCAGCCATGGCGGATTCTTCCGGAAGCACTCCGGGTGCCGCCACCCCTGACCGCCAGCGCCGCCGCGCTTGCGTGGCCCACCGGCAGGGGCTTCCGCGGACTACCGGACGCACTCCAGTGGTCCGATTCACCTGCGATCTTCTCCATAGATCATCCCCGGACCCGACCTTCGCTTCAAAGCCTTCAAAACGCCTTCATGGGCCGCCTCACCATCGATCATCGATCCGCACTTCGACAGAAAACCGTGGGGTCATCAAATCACCTCTACAGCCCTGACTCCGCCCGCGGTTTCTTTCGGCCTCAACGGCGCGGCGTGACAGCGCCGCGGTTCTTCGCCGCATTTTTTCTCGTGTCCGCACAGTGCCGTTGCTCTGTGCCACCTTTGTTCGTGCCACAACTAATCAAACAACAAAGAGGGAGGAGAGTCGGACGTGTTCGTGCGGTCCGACCTCCTCCTGTTAAGTTGGTAACAAGCAGCCCAAAAGACGAAGAACAACAAGGAAATCTCACGAACAAAAGAGAAACAACCCAAACAGTTTTCCCCGCAATAGACTATTCCCAACCCGCAAGGAAAACGTTCGCGGATCAACTAGGTAATAAGTTGATCCAAGTTCTTTGTTTTCTTTAGGAAGAATGAAATCAAGGGAATAAAATCATTCTTAAAACATAATTCCCTACCTCAAGCGTTGTCATCGAACACAAGTTCATCGCGGAAGAAGAGTCGTTGACATCATGGTATATGGCGTTACGTCGTCGAACTCCGAGGCTTTGGCGTTCTTCGTCGGAGGTCGGAACTTTCTTTGCGTTCTTCGTGTTCTTCGTCGAAGAAGAACAATTTCCTCCAAATCCTCTCCATGACACAAGTTCCAATAGAAATAAAATATGTGTTATCTTATTTTATTAACGCACATGACACGTTTGAATTTCAAAGAAAAGAAACGAATAATTAATTCAATTAATTCATTGTAATGATTTAACTGCCCAATTAATGAGGCGTTTCTTATCCAGAAAAACGCATGGTGGAATTTCATTAAAGTGGGGTTTTCGTGGGTGCGTTACTTAGAGGAAATGAAACGGTGGGGCTCGTGCGGGCCCACCTCACAAATATCCTACCAAGAGGGTAGGATATTTTGGATTTCACCCTATCCGCTACAACTCATCTTAAGCAGCATTAAGTGGTTTTATGTTGCTTTAATTGAAATAAAATAAAGTTGTCGCACCACTTTATTTTATTTTCTTCACTTAACCCCCAAAATTAAAATCCACACCCAAGAAAACGCAACTCCAGAAAAGGCATTTTTAAGCAAAAACCAGTGATGTGATTCCATCGGTGCCCTCAGAATTCGATTCCGAGCACCAGTTCAAAAGATATAAAAACCCGCTCGTTCGTTCACTAAATGTACCCGAGCTAAACTTCAGAAAATGATTCCAGGCACACCGGGCCTCGGAATTAGGTGCCATCAGAAACTGTGTTCTTGTAAAATCCCAAAGAAAATTTAGAAAAAAATATCCCTTGAAATTTCTGGGTCTTTACATCACATTTTAGGCATTGGATCCTCTCTCTCACTTTTATTCATGACCCCCTATGTTCTTCCCTTCGATATTTAATTCATAATGACGGGGTATATTTTAAAACCTCAAAAATTCAACCCTTATGATATATAAATGATGGAATACCCCTTTTCCTATCTTTAATCCCTCTCAAGAACACACATTACCATGACGAAATGTTTGTAATGGTTTTCTACCCAAATCTCCATTTTCATTCAGGATGCTCTTATTCTCTACTCACTGCAATGAAATTATTGTTTATTCATATTTAGTTATCAAAAATTCTATGTTATTGTTCTATAAATGTGTACCAATTATAATCCTGCCTTATTTTATGGGGAGTTACATGTTTTAAAAGAATCATTCAAAAAATAGTTCTGAAATGCATGTCTGATTCATGGAATATTTCAAATTCTTACATATTTTGAAGTTCACTTTGTAATATTTTTTAAGAAATATTTATCTTTCTATATATCAAAAAAAATTCATGAAAAAACTATTTTTTCATTCCCTGTTTTATGAAATAAAACATTTTTTTCACTTTAGAATCCTTTAATATTTTCATTAAACATCATAAAAATGTTTTATTTCTAAAGATTATTTAAAAATAAATTTCAAATAATTTAACCTCAAAAGCTTTAATTGTGAAAAAAATATAATTTCAATTATAATACATTTTTTTGGATATAAATATTCATAATTTTATTTCATGAAATTGTTTTTCAAAAATAACTTTTCTTTCAAAGGAAACAAATTTTTTCTCATATCATGTAAAATTTAATGTGTTATGTACCTTATTCACCACATATTTCATTACGGTGGTGTATGTACCACCCTATAGTATATTATATCATGTGTGTATTTATTCGAATGATATTCTATTGGATTATGATTTGAATGTTTCAAGGTAGTATTGGAGACATCATAATGTTTAAGGATTATTTTCTAAAGACTTTTTCAATGGTATCATTTAAAAGTACCTTGTTTTATGTTATCATCCTTTGATGAATCATTTTTTTCATACATATTTATCTCATATGATATAAATTAAAAAATATGTTATTTAATGGTTTCTGATTATTTCGAATGTGGGTGTTCTATCTTAATACCGTTCACCATATTACTTCAAATGGTTAGTGTTTATATTTAATGACAGGGAAATTTATTTACATTTCATTTTGATATTTTAAATATGAATTTATATTTTGGTTATGCTTATCCACATTAATAATAGGAATGAATTGGAATTATTATGTGATGTGTGGGCCCACGATAGCCTCTAAATGGATTGGTAGGTATTATTAGACAAACTATAGTCTTGGCATGAGGCGTTGAGAAAATGGATATTTATGGTCACGGAAAGAGGCATTGACGGTATAGTTATGATGTCCAACAAATGAATTTCTCTCATTCTGAAACTACTAATTGAAAGTTCATGTGGTTATTTCATTATTATAACACCCATGATTATGAATTATTATGGAACTGTTTATTCAGATCTTATTTTTACCGTAATGTGTTCATGTTTATTTTTAAAGGCATGTGTTTTAGTTATACACCATTCCTAATGTTTATATATATGAAAACATTTTTTGTGTCTCTTACCCTTCATAAGAATCCATGATCACCCCTTTCTTATGTTCTATTTTCACAGGACATGAAAAATTTTAATATGATTGACCTGCATGGATAAACATATTGTTTTGGATATTCCTAATAATACATATATGTTGTATTTCATTTCACGTTTTAATGTTGAACCTATGTTTGTATCTAGTTTTCCAAAACTACTAAACTACTCATACCTTTGTTTTACGACATTATTGTAAACATGATAATGTAATGAAATAATTCACCGACTTCAGGCTTCTATGGTCGGGGTGTTAAAGGTTCCATTACAATGTATAATTTAGGGTTCCTTCATTAAACCATAAAAATAAAAAATATAATAATTATTTGTGAGAAGGAAAATGAGTATATATTCAAGAGATAACTAAATTGAATAACTATTTTAGGATGTTTAGGGGAGGGTTCCATTAATAAGGGTGTTCTGAGAGTAAATTTTACAAATATGAATTCCATAAATTATAAGGTTTATGTTTTGAATGTTAGTAGTTAAATTTTGGAAACTACAGGATATTTTTCATAAATACCCTTATAAAAACAATTTATTTTTAATTTTTCATAATATATAAAAATAATTTTCACTTACATCAATCAATATTTCCTTATTTTTTGTTTTACATGGTAGCCCAATTATTACCTTGGTATCTTATTAATTTCACCAAAACTATTATTTTCTTATTTACCTAATACTTATATGATGATAATAACATTTAATTAATTTTATATATTTAAATTTCTAAAGATTATATTTTTAACTTTTAATGAAAATATATAATACAAAAACAATTTATATAGAAAAATTCCTTCTAGAACATTTTATGTCCCTAATATTAGTTCATGTTAATTGAAGTTTTAAAAAATTTTAATATATTTTTTATACTTTTAAAACTAAAATTTATATACATTATTTAATAGTTAAAAATTATATTTTTAATATAAAATTAAAAATCACATAACAATTGTTTTTTAAAAAATATCATTTTTCAAATTAAATTCTTTTTGCACATGTTATTAAAATTAAATATTTGTATTCGATCCAATTATATTATTAAATCAATTAGTATTAAAATATTCATTTAAAATTTTTATTACATATTATAATTATTTAATTATAGTATTAATATTATATAGTGCATAAGAAATATATTTATATATAAAAATATATTAATTAATTATTACCAAATTATTTAATTTTAGGTTTATAAATATTCCTATTTTTATACGTTAATAAAATTACACATATTTAATTAAATTATTTGATGCATATATGCCCAACAACCATATTACAAATGTCCATATCTACAATGATTATATACATAATGTTATAAAAAATTCCCTATATTTTGTCTTACATATATTCCAAAAAACATTCATCCTATTCATTTACTTCGATGTAATGATTTATTTTTTATTTTTAATTATCAACAATATTTCCATAATTTCAATCTAGATTATGATATTTATGGAAAATATTGATGATTATTATTTTAAATCCTTTATATTTTTATTTAATTGTATATTTATCCAACTTTTATTTTTCTTAATGATATTTTTTTAATTCTAATAATGTTATCATATTTACAATAAATTGTAATATTTTTACACAATATAATGTGTCATAGTTTTTTCAATTTAGGGTTTCATGTAAAACTATCAATTCAAGAAAATATATATTTAATGGGAAACAATAGTTTGTAAAATCTTGATGTGTTACATTCTTCCCAAATAAAATAATTTCACCCAAGAAATTTCATTACTCGGATGAAAAATATTATGGTAATTTTGGTTCATTATATATTTTGGTTTCTGTATTTACTTTTTCTAAATTACATTTTATTTAGAAATATTTAACTAGGATAGTGCAATTGTTTCTTATTGCATTATCTCTTTGATGAAATATTTCTACTTGTTGTTATAAAACAGGATTTCATGTTCATATTGAACTACATATATGATTAGTTCATGTTAAAGATTATGTATGTACATCTAAAAAGTTGATGAATTTAATACATCATGGAGTTGGGCGTGGTTCGGTAGAAGTTAAATATAGAACACTATGATCACCATGACTTCATGTGTTCGGAAAGATATAATATATAAAGGGATCCACATTCCTATCATCCCTAATCTATAAACCTCTTCAATTGTGATATTCAAAGGAATTCATTACATATGAAATAAAAAACAAATCTATCTTATGGTTATTATCATAGATATAATATTGATTTTTGAAGTTTTATTGTGATGTTGAATAGTATGAATATTCAACATTATTTTTTGAGAAATATATAGTCCCATCAGTCTACACTGTACAACATTATCTGAACTTGTTAGTGTTTTGAGGCTCTCTATATACAGAGTCCCAAACACATCCCATTTAATTCTAGAATAGAAATTATATATATATGAGAACACTTCCATAGAAAGTTGTTGATCCCAAACCCATTTTAAATCCATTTAAATAGATCCCATCATATCTTTAATGTTTAAATGTTCTGTCTATAATAACCATTTTTTAAAGGATATTGAGTACTGATGAAATATTCCATATATCATAATTTTAAAAAATAATTATCAAGTACATAATTCTAAAACTAAAATATCGTTCATATATAATTATGAGTGGTACTCCATGTAGCTTTAAAACATCATTTATCTGTATTTTAGATTGTGGATATTCCAAGTAATATTCTTAATTATAAATTAATTGAATAAACATTTTAATGTGGAAAACTACAATCCAAATTAAATTATAAAAATTATATTTCATCAGAGGTCATAAGATGTACTTTAGTGTCCATTCACCTATTTCCAAACCATTAAGGGTAATTTTCTAATCATCCACTTAGACTGCATTCATTCTACCTTAACTAATTGTCACACTAAAAATTGATACACCTAATCATAATTTCTATCTTTATTTGGTACCACTCGAAATGATTATTGGGATCTATAAATACGATTTTTATTTAATGATGGATATATAATGATATTATATTAGCAACATTCAACAAATATTTTTTCAATTCTGGTATTTGTGGAAGACATAAATATTTCCAAAATCATATAATTCCATCATTTCCAAATTTAACCTCTAGAATATTTCCTAAATCCATGTTTAGATTAGTATTTTTTATTAATTTATATTTAAATAAATTACTATTTGAGGATCCATTTTTTAAAAATTGGATTTCCCTTTTCTCCTCATGATCCCATGGTCCATCTATTACAAACCATGGGTATTGGTTCTCTTTGATTACTAATAACGGATGAGGTAGAAGGATTTTTCCCATGAATATCATAAACCACTTTTTTTCACTCAATGAGGTAATTTATCAATAAATAATTGTCCTTTATCTCATTTAAAATTCACTATTGGTGAATCATTTTAACTTCAATTATAGTGGCTTAACATTTCATTCTAAAGAAACAATTACAAAATGTAAAAAATGATTTCAAATATAGAATAAACCATTATGAAAAAATATTATAAATTGAATTTTATTAAATCACTTTTTTGACATTTATATGATTAAAGGAAGAAATATTAAATTTAAAAAAATGGTTGAGTTAATTAATAATTTTATTTTTCAAAATATTTATTTTAAAACATTAAATTGAATTTGGGAACCCAATATTCAAATTTGTGAACATAAGTTATATTCTATTCAAATTTAAATCAATTTTTTGTCTTTCGATTTATTATTATGTTTCGAAGGATCCACTCAGTTTTTAAAAAATATAAATATATAAAAAACATAAATTTTCATATTAAATTACAAAAAATATATTTGATGATAATCATTTTTACTTCATTGAAAATCATAATGTTTATTACATATTTATGGGTATTTTTCTAAAAAATCAAGGGTTTTGTGTTCTTATATTAAAAATAATTTCTTCAACCTATATAATATTAATATTATTATCGGATTTAGTATTATTAATAATTAGTAAAAATTTATTTATAAATTATTTTTTATTATTTTAACATAAATAATATTAAATAGTAACATTTTATGTTATAATGGTCAAGTTTAAATTGGCATTAAAGGGGTTTTACTATGATATAAGGATTAAAATGTCTCTAGAACTTTTTAAAATGTACTTTAATGATTGTTTTTATAAATCATAACATATTTTCTATTTATATTTGATTCATTTTTTAATATTTTTCTTGAAAATTAACTTTTAATATTTTAAAAAATTCAGTAATTACAAGAGTTCCACTCCCCTAAATAAAAATAGGGCACCAATCCTCATCACTCATTCAGAGATCTTGACACCCTCAAGTCCATAAATACATACCAAAATCCCTTCCCAACCTTCTTCCCCACATCCTAATGGTTGTATTATCATCAAAATATCATCCTAGAAGGCTTAAGGTTTATGCTAGTTCAGGAGACTCGTAGAAGTTGAAAATTGAACATATACTACTAAGTGGATACCAAAGGTAACATATTTATTTTACAATATTATTATACATATTTATTATTTATCATGATTCCTTTGGAAAAATTATTTTATCCAAATATCAAAAACGAAATATATATTACACTTATTTAAAAATATTGCGATTTAGATTATTAAATTGCATTTCTTCTCTTGTTGTATCATGAATTAAAAAATAAGTTACATGTATAGGACTTACGTATAATGTATGGTTGTAATTTTTTCCTTAAAATATTTTTTCTTTAATATACATGTTATATTAAATGTTTTATGAATTTTCATCTATATAGTCCAACAATTATTTGATGAAATTTTTAACCATATTTTTCTTTCAATGATTTTTTTAAAATGTTTCTTATTTTCATATTCCAAATAAGATAGTTTTTAGCTTTTACCAATAGTGTGAATGGAATATATATTATAATGGTTACCAATTGAATGGAATATCATGTCAATAAAATTATTACTTTCATTAAATAATTCCTTAAATTATTCTATTATTATTTTTAGGGAAATAATTTTTCTCTATATTTAATGATTTTTTATTTAAAATATTATCAAAAAGAAAAGGAAATTTTTTTCATAATGGAAGGAAATGATTTTTTAAAGATATTTATAACTCTCTTCTTATGAAAATATATAATAAAGATACATATTTATTTAACCTATAATACCATTTAAAAAGTGTGGTTTCACTATATAAACATTATTTTGGATGAATTTATGGTCATATATCATTGCTAAATGATAATTGATTCCACCATATTTTTTTTTGATAATTCACATTCTTATGATCATGTTCTTTGTCACTAGAAATTATTCATTTGACATTATTTATTGACTTCATTTACAAATTTTCAATTTCATTTATGAATTTAACATCCTTTATATAAATTGGATGATGATTTAGCCATATAAAATATCTATATATAGTATCAGTTAATAGAAGAATGTTATTTCATTTGTTGGGGAAATATTATATATTATTTATTCATTAAGAATAATTGTTTATTTAAAAGTTCTTTTGATAATGAAATGTATTTGTTATATAATATATATGAGGAATGAATATGATGTAAAACTGATGGGTAGTTTTTATTATAAATTTATCTTTAATTCATCGATAGGTATCATGAGATTAAAGATCATGAATTCAATATGACATATGTATCTAGTTTACAATTACACATTGATTAATAATTATGTCTTCGTTGAGAGGCCTTGAATGTAAGATTCGTGATAATATAGTTGAGGTCTAGATAAAAGTTCCTTAAAGTATGAATTACTACATTTACATTATTAATAATTCTATTTTTATTGTTAATACAATTAATTTATTGATATAATCTAGGTATGTTAATTTAACTACATGTGTTGATTGAATGTAATGTATTTTTATTATCTACACTACCATATTGATTATGGAATATTTACTCATGATAGTTTCTAATGTATATAACCCTTATTGATAATCTAATATCCCCATTTCTATTCCCCATAATAATAAGAAGCATATTATGAATTACTTCAAAGATGTAGAAAAGTTTCTTATGAAATTTTTTTATATTTTAAATGTAATATGGTAATTAAGTATGAATCTTGTTTTCCTATACTACTAAAAAATCAATCATATTTGGTAAAAATCCATAAACATTATACCAATTTAATAGAGTTTTAACAGTATGTAGGTTACTAGAGACTTTGTTTTGTATTTGGGATCTTAGATATGTTTACTAAGAATCTAGGAAACTATATTTTAAATGAACATGGTTAACATAACAATTATCTTTATCCCTTAGAATTTTTTTGATCATTTACCATCATGGAAATTTTTTGGCTCAATATTCATTAGGATTATTATTTATCTCAGTGTGTTCCATTGTATAGAGCTTATTCTTGGATGAAGGAAGGGAATAAACATATTTCGTTATTGTAGTTATATCCCTACTAAGAAATCCAATACTACTAGTTTTAGAACTGAGTAGATCATAATCATATTAGGGAAATTGAGTCAGGTTATTATGAGTAATATTCTCTATATAGAGAATCATTTTTGTTATTTAATACAATTAAACATGGTTTTCTCTTTTCATGTTATGTAAACCATTATATATTAGCATGACCACTAGCCCATTGGTAGCTGAATAGTGGATTATGTACATTAAAAATTTGTTTTTTTCTATTGTAAATAATATAATGGAAAATTATATTCTATAAGTTTATTTTCTAAAGTTATATATTGATCAATGGGTTTTATTGATCTATAACAATAAAGTTGTTGATGATATACAATATAGGTAATTGAGAAATTTTAATGTGATATTATTCAAAAAACAATTCTCAAGAGAAAAGATATGTAATGGAGAGAATGTTCAAAACATTAAATTTAATGGAAGAAGATAGTGATACTGAATATGAATCTATCTTTACTAGATCTTCCAAACATTCATTGAACTACACACATAATCCAGAAATAAATATTTTCCAAAAAATATGATTTTAAATTAATTCTCCAATTGGAACAGGTTTCTAGAACTTTTTCATCATATGATAGTATAGTATCATATTCAATGATGATAAATAAATTATTTTTCTAGACTTATATATTCAAGGTAGATCAAGAAACAAAAGTGGTCAACTATTCCCATGAAAAAAATTGTATCTAAAATGAATAAAGATAATATGGTATTTAAAAAAAGAGATAGTTTCGGAATGAAAAAACTAGGTAAATTATTAATTGGACCAAGAGTCTATTTTATGTGTCGAGAAAGAGGTAATAAGGCTCATGATTATATGTAAAGAGTAAAATATAATTATTTAGTTCTTTAATACTAAATATATGGTGTTTTATTAAAACCAATGTCATAAGATTAAAGGAAAATTTATTTAGAAAATACCAAGGGAGAAATTCAAAGCATATACAATCACCTCAACTGAGGTGGACTCTTATAAATATTTAGAAACAAGTACTATGATCATAATTTCAAATTTACCTAAGGCCTTATTTCATTTTCGATCTTCACACACTTTTATATCATCCATGATTTCCATGAAAATTTAATATTTCCCTAGAACTTTAATAAAGGACATTTCAATTAAGACTTCTATTGAAAATATTATTTCAAAAAAAATGTGTTAGTTAGTTCCCATTATAAAAAATAGGCATAAAATAGTTGATAACATGATAATTATACTTACGGATACCATTGATATAATCCCTTATGTGTATTCCCCTTTAAATTATAATACATGCATTTATTTCTATGAATAGAATACAACGATTCGTGATGGAAATAAAGAATTTATAAAATTTAGAGGGGAGACTACATCATCTGTAACATATCTAGATCCCCCTCCTATAGCTCTCTATAAAGAAAATAATGAAGAAGAAAAGATAAAATGACCATACAATGTGAATGAAATATTTAAAATATATGATGTACCTATTGTGCAGGAATGATTTCATCTGTTTTTTATATAACTACATGGACATACACCTTCGCATGAAGTTGAGTGTTCCACTGATCTCATATCTGATGAAAAACAGAAGTATGATCCTCATTATAAAATGTCCGTTGTTTAATTAGTGGAATTCATGAAAAAATTGAGTTAGGTGATAAGGTATCTATACTCCCTAATGATTCACCATGGGAACCCCATGTTCTTATTGTTTACTTTAAATATGGTTCTATGAGATTGAGTATCTATAACCAAGAATTAAATGTAATTTTCATAAAGAACATGTATCATATACCCCATATTGATGAATCATTCAATCATGTTAAAGGATCTTTATGTCTTTCAATTACTTATTTTCATTGGGGTGCCATAAACTATGAATAAATAAGTAATATATGACAATGATAAAATTTCAAATGAGGAATGGAAGTATAAAATTTATAGTAATGTATTTTGGATTTCATAATGGACCCTCTATTTTTATGGAAATGTTAAATATGGTATTCAAGTATAATATCAATAATTTCATTATGTTATTAATTGATGATATATTAACATAAACTAAAAACTATGATGTGAATAAGATTAATTTGTGATGCCTTCTTAATAATCTTATAATAAATTGGTTATTTGATAATTTAGAAAATATTTATTCTCGATTCAATAAGATTTTTTTCCTTTTCATGTTTTCTCTAAGGATAAAACATAAATTGATCCATTCAATATGAATGTATTTATTGAATGGATTATAAAAAATAATATAACTAGGGTACATTGTTTCCAGGTATTAATAAGTTACTATTGATGATTTATTCAATAAAAATTCATGATTATCTAACTTGATAACTAATTCATCAACAAAATTATTTATGTCAATAATGTGTGAATAATATAAAGACTGGTTTGAAGAATTAAATATGTTATTGGTTAACACACTGATATTGAATCTACCTTATAGAAGGGATGGATTTGTGATATTAATTTATGCATTAGTGATAGGACTTGGATTTTTAATAATGAAGAATGATAGAGATGTTGAATTTGAATCAAAGAAGTTAAATATTCATAAAAATAATTATAAAAACCATGATATTTAGTTTATATATGTAATTATTCCATCAAATAAGTATATTATTTACTTTTATTGTTAATGATGTGAAATATATATATATCATAAGAGATTAAAATATATCTTCTCACAAAAAGTAATCAAATGAAGAAAACAAAATGGAACAAATTACTCAAGTATTATTATGTATCAATACAAATCTAGACTGGGAAGAAAAATAAGGTTTATGCTTCATTGGGTATCCAAGATCAAGAATTTTTTTACTAAAATATAAAATGAAAAACATCCTATATTCCATGATCTATAAATGTTTTATATATTAATCATTAAGGAAGTTTAGAAATAAAATTTATACATTATTTTCAAGAACTAGCCCCGGTTCCCTGGTAACCCTATAACCAATCCTTCCCCAACACGACATGAAAGGTGTTCATGATCCCCATGGGTTGGTGACTATCACCAGGCATCATACAACATACAAGTGGAAATGATTTTTTCCACAAGAATATGGAAGCAAGAGATAACCTCATAGTATGAATATCAAATGAAAAATCCACTGGGAGTACTATACAAGATTAAAAAAGGCATAAAAGACAAATAATTGAAGCTCGATTACTAAAACAAAATAACAACGGAAAGGTCCCCAATGACACACCTCACTATGTCCAAAGCTCAGCAGCAGGATCCACCCCCAAGAAATCTCATCCCTGTTCTCAAGCTTATAATAAGAAATTCTCTAAACACCCAAATGAAGTAGTAGGGTGTGAGCCTAATCCTAGAAGGATACAGCTAATTATTCCATAATAGAATAAAAATATAAATTATCCAAAAAAATCAATCAAATTTCAAAACAAATAGTTTTGGAAATTCAAAAGCATATTTAAAAAAACAAGCAATACATTTTCAAAATTATAGAAAATAAATTCAAAGAATATTATTTACTTTAAATGTGATGGAATATTTCTAAAATAACGACTTAAGTAAAATATTTATATAAATAGTTTATATAAATTCATCATTAATGTATAGCAGTTCAAACAGCTTTGACATAAATTTATATCTCAAATATAAATAAGCAAACAGGCAACATGATCATTTCCAAAAGGGTATGATAGTATTAAACATCTATAGGATTCCACACTCTCTAAGGAAACAAATAAAAATCAGTATACACACTTCCCCTAGAAAATGGACATAGGTGACTCGTAACCCTCCCATTGGGGATATAACCCACTACAGCTATGTTTGATAATGTTGTCATACTATAGAGTGTATCTAAATAACTCACTAACCACATATGAGTTTTATACACTCTTACATGATGGATGAACAATTTAAATACTGCTTAAATTATGATCAACCCCATTCATTCTTTTCAAAATTCTAATTAATTTCCATTTAAATCCAAAATAGGTATTATTCAAATACATGAATCTTTCTCAGGATAAAACAATTGAAAACACATCAAAATTCATTGAATAAATTTCCATGAGATTTAAATCCATTCAAACCCAATTCAATATTTTTTAAAATTAATTTTAACAATTAAATTCAAAATTTTAATTGGAAACACTTCCATCAAAATTTCCCATTTGAATTCAAAAATTTAAATTTGAAATCATTCAAAAAAAAAACCACCACAGTTCATTAGATTTTAGGGTTTTCCAAGTTTCCATGCCAATACCATTTGAAATTTCCCAATTAACTAGAATTTAAATTTATCAATTCAATTAAAGGTGGGTTTTATAAATTTAATTTAAATCAGTGATTGAAATAAACCCATAAAATCAAAGTTAATCAATTTGGAAAATCGGAATGGAACCAACTACATCATCCCTGAAGAATGACACATTCATCGACACCAATTACTGAGAATGAAGATAAATAAGATAATGATACTTAACATATAAGTATTATAAAACACCAAATTGAATATATCCATCAATCTATCGATTATCCATCAAAAACCAAAAGATGAGAAAGGGATAAACTAGTGGAATGAGAGAGAAAACCATCCCAGAAATAGTACTAGAAGAAATAGGACGATTGAAATTTGATCGAATTGTTACAAAAGGGAGAAGAGTCCTTAAAATATTCCTAATAAGGGTTTTATCTATATGGAAATATGTTTTGGAAGAATATATTGAGAATAACTACCCAAAATGTGACCAAAACTAGGGCATGGGCCAGGTCATGATGTGTACCAAAGTGTCACGATGTGTAGTCCACATTGGATAAGTTATGTTGAAAATTCATCGCCTTGTGCTAAAAACTAACATTTTTACCATATAGTATGTGTTGCCATCATTCACAACCTATACCAGATCGTAGTGTGATCTCTCCTTTCACAACATGTATCCAGAAACAAGTACATGATGTATTCCTCAGGTACACAACATGTACCTATTCTTCATCCTACAGTGAACCTCATAATCAACCTCAAAAGTCATTGAACCAAAAAATAACATATAAAAATGGTACAATACATGATCAAGGTATTATGATGTTACAACCACCCCACCATAATAACTATCTACCCCTAGAATGCTGATGAAGAATCTTCCATTTCAATGATATGAGGACATTGTTCTCTCATCAGTAACTCACGTTCTCATGTGTCATGAATATCAAAGCCATGAATCCACAAAACATGAACCAAAGGAATCTTCCTCCCACTAAACACCTTGGTGTTAGAATCAACAATCATGACTGGATAGTCAATCAAAGATAAACCAGGATCAATCTCAAGATCACTCCAGCTCAAAAATAATGGATGGACCAGATCGATAATTTCACAATTGCGATATATGGAACACATTGTGTATTGACTTCAGTTGCAGTGGATGTCACAATTGGTATTCAACCATCCCCACATTCACAACCACCCCAAAATTTTCCAGAAATAAAGGATAAAGGTTCCCATATCTCCCTCGCTATCAATGACCCAACCAAGTTGAATCCTTTAAGATTACCCGTTCACCAACTAAAAACCCCAATGGTATATGGAATCGATCAACATAAGACATATTTATGATTTTTTTATCAAAATCCTCTGATTTATCACCTGAGACATAGATTTTATCTCTCAATCCACGCTTGATCATCCTATATAACTTTCATCATCATCCAACCAACATGATATAGATATACAAGGCCAACTATACAAGGCCTCAAAAGGTGCCATTATAATTGGGGATTGGAAACCTTTTTTGTAAAAGAACTCAACCAACCCTAAGTGATTATCTCAAGCCCTTCAAAAATAGATAACATAGAAATAAAGTATATCTTAATGATTTAGTATAGATATTTCTGCTTGGCCAACCATATACCAATGATAGGCCATTCTCAAATGGAACTGAGATCCTAGGCTCTCCATTAGGCCTCTCTAAAAGTGAAAAGTGAAGTAGAAATCTCTATTAGATACTGCAGAGGTTAAAACTCCACTAAAACAAAAAAATATCCTTAATGAATAGATTTCCCAATTCCTCCACTTTTACCATATGATGAATGGGTGTAAATTGATATAACATGGTCAGAATTACAATAACAACCAATATTTCATTCTTTTGTCTATGGATATTAGGAAACCCAACAAAAATGTCTATAGAAACTTCAACCCACGTAGAATAATGAAATGGAATTGGTTGAAGAAAATATAATGGTTCTTCATGATTAGCTTTCACCTAGGGCTCAAATAGCAGCGAGAGGCTAACTCAAAAATGACATGTCTTATACCTGGCCACCAGAACTACCATATCATGTCATAGAAAATTAATGTGGTTCTTGGGTAGAAAGAATACTAAGAATTATGGAAACCCCCCATCACTGTCTGTCTTGCCACTAACAGTCCATCAAAACGATTCTGATAGCATAGAATATCCTCTTTGGAGAACGATCACTAGGAAACTATCTTTCCACAACTAATAGAATCTTTAATTCTAATGAAAACATCATCAAGCTATTTATCATGAATAATCATCACGATAAGAGTATAATTCCACTACACAGTAGACAAGGAAACCTCATCCCGTTCCTTTTGAACTTCTATATAAAATAGTTCAAAGAGATCCATCAAATTCCACTCATTTAAAGATTCTTTCACTATTTGGGTTGGATGTTTCCTTCTCAAATCCTCAGCAATGACATTCCATTTCATGGGGTATGGGAAATGTCAAATTAGAAATAATTTAGGTACTCCACCAAACATCTCTACTGATGATTCTAATATTTTGGGGCAAACATATAATTAATCATTTTGTGGTTTGAAAACGATGTAAAAATTTCTAAAAAAAGTTAGTGATACCAACTCAAAAGTGCATGCATCAGGGCTTCATATTATAGGTCAGGGGTAGGATAATTCATTTCAATTGTCCTAAGATGACAAGATCCATATTCTACTACATGATATCCATACATAAGAACACATCACAAGCTTGAATATGATGCATCAAAAAAGACCACATTGCCCTTTTAGGCATCTTGATGTGTCGACATTGTCACAGTAGTCAGTCAAGACATCATCTCATCAAAATAACTCTGATATTTATCATCCCACAAAAACATAACCCCCGTCTGAGTCAATGTTGTAATCATAGAATCAATCTTTGATAAGTCCTTCACAAACTCGTGGTAAAATTTGACTTATATCAATAATCTCAGATCTCGAATACATTTCATGGTTTCTACCAAATCATAAAACATTCACCTTATTATGATCAACTATTACACCGTGTTCATACACCACATGTCCCAATAATTTCACTTCTCAAATATAGAAATAACACTTTGAGTGTTTTTCATAAAGGTGAGGATTTCTTAGTAGACTCAAAACTAATATTAGATGTCGCACATGATCCTCCTTGGACTTGGAGGAGACAATAATTTCGTCCACAAAGTCTACTAAAAAAGAATCCAAATAATCATGGAAAATCTCTTTAATTAATTCCCTGAAAACTGTAAGATAATTTTTTAAGCAAATTGGCATAAAAACTTACTCATAGTGGTCATACGTACTATGAGAGGGAGTTTTTTTAATGTCAGATTTATTTATTCTCAATTGATGAAAACTAGATCAGTGGTTGATCTTAAAATCCCATTTCACCCCTTTTAGCTAATAAAAAGACTGTCAATCCATGAAAACATAGTTTTCCTTTATTTTAACTTGATTGTTCTTTCAAAAATCAATACATCAGAGAAGAGTACAATTAGACATCATTGTAAAGACGAATGATGTTGCCCAAGGTGACACTCTTGGATGAATAAATCCTTCCTCAAGAACATCGTCCAGCTAGGACATCATCTCTTTCAGTTCAGTAGGATTTATTCGTTAAGAGGGGATATAGACTGGTTGAGTTCCTGCCATTAAGTCAATAAAAAACCTAACATCTCTAATGGGTGGAAAACCACAGACAACTGAAGACAACTAGTTAGAAAATATAACCATGGTTAGAGGAAGATCACCACCCATTTAATCTATCTCAATGTCAAAATATAACACATATACCACTTTTCCCAACACTGGATAAGAATTTCCAGCTCTACTTGACCTTAGGTCCCATTCTTTTTGAAATTAATGCTTCCCACCACTCAGTGTAGTAATGCAGACCCATTAAAGATAAAAATCAATTTGGAATTTATTAGAAATGATCCAATCCATCAGAAATATGATGACAATAGATTTCATTAAAAATGATAAAACTCTAAGAAAGATCAACATTTGATAGTGAGAATACAAAAGAATAACTACACAGATCATACTCTCTTTTCATACTAAAGAGTGTAGTAATATATATGGTAAAATATAATTTCTTTATTAGATGATTAAGTAGGATAACAATATAGTTTCAACTAAACTATTTAGATTCACATGTATCAAGAAGAGTAGTCATCAATGATGAATAAATGATTGTGGAACAACACAAAGTCGATGGACCAGTGTCTACTTCCTCTAAAGACTCTTCAACACGTGAAGAAGCTGCGTTCAAGATGCTTATGGCTGGAACCCTTTTGAATGTGAATTTTTTTATTTCTCTGTAGTTTTAAGAGGATCTGATGATCCTATCCCACTATGTGAAGTAGATATGCGATGGATGAAACTTTTAATGTTCCCCAAATGTCCACAAGAGATATAGTTCTTTGGTGCATTAGTGAAAACCATCATAGATTTTCGTGTCTTTCCACACTAATACCAAGTCAACATACATAATCTAAGAGATGTTGGAGTTCTAGAATGGCTCTATCATTGAGAACATCCATAAGGATCATAACACTTCAATTTTCCATTAAAGGAACCAATTATATCATTGGGAGAAAATGGAACTCCCATCAACCCTAACATTCCATCCAAGTCCATCTCAACCATCATCACCCTATCCAACACATCATCATAACTGGGAATATTCAAAAAGAAAATGTTAGAATAGACGTCTAATCAAATAATCAACTCAAACCAAAATGCCTTAATCCTATAATTATACACTCTCTTAGGTATAAAACACATCATCATAGAAAAGTTATTTGAATACTCAGTCACAATTTTAATGGCTAGCTCAATATATAAAAAATCCACAGCCTTCGCTAACACCATTGAGACTAGATAGAACCGGTTAGTGAAAATAACCTTGATTTCATTCCACTATAATCCCTCATGTTTTCTTATTGTCACCATCATTTCCCACCATCTCTTTCTTGGTCCCTCCAGTGGTATGGTGGCATAACTCACCCCAATCACATCTACTTTTTGCAAGATCTCAAACATACATTCAATCTTTCCCAAATGTTCATTATCATGTTGAGGATCATTGGATACTTTGAATACTGCTGGATTCTAGTGAAGTAACTCTTGATAAGTATTCCTAAGAATACAACATGAGGATCCACAGTTTGATATTTAGCAGGAACTAGAAGTGGTTCTTGTCCAAGAGTGTAGACAATGCCCACAATCACCTCAACCCGATACAGATCAACAACAAGATTTTCTTGATGTTGTTCCGTAGTAGCATTTTCCTATATATTATATAAAAATATATTGATAAGTATGTTTCTACACGACATCATAAAATTAAAGGATAACATTATATCAACACTGAAAATATGTTACAAGAGAAAAAAACTCTACATAAGGAACTACAAGATTTGGATTTCAATCTATCCAAATCTCAATAAAAAAATTATAACTTATCCACCAGACACATTACCCTAACTATATCTAAAAAATAAGTCTCATTGGGTGAAATATGTCTAGGAACTAAATCATAAATACCTCATAATCCCATACATGGTTTCAAAAATGTATGCTAACTTCAATATGAATGCTAAACATCCTCCCTTTGAATCCAATTTTTCATAAACTAGTCTAGGTACACTGGTAACTCATTAACTAGCCCATACCTAACATGAACCAAAGTTCATTCCTTATCCCCGTGGGTTGGTGAATAGAACCTGATATCATACAACATACAAGTGTGAATGATTTTTTCCAGAAAAATACGGAAGAAAAAGATAACATGATAGTATGATTATCAAAGTAAAACTTCAGTGGGATTAAATTACCAGAATAAAAAATGGCCTAAAATCCAAAGTACATAAACCCAAGTACTAAAATAATAAAACAGCACCAAGGTCCCTAATGACACAACTCAACAAGTCCAAAGCTCAATAGCTGGATCCATATTCAATAGATCCCTTCCCTTTGTCAAGATTTGAATAATAAAGTCTACAAAGACCCAAAGGAAAAACTAGGGTGTGAGCCTAAGCCCAGTAGGATACAATAGAAGATTCAATAATAGATTCCAAATATAGATTACCCAATGAAAAGATTTCAATTTTCAAAACAAATAGTTTTGGAAATTCACAATCATTTTTAATCAAAACATGCTAGATATTTTCAAAATTATGGAAAATACATTCAAATCACATGATTTACATTATAAGGGAATGAATATTTATAAAAAAATGGATTATGTGAAACATTTATATAAAATAGTATATATATATTCGTGAGGCATTTAAATATGTTCAACAAACAATGGGATACATTTATATCTCAAATATAAATAAGGAAGTGAGAAACCTAGTCATATGTCAAAAGGGTATAATAGTATTAAACAGCTATTGGATTCTGCAATTTCTTTGTGAAGAAATAAAAATGAGTATACTCATGTCCCACTGACACGAGATAGAGGATACTCTTCAACCTCCTATTGTTAATGTGACCCACCACAGTTATGTTTTAAAATTTTGTTGTAGCATAGATTATATCCAAATAACTCACTAACCACATAAGGATTGCATGTGCTCTTACGTGATTGAAGAAAAATTTCAAGACTACATAAAATAAGATCAGTCCCATTCATCCATTTCAAAAGATCAAATTACTTTCCATTTAAAATACAAATAGGTTTTATTCAAAAACATGACACTTTCTCTGGATAAAACCAATGGGTTTCTTTCAAATCATTGAATCGAATTCCATATGTTTGAAATCCATTAAAAACCAATTCATTCTTTTTTTCAACTAATTCTCACAATTAGATTTAAAAAATTAATTGAAAAAATTTCACCAGTATGAACTATTTAAATTAAACAATTTAAATCAAGCATCTTTCCACAAACCCACCACAATTCATTGGAATTGGAAGTTTCCATGTTTCCATGCTAAAACCATTTCAAATATACCAATTCACTAAAATAGGATTTTATCAAAGTAATTAAAAGTTTGTTTTAAAAGTTAATTTAAATAATTTATTGAAATAAACCAATCAAATGAAAGTTAATCGATGTGGAAAATTGGAATGGAACCACTAACCTAATTCTCGAAGAACGACACTCGTAAAAGCACCCATCAAATGAGAATGAAGGAGAAGGAGATCATTAAAATCAACCTTGAAGAAATATAACACACCACATGGAATAGATCTACTAATCCCTCAATGAAAAATCAAAACCGATGAGAGGAGATAGATATAAAATAGAATAAAGAGAGAGAACACCATGTTGAAAATCACACTGTAAGAAAAAATGATGATTAATAGATGGTTGGATCATTTGAGAAGGACTGGGAATTTGAAAAATTTCTTGGATGGGTTTGGTTTGAGGGAAACAATGTCTGGGAAGAATTTACTAAGTAGAACTGTTGAATGTGTGACTCACACCTGAGCATGGTCTATGCCATGACGTTTACCAAAGGGTCATGATGTGTAGTCCATGATAGAAAATTTACACAAAAAACCCCCATCACCTCAGGCTAAAAACAGACATTTTCACCCTACACGACATGTAACCACCATTCATGACGTGTACAGGATCAAATAATGATCTCCCCTTTTGAGACATGTATCGATAGACTAGTACACAATGTGAACCTTAGGTATATAAATAGTACCTATTTTATATCTTGTAGTAAACCAAGAAAATGTAATCTAAAAACATTGATCCTGAAAAAAAACATTTAAAAACAGAAAACAAACCCAATCATGGTGAGTGGATGTTACATAAATTATTACCAAACAATCCATATTGGCAAAAATAAAAATTTCTCAGCTTTGATCATAATAAAATTAAAAATAAAATCAATGATTGGAATGATGGGAAAATAGTAGACATAAACTATGAATATTCGATATTGAAACATGTAAAAAGGTTATATTATTATTCCATACATGTTCCAAAAAAAGTATTATAAAACTCTGATAGATCAAATTTTTTATACAACTAGTAGTTGAAAAATGTATTGGGATTTGATGGGAAATTTATTTTGGGATAATATTAATTGGGAAATTATAGTTCATATATAAATTTTATTTTTTTCAATAGGTAATGGATGATAGACAACATCTAAAAGGAGTCATGAAACCACATTCTATTGTATCCTAGAAATAGAATAATATTACTATGGAATTTTTCATTGGATTTCTAAATGACTCCTAAAAATAAATATTCCATAAAAGTTATTTTTGATCTCCTTACCATGTTATAAAATTACTAAGACATAAGGGAAGGTCTATATCATGATCTCATTATGCAATTTAATATTAATGAAGCTACGAGAAATCATTAAGATCCTACATTTATTGTATCTATTCATAACCCATGGTGTACTTAGAAATTATTAAAGATTCTTTGGATGAATGTTTAAATTAATCTAAATATGATTGTTTCTTATCATTTCCAAATAAATTATTATTTTAATGGACTATTATAAAACTAGAGGACATGTTTAGGTCATTATCACTTGACTTTCAAGGTTTGTGGGGTTAAAATTTTCTATTAGTGTAATTTTAATATAATAAATGATTCAATTTAATCATTCAACTATAACTGTAAACATCATTATATGGGAAAGGATTATATACATAAACTTATTTGGATTAAGATGGGGAAAGAAATATTTTAAGACAAGAACATGTTGAATAAATAATGTTTAATGTTATCATTATTCTGAATCATATTAATGCAGCTCAAAGTAGTAAAAAGTGATATGTAGTGAATTGAAGGAAGGATTTATAATATCACATTAGATAATATACGTTCCTATAGATATCTTTTTGAAAGGGTGTAAAATGTTTTATCCTGAAATGGAAACATTGTTATAGGTATATTGTTCATTTTGAAATTATATAATTATTTGTAAATGTGGCCTTCCATATAAAAATTCCACAAATCCTCTCTAAATTTCATGATATGTTCCATATATATATATTAATTATGTACTTACTAGACTGAACACATTTTTTCAAATATAATTTATTAGATTTGGAAAATAATTTTTATTTATATAATGATGCTATCAAAATTCATGACACTAGAGAACATGTGTTGTGGAGCCAGATTACTTATCTATTGAAGGTTGTTTAGACAAATCCTAAAATAGAAAATATACATCAAATCATGAATAATTTTTGATAAAGAAATAACAATATATGGTCTTCAGGGGAAATTCATGAGATTTTAAGGATGAAATGAAAGAATTAGTTAAGAATGTGAAACCACATATTTAATTACTGTTAGTAAATGTTTCCTTCTAGTGAAACAATAACAAATCACAAATACATTTATTGAAAATGTGATTACAAAATAAATTATCAAATTTAATAATTTATTTGTATAAAATTAATTTAATTTTTCAATGAATAATTCTTTAATTATCTTATGGTGATGTTTGATATATTTCATAAACACTTGATTTTTGGGTTAATAGTGAACTATTGGTTTTTCCAAATAGCATATCTTTTATGGAATTATTATGACTTAATCATGAATTAATGTATTTTGAAACCATTGCATTGAAATATTATGTGATTATGGAGATAAATAATTTATTTTGAAACACTATTATGAATTTTGGAAATCTAATCATGACATTTCATAAAATAAGTAATATTTTAATCAATTTTAAAACTACATTGTGGTTTTTTCATATATAGATATGGTTGGAAGGATACATTACATTTATTCATCATTTAAAATAATAAAATATTTAATTTTAAATTAAATAAACAACATATTAAATTAAATTAAAGTTTTAATTTATTTATATGTAAAATTATTTTTATGGTTAAATTGGGTATTTCTATAATGACAATTTTTATGTATTTTTGTTCTCATATTAATAAAACATATTTTATCGATAAAATACTAATCTAATAAAATTGATTCCTTAATTGGAATTAGGATTAATTTTCTTTTTACAATTTCCCTTTAATGTTTTTTCAAATAAATAATATTTTACAGTTAAAAAGTTAAGTTATCATAGTTAAGGTTAAATTGGGTTTAAACTAGTTCAACTGGGAGATATGGATAAATATAACTCTAATACATGTATAAATGTGATTGGATTAGTGGTTTTCAACCCCATCATATATTTTATATGAATTTCGGTTGTTTGGTTCCAAATAAACTTGAATAATAACCTTTTTAATATTAAAACATAAAATAATTACATGTGTGTCACTCCACTTGCATAAAAAATGGCACTTATCCTCTAAAAATATTCAAACCAATTTTTTCACATATCTCGACTAGGCCCATACCAAATCCATTCCCAACCATCCTCCACAGGACCAAGATTCTATATTCATAAAAACATTCCATCCTAGATGTATTATGGTGTATGAAAAATATGATATTTAAAATAAGTGTAGGATTGAACATGTATAACCTTAGAGTGCAAGGCAATGGATTTTTTTGAATATATAATTTTCATTACAGACTATTAAATTAAATATTTTATATTGTATAATTATATGATAATAATGAAATAAAACCTAATATATTTTCTTCTTCTCTATTTTTTTGCTGATTAGATGTATAAATTTTAATTTTTCTCTTATGGGATCAAAAATCATAAAGTAAGTTACATGTAAGCGACTTTCTTATAAAAATTGTTCTTAAATGTATTCCTTATATGACGTTTTTATCCAAATAAATTTTCAATTACATGTTTCAATAGTGTTATTTTTTATTGTCACATTATTATTTTAATTAATTTTCAAATGTATTTAAATTTTTAAAAATTTAATAAAATGAATTTTATTGTTTTTTTCTAGAAAATTTACTTTTTGAGTTTTTACCCAATCTGCAAAATATGTAGTTGTTTCTACATTTATCATCTAAATGGAATTTCCAAACATCAGGAGCATTTTTTAAATTTGGAGAATCCATTATAATATTCCATGTTTATTTTGAAAAAAAAATTTCTTTTCAGTATTCTTGGAATATTTATTTTAAATGTTATAAAAAAATGGTAATATTTTATTATTTAATGAAAATAATTTTGAATGTGAATTATAAATATTATATTAAAAAAGTTACAATGAATTTATTTTTTAATAAATCTTCTTTTTATATATTTTTTGTTCAGATAAAAACAGTTTTTTATAATGATTTTTTTATGTTATATCATCCTTTGCCTATAATAGATGACAATATATTTTAAAATCATTCACTTCTTTATTATCATGATAAATATCACTCTATATTATTCTTTTGAAATATTATCTCCTACTTGTATATACTTTCAATATCACGGTTTAATTCAACACCATTTATATTACATTGATGATGTTTCAACCATATTCCATATATATATATATATATAATTTACCAGTTTAGAGAAGAATTTTATTTCATTGACTAAGGGAAATGTTTGTCTTCTTTATTTAATAAATATATTTATTTATTGATAAGTCATTTTGAATTTTTTTAACCTAAAATATATATGTGTAATGAATAGGGTATTTATGTGATGGGTGGGTCGACATTATAGATATCCCATGTTGCATTGGATGATATCATGAGACAAAATAGGAGGCATGACATATTAGATTATTATAAAATTTATACATAATAATTTATTAAGAATTATGCCTTGGTTTAGTGGCCTTAGAAGTAAAATTCATGAAAATGTGGTGGATCCCTTGAGAAAGGATTCAGGAATGTCTAGATTTATGTATTTCCTTTATTAGGACTTTAGTTTTCATTATCCATGTTATTCCAATGTTTTCATTAGTCATGTATCTTTATTGAACTAATGTTATTGAATGAATGGTATGTGTTTCTATTATCCTCTGTGACATATTGTTTATCCCTTATTTACACATGATAGCTTTTATTTAATGTAACACTTACAAAGTATCTGATGTTGCACTTTAATTTTTTTCCTTTCCCCATTATATAAAGAATTATATTTTGAATGATATAAGGGATAAAAAACATTTCTTATGATATTTTTTCTATCATTCAAATTTAATATGGTAATAATCAATGTATCTAGTATTACATGACTTTTAAGCCAAAAGATATTTCATTTTCTGATCCCTTCGATCATGTACCAATTTAATATAGTATGCACCATATTTAGGTTACCGATGATGGGTAATTACAATTGGTTCATAGTTTACTCCATCTATGTGAAAAGTTACTCGAATCTATTATGATCAATATATATTCCTAACGAATCATATTATATTGATAGAATCAATATATTAAATGAAAATATTACTTATTATTGCTCCAAATCATGCATCAGGAAATTTTATCATGAATCATTAATTAACATGAAGAATAAGATACCACCATGTCAATTTGTTTGGGGATTCATCCTAATCCCCACTTTGATGGATCACTATATATTAAAAATCCATACAAATTGTAGGTTAGTGAGATTATAGTTGTAGGGGACAAAATTATGTTTTGATCCATGAAATTTTCATTACACTAATATGTATATAGAAACATAAATACTTCTTGAGATATCTTGGTTATTGGATATAATTATGACGGGAAATTTCTCATGAAGCATTGATATTATCAATTCAATTAAAGAAAACTATGGATATTTATTTCATTCATTGTACTAGGTCATTTTTATATTACATCTATCCTGAAACAATCTAAGGATATATCATCACTTTTAATTATGTGTACTATTAAAGACATTTCCTATTTTAGGAATTCACACTTGTTAAATTTGGAATATAATCACTTATTTCTCTTGTCAATGAGAAAAATATTCAAATTATCTTTATGTTTCATCCCTACCTTCTAATATAATGTAATATAAACTATATATAACAAAAAAAATCATCAAGTTCATATATAAGCACTATATTGATCAAATCCATGAAGATATTAGGGTAATTTTGCAGACATAATTGAATAATAAAGAATTTATAGTTCACATATATTGTATGAAATATTTTCTTTGGTGTATACTCTCTTTCCCACAAAAATTAATGATGTGTAGATCAATGACCAATATTTTATAAGAACTTTTACCCCCTGATTTTTTATAAATTTCATAAATATAGGGTAGATGATATATTTTCCTAAGGCACATAGTTCCAAATTTTATATAATAAAGAGTATTTTTCACCCATAGTGAATCACTATTGTGTATAAAACCCTTATCCATATACTCTTGATGTTTCATCATTCATTCATTTAATTCAAATGAGTATTTTCTATAAGGATGTTTTTATATATGTATAAATCCTTGTATAATTTATATTTGAAACTCATCCTCCTGATCTAGGGGAAATTTTGAAAATATTTCTTAAATACATTAAAATATTCCCAAAAATGGACATATATTCACTATCATGTTTTTTTCAAACATTTTATCTTAGTACCCGTCATGATTGTGTGATAATACGCAAATAATGGACACAATTTATATTCTGAGTTCATGGTAAATATTGCACTGAAAACTGATATTAGGTATATTTTGGTTTTGAAATATATATTGCATATCCAATAAATTTATGTGGTATCCATGTAAAAATTCAAATCACATTCTACTAAATAATTGAGAATATATTTTAAGGAATTATATTCCTATAATGTTCTTCCATAGTTGAGTTAGAGATATGGTATTCAATAATTATATTACTAATATTTTTTACAAAAAAACAATATCTAGACATTGGGTGCATGAATAAATAGGTTTATAGACTTTTAATGATATAATTTAATTTATGGAACTATACTAAAATATGAATATTTTATATTCTATGTACCTATCACCTCACATTTTTTATGATTCTGTTTTTCATCACATGCTAAAATAAAAATGGTTATCGTGAATATTTAAAATAATAAACCTAGTAAATAATCATATGGTATTGAATAATAATTCATGGAAGTAATAAATTATGGAACCATAATTTTAACCTATGAAATTATTTTATTCACACATCAATTTGGTTTAATATAGATTTTTTGGTTTTATCCACTAATTATTTGTAATCTAAACCATAAAAATATACAAAACCTACCATAATACTACATAAGGTAACCTAAGCACAACATAAAAACTTATTAAATGAATTTATATTAAAAACAATTACACATCATAATATGTCACTCCCCAAAAACTTAATGGTTATGTTTCATTAGGTACCAGATTCACTATCAAATTATTAAAAAACAACTCTTAATTGTATACAATGAATATTTTTCATACATGATATACTTTATTGATGCCCGCCAAATAAGAATCATCAAATTTGGAATAGATTAAATTCACGAAGCATAGGTATTATTTTATCTACAAAAAAATGGAGAAGAATGTAGATGACTTACACAGATCATGGAAGCATTAGATGGAAAAATGATTTCATGAATATAAAAAGTTCATGTGAATGGATCAGGTGAAACACATGGTATTCTGGTAATCATATAGGCCCACTTTGATAATCATATTTTTTCATACATAGGCATATTCATAGGCATTGATAAATGTGTGGTGATTCAATAAGTGTTCTTCTAAATCAAATGACTTATTAACTAGAAAGCTCCATGAAATCATCCAAAACTGTCTTATAAAATAAATATAGAGAAAGGTGGAAGCATCAAGAAAAGTATAGTTATATTTATCTTCATATACCATTCTCATTTTATCTTCACAACCTCATAATTATCCTAGAGACATGTATACCTTGTCGAAAAATGGTATGTGGTTGTGTTGGATTCCTCATGAAAAGGGACTCGGAAACATTCATATAAACATATGATTCCCTTGTGGATCCAAATACAATAGGAGGAGTTATGTATGGAAACAATCATACTTTACTACGAGATCTATTATTTATCATGAAATGTATCGTAGACAAGGAGAATGATTCTCCTCAACAACACTCTCAAAACATCAAGAGATCTTCTATCCGTATATAATAATGAATGAAATAAAAAGTGGATAGGTGGTGGATTTTTCCAAAGGTAATATATGTTTATCTTCATATGAAATGTTGTATTCACCCCAAGAATTTATTGATCTCGTAAAAACCCCTCAAAATCTAAAAATAATCATATAGAGGCCCCCGTATACAAGACGCATTAGTCTTGAAATAGGCACATGACATGTCCTATTTACTTCATAAATATCCTCTAACAACTTCCATTGTCTCACAGTTGACATAATAAAAGTATTATTTCATCAAGAAAAATCATTTTCATGGGATTCTTGATCTTACAAAGAAACCTATACTTCTCATCCTATCCTTCTAAAATACCTTTTACATGTCCACATGGTTAGGGAAAATACATTTGATTGGTAGATCTATAATTAACATGGTAGTGTTTGAAAATGATAATTCACTATAATCATATGGAATCATAGACAACCCATGATAGGTTCATGAGAAGTGAATGAGAACAAAATCCATTGACTAAATCTTTCTCACATTTTTCTGATACGCACCATTAAGGGCATCGTTTAACTAGCATGGTGAGGCCGATAAACTACCCTTAATAATAGAAAAATATTTAAAAGGTTATAGCTAAACATTTATTATTGAGAGGAATTATGGGATAGATTAATAATGTGATGGAAATTTTATTTCACTAGGAATAATCTAGTGAGTGGCCTAAGGTATGACACAAATTGAATATATATTTCATGTGATCACTCTATAGATCACACAAAATACTTCTTGTGTGTCAACAAGGTTATGTGAAAGAGGTCTAGGAAGTTGACTATTACATGTGAAGCCTAAAATAAGCTAATAAGAGAAAAAACATGAGTTTCATATGAAATAAAGTGTAGAATAATGACTCAAAGTTATTGGAGGATTTTGTGAAAGAAAATACAAAATATTCATGAACTTTTTATGATCTTCCCATATAATGAGACCCCACTATGACATGTCACCCTAGTCATGAGACACTATCTTGATATGCCATTTGGTTTTTATATTATCCCATTTTCAATGTTTTAATTACCTCCCAAGATGGTAGAAAACTATATAGGTCATTGTTAAATTATTTTCAAATATAGGCGGTTATACATTTCTATGAAATAATGAGAAATAGATAAAGAAACTTAGATACATAATAATAGACTCATTAATAGTCCCTCATACACATGGAGGGGTTTGATAATTTATCATTTTTTGGTAATAATTACCCTATTGAAATTATGAAGATATTCACAAACAAATCTTCAATATATAATACAATCATAGAGTTGGTTAAAATTCCACATTAAAATGGTTTTTTGAGAACAAACTCACATCCTATTGACCAATGGCTGTTCCTTAATATCTTTGGAATTCACCCCCCAAAGGACCACCATCCTTTGAAACATTGGTATTTATGTATTTATGGATGTGACAACCATTGGTAGTTTCCATTAAATATGAAATTGGTAAACATGAGAAGAATGATTGTATATGAAATAAAACCACCAAAATCAATCATCAGGTAAAACTACATGAAACCCTCTTTGTTATTTTCTTCATAAAAACAAAATGGAAAACCCAATTTGAAACTCTTAAAAAATAAAAATGATCAGTGGAAAAAATATATCTAAGATTATCATGAAATAATTCCATCCTCACAGTGATATGTCCAGGCGATAAAAATCAAAGGCTAGGAATTTGAAAATGGAAAATTATGTTACATGGGAATATCTGATTTATCACACATCTTACATGTGATGGAGAAAGGATTTTTGACCTTGTTACTTATTATGTTTATAACTGTACATAATTCTCTAAAAAAAACCAAACTTTGGATCAAGTATTAATATAGTGATCATTCTAGAAATGAGATATGGTTACAACCCAGGTGAGTTGTAAAATGACAGCACTAGCACAACATTTTTATCATCAAGTGAAAAATGCACTGGTCTAGAAATACCACCAAAATTTACAATCCCAACCATTGGAGATGTATTGAAGGGTATAAAAACAATAAAGACGATATGTCTACATCTTTAATGAAGGATTAATTGATACTAATGGTGTTTGTTTCTATCCTAATCACTTCTATAGAATATCCACAGAGTGTGAAAACCATAAATAACATTATCTAATGAAGATCGATCATAGAGTGAATTACATATCTATTATGGTTCAGGGGATGAAAATGAGGGATCCTTTAAACATTAATAACAAGCACCATCCAACCAATGACACTCATTCATTTGGTGATTGAACCACCAACCACGTTTCCAAACATAACAATCACGAACGAGCATTAAATAAGTCATATAGGATGTGGAATGCTCAACAAAACAGAGATTAGGATCATATCTCCAAAACAAGTAACAAAGGCCACTGAAATATTCTATAGAAATCCTATGAGAATAATTGTATTACTAAATAATTTAGTTGTGGTTATATTCTTAAAGAATTGATGGGGGAGGTGAATTTCCTTATCCCCATGCATGAATCCCATCTACATATTTTTTCTGGAACTAAGAAGAATGAATTAGTCTCATGTCTATGCGTAAATCAATGATATTTTTTTTTATTTTACAGACAAAAAATTTTCTAGTTTATATTCCTTGGATGGATTTTATAAAATGTCTCAACATTCAAGAAACATCTAAAAAGCATACTAGTATATTCCAACACTGTTACAGATACAGAGACAGGGACATATTTTTATCCCTAAAACTAGGGAATCACAATAGTCTGGTTAGCAAGAACTAGCTGATAATCTAGTTAAAGGTCACATCATAACACCCATACATGTGTATTGTCAACAAGTTTTGGTAAATCATGAGTCACCGAGATGGCCTCATATTATCATTCTAATAGACGATCACCAAGTGAGAGGGGAACATCTCTCATGACAGGAATTCATTCCTATGGAAAACAAAAGGTGTCATACTCCAAATTCAATAGACCTAGATCATATCCCCACTCCAATCATGGATCACTGGGTGATAGTGACCAATACCTCAGTATAGGCTCATATCCCTTTCGAAAAAGATGGATACATATAGAAAATTCATAGGATCAAGATCATATCTTCATTATAACCTGAACACACATAGTGATAGTAGCACGTTCCTAAAAATATAATCATATTCCTATTAATGAATCTACTTGAAATGTTAAATAATATCATGAAATCTTAGATAATATGTCTAATTTATCTGATGAATGATATCTCTATCGTATTTCAGAGGCCATACAAAAGAAGTTTCAGATATCTTCTCCCATTCTGGAGTTCTGTATGCATATTTCAATAGAGAATTCATATTTGGATTGAGCTAATATGCTTGAATAAACTATTGTTGAACCACATATTCTAGGAACCACCCATAGACATGCTCATATTCTATCTGATAATGATGTTTATTATTAGCATACATTAGAATACTCTCTTCAGTGGGATAAAATTATTTTAACACTAGATGGTTATCATCATATTTGTGAATCCTTCATATAGAATGCTATAATACCTTTACTACCCCAAATGAGTGGTCCATATATTCCATCCACAATAAAAAATATGGCTCATATCATTAACCTACTCAATGCGAGTGTCCTCTAGGATGTTAAACACATATCTGCAACACCTCAAGGGTCTATTGACTCTTTAAAAAAAGAAAAAAGTAAACATTATAGTGATATCCGTCCACATGGTAGTTTGTAGATGGATTTTATAGACTTTACCCCTAGCGTCTATCATGATCAGCCTTTCCATAGTGATATCTCCCTTAGAAAAGGAAATCATCCCCTTTCCCAAAAACCACTATATAGAGTGGTGCACAAAACAAAGACCCCTTTGTATTTAATAGATGTAGAAACACTAGTGTAAACTATATATATTTCCCCATCCACAACTAGAAACCTTCACCATAGTCCACAAGAGACCATGAGAGATAACTATTTTTGTCTGACTAAGTGGATGCATATAGTTCTAGTGAAGATGAATCTGACATGGAAATATATATATATATATATATATATATGTCCATAAAAAACCTCCAAACCATGTTCTAGAACATCATCAAATTCGACTAAGATATATTATATGTGGATGATAAGGATTCCATGCCTTATATATGCCAAAATATGTGCGAAATTATAAAAATACTGATGTTTAGACACCTCCCATATCCATGCTTTGAGGGTCCACATCAGACCACAAAATATGCTCTATTTTCAGCTAGACTCGACTACTATCTCTATGTTCCATGCCCTAAAAACATTAAATCATAGCACAAATAAACAACATCACTGCTTTTATTTCATCATAACCCTTTAGCATCTAATTTTCAAAGCCTCATCATTTGTTTTTATCTAATGATTGAAAATGAATAGATAATATCACCCCAATTACCCCATAGGATAGTAGAAATCCCAAATGAGATATCATGTAATGTCACAGACTATGGATAAACTAAGGGTAGGGTAACGTGTGGGATACTTTGTCACTATAATGGAATAAACATACTTTTAAGATCCCAAGACATCATGAATGGAGGTATAGGATTTCTAAAAGATCATTTAATAGGGAACCATAAAGTAATGGTAATCCATATCATACAAGGATTACAAAGATATATTCGACCAAAAAACTTCTCATATAGAATGATTTCTACATGGGTTTCTACTGCACTCAGCTCAAAGACGAGAATATCTCTGACAAATCAATCCGAAAGCAATTACATCTTTTATAGAATCCATCCAGAAGTGAACCTATCCCAATGGGATAGAATAGCATTTACCGCATCCTCCACCCCTCGGATCAACAATCCTTGATAAGATCAAGACATATCAGCAATAGTTTCAAATCAACCCTATCCCACAAGGTTGGGGTAATTTATATCTCAATCACCCTTAGAAGGTTCATTATATATTGATAGGGTCCTTGGGAAATCTTTTGTAGTTCTACATCAACCCCAACCAATTGGTTTGAGGTTATTTATATCTCAATGAACATCTTAGGATTAATCAAATCCCTGACTGTAATCATCAGATGCTTAGTAATGGGATCAAAAATGACAATTATATCCCAAATAGTCCCCACCACACTGGGTTGGGAGTATTTTTATCATTATCATCACCATGGATGGAATTGGGATTCTATAGGTATGGAGATAAATATCAATAGTTGGCCTCCCACTCTTTACTCATATCTTAATTCAAATTGTTCCTATTTGAGGGTCATTTAGAAATCATTTCCATAAACTCCCTCAGGGTCACGGTTCACATGTCGTTACAGGAGTAACATAAAGAGAAGGAAATAAAACCCAATATGGGGTGTAAGAATAAAAGGTCTAATATGGATAGGGGTTTGAAAAAACAACCTTGATGCATGTTGTGTAGAATCCACATGTTGTGTTGAGGGTAATGAGATGACTACATTTTCCTGATTTAACTATTTGAATACTTTCACCACAAACACAACAGATAATGTGAATCAATATGAAAATATAGTGGTATACAATACAGATATTATACCCATAGAAGAATGTGATCTGGATACACCAAATGAGGCTACACGCACGTGGAACCAGAGGAGGATCCAAAACATGGAACTTCATAATATAGGAAATCCAATTCTACATAGTAACACTACTATGGATAAAAGGATAGAAGTGTTCATATCCCACTCATCAACTAGAAGTGTTTATATTCCTTACACAAAGGTGAATTTGGAATAGTATTAGGATGATATAAAAAAACAAATACAACTCAATGAGGAGATACATAGGAAAAACATTTCCACTAGATATCATATTTATGATGATAAGAATATACTTCATAAAGCATATCTGGAAAGAGCCGATCTGACTGCAACAGTGCAAATTAATCTTCAAACCAGCTCTAGTTCTCAGTAGCCTGTCTATAAAAATGATGAATTCCTGGATGATCTTGACATCCTAAAATTATAATTACAACCTCTCACTCACTAGAGATATCACTCAATATTATAAAAAATAAATAATTAGTGGGATATAACAATAGTGGCCCCTTATCAAGCCCTACCCACTTCGTGTAGATGTTATGAGTCTCACAAAAAGTACCTCTAGAACTACTTAATGTACTTGAGTCACTGACCACTCAAATGAAAGAAATGGAAGGGAGTCACCTATATTTAAAACCCAATAAGTATTCATATCCTGAATGGGTGTATGACACTTCTCTCCCACCGAATATTAGCAATCCAGCCTTTCCAGCATTGATGGTGCATGAGATCTTGAAGAGTATCTCACTCACTAAATGTCCATATGTTGTCCAATGATGGGCCCCAAATATCATCATGCGGTGACATACATGAAGTGTTTTTTATAAACAATAATAGGTGAAATAATCAATTGGTATATGTGCCATCCAACATGATCTGTTTTTGGATGGGGTGACCTTCATCATCAGTTTCTTTATTTTTCATCCCTACACTAAGGAAAATGTCAATCATCAACCGTAAAAACATTAATATATAAAAAATTGAGAGGGTTTATGATTTCATCACTAGATGGAAGTGGTTAACCTATTCACTTGTCAACTCTCTTTCATAAAAACAATTTTTTGAATTATGTACTACGACACATTGGGATGCGCTACATACATATTTGATCCGAATGAAGTTTACTTGTGGATTTAACTTGTTTTTAGAAATATAATAATGTTTAGAGGATTCCATTTAGTGTACATGAGCTAAGTATCATCTCAATACCTTATAACATGGGAACAGGATTAGAATGTTAATGTCTTCAATTATTATCCTCTAAACTAGTATCATTTCCCATTCAAGCACATAGGAAGGTCCCAAATCACCTAACTAGTACTACTGATTAGAATCATTATCAAATTCTCCCTCATTGTGAAGAAGAAAAGATATCATATTATCTTGGGATTTTAAAGAATGGACTAATAAATTTTTTTTTGAAATGAGTAGGTCCTCATTTATTTCCTTGTAGCCATGGAAAATAACCAACTCAAACTACAGTATCCCAAGAAACCTGATGAGGTCAACCTCACTGATCTCCCTGCCACTACCCCATCCATAAGAGGCTTGTTCACTCCATCCATAATTTCTTTAACATTAAATTTGCCTTCCAAGGCAAGGTAGATTCTGGGTAGGTGATACTAAATAACTCTCTAGAATGGGTGACTTGTGTGACCATTTCCCAACCCAGGGATGATGGATTTTGGAAAGAAGTTTCAACTCGGTGGGGAAGAAGATCAATATTTTGATGACTATAAATAAATATGATTGAACTCGTGACACCTAGAGAGATAATATTCATAAACCCATAACAATACCATCACATAGGTAGGGGACATAAAAAAACACGCCCCCTAAGGTGGATGTAATCACCAATCATAGTAAGAAGTAGAAGAGGCAGGGTCCTATTCAACTACTATGAAATCTTTAACTCTGGTATACTTCATTCCTATAACATCTTAATAATGTGAATCACCCCACCAAATGGAACCCTCATCAAATAAAGATATAATATTTTTTGGGTTAAAAAAACTTATAAAAACCATTCTCCAATGATGAATACACTAACCATTATGAGTTCTACATAACTAGATGGATAACCATAGCCCTCAACCGTAGGATCTGAGGATACAAGGGACAACATGGGTGTGGTTAACCCCTATATCATGGTCAAACCCCCCTAATGGAATTATATGATGCTAATAACTATGAAAAATAACTCCATAATACTCAACAAAAACATTGATGTTCCTCAGAGATATCCATCAGTCTCCCTAACTCGGTCATCTTAATCAGCCATATGGAATACTTTTGATTTTATAGTCATCCAAGACATTGGGGAAGTTTATTTCAACCTACAACATTGGAAACTAATTTTCCCCTATAGTTCTCATAAGAAACAAGCCTATATACCTAAAATAAATTATTTTCTAATCCAAATAATAAGCTGAAACCCCAACATGGGATGTTCTGACCTCTTGATAAAAATAAGATATTCTGAAATATTTTTTGGTTTTCCTATATGAACCCTCAATACTGGATGCTCTCAATATTTAAAAATAACTAATAGAGTCCCCCATTGAATCCTTCTAGAGTCTATAACATTTCATGATATAAGTCACTATAGATAATGATCATCATGTGGAAACCATTCCATTATAATTTATTTTCACCACATTATTCATTGAGCATTATTATGAATAGGTCATCCAAGGACATATCAGACCCTAGTATGTTTTGGGAAAACTCGATAATATAAACATACAATGGGATTTGATTGAAAATGGTTCTATGATCTATCTTATCTTGGATCGTACACAATTAGATTTGGGATATAGAAAGGGGAGTTATATATTATAAAGATAAACATTCATGGATATGATAAGAGTGAGAAAATACCTCAATGGAAGATTACACTCAAGTTACAATTTGGGGATCATAGATCAAACATTGAGTTCATAATTATCTAAAAATTAATTTATTATAATATCCTATTTTTATGGCCTTATCTTAATATCCATGTGGGGGTACATTCTGCATTTCATCATTTCATGAAATACACCATCGATGGAAAGGTCGGCATACTACATGGTGACAATGGTCCCTTTGAATATTGTGAAACCATATGTGGTAATGAAGGTTTCTATAAAAGGGAGTAAAAAATGGTGAATGAAAATATTTAGTTTTCAACCCCAAATATATTGGGTATAGCACATAAAAATCTCTAGAGTTTTCTTGACTGTGATTATGTGATACCCATGAATCCAATTAATACAGTAGACTTATTCCAAAATGTCGATTTCCTCTTATGTGTATTGAAAGTGAAAAATAAAAAATTCAACCCCAGAATCTTACTAAAATAACTCTGTAAATTTAGGATAACGATGAATATTCCCAAGTCCTCTCTTCCATTGGAAATTACAAAGATTCCCTTAGAGAAATCACATTATATGAAGATGTGTGCATAGACTCAAAGGTGTGATAAGAAGAGTATGTCCTTAAGAATACACATCCTATATTTGAGAAAGTCATTAACACCATCATCGACGAGAATATTAATAAAAATATAAGAATAGATTAAGACCCACGAACAACATTTATTAATTTCTGCATTACTCTTAAAGAGATAGATATGTACAATGCATTTTGAAAGAAACATCAATATGTGTTCTCTTTGAATTATATAGAAATGACCAAACTGAACCCTAATGTGGATATACAAAGGATAGTCATACCCAATGATAATTGTGGTTTTAATAAGAAGATTGGGATAATTCATCCCTCCAGTTGTTCAAATGTGTAATTGGAAGTGGACAAATTTATCATTTCCAACTTTTTCTAGGAAGTTGAATACCCAAGATGGATCACAAATATAATCCCTATCAAGAACATGAATGGGAATATTATGCTCTTGATCAATGTTTGAGACCTTAGTCGACACTGTACGAAGGAGGATATCCCTTTTCTAATAATAGAACTCTTTATCAAAAAAACATATCTTATAATACCTTTATTTCATGGATGGGTGATCATAGTAAAACTAAATAATGATTAAACCTAAATATTATATTTTCAAAACCTTTAGAGTTTCCATGGAGATATTTTTCTATAGGTCATTCTTATTGGATTAATGAATAGATAAACTACATATAAATTCATAAGGAATCATATCATTAATACCTTATTTAAATGATCTATATAATGTTATGTAGATGAACTGGTAGAAAAGTCTGAACCTTGATGTGATTAGAAAATTGATCATCATATCATCTTTGACATGTTGATGTAAAGAAATTCTAAGATGAACCAATTGTAGTGTGGTTTTGGGGTGAATTCATTTAAATTACATAGATTTCTAGTATTCCACCATGGAATCGAGGTCATCCAAGAAAAATGTAGTGCAATCATTACAATTTCACCCCCATAGAATCTCAATGATATGAGTCATATCAAGGGGATCATTTCTTACATTATGTGTTTTATTACCATCATGGATGGAAAAGAGCTCCCCTTTATAATGTTAATGATGAATATAGTCACCTACGAATGAGATTAAGACTACCAATATAACGACCCACACTTTACATACATTGTTAATACTTCAAAATTGAAGCACACTTATTACAACATATGACAAAACCACAAAGGACCGTATAGGTATAGTGTCTTTAGAAACTGGGAAACATAAACAACTGGTTCATAAATCTTCTACAGTGTCTCCCATTTATTTCATCATATCTAGAGTCCCTTTTAGCATATTCTACTTAATATCCATCTTCCTGACCTGGGGAAAAGAAAACATAAAAGGGTGAGCTCAAATGCTCACCAAGGGAAAATAAAGGAAATAAAAATCATATCATATCTTTATGAAAATCAAAACCTGCAAAAGAGATCATAATATCTTAACATGGAATAAATCATAGAAGTGAAAATGAGATCCCCATAATCATAACATAAAACTTGAAACTTTGTGGCATGCACACATAATCATGGAAAATCATTTCTTGTTAGTCATGACTCATTGCCAAGACTATCTTAGTGGACAAAGTCCCTTTCTGAACCGAGTTCACTCCTCGTTTCAGTCCTGTATCACTGAACCGAAATAACCTTCCGTTCCAGCCATGTCTATCTCATGAGATATAAAATCATTACCCAATGCATTGGAGGGAGATATAGGTCCCACCCATCTTATAATGAATCCTTTCTTATGTGTGCCACATAATCATAAAACATACATCATCGCATAACACATGTAACAAAAATGGGATTCTTGAAACATCATGACATCATAAATTAATTCATATAAGATAAAGGAATTCATAAACATAATTCCATCACAACATAGTCAAATCAATGTAAAAATATGGATAGAAACAGAACCCTTTATTATCTTAGATGGAAAATAATTTTGATAAAACACTTGAATTGAATTCTTGAGGAAAATATCCTTTCTTCTTCAAAATCAATTTCTTTTCACAAAACATCATGCAATTTTAAAAGAAAGAGATTTTATTGAAAATATTCATGAAATCTTTTAGAGGAAGCTTCATGAAAATAAGGCTTTATAAAACAGTAGAAATCCGTTCGTGCCGTATAAGTTAAAAAAAACATTCTTCGTACTTTTGTCGGAAAAGTCAAAAAGTACCTCGTACGAAAAACGACAAAAGATTCCTTTCATACGTATTACTAAAAACTCACCGAAGGGTAAAAATGGATTTAAACAATTTTAGGTGGATGGAAATAATATTACATATTGAGTAAACATGGATGTGGATGATAAAATACACCCTAGTAAATACTTACGAATAAACAATCTCGGATAAAAATGAGATTGTGATATTTCCCTTACCTTAGGTCCGATTTGCTTTGTTCGTGTCCGAAGCTCCTATATAATGGTTTAAATAATGTTATTGACTTATTCCATAATCATACATATTGATATGAGATCATATATGGTCATATTATTAGCTTCTTGTTAGTAATATTTCATTGTTACTTGTTACTCGGGTCTTTATAACTTTTTGTTCTTATGCGTGATTTGTCGAATAAATTCTTATTCTTATCTTTAGGTTATAGATAATTCATTTCCAGAATGGTATTAGTGTAGTATATACCATATTCATTCATTCAATTCATTTATATAATCATTATGAAATGAAGATCATGTAGAACGAGTCGCATCACATCGTGGAGACGGTATTCCGTACGTACGCACGAGTGATGATATCGTTCCTATGATCGTGGAATTGTATTGGAGTATATATATATATTATTTCAGTATCAATATTACTTAATATTAATCATATATAGTTACTCATTACACCATTATACCCATCCTTGTAAGGTGATGGTGGAAAATAGATTACACCACGGCGTGGAGACGGTATTCCGTACGTACGCACGCGCGGTGATTTCATTTTTCCGTAGGATGGATAGAAGGTGAATTAGGGTTGTTTCATATTTATAATAACATATCAGTATGTAAGTAATACTGATGTTATTACTTTATCATGAAACAACTAAAGAAGAAGAAGTTGAAAAAGAAAGAAATTGAAAAGATCGGTAATGGATATTACCTCTTCTTTGGAACGCCTCTTTGAATCCTCCACTTAAGGAACTAAGATTGGTCTTTGGAGAAGACCAGGACCTCTAGGATTATTCTAGGGAAGTGTAGATGAGAAAATGGCAGGGGTTGGCCGAGCTTGAGTGCTCAAATTGGTGTGAGGAGGTGCCCTTTTATAAGGGAGGAGAGGGGCACCTTAGGAATATCTCAAAATATTATTTTATATTAAAGTCAAAATCAGCTTATAATGGTTCCAAAGGGTCTTATTTCGAAGCTAAAGTGGGGATGGGTCGAAATCCTATCAACCAATAGGATTTAGACAAGTTTAGGGTATTATTTTAACCTTATCAATTAGATTTAACTCGAAGTTAATTAATTTAACTTTTACCGTGTCTTTTTGTTTTCTTTCACTATATGGTAAATACACTTACTATAACATGCCAAACGAACCCCAAATATATATATCCTTATCTAAGTCATTTGGCCGAACCTTAGATTTTTAGGAATAAAATAACAATTAATAATATAATATTTGATTTAAAAACTATTTTGTGTCAATTTTGACACTATTTGATATATGATTTTTGTGAAAGTCATAACAGAATTATATGTTCGAACCAAGTTGATTAAATAAATAATAATATATCATATTAACCTAGAAAATTAGTGGAATTCATAAAAAGTCTCAAATTACATTTATTTTGGTATTTATATTATCAATTTTGTCAATATTTCATTAATAAGATAATTACTGCATCATCTTTGTGTCATAAATAAATTAAATTATTTGATGTCTAAAAATTACAAATAAAATACCATCATGTAGGAAATCTTTTTATCTTTCTAATGAATATTTACAATCAAATTTATCTTATGTATAACCCTATATTAAAAATGATTTACTTATTAAACATTGATTTTAACTATTTTAACCCTTCTTTAAATAAATTAATAATAAATGTCCTAATCTAATCCAAGTGGGCCTAAATGGTCATATTTTATTCCTAAGTTTGTTTTTGGTCGAATTACACTTGTCCAATAGAATTAGGACATGTGTTAGGGTAATATTAATATCATATTTACCCTTAGTTACCCTATTTACTATTAACCGCGGTAAAAATAGTAAAAAGTTACTATTCACCAAAAAATTATTTTCATCTCATTGAACCACATTTTAGTCCTTGATATTAACCGTGTCTCTCGGATTTTTGAAATTCCATTCACAGAAGTGGTAAAATTAAGTTTTATGCAAAATTCAGTTTTTAACCTACCACTTAGTGGTTTCACTATTCATAAAAAATTGAAAGTTTTCAGAAAAATACCAAAATTTCACCCTAGGCTAATTTCGATATTCTGAGTCCAAAAATGAAGTCCATTTTGAAAAATAAAATTTATAAAATTTCAAAAAGTGGTTATTACTATTCATAACGGCTAGTTTTAATAGCATATTGTTGTTTAGTGAAACTCGGTATTGCGTACGACGTAAGCTATCAAGGAAGGTCGCGATTGCGTGTAAAGCAAGCCAAGCAAGTGTTGTGTAGAAAAAGATTCCTTTGATGATTTATATAACATAAAAGTCTCGGGTGTTACATTCTACCCCCCTTAAAAAGAATTTCGCCCTCAAAATTCATCACTTTGCAACAAACAAATGAGGATACTTCTCCCTCATCATATCCTCAAGCTCCCATGTAGCTTCTTCAAGTTGGTGGTTTCTCCATAAAACTTTCACCAAGCGAGTGGTCTTGTTTCGTATGACTTTTTCGCTACGATCCAGAATCTCTATCGGCTGTTCTTCATAAGAAAGATCTTGCTCCAGCGGTACAACTTCTGAGCTGAGTACATGTGAAGGATCTGGTATGTACTTTCTCAGGAGAGATACATGGAACACATCGTGAACTTGAGAGAGATTCGGTGGAAGCGCCAATCGGTAAGCTACCTTCCCAACACGATCCAGTATTTCAAAAGGACCGATATATCTAGGGCTCAACTTCCCCTTCTTTCCAAATCTCATAACCCTCTTCCAAGGAGATATTCGTAAGAACACTTTATCACCCACTTCAAACTCTAGGTCTTTTCTTCGGTTGTCGGCATAACTTTTCTGTCGACTCTGAGCTGCTCTTATGTGTTGTTGAATAAATCTGACCTTTTCTGCCATTTCATCAACGAGATCAGGTCCTAATAGCTTTCTTTCCCCAACTTCATCCCAGCAAGTTGGAGTCCTGCATTTCTTTCCATAGAGAGCTTCATAAGGAGCCATCTGAATACTGGAGTGAAAGCTATTATTATAAGAAAATTCCACCAAAGGTAGGTGTTGATCCCAACCTCCTTTGAAATCCATAGATCAAGCTCTCAACATATCTTCTAGGGTTTGAATTGTTCTCTCAGACTGACCATCTGTCTGGGGATGATAAGCAGTGCTGAAACTCAACTCTGTATCCAGAGTATGCTGAAGACTTCGCCAGAACTTCGAGGTAAATCTCGGATCTCGATCAGATATAATAGAAAGTGGTACTCCATTCAATCTTACCACTTCCTTCATATATATCCTGGCAAGCTGATCTAGAGAGAAATCCTCTCTAATAGCAATGAAGTGTGCAGACTTTTTAAGACGATCAACTATGACCCAGATAGCATTATTGCCTTTGGATGTTTTAGGAAGTCCTGTGACAAAGTCCATAGTGATGTTTTCCCATTTCCATTCGGGTATGGGTAATGGTTGTAACATCCCCTTAGACTTCTGTCTCTCAGCTTTAACTTGTTGACAAACCAAGCATCGAGAGACATATTCAGCAACATCTCTTTTCATGACATCCCACCAGAAGTACTCTTTCAGGTCCCTATACATCTTCGTGCTTCCAGGATGAATAGAGAATGAAGAACTATGAGCCTCATCCAGCAGCTCTTTCTTTAATTCGGGGATGGGAGGAACGCAAACCCGATTCCTGAACTTTATTATCCCATCACAATCAAGGTTGAATTCAGGAACATTTCTCACCTTCTTTTGTAACTCTACATCTTCTTTCTGTGCCTCTTTAATCTTCACATGTATAGATGGTTGAAAATTCATTTGAGAAAGATAAGATTTTTCCCCTTCCATTATAATTCCAAGATCCATCCTTTGTAAATCCATAAATATTGGATCTTTTGTGATCCTCATCATGGATAAACTAGCATGGTCTTGTCGACTTAATGCATCTTCCACCTTGTTTGCTTTCCCAGGGTGGTAATGGATTGAGCAGTCATAATCCTTAATCAGCTCCAACCATCTTCTTTGGCGCATATTCGGCTCCTTTTGTGTGAAAATATACTTTAAACTTTTATGATCAGTATAAATATCACACCATTCACCATAAAGGTAATGCCTCCAAATCTTTAATGCAATGATTACGGCAGCCAACTCCAAATCATGTGTTGGGTAACTTTGCTCATGGATTTTCAACTGTCTTGAGGCATAAGATATCACCATATCATTTTTCATAAGAACACACCCCAATCCCTTCTTGGATGCATCACTGTAGATCACAAACCTTTCTCCACTACAAGGAAGTGTGAGCACAGGTGCACTGGATAACCTTCTTTTCAACTCCTTGAAATTCTCTTCACATTCCTCTGTCCAGACATACTTAACTACTTTCCGAGTCAACTTGGTGAGTGGATTAGATAATCGTGAAAAATCTTTTACAAAACGTCGATAATATCCAGCCAAACCAAGAAAACTTCGGATCTCAGTTACTGTTGTTGGTCTTGAACATCTTTCGATAACCTCTGTTTTTGCTGGATCCACAGATATCCCCTCTTTTGAGATTATGTGACCCAAAAATGCAACTTTTTGAAGCCAAAATTCACACTTGGTAAATTTGGCATAAAGCTTCTCCTTTCTCAGGGTCTTCAATATAATTCTCAAGTGATCTTCATGCTCTTCCTTGCTCTTTGAATAGACAAGAATATCGTCTATAAAGACTACCACAAATTGATCAAGATAGTCTCTAAAGACTCTATTCATTAGATCCATGAAGATAGCGGGGGAATTAGTAAGACCAAATGGCATCACTATAAATTCATAGTGTCCATACCTTGTACGGAAAGCCGTCTTTGGTATATCCTCCCTTTTGACCCTTAATTGATGATACCCTGAACGAAGATCAATCTTGGAAAAGTATTGAGCTCCGCGTAGTTGGTCAAATAAGTCATCAATGCGTGGGAGAGGATATTTGTTCTTGATAGTGATCTTGTTAAGTTCTCGATAATCAATGCAGAGTCTCATTGATCCATCTTTCTTCTTAACAAATAGAACAGGTGCTCCCCAAGGTGATGCACTAGGGCGTATGAATCCCTTATCAAGATTCTCTTAGAGTTGCTTCTTCAATTCCTGCAACTCAATTGGGGCCATTCTATAAGGTGTCTTTGAAATAGGCAAAGCACCCGGTACGAGTTCTATTGAAAACTCAACTTCACGATTTGGTGGAAGACCCGGTAATTCCTCCGGAAAGACATCATCAAACTCCCGTACAATGGGCATATTCTTAATCGTGAGTTTCTCACCAATTATTTGAGATAAATAACCTTCATTTAGTGGGATCAATACCCATAAGATGGAAGAAATTTCCACTGGAAGGTTATGTTCATCCTTGCATTGATAGACGATCGTAGGTTGATCTGGAATATGAAATGTGACTTCCCTTCTTTGGAAATTGATATGAGCTCCATGTAGAGAAAGCCAATCCATGCCAAGAATCACATCAAATTCCACTAAAGGAAGGATCACAAGATTTGCAGGAAGCACTTTCCCACAAACTTCGATCGGAGAAGAATTATAAACTTCTGATGCGATTGATGTGCCATTAGGTGTTGTCACAGCTAACTCAACATCTAATTGTTGAGGTAATACGGTGATACCCTTAGAAAATTTTTCAGAAATAAAAGAGTGGGTGGATCCAGAATCAAATAAAACATTTGCTACTTTAGAGTGGATGGTAAGTGTACCTTTCACCACATCGTTATCGTACTCCACATCGCTGATAGAAATTGCATGTGACTTTCCTTTGTCTTTAGCCTTAAGAGTTTGTTGACGTCGACCATCATCATCAACCCTTGGATTTGGGCATTGATTGGCATAATGCCCCATCTCCTTGCACTTGAAACATTGAAGTGTAGTAGGTTCATTCTGTGTATCCCTTCCTTTGTTTGCATCATTAGACATCTTCTTCCCATTATCACGGCATTCAAATGCCCGATGACCTTCCTTTCCACATTTAAAACATTTACTTGTCCCTTTAAGACAACTCCCTCCATGTTTCTTTCCACACTTTGAGCATAAGGGAAAGTTCATCTTCTTTTCCGTGTGCTCTTTAGATTTTTCTTTGAATTCCATCTTCCTCTTCTTATCAAACCCATGTGACTGATGGGTTACTCCAATCTCCATCTCGACTTTGAGAGCACATCGAACGATTTCCTCGTAGCTATTGAAGTCCCTTATGGCTAACACCCTTCGAAGACTTGGTTTTAAGCCACTAAAGAATCGATCGATCTTACTCTCAGGTTGGATAATAATACCAGAAGTGTACCTTGAAAGTCTTGTAAAATTTGCTTCATAGGTACTAACAGATTCATCATCCCTTTGCTTCAGTTCAAGGAACTCTTTCTCCATCTTTGTTCGGAGAATACGAGGGAATTACTTATTGAAAAATAAGTTCTTGAACTCGTCCCATTCCATAGACTCAATTTCATCCCTTTGCCTCGTATTCTTAACTAGATTCCACCATTGATCCGCATCTCCTTCCAAACGATACACTGCTAGGATGACTTTATCATGCTCAGAACATTGAAGAACTGAAAATATCTTTTCAGTAGTACTAATCCATTGTTCAGCAACTAATGGATCAGTAGACCCGCTGAAAGATGGTGGACGCTGCCTCATGAAGGATTCAACAGAATGTTGCTCCCTCCTTTGTTCGTTTGGAAATCCTGCATGATTCATAGCTTGAGAAAGTTGTGTGAGCATGGCTACAAGATTTTGCATTCCAGCTCCCATATCGTTTGGTTGCTCAGGGGGACAATCATTGCATTGCCCATCGCATTCCGCATTAACACGGTTCCTTCGGGTTCCAGCCATTGACTAAAACCAAGAAGAATAGTGTGAGTAACACTAATTATAATAGGAAACCACATAATTCAAGAAAAAAAAATTTCATGCTTATGGTCTTATCCTAGGTTATTCATGGCCATTTCTAAGATTGTGTTCTATGCTTAGACTTATCCTTAGGGTTCTTACTAAGGCTTTCACATCCTAGTTTCCAAAGGTTGACTATACCTTTCCTCTGATACCAACTATAACGACCCACACTTTACATACATTGTTAATACTTCAAAATTGAAGCACACTTATTACAACATATGACAAAACCACAAAGGACCGTATAGGTATAGTGTCTTTAGAAACTGGGAAACATAAACAACTTGTTCATAAATCTTCTACAGTGTCTCCCATTTATTTCATCATATCTAGAGTCCCTTTTAGCATATTCTACTTAATATCCATCTTCCTGACCTGGGGAAAAGAAAACATAAAAGGGTGAGCTCAAATGCTCAGCAAGGGAAAATAAAGGAAATAAAAATCATATCATATATTTATGAAAATCAAAACCTGCAAAAGAGATCATAATATCTTAACATGGAATAAATCATAGAAGTGAAAATGAGATCCCCATAATCATAACATAAAACTTGAAACTTTGTGGCATGCACACATAATCATGGAAAATCATTTCTTGTTAGTCATGACTCATTGCCAAGACTATCTTAGTGGACAAAGTCCCTTTCTGAACCGAGTTCACTCCTCGTTTCAGTCCTGTATCACTGAACCGAAATAACCTTCCGTTCCAGCCATGTCTATCTCATGAGATATAAAATCATTACCCAATGCATTGGAGGGAGATATAGGTCCCACCCATCTTATAATGAATCCTTTCTTATGTGTGCCACATAATCATAAAACATACATCATCGCATAACACATGTAACAAAAATGGGATTCTTGAAACATCATGACATCATAAATCAATTCATATAAGATAAAGGAATTCATAAACATAATTCCATCACAACATAGTCAAATCAATGTAAAAATATGGATAGAAACAGAACCCTTTATTATCTTAGATGGAAAATAATTTTGATAAAACACTTGAATTGAATTCTTGAGGAAAATATCCTTTCTTCTTCAAAATCAATTTCTTTTCACAAAACATCATGCAATTTTAAAAGAAAGAGATTTTATTGAAAATATTCATGAAATCTTTTAGAGGAAGCTTCATGAAAATAAGGCTTTATAAAACAGTAGAAATCCGTTCGTGCCGTATAAGTTAAAAAAAACATTCTTCGTACTTTTGTCGGAAAAGTCAAAAAGTACCTCGTACGAAAAACGACAAAAGATTCCTTTCATACGTATTACTAAAAACTCACCGAAGGGTAAAAATGGATTTAAACAATTTTAGGTGGATGGAAATAATATTACATATTGAGTAAACATGGATGTGGATGATAAAATACACCCTAGTAAATACTTACGAATAAACAATCTCGGATAAAAATGAGATTGTGATATTTCCCTTACCTCAGGTCCGATTTGCTTTGTTCGTGTCCAAAGCTCCTGTATAATGGTTTAAATAATGTTATTGACTTATTCCAGAATCATACATATTGATATGAGATCATATATGGTCATATTATTAGCTTCTTGTTAGTAATATTTCATTGTTACTTGTTACTCGGGTCTTTATAACTTTTTGTTCTTATGCGTGATTTGTCGAATAAATTCTTATTCTTATCTTTAGGTTATAGATAATTCATTTCCAGAATGGTATTAGTGTAGTATATACCATATTCATTCATTCAATTCATTTATATAATCATTATGAAATGAAGATCATGTAGAACGAGTCGCATCACATCGTGGAGACGGTATTCCGTACGTACGCACGAGTGATGATATCGTTCCTATGATCGTAGAATTGTATTGGAGTATATATATATATTATTTCAGTATCAATATTACTTAATAATAATCATATATAGTGACTCATTACACCATTATACCCATCCTTGTAAGGTGATGGTGGAAAATAGATTACACCACGGCGTGGAGACGGTATTCCGTACGTACGCACGCGCGGTGATTTCATTTTTCCGTAGGATGGATAGAAGGTGAATTAGGGTTGTTTCATATTTATAATAACATATCAGTATGTAAGTAATACTGATGTTATTACTTTATCATGAAACAACTAAAGAAGAAGAAGTTGAAAAAGAAAGAAATTGAAAAGATCGGTAATGGATATTACCTCTTCTTTGGAACGCCTCTTTGAATCCTCCACTTAAGGAACTAAGATTGGTCTTTGGAGAAGACCAGGACCTCTAGGATTATTCTAGGGAAGTGTAGATGAGAAAATGGCAGGGGTTGGCCGAGCTTGAGTGCTCAAATTGGTGTGAGGAGGTGCCCTTTTATAAGGGAGGAGAGGGGCACCTTAGGAATATCTCAATATATTATTTTATATTAAAGTCAAAATCAGTTTATAATGGTTCCAAAGGGTCTTATTTCGAAGCTAAAGTGGGGATGGGTCGAAATCCTATCAACCAATAGGATTTAGACATGTTTAGGGTATTATTTTAACCTTATCAATTAGATTTAACTCTAAGTTAATTAATTTAACTTTTACCGTGTCTTTTTGTTTTCTTTCACTATATGGTTAATACACTTACTATAACATGCCAAACGAACCCCAAATATATATATCCTTATCTAAGTCATTTGGCCGAACCTTAGATTTTTAGGAATAAAATAACAATTAATAATATAATATTTGATTTAAAAACTATTTTGTGTCAATTTTGACACTATTTGATATATGATTTTTTTGAAAGTCATAACAGAATTATATGTTCGAACCAAGTTGATTAAATCAATACTAATATATCATATTAACCTAGAAAATTAGTGGAATTCATAATAAGTCTCAAATTACATTTATTTTGGTATTTATATTATCAATTTTGTCAATATTTCATTAATAAGATAATTACTACATCATCTTTGTGTCATAAATAAATTAAATTATTTGATGTCTAAAAATTACAAATAAAATACCATCATGTAGGAAATCTTTTTATCTTTCTAATGAATATTTACAATCGAATTTATCTTATGTATAACCCTATATTACAAATGATTTACTTATTAAACTTTGATTTTAACTATTTTAACCCTTCTTTAAATAAATTAATAATAAATGTCCTAATCTAATCCAAGTGGGCCTAAATGGTCATATTTTATTCCTAAGTTTGTTTTTGGTCGAATTACACTTGTCCAATAGAATTAGAACATGTGTTAGGGTAATATTAATATCATATTTACCCTTAGTTACCCTATTTACTATTAACCGCGGTAAAAATAGTAAAAAGTTACTATTCACCAAAAAATTATTTTCATCTCATTGAACCACATTTTAGTCCTTGATATTAACCGTGTCTCTCGGATTTTTGAAATTCCATTCACAGAAGCGGTAAAATTAAGTTTTATGCAAAATTCAGTTTTTAACCTACCACTTAGTGGTTTCACTATTCATAAAAAATTGAAAGTTTTCAGAAAAATACCAAAATTTCACCCTAGGCTAATTTCGATATTCTGAGTCCAAAAATGAAGTCCATTTTGAAAAATAAAATTTATAAAATTTCAAAAAGTGGTTATTACTATTCATAACGGCTAGTTTTAATAGCATATTGTTGTTTAGTGAAACTCGGTATTGCGTACGACGCAAGCTATCAAGGAAGGTCGCGATTGCGTGTAAAGCAAGCCAAGCAAGTGTTGTGTAGAAAAAGATTCCTTTGATGATTTATATAACATAAAAGTCTCGGGTGTTACAACCAAGAATCCAGTTGGGGTAACTGTTAATACCTAAAATACCCAATGGTCTTATAACCATTGGTGCAAGGAAATCCACTCATCGTATCTGTTGAAAAAATAAATGATCCCTTGGATCTATCCTCATGTATAAAAATGATTCGATGAGTGAAAATTGTCCCTAATACATCATCTAAATGATTCTAGGAAATAAGTCATGATATTCATCCATTCAGAATAATTGCCTCCCACTGATCATTGTAGTGAAGAAGCTGAGGAATTACATGCAGCACCATAAAATACTCTTAATATATAATATTGACACACTCAAGTATATCCTTGGCCTACCTATACTAGATGGGTTGTTGACCTAATGGTAAGTCATTTTGAAATAGAATGGAATCTATTTTGAGTTACAGGAGGTGGTCAAAGGATATTCACTAGATGATTTCCTTGCATCCACCCTATCCCGAAATTACACTAGTGGACATAGAAATTCCATTATATAAGTGTTTTTATACCCATGCCTCTCCCTATAAATATGATATGTATTTATATAGAGCCTCCCAATCCATATCCATAAGATACTAGACATCCAAAATTCAATCGGGTTGATTTAGGGGTTGTATTAGTATCTTCTAAAAGATAATTTATTTTCGACTCTTTTTCACTACCTGAAAGATTCATAAATAATGATTCCAAATACCAATCCATCATCAATATATTTTGTGTATCCATTTAGATACATATATCCTACCTGGAAATAAATAGGAACTTAGAGCTAGGGATAAAGAAAAATATTATTAATTATTCCATTTCAAAGCAATAATTGGACTGTATCATCCACCATATTTGAGGAATGAATTCATATTTCTCATTTAAAAAAATATTTCATCATGTCCCCTGATCAAAAAATGATCATGAAGAATCACTTCATAATGAAACCACAATTCTAGATAGCTTTAAGATGTAGAGGTGACCATTCACATCAACCACCAAATGATAGTCTCATTAGCCATCATCTATTATATGGGTAAGAAGAATCCTTTCAAAACATACCCAAGGAATTATGAACCTATATCCACTCCCATATGGCTGTATCCTATAATTGATTATCTCAAAAAAGGATTAACAAACTATGTTGGAAGGGAACATACTCTACATCGAGCAATAAATATTACCCGCCTATATAGCTCAATTGAGAAAACAGGCCTCTAAAATAGATTCTTTCATGGAATCTTCTTAGATACATAATAGAAAGAGAGATTCATTTTGTAATGTAATAATTCCATGTAGCCTCTTTTTACACTAACCATCCTAGGACCAAGATCTCCCCAAAATTCAGAGGCTTGGTTACTACTGGAAAACAACGACACACCACTATGTGGAGTTCACCATGAAATTTCATGACTTCTAGATTCATGAAAACATCATCCATCAACCCCAAGAATTTATGTATAGGGAATGGATTGTGTCAGGACATATCCTCTATCCACAATTAAGTTGTTCAAGTATATCCTTTCTTATAACTACTTATTTTACAAATGGTATGAGTAAATTCCCCTTGAGAAATTTAGAATAATGAATATCATAAGCATCATGATGTATAATATCATCACCAAATTCAGTGTCCCTCAGATGATATTGATGGACAATGGAACCAACATCAGTAATTCTGAGTTTAAATTTTTTTACTAGGAGTACAACAATGAGTTGTACCATTTATCCCGAAATCATAATGCGGAAAATAGTAAAATATAGGCATTAAATAAGACTCTATCAAATATACTCTAGAATATGGTTAATGATGACAAAAAGACCTGATATGAAAAGATCCCCTATTCTTTATGGGCCTACCATACCACCCCATGTACTAATATGCAATAATTTTCATATTAAATGTTTTATTGAACTAATTAGAATTTACCATAGAAGTAAAATTCTCCATGCATTGAATATCCATAATCGGGAAACTCTCAGATGAAGAGATGTCACATAATTAGTTGGATAAATTTTAACCACTTGAAGAGAACATTTTTCATAAAATTCACATCCTTGAAGTCCATCATAAATGAATTCCACCAACCTCTAATAATAATTTCTTCTTCTATTCATTCATTCAATGAAAAATGGAATTGACTCTTAGGAAACCAATGATAAAATGAAATAAACCTCAAAACATATAACCCAATGGGAAGTTCATTACATCATAAATAAGGTATATTCCAACATAGCTTTCTCATTTTCCACTATGGATAAGGAATGATTCAATTTCCCCACCAATAAGAATTTACTTAATATATATTTTGTATATCCATCATAGAAACCTCTCACACTCTAAGCACATATTTTTACACTATACAGATAATATCCAACAAGCAAGAAATTAATCTGCAGAACATCATTCATCCTAGTATGAATATGTTATACTGCACAACATATCCTTACCTCATGATAATAAATTAAATAAAAGTAATCCTAACTGCATGATGTTCAATTTCATGTCAGGAGTCGTATCACTATTGATTCATCACATATAAAATAGATATATGAAAATAGAAAATGATTTCCCCCTTCCCTATGTGTCAGTCAAACCCATAATGGGAGTCTCCCATCAAAGAACTATGCATGGATTGATTCCTTTCATCAAAGGATAATTAGTGAAATCTGTATATAATAAAGAATTTCTAGCCACAATACATCTATCATGGTCCCGAAAGATCAGAATTTTCAATAGAACTCAAAAATTATTCTTCACATCGAATCATCTTCTTTCTTACTACTGGAAGTTAAAATCTGTGATGATGTCTTTTACTCATGACGCCAATCAACATAGTACTCTCATAACTAGGTAAAACACGATTCTCAATCAAATGTGATACATAGAAATTCTCAGATCCTATATCTTGGCCTAGTATCTATTAGAAAGAAATTCCCATATACTTTCCATTAATTGCATATGTGTGGTAAAAGAATGTTTTTCCATTCATTACTTCTAACAATGAGCATAGATTATATGGGATTAAGAATTATGGTAAGTGATTCGTTTCATGATCATGAATATTAGTTAATGACAGGTTTATCTTGGTCATGAATAAAATATATTAAAAATAATACCATGAGTATTCGATGCATGACATTAAACTGATTGGTTGATGTCTCTTTTAGGACATAAAACTACGCATTACCGTGGATTATGCTTGAGAGTACCACCCTCATTGGTGTTTGTCTCCCACCACACCTCTATTAAATACTATGTATGACATGATTCCTACCATTGTAGGTTATGTGGTTACAACAACACTATGTTATAGGTACATCATTAATGTTTTATTTTCATATTGGGGAAATTATTCCATTTCCACAGAAAATTAAATCACATGGTTTCTCAAAAAATAAGTGTGGTTGGATTCCTATCATCCTAGGATATGTACTATATCTTTAGTGTGGCTAAAACTACAAAAATAAATGGGGAGAACATACCCCACTTTTTTGGGTTAAAAACCACATGGAGAGTTTCCAATTTGAGAACTAGGTCCATTTTCCTTCATTCCATCACATGATAAGTAGAGATTCCAAAATCTCCACTCATCTACCTACATGTAATAATAAATGATAATAATTCCCCACTCTATATATGAGTTAGACCTTAATAAAGACTTTCCCATTTAAGAATTATGTGCGCCTTTATTCATTCCATTATTGGCTACATAATGACACCCAGATATCTGTTCTTTGGTCCTTCAACAATATTCATTTTCAAACATTGTGTAATATTCATCTTTACTTCATGACATCAAATTGCATATATTTAATCCATTATTAATAAAGTTAAACATAATGGTTTCTCATGAAAGATGTAAACCCTTATTTCTACCATCACAAGATACATAGAGATGCTCAGATCTCTAATAGTATTTCATGTTACACAATCAACCTGAAAAATGATCCAATCATCATATGGTCTAGGCCTATGTGGATATTTTTTTCATTTAGGAACAATATATGGCTTAAATATTTTCATCACAAGATAGGTAGAAAAACTTGAATATCCAATAATTAGTCTGGACACAATATTAAAACATTTCCTCCCTTACTATGTATGGGTCATTCCTATAGAGGGGTCATTTCTCATCCTTACCATTTTCTGTTAAACTGCAAGGAGAAGATAAAATGTCCCCACTATATGATGTCAAACAAAAAGGGATGCATCATTTTCATATTACATTAACAAATCCAAACAATTAAATCTCCATTACATTACGTTAATTGTTTTAGGTTATATCCCATAACCATTCCTTATCAATGGATCATAAGAGCTTGACCATAGTCTGTCTGTGTATGGAATACTCCCATCATCTTTTTTCCACGTATCCCACTAATCTCAGTTCATGTCTATAGTGCCTCATGTTGAAACAAATAATTCAAGTCCCATGAGAAGGAAAATATATCACTCTATTTTACCTATATATCAACACATATAATAATTTACCTATCAACTATAGATATCATGGCCCTATAAAAAGGTATTTTTGATCCATTTGTGCCCTAGCATTATCATGGATGAACAAAAGACCATAGATTGATATGGTTTATCCCTGATATGATCGCCTCATATTACTATTAATGAAATGAGGTCCCCAAACGGTAACAATCCAAGCTTCCATGGTATGTTTCCCTTTGAATAATGCAATAGCTTTCTTTGTACGCAACTTCAAGATTCTAACACACTGCATCCAATCAAAGTATCCATTATGAATTGCAATACCCAATTTTTGAAATTTTATAAATTTTATCTCTCAAAATGGACTTCATTTTTGGATTTGGAATATTTAAATTATCCTAGGGTTAAATTTTTGTACATTTCAAATAACGTTTATATTTTATGAATAGTGAAAATTACTATATTTTAATTATAAACAACTATTTTAATAAAAATAATTAATAGTGATAAATTATGAATTTGAGTGGTTTTAAAGTATATTTAGAATATATATTTATCATTTAATACAATATTGGTCATTGAACAGAATTTCACATTTAAACCGGATGTAAACAACTGTCAATCTTTTGATAGTTATTATCTCTTAAAAATACGCTTTTCGTTTTAAAAACGGGAAGTAATTTTAAATTAAAATCTTCCACTTCTATGTTTTGAATTTAGAAATATGGATTAAATATTTTGAATCAGGAGGTACAAATTTTCTAAATATAAAACTTTTATTTTTAGGCTTTTTGAATAATTACTTCGGTAAATATTTATTTACCATGATTAAAGGGTAAATCCGGTAAATAAGGGTAAAAAATATTATTATAAAAATATTAATTTACCCTAAAACATGTCATAACCCTATTGTTTGATACCTTTCTGACCATGGGCATCTTCGGGTCGATTTTGGGACCCCATGGAGCTACTTGTAGGTTATAAGGACACATTATATTGATTAAGATAAAGTAAATACAAAAATGACATAAGCATATTTCTTTTAGCAAAACAATTTTTACATAGGGTTATATGTATTATCCTTTAAGCTATAAATATTAATTAGAAATATAAAACTATTTCTTACATAATGGTATTATATTTATAATTTTTAGTCATTGAATAAATAAATTTATTTATGTCACAATAATGATGCAGTATTTTCCTTATTAGTGAAGGAATCAAACTATTGGTATTATAAATGATAAAATTAATATAATATGAATGTATTGATTACATAAAAGAATTTTATTCGTCAATATTACAAGTTATTAATTATTAAATGAATTTATTTTGAATTAATAATGTTTTTATGACTTTAAAAAAAATCAATTATTGAATAGTATCAAAATTGACATAAATGAGTTTTTAAAACAAATATTATATTATTAATTGATATTCAATTCATAAAAATATAAGGATTGACCAAAGGACTTATATCATGAAATTTGTATCATTAATGGAACACTTGGGGGTATCTTGGATGTATATAGTATGTTTATTAACTATATAATATATAAAGACAAAGTGACATGGTAAATGTCAAACAAATTAACTAAGAGTTAAAACTAAAAGATAAGGTTAATATAGTTACCCAAACCTATATAAAATCTATTGGATGAAAGTATTTCGACCCATACCAACCTTAAACTTTTAATAATCCACCTTGGAGCCATTATAAACCGAATATAAATTTATTATCAATTAATACTTTATGTTTTTTCTAAAGAGCCCCTCCTCCCCCTTATAAAAGGACACCACTTCTAACAAATTCTTAATACCTTCAAAGCAATTTTGTTTGGCCACACTCTAGAAAAATACCCTATAAACCATCCTCCCATAATCCTAGAGGCATTAGTTTAGTCATAAATCCAACCTAAGGAGCCCTTTTGATCAAATAAAAAGAAAGAACACGATGAAGAGGTAATGTTTTCACCACCCTCTTTCGAGTTCCTTTCTTCTTCAACTTCTTATTTCTTTGTTATTTTCTCTCTAAAATAATAACTCCAGTATATTCTATATATCATGATGTTATTATAAATATGGTACAACCATATTCAGTATTCTATCCATCCTTTGAATGACATGTCACCATACGTGCGTACGTACGGCTTACCGTCTCCACGTCGTGGTGTATTTGTTATTCAAAAAAATTATTATTTGGATGGGTATGATAATGATATGTAATTGATGTAAATAATAAATATAACTTGATAATAATTATGTATATATGATATAACATCCATTTATATATTATTTTAATATCAAAAAATGATATTGTCGCTCGTGCGTACGTACGGACTACCGTCTCCACGAACACGATGAGATTCATTCCCCATCGTATCAATGCAATTATGATTCTCATTTGATGATTAAAAATAATGTTTAAGGATTTTATATCATTATGTATATTAATAATATACAACCTATACATAACATACACAGCTTATGTAACAAAATATATAAAAGAAAATGAGTAAGTTAAAACCCGAAATGATGATAATATTAAGATATTATTAACAAATCAATGTTATACGATCATATATGATATCATATTAATGTATATGATTCTTGTATAATTTAATAAAAATTAATTCACCATTATATAGGAGTTTAACCTACCCTAATCCAAGTAAATATACAAGGTAATGGTTTATTTCACAATCTCTTCATTATCTGAGGTTGTTTATACGTAATTATCTCTAGGACCTCTTTATCATCCACATCCATGTTTCTTAAAAATCTATTTCAAATAATACTTAATATTTTATATACTATGGTTGAAGGTCATTTATACACTTTTTTGACTTTTTATAAAATTATTTGAAAGGAATCTTTCCTTCATTTTCCAAACAAGTTTCTTTTTAGCCTTTTTGAGAGAATTAAGGTATGAATGTTTTTTAACTTATACAGCAGGTGTGGTTATTTTCCACCGTTATAAAATCGTCGAAGCGTCCCAGACAAGATTATAAGAATAATTTGAAATTAAATGTTTTATTTTTTAACTGTATGACCTTTAAATGATTTCAAAATGAATATTTTAAGAATTTTTGAAATGTACTCTTTATCAAGTCATAATTTTAAATTTTTTAAAGATTTATCTTTATAAATCTATTTAAATAATGTCCATGCTTTCAAAATGATTTTAAGGATTTATTTATATGTACATGAATGTTTTTAAATGATATTTATTTTCAAAAGTTTCAAATTGGTATGGGACACTTTGATTAAAAAATCTCTTTTAAATTACTTCCTTTATAAATGTTTGACATTTGAATGATTTCAAAAAAGAGATATTTCTCCCAAATAGTTTTGATTTCATCTATGTAAACATACTTTGATGGATTTTAAGCTTATTTGAAATTGATTTATTATGATACAAAACTTCCATATTGTATTGATGGTTTTGTGATATGTTTGACTGTAGATGTTTATTTTTATACCATTCATGGTTTATGGAGAAAGTATTGACTTTAGTATGCTAGTTTTAATACAAATGTTTATGTAATGTTTAAACCTATTTATATGTGGAATGAATTGGACTTAGTGTGTGATGGGTGGAGCCCTCTATAGATCCTCAATGCATCGGTAGGTCTCATGAGACAAACCAGTGTCTTGGTATGAGGCCTTGAAAAAATCATATTTGTATTCTTGGCACAAGGCCTTGGCTACGTGGTTATGATAGCCTGGCATTGTGCATTACATCATTATGAATGTGGTTATTCATATTTCATGTGATTATTCTACTTGTAGAATTTCCATGTGAATAAGTAAATGGAATTATTTCATTTTATTTCTGCCATACTATACTGAAGTTCAAGTTTAAAAGGATTTTGTTTTATTTATACATTTCCTTAAATCTTTATGATTATTTATGAAATTTTCCACTATATTTTTATCCTTACTGGGCATCTGAGCTCACCACTTTCTATGTTTTATTTTTCCTAGGAGTTGAAGAAATATTTTATGAATGACCTCTAGGGATAGTATGAGGGGATATGAGTGTGGAATAAGTAGACTATGTTGTTTTAGTTTTAATTTTATGATGTAATGTAAACATTATGAATTTATCTAGTGTTTCTAAGGATACTAAACTAATTGGTCTTTCGAGACATGATCTTTTGTGATTATGAAAATGTTATGTAATATTGCACTGACTCTAGGTAACTGGGGTCGGGGTGTTAAAGTTGGTATTAGTGGATTTTTAGTACAAACCATGGAATCTAGATTTAGATAAACATTGATTAGAGCACATAGACCTAATATGGACTTTGCGGATTATTATAGAAGAAATTCCTAGAATTTTGGTATTGTAATGATTTTGTGAGTTTTTTGAGAAATACATCCCTTTCTGGATATGAGAAGGTAGAGGCATCTCTGGCACAAATGTAGCTAGGGTAAAACCTGAAAACACCACTTTGAGCTAGACTCGAATGGGAACTGGTGCACAAAAATGGGCCTTGATGCACCCTTGGTTACGACACTCCCAGGGGATACGCTTAGGATAATTCTCATTTTCATTACAAACCTTTATGAAGGGTTTATGAGTACAGTCTTTCTCAATGAAAACATATTTATGATTATAAATTATATCCATAAAAAATTCAATTTACGTAAGGTATTTTACAAGTTTGGAATTATTCGTTGAAATTCATAAACTGAACTAGTTTATGCTATTGTATAGAAATGGAACCCAGTAGAAGGAATGTGAACTCCAGCAATACGTATGATCTAAAGAGTAAGAAGGATCATATCTTTCATGGTATTAAGCTAGCATTTAGAATGGAAATTTTCTCCCATGTATTGTTATCATATGAAGAAATAGTATCATGTGTGGATAAGATATGTAAATAATTCTTGGAGTCCTTTGGCTTTGAAGGGATGTCAGAGAAGGAAAGGATGGTAAAGAGAAGGATAGATAAAGGGAAGAAGGTAAAGAAGGATTTTACCATATTTGATAACTATGGAAAGAATCACCTTGGAAAATGCTTGAGGGGAATGAGAGTATGTTATAAGTGTGGAGGAAAAGGACACCAAATACATGACTGTAAGTGTAAGAAAATGTTTTCAAATGTAAAATGATTTATTTGCAAGGATTTTGGACACTACGCGAACCAATGTCCCAGTCGTCACACTATGACACAAATGATTCTATTGGATAATAATCAATTTATGATACTATCACAGATGAAGAGTAATGATTAGATTTCTTATGTTGATTATGTCATTTGAGTGTTGTATCAAAAATGTACTTGTTATAATAATTATGGAGTATATAAAGATTGTACTGCAGTACTATTTAATTAAGGACTTGAGATTGTGTGGAAAAATGAAATGTGACTCAATAGAAGGTTAAATTTTTGGAAAATATATAGTTGAGATAAAGATAAACCATAATATGGTTTTGATATTGAGGTAGTGATTTTGGAATAACACATTATTGATTTGGATAAATTATATTGGATATTCATGACTACCTTGAAATTGATTAATGATTTGTAAATTCTATCATTGTTGGAGTTTACAACATTTTTCGATATAAGGAGTATATCTAGTATTTTATAAGTAATAAGAGATCATGAATGTAATCAAGAAGGTTTTATGGTAATTCATGATGTTGCAGTGTATTAAAAGAATACATGATGAATGTGTTCACATGTTATTACGCGACAAAAAGGACCTCCATTGTGTTTACCTTCATTATAAATTTTGGACTGTGAATTTTGATAGAAGTATTTTGGACAATTCTAATTTGAGATTATTTTCATATTTCCATAAAATCACAACCCAATGGTCGGGCAGCAACCCGTTGCATCCAATAAGGCTGCAAGACTAAAACCCGCAACCGAAGGATGACAAGGGTGTATCACCTACCACAGACCAACGTGATGTCATGGATTGAATAATGTAGTTTTTTAATGGTTCTCCTATATGAATTATAAATTCATTTTTGAAACCCTATATGAATAGGATAAATAGAATATTATTTTTACGTTCTATTATCTTTTAGAGAAAAAGATAAGTTTGTGGTAGAACTTAGTTAAAGGATGGGACTATACTTGTCAAGTATATATTTTTCTTCTTCTCTTATTCAATGAAGAAATTAATTCTTATACTTTAGTGAAGGGATATTATAATAGAAAATGTGTTATCCTAATACCATATGTTTTGTTAAATCGATAGTATTTTAAATCATCATAGATTGATGAATTTAAGGCCCTAAACTTTACACTTGTTTATGATTAGTGACCTCAATCACTACCTATAAATATTTAAATTTTTCTTCCAATTATATGTCCCTAATTTCAACCAATTTTCTCCTAATTGAGATAGTAATTTGGTGGTGACCATTTCATTTCTCTTTTCCCCTTATTCAAACCTAACTTTATTAACCCAATTTCCGATGTGGGTTTTCCCACAAAGATATTTTTGATTTTCAACCTTTTATTTTCAAAGAAAATTTTCAAATTGCTAGGATGCAATTTATTGAAGTAGGGGAGAATGTAACACCCCAAAAATCCATGATATGTTTCCCTTTAAATAATTCAATAGCTTGCATTGTACGCAACTTCGAGATTCTAACACACTACGACCAATCAATGTAGCTATTATGAATAGTAATACCCACATTTTAAAATTTTATACATTTTATCTCTCAAAATGGACTTCATTTTTGGATTCATAATATTGAAATTTTCCTAGGGTAAAATTTTGGTTCTTTTTGGATAACCTTTATATTTTTATGAATAGTGAAAATTAATAAATTTTAATTAAAAACAACTTTTTCAATCAAAATAATTAATAGTGATAAATTATGAATTTGAGTGGTTTTAAAATATATTTAAAATATAATTTTATTATTTAATACAATTTTGGTCATTTGACATTATTTCACATTTAAACTGGACATAAACAACAATCAATCTTTTGATTGTTATTATCTCTTAAAAACACGTTTTTTATTTTAACAATGGGAATTAATTTTAAATTAAATTCTTACACTTCTGTGTTTTGAATTTAGAAATATGGATTCTATATTTTGAATTAGGAGTTCCAAATTTTTTAAATCGATAACTTTTATTTATAGGCATTTTGAATAATTAATTCGGTAAATATTTTATTTACTATGGTTGAAGTGTCAATCCAGTTAATAAGGGTAAAGAAATAATATTATAATAATATTAATTTACCTTAAAACGTGTCCTTACCCTATTGGATGATACATCTCCAACCGTGTAAATCTTTGGGTCGATTTTGGGACCCCATGGAGCCACTTGTAGGTGATAAAGACGCTTTATATTAATTAAGTTAAAGTAAATACAAAAATGACATAAGCATATATCTTTTAGATAAACAATTTTTACATTGGGTTATATATGTTATCGTTTCGACTATAAATATCCATTAGTAAGATAAAAATATTTCATACATAATGGTAATTTATTTATAATTTTTAAACATTTAATAAGTAAATTTATTTATGACACAATAATGATGCAGCATTTTCCTTATTAATGAAAGAATCACACAATTGGTATTATAAAAGTTAAAATAAATATAATTTGAATGTTTGGATGAAAAAAAAGAATTTTATTGGTCAATATGACATGTTATAATTTATTAAATGAGTTTGGTTCGAATTAATAAAGTTTTTATGACTTTAATAAAATCAATTATTAAATATGTCAGAATTGACATAAATGAGTTTTTAAAGCAAATATTATATTATTAATTGATATTCTATTACTAAAAATATAATGTTATGCCAGAGTACTTATATCATGATATTTTTAACGTTAATGTACTAATTTGGGGTCTATTGGATGTATATAGTAAGTTTAATAACTATATAATATAAAAATACAAAGTGACATGGTAAATGCCAAACTAATTAACTAAGAGTCGAACCTAACATATAAGGTTAATATAGTGACCCAAACCTGTCTAAAATTTTTTGTATGAAATTATTTCGACCCATACAAACCTTATACTTTTAATAATCCACTTTTGAGTCATTATAAACCGAATTTTAATTTATTATAAATTAATACTTTATGTTTTTCCTAAAGAGCCCCTCCTCCCCCTTATAAAAGGACACCACTTAAAACCAATTCTTAATACCTTAAAATACTTTTGGTTCTGCCAAAACCTTCCCAAATACCCCTCTAAACTATCCTCCATTAATCCTAGAGGCCTTACTTTAGTTATAAAGACATCCTATGGATCCCTTTTGGTCAAATCAAAAGGTAGAACCCGAAGAAGAGGTAATGTTTTCACCACCCTCTTTCAAGTTCCTTTCTTCTTCAACTTCTTCGTTATTTGTTTTTTACTATCTAAAATAATAACTCCAGTATCTTCTATATACTGTGATGTCATTATAAATATGGTACAACAATATTTATCATTCTATCCATCTTTTGAATTTCATGTCACCATACGTGTGTACGTATGGCTTACCGTCTCCACGTCGTGGTGTATTTGTTATTCAAAAAAACTATTATTTGGATGGGTATGATAATGATATGTAATTTATTTAAATAATAAATATAACATGATAATGATTCTTTATATATTATATAACATCCAATTATATATTATTTTAATATCAAAATAATGATATTGTCGCTCGTTCCTATGTACGGACTACCATCTCCACGAACGCGATGAGATGCATTCCCCATCGTATCCATGAAATTATGATTCTAATTTAATGATTAAAAATAATGTTTAAGGTTTTGATATCATTCTGGATATTAATAAGATACAACATATTTATAACAAACACGTCCTATGTAACAAAATATATAAAATAAAACGAGTAATTTAACACCCGAAACGATGATAATACTAAGATATTATTAACAAATCAATGTTAAAAGATCATATATGATATCATATTAATGTATATGATTCTTGTATAATTTAATAACAATTATTTCACCAATATACTGTAGTTTAACCTACCCTAAACCAATGAAAAGTACAAGGTAAGGTTTTATTTCACAATCTCTTCAATATCAGAGGTTGTTTATACGTAATTATCTCTGAGAACTCTTTATTATCCACATCCATGTTTCTTAAAAATGTATTTCAAAACATTATTACTATTTTACAGACTATTGGTTACTTTTATTTATACCCTTGTTTGACTTTTTATAAAATGGTTTGAAAGGAATCCTTCCGTCATTTTCCAAACAAGTTCCTTTTTAACCTTTTCGACAGAATTAAGGTAAGAATGTTTTTTTAACTTATATGGCGGGTGCGGCTATTTTCCACCGTTATAAAATCTTAGAAGCATCCCTTACAAGATTATAAGAATATTTTGAAATTAAATTTTTTATTTTTTAATTATGTGACCCTTAAATGATTTCAAAATGAATATTTTTAGAATTTTTTAAATGTACTCTTTTTCAAGATCATAATTTTAAATGTTTTAAAGAATTATATTTCTAAATATTTTTAATTAATGTCCATGTTTTCAAAATGATTTTAAGGATTTATTTATATGGACATTAATGTTTTGAAATGATATTTCTTTTCAAAAGTTTCAAATTGGTATGGGACACTTTGATTCAAAAATCTATTTTAAATTACTTCCTTTACAAATGTGTGACTTTTAAATGATTTCAAATAAAGATATTTCTCTCAAATAGTTTTGATTTCATCTATGTCAACATCCTTTGATAGATTTTGAGCTTATTTGAAGTTGATTTATGATGATACAAAACTTTCATATTGTATTGAACGTTTTCTGATATCTCTGACTGTGGATGTGTTATTTTTATACCATTCATGGTTTATAAAGAATGTATTGACATTTTGTAAGCTAGTTTTAATATGAATGTTTATGATATGTTTAAACCTATTCATATTAGGAATGAATTGGACTTATTAAGTGATGGTTGGAGCCCGCTATATCTCCTCGATGCATCGGTAGGTCTCATGAGACAAACTAGTTTCTTGGCACGAGGCCTTGAAAAAAATCTTATTTGTAGCCTTGGCATGAGGTCGTGTTTATGTTGTTATGATAGTATGGAATTATTCATTAAATCATTATGAAAGTTTTTATTGATATTTCATGTGATTCTTCGACTAGTAGAATATCCATGTGAATAAGTAAATTTCATTATTTCAATTTATTTATGCCATATTATGCTGAATTTCATGTTTAAAAGACTTTTGTTTTAGTTATACATTGCCTTAAATGATTATGCTTATTTATGAAAGTTTCCACTATATTGTTATCCTTACTGGGCATCTGAGCTCACCCCTTTCTATGTTTTATTTTTCCCAGGATGTGAAGATATATTTTATGAATGACCTGCAGGGATAGTATGAGGGGATATCTGTGTGGACTATGGATACTATGTTGTTGTAGTTTTAATTTTATGATTTAATGTAAACATTATGAATGTATCTAGTGTTTCCAAGGCTACTAAACTAATCAGATTTTCGAGACTTGATCTTTTGTGATCATGCCAATGTTATGTAATATTGCACCGACTCTAGGTAACTAGAGTCAGGGAGTTACAAAAACCATGAATTACAACAATTTCTTATCCCACATAGATGGATGATAGAGTAGTATTGACCGTGATTAACCTAATTAGGCTATTGTGGGGCATTACCCTCAGACCAGGTCCATCTTCAAAAATATTTCATGGACCTTGGAAAATGGAGGGGACACCTCTTCAAGACAATTCTATCACCACAAAAAGTATTTGAACTACCAAATATAGGAAAAATTTACTTGTAGGAAAGGAACCATAATCCTTGTGAGCCCTCAAAACACCGCAGTAAAACTAATCATCGAAAAATGTTTCGGTTCTATCTCGATATGTCTTCCCCAATCCATATTCTTCGATTCAAACTTTTGGTTTATAAATTACACAAGCCATATTCCAACTATCTAGGTGTAATTATCTTTTCTAATATGTTAACCTTGAGTTATACTATCCCCAGAAAGTTATCATGTACCATGGAAAAGAGTGTGGTTCTATTTCGTGACTAGGATATCAACACATCAAGGATTTGACATACCAAATAGAAACATCTCAACTTTTATTGAACGGAACTATAATCCTTAGGATCCTTGGAAACATAACAACAAAACTAAGCACCATAGGTTGTTTTGGGTCATCCTTAGAATGTTTTCCCCATTCTATATATTAATTAATCATATCCTAGATGTATTAATTCAAATTTCATATCATATTTAAATCCTTATTGAATGACATTAAACTACATGGATGATGTGCTTACCACATGATTTCAAACTACACAATAGATTTCCTAGAAGAAATATGTATACTACATCGAATATTTATATCCTCAACAAATGATGATAAAATATATGATAGATATTATTATGGCATGATATTAAAATGTATGGAGAAAATAACTTGTAAAATGGTTTATTACTAGGAACAAAAGGTCAAAGATAGATGTCCCTAAACTACAATAATAGAAGGTCAAAGTAAGAAGACCCTAAACTACAACACAACAATCATCTCTATTAGAGGACCTTAAAAACCAATTTAATAAGATATAATGCTTGGCATGATGGAAATCCAATAATGGAATCCTAGGAAATATTAATATCTATGTTCACTCGACATGGACTTTTCTTGTTCTAGTTTATATCGAGTAATCATAAATATAAAAGGCACAAAAATCATCAAGATGAAATCATATAATTGGATTTCTTGAGAAATAATTGTTTTTATTCCCTCTAAGACTTCCACAAAATTAATATTCATAAAAAATAATGGAAATATTAAATAAAAATCTATAAATATATAGAGATCATATTTTCCCCTCAAATTATAAAATTATGCCTTCTATGTCCACTAACATTGGAAAATGATGTTTCAATCTCCCAATGGGACATATGTTTTACCGAACTTTTTCCTTTAAAATAGGAAAGCTAGAGACAATAAGGTAGGGTATATAAATTATAAATTTCATGTTCATGGGAATTCATGATCATTTCTCAAGAACAATCTATTACAATTGAAATATTCAAATCTAGGTATTTATGTTTTATTTTTCTGGGAAAGTGACCACAGAGGTTTTTAGATAGAAGTTAACACACCGTAAAAATATAGAAAAGAGAGTATTTTAGATTTATCACTTTGAAATGTGGGAATCATATCACTAGGGAGAGTTTTAGAGTAATGACACACTGTATCATTCACTCATTTGATGGAAAGACCATCAGAAATGTAATTCTCTTCACAAAAGATGAATGCAATAATGAAATTCATGGAGGATAGCATGCCTAGAAAGTTTGAAGACCCCTATTGTCGGCTTGCATGATTGATGCACCACTCTCATGTGTACTACTTGGATAATGGTAGTAGAGTTACACATGAACCATATATTATATCAGTTTCATTATTGTTCAAAAAAAACTGTTTTGATGAATATAGTCAATTCAGCTTCAAGATCAATGGCATGAGCAAAGGGGCCATGTAGGATTTCCACCACCTCACTGTGGGGACCTTTAAAAATTTCCATTTTTCCAATAGGGCCTTGAATTCCCATTCATTCTCCTTTAGTGTCAAATTTGATCCATAAAAGGTAGGGAGCAGACCATAAGACTTCAATGTTTCCATAGGGCTTGGAAAAGTACCCAGAAATTATATATCTTCAAATAATGGAGAGGTCCCTCACTATGATGTTGCATTGTATAACATGAATTGTATTAGTATGTCAATATATAGCAGTGATTTAAATAACAATAAACATAACTTTTAATTTTTTATATTCAATAATCTCCATATTTCTACCTCTCAAAATTAGGTGGAGTAGCTCTCCACAGGTAGTTTGAAAGCCTAGTGTGCCATGTACAGAGAATCGAAGTTCGAGTACAGTACACGGAAGCTCCTAAAGAGAGGTATTATTCAATAGTTGAATCTCAAAAATCATTAAAATATATTTCCAAAGGGACTATATGGTGTTTCAGGACAAGAATATGTGGTCAACATCCTCTCTATGATGGTGACATAGATCACACTTTGAGCATAGTGAAATTAAAACATTTTATTGACTAGAATCAATGAGGACCTTGTTGATAGAAAGTATCCAATGAAGTGTAAATATGAATGGAAGAAGCTAATTTTTGTGGAAGCTCCCAATCCATTTTCTGCTTCTATGTTGGAGATGTATATAGACGTTTTTTGGAATCAAAAATTCTATTATGGTTGAGTACCAAGAAAAGCATTTTTCCCTGATTTAGAAATTCATAACTAGAAACTGTTGTATCAATGTTATCTAGTAGAGTGTCTGAGATATCCCACTGGATAATGATTGAAATAATATGATCAATATCTTGGTTTTTGGAATTAATTATCTCAATCAAATTAGATATCATCTTATTTTCATGTGATAGTGTCAAATTGGAGTTCTTGTTTACAAGACAATGATAGTGAGTGTGAATTTTTTGAAAGAAATTTTTTAAACCAATAAAAATAGAGGACTCTAGAAAACTTGTGTTGTCTACTATAAGTTTTGTAAAAAAATGGATCTCATGAAATCAAGTGATTCAGAGTTATTATTTATCATCATTCACAAAAATTTATAAAGAAGAGCCTAATTGAAATTGTCTATATTTTTATGTCGATGCCCTCAAAATAATTTCTCCAACATCAATTTCTCTATAAGGTTGTAATAAATTTCCTTTACAAGATGATTTTGATCCAATAAAAGTTCCTCTTCAATGATTATATGTTTTTAATAATATATATAGGTCATGATTATACCATAAATTATTAGAAAATATTTCAGACCACGAACTGTTTCACAGGGAAAACTCTTTCTTCCATTGAGAGATATTTTCCCTTCTAATTGGTAATATTTCTTATAATTTTTCTCAAAGAATCAATAAAATGAGATTCCCAATGACTTCCCAAAAAATTGGATTCCAATATAGTAAAATGGAAAATAACCTTCCCTAATTCAAATATCATGGATCCGGGAGACATTTCATGAATTTTGAATGCAGTTTGCAAAATAGAAGATGGAATTGTTCCAAATAATTTCATGGTCTAACAAATTATCATAATACACCAATGCACTCATAATTTTGTTGTTTTTCATCTTAATTTCATGTGGGTATATGATAATATCATCAACAAAAATATATGTGAGGGAGAATATGTACCTCTTTCCACCCTAATAATTGATATATCACCCTTTTCCAACATGTGAATGAAGATCCTTCTGAGGTAATCCCATGCAATGAAAAATAGGATGAGGGAAAGAGGATCTCCTTTCCTCACTCCCCTATAGCAATTGAAATAGACTTTCGGTGACCCATTTATGAGAATATAATTTTTCATAGACTTAGTTAAATATTTGATCCAATGAATAAAATATAAATTTATGACAAAGATATAGAGAACATCGCCTATAAAACACCAATCAATTGTATCAAAGGCCTTCTTTATTTAAATCTAGAGAGAAATATTTCCGGCTATGGTGGAAGTTTATAAAAGATTAAAAATTTCATGCACCTCAATAATAAAATAATATTTGTGAAATATAAATAACATTCAAAAGATATGTTCATTGATAGAATGTAGATGAAGGAGTCTCCACATACTGATGTATCTTCTGGAAATCGAATTGAGCTTAGACTTCTCCACCAGTTAAAGGAACCCTTGCTTCTCTAAGACAATTTTATTTAATATTTGATATGTATTCTAATATCGAGAAAAAACACCCTAAATATTGATAATTTATGTCTATTAATAGCCTATTTCAACCTTCCCAGTGTTAACCATGTCTTGGTGAGACTCTATCGTCACCACCTATAGGGATGCTTCAAATAAGTTCTTGTACAATAATCAATTTAATGGAAAAGAATCTTTAAAAGGTAGAAATTTAATTCAGACACTATTTTTCTTATAAAGATTGATAAACTCATTCACTCTAGCCTCAAGAGAGGTATAATCAAAACCATTATAACCAACGGTAGTGAAGATCAATCTATGATGACCTAGCTGGTCTTTTAAACCTTTTAAAGGGCCCACCAAAATTAAGGATCAAATATCCAACAACACTTCCTGCTGCATCAATGGATAATGTGACATTGACTCTGATCCATGACCTAATCCCATACATCAAACAATAATAAAATTTTGGGACTAAGTCACTAAGAGAGGGGTTTGTGCTCATAGTCTTCCACGAAGTGGGTATGGAGGAAAATTATACATTGGTTGTCTTGATCAGATAAATTATCAAGGAAAAAAGGAATAAAACTTATTAGATCATGAGTATAGATACAAAAACAATAGGAACATGGAATTATCAGTCAAAGGATGGATAACATGATTTCATCAGGTATGTAATAGATAAGAAAATTGTATAGGAAGATAAATTCCCGAGTTTTGTCATAGGAAATGTCTATTCACCTATCCCCATCCTCTAAAAAGGAGACATACATCTTGTGAAATGACCAACATGGTGGAAAAACTATTACTTTCTATGAATTCATAATATGGTCATCACCTTTAATGTCTGAAAGATATCAGTAAATATTATATGACATGATAGAATGTTGACTAGGAATTTTCCTTTTGATGTATTAATTAACCATCTCAAAAATGTATCTCCATCAATAAAAAAAATAGTGGAGTAAATATCATTATTTTTCTCATATATGAGTGAATTTAACTTTGTTGGGTAAAAAAATGACCATCAAAACATTGGAAGCATGATTCTTGACTAACAAAGTATACACTTTAACTCTCTCTATTGCTTGATAATCGGTTCCAATAGTTATGGTTCTGCTAAAAAAATATAATGGTAACATGCATCATTAAGAACATATACATGATCCTCCAAGAGGGCTCGATTGGGAAATTTGTATTCAATAAAAAAAGTAGGTTTCACTAGAATAGTTGAAGACAAGGATGGAGTGATATTTAGAACATACTTGGAATTTCAAGGGAGAAAACTAATATTTCAGGGAAATTGCATTTACCTTCCTCTATGGATAAGGGTGTCCATATGGTTCCAAATCTGAAAGCATCAATGATGGCCCCCCAAAAGATATTAAAGATTTAGTCATTTCACTAGGGATGGTAATACCCACCTTTACAATTTCGAGTTGACCTAGAAACCCTCATCACCAGTCCCCTGGTCACCAGACATTTTTTCCACAATGGTCCTTCCCCTTGGAGAATATATTTGGGATAGTGGGAGTGTCTTGTCTTCTATATTTTCCTGTATTGTCAGAATATATAAAAAATACACCTCAACACATTTAAAAAAAACATTACAATTTAAATACTCTATAAAAAATAAGTCATATTACAACCTTTATAATGGGATATCCATGTTCGTCCACTACAACGTCCAATGTGCGCCAAACCACCATTTTTTGTACCAAAAGAGAATAGTGTATCTGAAACTTCATGATTTCCATTGTTTAATAATTTTATTTGAATAAATTCATAACCACCTTGTTAAATATTTTAAATTAACTCATATGGTATTGGTAACATGAGTGAATCCTTTTAGAGTAAATCTTCCAAGCATAGTTTCCCTTGATCTCACCCAATGAGTTTTTTATTCTATATGCCATCCAAAATTGATATGTGACAAGAATTAATGGCATAAGTTTATCTTCACTCATAGTAACCACACACATTGATTCCATGATATTTGACACATTTAGTGGTAATGAGAGTATTGGTAAATTAATCACTTTCTTACAAGGTACATTCAAGGCTTTGGCCGTCTCAAAACTAGATTTTTTCCATGTCGAGGATTTTCTTCCACAGTTACTGGAAGTCTTTCCAATTAGAATACTTATGTGGATAATATAAAATTTAGAAACATGCAGATTCAAATTTCAGAATAATTTCAGGACAAATGAATCTCTTTATCACGAGGAGGGAAGTACTTCTAAACCTGATCCTCCTACCTAATTAACAATATCATAAACTTGAGATCCACCATTTGATGATTCTTGGATCGAACATGGTTATTGGGAGGACACCTCGTCTAAACACACTAAAACTAATGGATAAATTGACAAAGTATATATCATTTACAAGGTTGGAAACCATCAATACGGGAAGAGAGGATGCCCTCATGTAGTGATGTCATGTAGGCTCGAGCCTCATGGATACCATCACCATTATCAAAAAAAATACCAGTGGTCACTATCTCATTGGGTTTGAAATAGAAGTAGTTCTGAGGAACCAAGAATTTCACGATCTTACAATCCATTAATGTGATTGTCCATACCCTGATGATGCACTGAAAAAACAATATGAAATAGATGTCAGGGTTATTTTTTATTATAAGGTACCTATAACCTCCCAGATGAGATGCCATCCATCTTAGTAATGCTTGAAAGTTCCAATGATTCTGTGTGGGGATATTTTAATATAAATATAACATAATATTTCATACATTTGTGTTAAAACATCGATTTTTAACCCAATACATTTTCCTAATACCATAAAGGTCTCCATTGTTAAAGTGGATACTCTTACTCCACCCCTTTCGAACATCATCAAATGGTAAGGACATAGGTGCATGGAATGAAAAATGGACAACAGAATGTCCTGAAAAACATTGGGACAAACTTCCCACCACCTTCTTGTAAATTAATCATCATTAACAATGGTCTAATAAGAGTGATTAGTACTACGAGATTCCTTCTTAGGGAGATACTATCGATTCATATATTCCACCTCAGAACATATATTCTCGATTAAGTATCTATCCCATTTCATGAATGGAATATCTTCCCTAGGAAGATATTCCTTCTTAATGGGATTTTCAGTCATCTTAATCAACTCCCAAACAAGTGGGGGGTTCCTCCTCATGTTTTCCATTGAAAATGGTGTGGAGAAACAATCATCAAACGTCCCTCCCAGTATGAGTGCACCACCAATCTTCTCAACATCCCAAAGAACGATACCCACCCCATCATGATTTGTATGGAATGTGTTTGTACCTAATCTCCAGTGACTAAAAAAGTATACCATCAGCACGTTGATGTAAAAGGGATAGTGCAGCGATATCCATAAGGCCACATACATACTGATCAATTTCAACTCCATGGAAAATTTATAGGAAATTTACTATAGACATAAGGGTCAACCTAAATCCATTTGTAATCTACCCCCTAATCGATGGTCATAGTTTAGAAACCACATGAACCTATGGTTTGTGGAAGATTAATACATTATCGATTGGTACATGTGGATATTTGAATAATGATAATGAGGGTTCCCATAAATGTGTTTGGCTAAAAAATTCATCATAGACTTGTATGTTTCTTTCTACATAGTAATGAAACACCCTATATAGAAGATGTCCACTTAGAAGGTATTATGTGTTTCTAAACTCTAGGTTGGTGGGATTATTTATGACTTCAAAGAATGGGAAGAAGCATAATTGGTAAGACCTACCTCATAGAAAGGGAGAAAGATTTAATGATGATATTATTTGAGGATCTCTCCAATCGAGTTCATCATACTTGGTTGTGATAATTTGACATTATGAAAGTATCTAGTAAGAATATTTGAAACCGTGGATTTCTGGCAAGCCAACACAGTTGTGGCCTCTTTCATTGAGGATTTTTGAGAATTTTTATGGGAACCAGAATCCATATGCATAAAATAATGGTGTATATATCAGATAAGTGAATAATGAATTCAAAAGATCTTCATTATTGTAGTAGCATCATGCACAATGCATGAACCATGATGGGATAGGTAACCACAAGACTCTATATGGGGAATGTGAACCACATGACCCATAGAGATCTCACGGATCACATAACCCATGGTGCATCTCTCAACTGCAAGACCAATCATAAAATTCATTATCACATGTCCCTAATAATGTCACACAAACTGTAGAATGATCAAGTGATCAGGCCACTGAGCTAGTGGATCATGAAAAGCATACAAGATAGCCACTGATATGAGGGCCTAGTTAAACATTTATGAAGGTACCATGGTATCATTATTGAACTATATTAACATCCATAGAGAAAAAACAACCACATGGTTCAAGAACTCAATTGGATATTAGGAAAATGTTCTTGTAGTCAGTTCCTATGGATAGAACATGCATTCGATTATCTCAGAGAGGTCTTTCAAAATAGATATTGTGAGAAATTCTTGTGAATTGATCATGTGCTGGAGGAAAGATTCTCTAGAGACTCGGAGTATCCAGTTAATTGAGAATCTCTTTCACCCCTATTTATTAATGCTCTATAAAATTACCACAATCACTCAGGAGACCAAAAATTTTAACATCCTATATATTTTTAAAATTTTAATATGTTCATACAAAATGAATTGTTTTATAATTTAAATAAAACTAATTAATGAAAAAAATTTAAGTGTTTTACTTAATCAATATAAAAATTATGTATAAGATATATAGAGTGTTCAAAATTATAGTAATAATTAAAAATAATTTTAGAAATAATTTTTTTTGTTTAATTATACAAATAATAATAAAGTTTTAATAAATGATGATTTATTAAATTATTTTATCAATTATACTTTTATTAAAATATTTTTTTCAAATCTTATGTTTTTATTTTTAACTAATAAGTTATGAATTTAAAGTAATATTAGAAAATATAAAATAGTAAAATTTAAATAAATATGGTATTTTTTTAAATTAATTATTTAATTAAAATAAATCTTTTATGTTTTTAGAAAACTAAATATTTGAATAACAAAAATGATCTTTATATATAAATTATTTTACTATTATAATATAATTAATTGTTGACTCTTCATAGTTATGAATGTTTAAGACAATATAATTTTTAAAAAATTTATCTTTAAAATTTTTTAATTTTGAAATTATTACTGTTAATATTTAGTAGATAATTTGAAATTAAAGGCCATGGTATTTATAGTAATAATATAAATTCAAATAACGACTAATGAAATAAAAAAAAATCAAAATATTAATGTTCCATTTTTTTCTAATAATAAATTTTTTATAAATGATGATTTATTGAATAATTTTATAAATTGTACCTTTATTAAAATATTTTTTTCAAATATTATGTTATTATTTTTAGTAATTAAGACAAGAATTTAAAGTCATATTAAAAAATATAAAAATATTACTATTTATATTTAGTAGATAATTTGAAATTAAAGGCCATGGTATTGATAGTAATAATATAAATTAAAAGAACAACTAACTGAATACACACATTCAAAATATGAAAGATTGAAATAGTAATAAAGGGAACCATTGTTTATGACAAAATAATTCTATTTTTTGGTAATAAAGAAGAAATTAGAAAAACAATTATTTTTCGTATTATTAGACATAAAAAGAACTATAGTTTACGACAAAATACTTCTATTTTTCTTCGATGGGTGATTTTTTATCATTGAATATATACAATAGATTTAAAAGAACAACTAAAATTGGTAATGTGTCGTAATATAAATGAATTTAAATTATGAAAGGCATCAGAACTGAATTTATTTTGGGGAAGATGTTGAATTCAAAGGGCATCAATAAAAAGGAACTCCCTTCATTCAATAGAAATTATATTTGTTCACTTATTTATTTCTGATTCCCTATTTTCATCATCCATGATCTGGTTGAATGATGCTTCGTTCATGTGGATGATTTGTGTTTCTCCCTTTCCAATGCAAGGGAATATAAATTTGTTTCTAGTAATCGACATATAGGGTGATTATTATTTCATGGTTCGCTTTTAAATTGAAAAGTGTTCATGTTTTCAAAACTAAACTATGAATTTATGTGAATTTTTTATTTTATAGATAATATTATCTTTCTAGAAACCCTTTTTTAATGGAAATAATTTAATAGAAAAATATTCAATGAATTCAAATAAACCATTAAATTTTAAATGTAATTTTATGAATTTATATTTCAAACCTATGTCATAAAACAATAACACATATTTTATTGTTATTTATTTAAATTTTAATTCAAAAGAATATTTGATTTTATACAAATATACATGTATATTTTATTAAAAAAATTATTATTTTAATCCCATATAATGAATGAAATTTATCATTTTTGTGATATTTTTAATTATTATAGGTTTTAATTAAATAATATATTCATTTTATGTGTGAAATATTTTGTTTATTCATGGATTCCAATTGTAATTTAATATTTGGCCATTATATAAAACATATTGATATTTCAGGCATGCACTAGATTAATTTTAATGAGTCATCTTTTCTATTTATGTTCTTTTAATGATTGTATTTAAAATAATTACTTTTTAAATATAATTATTTAAGGAATGCATTATTAAATAAAATTAATAATCTGTTTTGATTTCTATATTTTACATCCATCTAAAATGTTTCTTTATCTAAAAACAAAAGGAATTTTCCAAAATGTAACTTTTTAAAATGTTTAATTATTTTCAACAAGAAATTTTTAAAGGGGTTTTATGGGTTGTGAATGAGAAATGTAGATATTCAAAATAATATTATTAAAAGTTAAATTAGGAACATCGGTATCAAACAAGTTTGTTGGGAGTGGGGAATGAACCCATGACCTCAGTAGAGTGATATTTTTTCTGGACACATGGTTATTATAGATTATTACATGTATAAAAATTATCCAAAGAAATTATTATTTTTAAAAAATATTTTCAAAGGAGTAATCAAGGTGTTTTCAAATAAGTATTTTTAAAAATTATTTTATATTAAAAATATCTATATATGATAATAAATTATTTTAAAATGATTTAAATAAGTTTTTTAAGAGAATTTATTAACGGTTTGAAAAACCCCTTACTAGAAAATTTAATTATCATCGAAGGTTTTCAAAATATTTTTCACTGGTCTTTTAGAATTCATAATTTAGACAACTTTGGTTTCTTAGTTAGATCACATGGAGCAATTTACTTATTTTATTTTATTTTTTTATTCTTTGATAAATTTTATATTGTGGTCTATCTCTCTATAACCTAAAGTGGAAAAGGCCATCAGTTTTACAAATGTATTGTGTATTTTTTTGTTATCTTTTATAAAAAAATTACACAGTATGTTTTAGTGTTGAATCTAGAAGAATAGGTTCACATTATTTACATTTGGTATCATAGGGATAATCTAGAAAACATTTGATACAAGTCATTCTACTTTGAGTAAAACAAAATCATTGCGATATAGATTTTCTTGGAAACATTTTGGAAATTAAGTTCCCTTTTGAAGTACTAGTTTTCTTAATCTTGATTAAGGGAATCCATAATTTTCATAACTCGAAAAAACAAATTGTGAGGGTGAAATTCAATTAATGGGGGAGAGTGTAACGTCATAATAAATAATTAGAAAATCAATATGATCATAATAAATAAAATTTATTATAATTTAAATAAAAATAACTTATGAAATAACAATTCAAACTATTTTTATATTAAATGGGAATAAAATTAAAGTATAAGTTTTGTGGACACTTTAATGTTATAATAATAATAATAAAATATTATAAATAAATTTTCATTGTGTTATTTTCAAAAATCAAAAAATTTAATATAAAATATGATTTATTAATTTATTTTATCAATTATATATTTTTGGAAAATATTGTTCTCAAATATTATGTTATTTTCATGAAATACAATTTAAAAATAATGTAATGATAATTATCATGATTTTTTTATAAATATGTTAATATTTTTTTGTTTCAAATAATAATTTAATATAAATATATATATTTTGTTAATTTTTTTTGAAATAATTTTTAGAATAAAAATCATAATTGAAATATACAAATTATTTTATTATTATAAAATAAATAAAAGTAGACTATTAATAATTATAAATGTTAAAGACAATATATTTTATAAAAATATTTTATTTAAAATATTATAGTCAGGAAATTTTGAATATTTTTATTAAGAAGATAGTTGGAAATTAGGGGCCACGATAATATTAAAAATAATTATTAATGTTAAGAAATATTTTTTGTTAAAAATTATAAATAAAAATTATTATTATGGTTATGTATATATATATATATTAATTATTATTATTATAAAAATAAATATGATTATTATTTATTTTTGGAATTATTAATTCAAATTATAAAATATATAAATAAAAAATTATGATTTTTAAAAAGACCATAATAAGAAATTTTTTAAATTTTTTTTTTAAAAAAATCTATTAAATAAGTATAGAATAATCGATATTTAGGGTATAATGAGAAGATGGTATTTTTAAATTCATTAGGGATTTAAGAAAATGAAAGCCATAAAGGGTACTTCGGTGGAAACTGGGAATGAAAAAGGTCGTCGCCCCCATTGGGGGAAATTGATGCCAATGGATTTGACTTGTTTAGGGAGACCAAGCATTGTGCAAGAGGAAAGGACAAATGACTTCAGTTAAACGTTAACTGGGAATCAAGGGGGGCTTGAGCTCAGATGAGATATTGAAGGCGAGATGAAGTCTGAGTTGTATGGATGTTGAAAGAAGGCTAAAGATCGAGTTGTTATTGAATGAAGTCACATAAAAATGCCATATCATATCCACATAGGATTATTGTGTGATGATATGATTAAATTGAGCATGGATATGTTGGATATCCCATCCTTTACCTCTTGTGGGTTCTCTTTTTAAAGGTAGGTGTGTATTTAATTTAAGGTGTCCGAATCTGGTTGGTGTTTTTATATATGTTCATATCATTTTTCATGGTGTTTATTATTTAATTCTAATATTAAATTATTAAACTATTTTGGATTACTTATGAATTTATTTTCACTTCCACTTCTTAAAAAAAATTTTATGGATGTTATCAAACTGAATTAGTCAGCTAATTGCTAGTTAGAAATTATTTTCATCATTTTCTTATTCGATTTGAACATTTAAACATAAATAAATATAAATTTATATGTCCCACAAGATTTCATTTAAAACCTCTATATTTAGAATCCCCATGTTTTTTGGGTGAGAAATTTTTCATCACTATATATATACAACAGATTTAAAAGAACATCTGAAATGGTTATGCAACATTATATCAATGAATTTTAAATATGAAATACATCAAAAATTGAATTTATTATGGGACCTTCTACTTAATTTCTAATAGATACTATAAAATCGATGTCCCTTCATTATTTAGAAACCTAATATATTAAATCTTTTTCAAATTTTTCTTCACAGTTATATTTCTACATGATATGGTAGAATGCATTTGGCTCTAGTGGATGCTTTGGTATTTTTAATTTCATTGGTAACGTATTATAAATTTTATATTTCTATTAATGGAAATAGGGGTGATAATATTTTCAAGGATATTTTTTAAATTCTTATGGGTCTATGTTTAAAAATTTTCCATATGGAATTTATGTGAATTTTTTATCATTATGATAATTTTTTTTAGAAAACAATTATTAAAAGAGGTAAATTTATAGAAAATTATACTATGATTTCATATAAACCACTATATTTTCAATGTTATTTCAATAATTTCTTTTTTTGAACTATGTCATAAAAATAATAATATATATTTTCTATTAATTAATTAAATTTTATTTTACAAGGATATTTTATTTTTTTCAAATTCTATACGTATATTTATTATTATAAGAATATTTATTATTTCATTCTCAAAAAATGAATAGATGTTAACTATTTATGATTTTTTTTAATTATAGTAGGTTTTACATCATTAATGTTGTTATTTTATGTGTATGATGTTATTAATTAATTAATGACTTTTTATTTACTCTATTTTATGATTTTCAATGGAAAGTGCATAATTGTTGTGAATTAATCATGTTTGAATATTAAATATGATTTTAAGCATTATTTTTATTAATCTAGATTAAATTTAGTTTTATGTCTTATTTATAACTCTCAAAATACTTATAAAACTTTTTTGATTCATATATTTGAGGGGTTGAAATTTATTTTACTACAACACATTCTACTGGAATATGGGACAAATTGGATATTTGAAGGGTTATGTGGACCACACAAGATGCCCAATGAATCTATTAACGAAACTGGACATGTCATAAATATATAGTTCTCTTCCAAAATATTGAATCTAAAATCTTACGAAAGTCCAAAATGTGTTCTAGAATATCCATATACATCTTGAATAACAATTTCAACTCAAGACTCTACAAATGAGGGGGTAACTGATGCTTTGATGTGCATCCCACAATTCTATTCGAGAATTAAAAATAGCCCATAATTATTGGATTTTCTCCCAATCTAATCGTAAAATAGATCTATGATGTTGTGGTGCGAAATAATGTATATAGGTGGGAGACATTTTAGAAATAATGTTTCGGATTTGAGAGAAACTTCCTCATCTAAAATGTATTCTCATTTAGACGAAGGAAAAACATGACAGAAAAATGGGCAGAATAACATTGTTAAGTAAAAGATTCATAAATTTGGATACAAAATACCAATGGAAATAAAATTAATGATTACATTATACATAAATATATTCATATTTTTATAATAATATATCTCAATATTCAACTGTCTAAATGGAAAAACTAGTGATCCAATTTGAGGGTCATATTGGGAATGGAAATTGTCCACCAGCTTCAGCAATAAATGAATCCCCAGTTATCATTACAAGGGGTTGGAATTTCATCAATTATTTAGTAGTATTGGAATGACTAGAACATTGATAGTGTCATATGGGTAGTTTTTATGATCTTATTTCAACAAGATAAACGTCTCCTCCACATTCCTTTTCTTTTCCATTTGTGTTTATTTTTTATTATAATCATGTTAGTTGTTTTCATTTCAATTTAACATTAATTTATGTTTCTTCATAATAATATATAATTAAAATTTACCTTAAATTTTGCAATATTAATTGTATTAATATATTTCATATTAACCAAAATAAATCATTTTCTCTTTTTTCTAATTCAATCCAGAGTCCATTTTTAACTTTGTAAACCACTTGTGTTTGTGTGTGTGTGTGCGTTTGGAAAATAACTATTTTATTCTGTCATTGATTTTCTTATTCTTCTATCTCATCATAATAATAATAATTAAATAGATTAATAACTGTGGCAATGGCTTATTAAATCACTAAATTGGGTGAGTCATAATTTGGGGATGGTAATTGATTGAGAACATTGGCTCGATTAATATTATTTTGGTTAATATCACATATGTTACACATAAAATGTGAGGGATTATTGCCAGGTATTATTTAATTTAATAATTCCATAGATTATTGGAACCATAAACACCCTACAATAAAAAATAATTTATTAATATTTTAACCCTCGTTTCTTTAATTCTTGGATTAAATCCTCAGCACTTTGGAATTCTAATAAAAAAGTATGGTGATGTGGGTGTTAATTTAATGAAATATATAGCAATGACCAAGGATATGACACACATAACTCCTTAATAATAAAATCACCCAAAAAAATATTAAATTTTTAAACAAAATACAAAAATAATTCATTTCATATATTCTCATCAAACAAACCCCCCATTCAAATGATAAAAAAATAATAGACTACAAAAAATTGTATCATCCCTAAGGATTCGACCAAAGTGATGCTATACAAAAAAGAAAAGCATTAACACCTTGAAAGGTTGATATAATAATTTGTTGCAAATAAAATTTTATCTTTATCATGGATGGTGTAACTATTAGTTGATAGTTTATCATTTTTTAAAGACACCATAAAAAAACATATATATATATATATATATCTGAAAAAATAGACAATGAAAACCCCACCTTCCCATTAAAATAATAATCAGTAAAAAAATTTAAAAAAACCACTTTTTAAATTGTTTATATTATCCCTCGAATATCCTATAGACTCATAAATAATCTATTAGATTTTTTGACTGAAAAATTGAACGAATATTCTCCGACTTATGAGGACCACTATGGATAATAAAATAACTCTAAGACCCTTTATTTCAAATACTATTTTCTTAGATATGGCCTATAATAGAGAAAAAAACATAAAAGAACTCTGTATACCTAATAATAATTACCTACCCCTTAGTATATGATATCCTAATATTTTGGCTGCTTTTAAACTGAAATCAAGTTTGATTCATCTTCTACCACATTTCTATGGGCTAGATGGTGGGGATTAAAATCTTCAATTAAAAGAGTTCCAAGTGGTCTTCTCTACAATAAACCATTGAGGGGCTTTTGAAAATCATTTAAAACTACAAGAATTCCCTTTCTACTTATCTAAATCTACTAAGTCATGGTTCAATTACCTCCTTCCTGGTTCCATAACCACATTGAATAACATGGAGCTAATACTCTTAGATAATTTTTTTTATAGATATTCAATAACTTTTATCATAATGTAAATATGTGGTATCAATAAATTCCCTAATGAATCAATCCACGTGTACTAGGAGTGGTTCAAAAATCATGTGGAAGCCTTCCCACACCAACAAATCCCTCTAAAAGTCTTGATCCAATACTTCTATTTGGGGTTATTGTTAATGGAGAGGACTCTTCTCAATGATTTAAATTGAAGTGATCTTTTTGAAAAAACTCATACAGATGCACAATATCTCATAATTAACTTGGATGGAAACACACAACAACTAAATATTTTATCACATGCTCAAGTTAAGAATTTCTATGTGAATCAATGCATAGTCCCAAAAATGATGATTTTGTGGATGAGTATACTTAAAAGTTTTTTGTATTTACTAGTTGTGAATGCCAAAGCCTCAAACCCATATTATTCACATTCTTGGTTCACTGTATGTCTAAAAAATTGTGAAATCTGTAGCCCACCGGCTCATCCAAATAACAGATGTCCACATATTAAAGATTATCCATCTGATTCATCTAGACCTATATAGATCAATGTAGAATATTCTCAGGAAAACACCAAACCTTGAAAATATATTTAGTTCATTAGATCTCCAATTGAAACCTATTTTATCCTTTTTCTACTACCTATAACCCTATTTTGGTATATTGTAACCCCATATCTGAACTCTCTCTATTCCCTCTTCAAAATCCAAACCAATTATTATATGGTCAAGGTGGTGGTAACTTCCAAAAACATGATCCTTTTTCTCATCAACCAAAAACAAAAATCCACTTATTTCTCCTCCTATAATCCACTATAATAATGGTCCTTACCAATTCTTAACCCAATACAAGCACTCTACCAAGAACCCAAATCAAGAAAATACCAATGAGTGACATGCCTATTCTTAAATGAGACCATCCTAAAGTGTTGTGGAAGAGCATTCCTCCATCACCCGTTCTATCCTTAAAAACATTGAAACCAAAATTGGTCAATTTTAATTCCAACTTATCTAGATGAAACCATCAAATTCATCCTTTATCTCAAATAAACCATTTCCCATCCCCATGGGTAATGTAGTAGTAATTTCAATTCGATCAAGAAATCACAATTTCATACCACATGGTTGATCCTAAAAAACATTTTGAAGTTGATATTGAAAATTAAAAGAACCAAAATCCAGAATTAGAAGATGAATCCACTCTCTCACCTACTCCAATTCTTCTAAAAAACACAATTCAATTTAAAAAATATGTCTATATTATAAAGAAGTATATTAAACCTGATTTTGATATATTCAACATGTTTAGATGTGTTTAATTCAACATTACCACCTTAGATTCCATAAAAAAATACCTTTTATGACATGCTTCATAAGGAATTGTGCACCCAAAATAATCAACATAGGATGCTAGAAAATATTTTGACCCAGCATTCACATCCCAGGAAGTGCAATGATCTAGTGACCTTTTATGGTCCCATGCCAAATAGAGAGTAAAAGCATTGATTATTCACTTGTAGCCCTAGGAACCTAGATAAATGTTATGAACAAATCCATATTCTCCAACCTTGGTCTAGGACCCTTTCCCCAAATGAGTGTTGTCATCCAGTTAGACAATCAATTCACAACTTGTCGTGATGGAATAATTAATGATATCTTTGTTTGAGTTAAAAAAACTATCTTCTTTGATGATTTATATTTTCATAACATGAAAGGTGAGATGAACCCTTAATTATCTCCCATAATTCTTGGAATACCATTCGTCTTTACAACTATAACTTAGATTGATGCCCATGTGGTCATCCTATCAATTTAATTTGGTGACCAACTAGTCATGTTCAATAACTTTTAATCCATGTGATGTGAATCTATATATCACTATGTATTCTCAATCCACGCTTCCAAGGAAACATAAGATATTGGATTCACCCCTATTCCACCATGTTGATAATGTTATAATTTGTAAGAGTTTTGTAAATTTTCACCATGATAATTCATGTCTTAAATGGAGATGTTTATGTTGACCTTTCATCCATATAATACATCAATTTTAAGGATATTGAAAGATCTATTCAATGACATATAAACTATAATCTCCATTTTTATGACATGAACATTATTGAGGAAAATGAATGAAAACAAATTGAAATCCTTTAAAAAAATATTTAGTTTCATATCCCACAAATTAAAGATAGCTCAGATCTGAAAACCCTTCTTTTAAAGTTAAAATATGAAATCCTTTTCACTAATCACTCTAATTCTGTCATTATATCTATTTCATTTACTAAAATTGATGAGTGAAAGATTGTTCAAATTTTAGGGGTAAAAATTACCATATATTAGAAACTAAAATATAGTCATCTAATCAACCCTTCCCTTTTAATACATCACATACATATTGAAGAGTTGTCCAACCCAATTATACATCCAAAAAGAAGAGTCAATCCACTCAACCTTAAAGTAGTTAGGGATGAGATCACCAATATTCTTCAAGATAGTATCATCTAACAAATTACTGATAGTGAATGGATTATTCTGATTCATGTGGTACCTAATAGGGGTGGGATAACTATTGTGACAAATGAACAATGAGAGGTGTCCACAACTCGAGTGAAAAAAAATTGTGTGTGTGCATTTATTATAAGAAATTGAGTGATGAAACAAAAAAATATGAATACCCTCTTCATTTCCTTGATCAAATTCCATATTTATTAGATATATATTCAAATAATTGATTTCTTGGTGGATATATTGGCTACTTCTAAATCCAAATTACACTTTGGGACTATGAAAATACTATATTCACATTCTCTTTTGGAATATATGCATATATAAGAATGCAATTTTTAGATTTAAATGACCCTTCAAAATTAAAAAGGTGTATGATGAATATATTTTCATAATTAATAAATCAGAGAATGGAGTACTTCATGGATGAATTTACCATTTCTAGTGAGGCATTTTAATCATGTTTACATTCACCCTCAATGGTGCTACAAAAGTGTGTAAAATGAAACCATTTAATATATTTTGAAAATTTTCACTTCATGGTTACTAATGGTATTTTTCTAGGGCATATTATTTCACAAGATTTTATTCTTGTCCATTCCACAAAAATTAAAGTGATCCAATTACTTCATAAACCCACATATGTTAAAAACATATGGTTATTCCTTGGTCATTCCTGTATCTATAGGCAATTCATCCATAACATAATTAGTATTTCCCCCTCACTCCATTTTCTGCTCTAAAATGATGGTACATTTCGTTTTTATGATTCTTTCGAGAAATCCTTCATTTAATTCGTTGATTTTATTACATATTCTCCAATAATCTATCCATCATATTAGTCCTCACACTTTGAATTTATGTGTAATGATTTTTATAGGGACATTAGGTCTATTAATGGTAAAATAATAGAAACTATTCCTAATGTCATCTATAATGCCACAAAAACATTAAATTAAACTCAATCCCACTACACTATGACAAAAAGATCTTTTAGCTACGATTTTTTCTTTGGATAAATTCTGGACCTATATTTAAGGTGCCAAGAATCATAATTTATATAGATTATTCGGCTTTGATGTACTTACATAAGCATAGTGATTCCAACCCGAGGCCAATAATATGGATCTTAATGATCCAAGGGTTTCAAAATGTGTTTAAAGATAATCATCGTAAAAGATCCTTGTGGCTAATCACCTGAGAAGAATTTATAATTGTACTTGATATGAAATAATTGATCCTGAATTTCTAACTAAACACCTTTCAATATCACTCCAATGTTACCATGGTATACCATAGATGTAAATTAATTATTTAATGGTGTTTTTCCTAAAATATTTTCAAAACAACAAAAATGATATTGAATGTTATTCAGAATACAGTGTTTTGGAGGAAAATAAACATTTTAAAGTGGAGGCTAACATGGTAATTGAGAGATTTTTTTGATGAAGATGAACATTGCACCATCTTAGAGTTCATTGACTCATATCCTAGTGGTGAACACTTTGAAAGACAAGATAATTACCAATAGTTCCTTGACAACAGATTTTTCTAGCCTTCACTATTAGTGGACTCACATATGTTCAATCAATCATAGCCCACTTTCCAAATGTTTAGCACTCTTTATAAAAGAAATAAAATTCACCAAATTCTATTAAGCATATGGGATATATTCGATTCATGGTGCATAAACATCATAGAACCATTTCCACATTCCAATTTATTCTCATACATTCTTATTATGATCAATTATGATTCCACGTGGGTTAAGGTCTACCCCACTAGAATGTTTGATTCGAATGTTGTTTGTGAATTCCCAATAACCCACATTTTCCAACAATTTAGAACCTAGTTTTTCTTGATAAGTGACATAGGAATCAATTTTCGAATTTGACCATAGAATATCTTCTTAAATAGAATGGGGTTGAACGTAAAATTCAAACTTAAACAACATATCACCCCGAAACAAATGGCATGACTAAAAATTATATTAGAGAAGATAATAGAGTTCTTTAGAGAATGGTAAATCCCACTAAAAATGACTGGCATGAAATACTTGGTGATGCACTTTGGTAATATATAACTTCCAATAAAACTCCCATTCGGATGTCTTATATAGGCAATATTTTGTTAGAGAATGAAATTTACCAGCTGAAATCCAAAATAATTTATTTTTTACACTCAAAACATGTATTTTTGATTGTGTAAAATCTGGTGTAGAGATATTGTTATAGTTGAATTAAATGTAGGTGATTCAACTAGATTTTTATTGGAATTACAATGTCAACAAAGAAAATATTATTTCAATTCATGATAAACACATCCTCTAAAATTTGTTCAATGAAGGATAAAATGTAATGATCATCAACTATAAATTTTGGATTTACCTAGGCAAGTTAATTCTTGTTAGGAATTTCTTTTCAATTTTAATAATTCTTACCCAATGGGTTCAGGGAATTTACAATACCCCGCATCCAAAAAAAACATACATAGTTAATGGAAATCTATTAAAGTATCACCAATATGAAAAACACATCCCAGGTACCACATCAACATCTATTTAATCCCTAACTACTTCAGTAGACCCACCACAAGAGAGAGATGGCAACCCACTAAATCCAATCATGGGGAAACTCATTCTATTTAACACCATCTTTCTATTTCTATCTTGTGTAGATTTGTATTTTGAAAATAAAAGAAAAAACAAAACATAAAAAATAGAAAGAGTTGTAATAACTCACCATTAATTTTGAATTGTTTTTTAATCATTTAGTGGAGTCTAAATTCTTGATTTAATCAAAAAAACCTTTTATTTTAATTGAATAAATGGTTAAAAACTTTTCATTAAAGATCAATAATTTCTTAATTATCAATTTGTTATTTGGAAATTTTTTTTACCCAACACATGAGGAATTACTCCTACTTTCATGCCATGTTTACCTATGTCCATCATTTAAATTTTGAGTTATTTTCACCCTTGATTGTGATTCTTGAGTTTTTAGACTTTCGAGATAAATTTACTACATTTGTGTGAACTAATATAATATCGGAATATTTTGAACAACATGACAATTAAAATATCTAGATATCATCCTATTAACCATTAATTGATCTTATGTTTGAAAGTCCCTCCAAGACTATAGAAACATATCATTGATAGCCACATTAGAATCCTAAAACCTTGTCCCACCCAATACCACTATGTATTATCATTACACAATTTATTCACATTTATGTGTTGGAGGAATGGATATCATTTTTGGAATTCCAACCTTGATTTTCATATTTCTCATCATATTCTTGATGAAAATCATCCATTTATGTTTGGGGGATAGGTTTTGATTCAGCAAGTTTTTGAAATGTATATATTTTAATGAAATCGCATACAAATGATATGGAAAATATTGAAAAACACAATAAACATAAAAAATGAATAAAACAATGGGTTATGTCTTGTGAGGGTCAACAATTGCTCTTTGTAAAACATTGATCATATTATAAAAATTACAATTAGATTCATGAATTGATCATGGATGGTTTGGGAGATGAGTGTAAGATTTTTTAGATTCTCATATTTCAAAAAAAAAGATAGAATTGAGTATGAAAAAATAACACTTTAATAATTTATCTTTTGTTGTTGGGATAAGTTTTGTATTTTTGTAAAAAAATTTACATTTCATCCCTTTAAAATTATCACCCTCTATTTTATTCCATAAAAAATTAAGTCAATTTTAATTTTTTTTCATTTCCTTCCAGGTCTAATTTCATAAAACATGTGCATTTATTTTTTTCTAGATTGGTATATTACCCCAATTTTTATATCTTTTAACCATTATGTTCTTACATTCACATAGCAAATAAAACCCCCTAAAACAAGACCTCTTGTTTCTTGTGCACTTTATAAAATTTAATGGACGCTGATACCTCTTTCAAAATCTATGATTTTAATTTTTTTTGGTAAATGAGTAGACCTTGTTAAAAAATTATAATCTTGCGAGGAGTGGGTTATGAGATCTCAAATTTTCCATCACTAAACATAATATTGAAAATTGAATTTATTTTTTAACACTAGTACATTAATTTTTTATTCTAATTAATTATGGATGAGTGAACTAATTTGGACCCCCTTTATTGGTGAAAATAAAATTTAAATATTTGTTAGTGAGTGAAAATGTTATAGTTTTGTTTTCATATTTGTCGTACATTTGGACATGAACAAGACAACATGTGAGGGACTAGATGTTATTAATTTATTAATCACTTATTTTGTAATCCATTTGTAGATTTATATGAAAATAGAATAATTGGTTTGAAATACTCATGTTTTAATATTTCATATAATTTTTGAGAATTATTTTTATTAATCAGAATTCAAGTTATTTTACTATTTTAATTATAAATTTCAACATACTAATACAATTTGTGTTATTTATATTTTCATAGGGTTTCTATTTAAATTTATTACATATCATTAAACTAGAGCATGGGAAAAATAGTCCATTTGAAGTGTAATTTGGACAATAAAATAGGACATATAGAATTTTCCAAAAAACTAGACCTTCAATGATGATATATATTATGAAATCAATCTTGAAGCCCAAATTTAATCAAAGAAAAAATATTTTCTAGAATATCTAGATACATCATGGATAAAAATTTCAATTTCCAACTTTAAAAATACAGGGAGAAACTGATGTTTGATGTCCAACCCACAATTCGATTAGGTAATTATAAATATCCCATCTTTCGTGAATTTTATGCCAATACAATCATCCAATGGATCTAATATTTTAGGGTGTGAAATCCAAGATAGTGTTTTTATTATTTTTAAAATTAATTGTTCATATTTTATGGAATATTACTTCACTGAAATGAAGTAACATTTAGACCAAGGAAAAACATTACAGAAAAATGGATAGAATAACATTTTTTAGTAAAATCTCCATAATACGGGATAACAAATTCCAATAGACAAAAAATTGGGTTTATATTCCATATAAAAAATAAACAGCTTTGAAAAAGAATATATCTCATTATTCATCTATCTAGATGACCAAATTAGTAAGCCAACATGAGGGGAAAATTTAGAATGAAAACAACCCGCCAACATGGGTGATAAATGAATCCAGATATTCTACTTGAAATGGGTTGGAACTTCATCACATAAAGAAGAAATTTTCCATGAGTAGAACCATTACGAGGGCCTAAGAGGAATTTCATGGATCATGTTTGAACAATAGATACCTCTCCTCCAATTCTACATTCATCATTATTTGTATTTTTTAATTGTAATCATGTACGTTTTTTTGTTTCAATTATTGTTAAATAATTTTTCATTTTAATAATATCTAATTCTCATCAAACCAATTTTCTATAATATTAATGGTATTAAAAAAGTTTTTAACAATAAAAATAAACCCTTTTCCATTTTTTTCTAATTCAATCCAAATATAGTTTTTATCTTTCTTCAACCCTCATGTGTGTGTGAGTTCAACATACAACTCTTTTCTTTTATCATTAATTTTATTATTCATTTAAATCGTCACCATAATGATAATAAACCATATTCATACCGATATATATGGCTATGTAAATAACTCATTTGAGAGAGTCATAACATGAGGATGTTAAGTGAATGAGATCTTTTTCATGATTAATATAATTTAAGATAACATCATGTATGTTAAGATTAAAATGTCAGGGACTATTGATAGGTTTTTTAATGTATGAATTCCATGGATTATTGGAACCATAAATACATTACCAAAAACAATAATTTTTTGAGATTATAACCCTAGTGATGTTGAGGGTTGGATTAATTACTTGATACTTTGGAATTCCAATCAAAATTTCCTTGTGAAGTGGATGTTAATTTAATAAAACATGTAGAAAAGAACAAGGATATAACATGCTTATATCCCTAATAATGAACACATACCAATCATTATTATATTTTGAAAACAGATAAATAAATCATTCATTTTATATAGGCTCTGCAAACAACCCCCCCCCCCCTAAAATACCAAACAAAAATGATTTACAATAAAAAACATTTCCATCATCGAGGATTCGAGCACAGTGTCGCTATACGTATTTGCATAGTACGAGAACATTGAATGGTCTATAGGTGAAAATTAGTTTTTATTAAATTTTAATTTTTTATTTACATTTATGAATGTCATGTATAATAAAATATATTATCTATAGCATCCTAACATTTGACACATGCAGTAGTTTGATATTAATCATTGTTTGTTTCAGGTTAATGTGATTTGAATGTAATTATTTAATGGAATTATTTATTTTACAGTGTTTTTAATAGATGTGTTATTAAGGTAATTTTTTAGTGTAATGTAATTTATTTATATGAAATCCTTCTTTAATGTTTATTTACCCAATGCACATATATAATTTTATAAAAAGTCTCTTTTTTAAGAGTATAATTATTTTTTTATAGTAGTTTTGAAAGGTTTTTCTATATTTTCATTGAGAAAGGAAAATATTCAAATTGTTTTATGAAATGTTATATTCAGAACGTGGGTATGAAACAAGATGAAGAGGAATTGAATGTGAACCAACATGCCTACAGGATTGTCATTTTTTGTGGTCAAATGGTTTTTATAAGATATCATAAGTATTGAAATAATCAATAAAGAAATTTTTATCTTCCAAAAATGTTTCAAAGGATAAATACATTTGTTTACAATGAATTATTTTTTAAATGAATTTTAAAAATGATAATTATTTTTTTAATGTATTTTACATATCAAATATCTATATTTTGTAATAAATTTTTAAAAATATATTTACATTAATTTTTTAGAAAATATTTATCATTTAGTTTTGAAACCACTTTTTGGGTAATTTAATGCTCAAAAAAAATAAAACAAATAGGCCTTTTTGAAGTCTTAATATTGATGACTTCACTTATATATTTTTTACTCAAAAAAATAGTTATTTTGTTTTATTTTCGTATAATATGATACATTTTATTGTTTTTTCTAATTCTCAAGAACCTAGTCAAAAAAGTTTCTTAGTTTTATAAATTTACAATATAATTTTATGATATATTATATATAAATAACTACACAACATGTTTTAGAGTAGAATATAGAAATGAAGGTTTGTTTCTTTAGAAATTTTTCTGGAGATATCGATTTGGGAAAACACCAAGGAATGCGGTAGGAATTTACATTCCTCAAAACTGATTCCTTGTCCCCATGGATATAGCTACCAATTGAGGGGATTTGATTATTCTCTCCAAATGATCATTGTTAAATCTTGATGGTGTAAATAAAAAAACCTTAGTATTATTTTCTCTACAAAAAACAAAGTAATGGTGGATGACTTATTTAGATCACTCATCCTTTTCAAGGAAACACGATCATATAAAAATAAAAATGTCATGTAAATAGATAATTTATGGTGAATGATATTATTTTTAGTATGTAGATCCTCTTTAAAAAGACTACTTTTTCCTTGGATAAAGTCTTAACAATAATTGACGATCATGTAGAGGTTCCTAGACAAGTTCATGTAAATCACATTACATGTCAACCATAATATGCCTTATAGTTCTAAACGACCCATATATAAAATAATTGTGCAAAAAAATTGAATCCTCATGAGAAGAAGAGTTTTATTGATCATAATTTTGTCTACTAATGTGATCTAAAAGAGCTCAAAATTCCCTTGTCAACATTTCTACTTCATCATGAATGTTAATGTTGTCATGTAACCTTCATCAGGTAAAGGGCCTCAGACACATGCATCCAAATATATTATTCTCTTGAGTCTCCACATATAGACATGTGAGTTGTCTATGAAAATAATCATGTGTAACCACAAGTTCAATCATTGATCACATGGTTCAAGACATACAAAGATAATGATTATCCCCAACAACTCTCGCACAACATCGCGAGATCTCCACCCCTTGTAGAATAAATATGTAACTAAAAAGTGGAATGGAACATGCCTCTTATGAAAAAAAAATATATGTTGTTATTCATGTAAAAGGGGTTATAATAATTTGGAGATTAACCCTGATCATGAAAATACCCATAGATATTTTATCCTAATCAAATGGATGCCCCTCTTTACTAGCCTATCAAGTCTCGCAAGAGGCCCATGAAACTTGTTGTGACTTCACGAACAACCTCTGACTAACATTATTACTCTCAAAATGGACACCCAAAAAGAAGTATTCAATTACAAGAATTTTTTTAGGGGAATCATGATCTCATTGAGACTCGTAAACATGTCGTGCTGGCCATGTGAAGTAACTTTGAGAAGTCCACATGATTACAAAAAATCGCCTTGATTGGACAAGGTCCAATAAACATGGTGATGGCGGATCATTCTCACATGCACTGATATCATGTTGTTCCACGGACGAACAAAAAAAGTATTATAAAAAGCACATGACACCAAAATCCAACCATTGACTCCGTATAACATTCGAGAGATATGATCTATGCAAGTTGACATATAACCAGGGTGGTGATCCCTATAAATCCCCCACCATCTCAATAAAATAATTGAGACAACGTGTGACTACAACGTGGGAGTATATGATCTAAATCCTTGAATCGGCCAACAATGAGACCTACAAGCTCTTCAACCATGTAAAATCCATGGAGTGACATAAAGGATCATGTGACTTGAATAAGTTATTTTTATAATTTCTCAATTGATTAGGTAATGGAATGCCTTCTTGTCAATCGGGTTATGAAAAATAGGTCCCACGTATCGACGGAGTCACATGAAACATTAAATAATATATCATTGGATTAAAACTATGGATCATGTTCAATAAAAGTTGGAATAATGTCTAAAAATGATTAGAGCTGATGTGAAGACATATATGTAATCATTATTTACTTTGTTTGACCCTCCTATATCATATGACAACATGAGGACATGTCACCCTAGGCAAGAGACACTCTCTCAAGATTCCATTTGAATTATGAGATGTACCTATGAGCTTTACTAAATTTCATATTCTTCCCTCCGAGCATGCCATTCATGTCTTTTAAATTCCTTGAGTCTTACTATCCAAATACAGTGATGCCCTCTAATACATATCATCCCATGATATGTGGTGGAAAAAGGGAATTCATCCAATTTTTGTGTTGTCTTTCCAATATGTGGGCTAGGTCAAGAGGCACCTTCCATAAAATTTATACATGATCATGTGACACCCTTTATACATTCCATCTTTGATTGAGTGATATAATCCATATGATCCATTCATTTAATGTGATGTCCATTGGCGAAGTCATTTGAATCTTGATATTGCATTTGGAAATGTATTTCTAGACCCCCAAACATGTCGAAAAATCTTCATACATGACTATACATCCTTAGAAATGTCATACCATAACCTCAGGCATGTGAGGAAGACAATCTGGATAGGTCGGGAAAGAGTCTCAGGATAGTAAATTTTTTTGAATGGACATATTCGAGTATAACCACAAATAAACTAAGAGAAAATTGATTTCGTACATAATTATGAAACATATAAAGGCTTTCTATGGCTCAACATTCAATGTAAATCTATATATGTGTAATTCTCCCTATAAGTCCAACATTATAACCATCAATTTCAAATCTATATCATGGGATTATCATTCATCCTAATCTATCAGTGGGTTAATAACCTAATAGAACAATGATGATTCAGTTTCCAATCATAACTAGGATACATTGGATGCCTTGATAAGGCCTGATAAGCATATCAAACACCCCATAATTGATTTCTAAATGAATATGTCCCACATTCATATGTGGATAGTATAATTACATTCCACCCATTTCTTCTTAATCCGAGAATGTCTCATGGGGCTAAAGAATTTAAAATGGTTATCTTACATTCATAATTTACTTATAAAATCTATGGACACCATATTATACAATCCCATCTTAATGGCATGATATGAAATCGCCTATATAAGGGAATCCACCTTATGAAATATCCCATGGGTGTTCTCAATCTACAAGGGCTCTGAATCCTTCCATAACCATCATATTTAGGATTCTATCATGAGGATCGAGATCATCACTTGGTGCTTGTGTTCCATCATATAAGACTTTTCCACATGATTTTAAACATATTGGGTCTAATAAACTATGTGGGTATTGATTTTTGTTATAATTAGGATACGTATGATGACTTATAATGTTTCAATCCCATCCTATAGAAAATAATCACCTCCCTGTAAGGAATAAGAGTATACAGTTCTTTGTTATACAGATTTCAAATATAAGAAGATACCCATTTATAAGAAATAACATTTCCAGATGAAGAACCTCAGATATATACATATGAACTCATTAATAGTCCACCCCCCTTTTAAGAATAGGTTCAACACTAGATCATTTTCTTAGGGTAATCGATCTCTTATTGGGATTTGGAAAAGAATAATGAATATATATTAAATATATAAGAATGTACCAGAGTAGAATAAAATTCCCCCTATAAATTGTTTGATGATCCCAACCTCTCGTCATCTCGTCTAATGTTGGTTCCTAAGAGTCCTTGGGTATGAAACCCTAGAGTACGGCCTGCTTATGGAATGTAGGTATGTACATAGTTATAAATGTGGGTACCTTTGGGAGTTTTTATCAAGGAAAAAATGGAAACCTAACATGAATGATAGTATAGAAATTAAAACCCCCACAATAAATAAAGGGGAGATACTATTTGAAACTATAATCATTCTTTTTCTATAAAAAACTCATATAAACATATCATTTGTAAGAAAATTATTTATATAATTGAAAATGTAAACATAATAATGGATGAGATTAGATTCTATGTATTGTTAAAAAATATATATTTCAATTGTAGATCATAAGTGATCATAGGATACATATATGGGTACAAGAACATAATCAAGGATCATGGTCATAACAAAAAATATATTACTTAATAAAAAAATATTATAATTCATGAGTCATGGAATAAACCATTTGGAATAACATTTTAAATGAGATATATGAAAGTTAAAACAAGAGTAAATAATCCTGAGCTTAGAAGAAAATAACATTGGTAAAAATAATTTTTCACATATATAAGAATCGAACATTGTTTTCTATAAATTGGATTACTCCTCAGACCATCATCGCATAGTAGATATAGTCTCATAGAGGATTGGGTTCACTTCCCATTACCTCAAACAGAGTAGATAGAGTTATAGAGTGTATTGGGTTTACTCCTTAGTCCCATAAATGTAATATAATAGGATATAAATATTTACAAAATACATTAAATGTACATATAAATCTATTACCACCCATTACATAATGAAAAACCAGACGTATGTTTTCCATATGAACATAAAAAAGTTCATAATTTCCTTATTGGTTAATTAACCAATGGAATGAAACTAGATTCATGAAAAACACCAAAAAACATGATAATTAGAAACATCTATAATAAGGTGGGTAGTATCATTAAATTATCTTCCAAATTATGTGTAATAAACATTAAATTATGTTTATATTTATGGAATATAATTTATTAAATCATTATGATGTAACATTGAAAAGGACTGTAAATACCTTTTTGTACATTGAAAACAATTTATATAAAAAAATCATAATAAAAATAATAAAATAGATTTACCTTAGAATACTATGAAATCATAGATAAAAGTAATCATTAAAACTATTTTATATAAAATATTGAAAATAAATTCATGGAGATGGAATTAAAAATTAAAATTATTTTTAACTTCAATAATCATAGAAATATACATTAGAAAATTAATTGTGTGGAAAATAATAAAAAAAATCATTTAATATTTTCTAAGGTAACTTGAATAATTCAGAAATATATATTAAGAAATAATTGAAGACTAAATAAGAACATTCATAATATTATATTATGAATATTAACATAGAGGAAAGATATTCTCAAATGAAAGAAACATTTAATGTTGCACCTCATTTATGAGCATTATATATATTCAGTTATGAACCAGAAGCCTATGTTTGGTTATATATTAATAAAATAAAAGGGATGATTTCCTATTTCATAAAAGAAAATAAAAGAAATAAAATGAATTTTATTTCTCATCTTCTTGTTTGGACGGAAAATTTAGTAAAAGAAAATAAAAGATTGTAATTTCTCTCCATCTTGTTAGGAGATAATTTTTAAAAGAAAATAAAATAAATGTTCTAAAAATATGGAAAAAATACTCCTTATTAAAAAATATAGCTTTACAATACTTAATTTTTCCAAATAAAAAATATTATAATTTCAAATTGTATCTTTAGTTTTATATCATGTTAATTAAATAAACATTAAATTTTGAAAAATATATTTACAATAATATTTTCTTTTCAATCTTATAATCATTTTTGTTAGATGTGTATACAAATGAAAATTTGATTTATCTTCACTTTTTTTATATCACAACAATCATATATACATTTTACTTCAATAATATAATTAATTATTTTTTTTAAAAAAATTGCTTAGTTACAAGGAATTATAGAATAATAAAAATTACATAATCATGAGACACAATTATTTTAAATTAATTAATTTTTACATTGATACTATATTTTCATTTCAGATACATTTTTTGAACTTTTAATTTCAATAATTATAAAAAAATATTTAATATCAAAACATACAAAATTTGAAAAAAATATGATTTACATATAAATCAAAATAAATATAATTTAAAATTTTAAATAGAATTTAGGAATAAATATGATTCTATAGAATTTACTAATTAATATTAAAATAAATATAATTTTATCATTTATGAATTCATATTAAAATAAATATAATTTTATAATTTACGAATAAATATAATTTTATAAAAATATAAATTTCAGAATAAATATAATCTTATAATTTAATAATTATCGTTAAAATAAATATAGTTTTATTATTTATGAATAAATATTATTTATCAATATATCATGTTATATATATAATTTACTAGTACATTTAATTTTAAAATAAATATAATTTATGAAAAAATATATTTTTATAGTTTTATCATTTATGAATTAATACAAAATATAATGTTATAATTTATGAATAATAAATATAAATATAATTTTATATTATTTTAAATTTCAATAACTATAAAAATTATTTATAGGTTAAGTTGAAATTAGAAAAACAAATATTTTTTGTTATTATTAGACATAAAGGGAATTATTGTTTATATACACATATGGGAGCAATATGATAAATTTCAAAATAAACAACCAAATAGGCACACCATTGTTGTCCAAATAAACCAAATATTGAGATGATTTCAAAGGGTTGGACTGAGAGAAATATTTCTCTCCATTTATCCCTATTTCTCCCCCTCAATACCTCATTATTTCCTCCCCAAACAACGGAAATACATTTCTGTCACCTCAAATCCTTTCTTTTCCTCTCACATATCGCCTGTCAAACGAGGTCGTAGGGAGTAATGGTAGGAATTCATATGAACACCATTAATATATATAGGATAAAAAATATGTTGTTTTTTATATAATGAAATGAAATTTCTATATATTAATGTTCTAATATAAAATATTAACAGTTATAATGTCTATCTTAAAGAAACACATACCTTCACACCACAATTACATAAATGTGATTAAAACTCCTCTATATTAAAAATAATAATCATGACATCATATATCATAATATTATTCATATCTATTACCTTTTATCCACATCAACTATAACCAGTCCTTACAAGTAAATTAGTTTGTTATAGTTTGAATTCATCATCGGATGTTAATAACATTGATTAGTTCATGCATGCTTGGTAATGGATATGTTGATCCTATTTCATTAACACAAAGTTCATCATTCAAATATTAGTCAAGGTAGTTTAATAATGATGATCCAATTATTTATTTTTTATCTTATAAATTTTATGGAAATCTTGTGTGTGGTTCTGGATAATTGAATCCATGATAATAATTAGGGGATAATTTATCGATAAAAATGAGTTCTATAATATTAATTATTAATTTTTTTTAATCATTATAAAACAATATTAATAAAAATTTTAAATGATAATATAATATATTAATATTTTATTTTTATTATTCCTATTTTTTTTGTACATTGTAATGATAATATTGAATCATTCATTTAGGTGGTCGAACAATCCCAAACAAGAACACGTTATACCAACATATGAGTTAGAGTATTGAGACCTATATTAGTGATATAATTTCTTTATATATAAAATAATGTTACAATAATATCATTAAAGTGGATATTGATATTTTTATGAAGTGGAGATGAGGAGATAATTGGGGAATAATGTAAAGAACAAGGTATTTTGTTGAACTCTCCCATTCATGATATTAATTCCTTCAGAATAAAAGATTTAGGCTATATTATTTTAACAAGAAGATTAAAAAGTATACTAATGATATTTAATATATAAAATTTTATTTAATTAATGATATAATGTTTTTTTTGAGTGGTTTGGGAGGATTATATGAGGGGCTCTTTTAATGTTGATTTTTAGTGGCATTTTTGGAAATTTTCATTTTAAATATATATGGTTTTGATTTTAAAAGGAAATTAGAAAAAAAAGTGGAGAATAATGGATATGGGTTATTCCTACCCTCTTGCACATGATTTAGAAATAGAATTTCATGATATTCTTATTTTTTACCAGTTTATTTATCAGTTTTACCTTATCTATCCATTTCCATGGTAACTCAATTTTTTCATTGTAACTTCATTTTATGCTTAAACAATTTCCACATTTACCTAAATTAGAAAATTTAATTATAATTTTTCATTTCATTCAATATAATTCAAATTTTAAATGTCATAATATTATCTTTTAAATTAATATAATTATATATATATATAATTATTTCATAGAAAAATGACTTTGTAAATACTTTGTTCAAAATATTATTTCATATCAATTAAAAAACATTATTGGTAATATAATTATAATAATAAAAATATTATATTATATTTTGTATTTAAAAGTGATAAATATAATTTATTGACATAAAAACACATAATACTTAAAGATACAGTTCTTTGAGAAATATCATTTCTAAACAGTAAATAATTTTAATCGTGCACAGTTAATATTAATTATCCATCCTCTAAATATTAAATATTTATCATTAAATTTTTATCAAATTATTTCTATACATTTTTATATATTTAAATTCATTATTTTATAATAATAATAATATGTAATTACCAAAAAAAATATATTTCACAATAAATCATTTCATTAAAAATTATATTTTTAGTTGATTTGAGAATTATAAATTATATTATTTTTTATTTATGACAAAAACATAAACTACTTTAGTATGGATATTGGATATATATAATCCCATCCTGAATAATTTGGTTTTATCTAGAATTTCATTTAATAATAGGAACACCCCATGTATGATAGAGGCATGAAAATAGCTGTGAGGGTCTACAGTGAATCTATGGGGAGAATATTCCCTAAATAAAAGTAAATAATAAAAAATATATAACAAGATATTTATGAAAATTAAAATCTATGTAAGAGGAAGGGAAAACATAAAATCTATATAATTTATTGATGAATAAATAAATTCAACTATAAAAATTGTAATATGATGATATTTACCCACTGGGTTGATCACATACATGATTGGAACGTGTAAATGTTTTAGAGGATCTCTATCTTTAAGACTCAACTAATTTTGGACTCATACGCAAGAGAAAAATATCATGGTCAATCACAATATTCTACCTCATCCCAACATGTACCTAAAAAAACATAGGGCTACACTAATTCCCATTTACCTTGGACACTAGAGAATGGTGTAAGTAAAACTCAGAAGGACATTACCAACATAGTTCATCACCCAACTTGTAAAATTTTATGTACCTACATGTGTTATGATCAATACAAAAAAACATTTCCTATATAAATATGAATCATATAATTCCATCACCACATCCAAAACCTAAAAAAACACCCATATTTTGATTGATAATTATCTTAACAAGTTACAACAAACATTAACCATACCCACTTTAGAACTATTCTAGATGGTATTAATAATATATATCAGAATTAATCAAGAGAAAACCCCATGGATAGTCCACAAGGTTTCGAGGAAACTTCTCATTCATCATCCTCAAGTAATCATGGTAACAATCCTCTTGGTGGAATTGAGTGAACATGATACATGACATCACTAGTCATTGAGAGTACATGATACTCTACAACCACAAGGCATCAAGTAAATATGCTACTTGGAATCCTATATTAATCAAGAGAATACACTGATCAACATCAACTATTCATCAAAAAATTAGGATACATGAATTCAATATGTCATTTTAGTTTCAAAATCATGTATTCATGGGTTTGTACTAATGGTTGTCTTGAAGATACACTATTCTTAGGTTTATAGTCATCTTTGTAGACCATTCACACTCCCTTGCAAAGGAATATCAATATCATGATAGTCCACCAGTCTGAGAAACCCAAAACAATACCTCATTTGGATATATGATATATCACACAATAAGGGATATCATATATGTATGATGATAATAGTATAGCATCATGAGTATTTAGTAGTTTGGTAAAATACATATTACCATCAGCAAATAGGAACAAAAAAACTACTGGCATACTCATGTCAACAACTATCTTAAAGGGTATCACAATCTACACATGCACCCACATGTGTTCAATAATGTGAATGGTCAACTAATTCTTCCAATACATGTATCAAATTAAGGAATAAAATATTACACATAAAATATCATCATGAGTCACAAAAACATCATATGAGATCAAGATAAAACATTGTCATATAGTCTATCTAATCACAAAAAAGGTAGAAAATAATTGTACATTACCTAAAAGGATACATTCAAGTTATCAAAACATAAATATTATCCAATATATATAGATCTCATATAGCATAAAAACATAGAAATGGGGTTTATAGAATCATGGAAAACATTTTCTGTTAGGCCTCATCCATCAAAAATTGTAATCTTGATATTGAAAAAGGGATCACAATGGCCCTAGGCACCTAGACCAGTTACATATATCATGGTTCCATTATTGAACTAAGATAGAATGATCATTAATTAATTTATAATTTAATTTTATTCATATAATTTTATGAATTTAATGTCTGTTCACCCATGCTTGAGGCCAGTGCACTGCCTTCAGCATCGACTCCCCCAATTTATCTTTCATTTCCCTCCCATGTTCTCCCTTCCATTTCCTTTCCCCCCTATATTCAATTTTTTTCGTTTGTCCCAATCAAAATATCTCTCTCTTATTCCCTTTGGCATCCTTGGCACTATGTGGATCCCTCAGTGGATCTTCCTATGTTCTGCCTTCTGCTTAGCCTTGTTTCTGACCAATAATGCTATGGTGTGGAAGTTTTTTCTCTGAATGATTTGGGATGTGTGGGTCATTTATCATGGGGTTTAAAATACAACATATTTCATGTAGCCTATTTTGGTTAAGGTTGGTGGTCCTGGAAATGATAATTCTATGTAGAGGCTATGTCCAGCATGTGTTTGGATAGAGTTGATGAAAATTTTATTAGGGGCAGTAGTGAGGGATTCCGGTGAGTGATTTTCAATGGCGGTCTGGTGAGGCGGTGTATGGTTTTTCATGTTTCTGATTAGCCATGTTTTTGATACCTTATTGTTATATAGAGTCTAATATTCTATTTTAGTAATTATATCTATATTAAAATTAATTAAATGATTATAGAAAGACTCACATTCAATGGAAAAAAAGAATAGTTGGCAAATAAATTATCAGATATCTTTGTATATCCATTACTATGATAAAAAATTCATGGTTGGTCCTTAAAATGATCCCAACACCATTCTAGAATAATCCTAGTCATTTATATATAATACATAGTCCAATTTAGTAAAACATAATTTTAAATTCAAGTAGATTTATATCATTTGACATACCATCTGCAAAATGACATGTGACAATTTATTGGCCTCACCCCACATTATCCTCTTTATAGGTATAGTAAAATACCCTTCATAAATGGTCAATTACAAGATAATCTGGTTCAATCACAGAAAATAACTAAAAAACCCTATAATTAGAAATGATAATGAAAAAGAAATAGAGAATTAGGGAGGAAGAAGATTGGTTGATTATACCCAATTCTAATGCAAGATACAAGTGTTTTACACAGCTAGATAATTATTAGACATTTAAAAACATCTAATATTCCATTCATGATTTGAAACTCCATATATTATCCTAGATGTGGGATACAAATCCTTAAGATGGTAGGTCTCATCACCTTACATAAATTCATTATGTGGAACCAAAAGGATTTCAACCAATTAAAAACATAGGTTGACCATGAAATATTACACTGGTCAATTTATGATGTAATCTCTCACCACATAAAAATATCAACACAAATCCACCTCTAGGATTCCACAACCTTTGATATTTACACAAAACACCCTAGTTTCTCACTCCAAGGGTGGATTTAAAGAATATGCATGTTTTTTCTACCACCACTACATATCCTAAGTTCATAAAAGGGAACATTTTCAATGGTAAGTACACCACCTCAACTCAAACAATTTAATCAACTCCTTTTGTATCAACTTTATCAAAGCTTTCCTACCACTCATTTCCCAAAAAAGTTGAATCCACTCATTTCTCCAAAATGTGTGGTTTCCAAAATTGTCATAGAACTCCAATCTCAAACTAAAATTCTTAATTAACTATCAATATTCTAAATATATTTATATTGGAATTACTCTTCCATATGATGATATCTAATATAGTTAATTGAACCAATTTGACCCACTTGTCTCCTACATACTAGAAGAAAGATGAGTATACTACCCCAAGCCCACATTCAATAGGACATGAGCTGTTAGGTATCCTCATGTAGGCATATCACACAAAATGGAAATTTGTAGACAAATGAACCTATATATAACTATCAGTATCCATAAAATATAATAATTAATACATTCTAAAAAAATATTACAAAAACTAATATGTAAAAATGATGGAATAATAAATTTTCCACAATAGTGAAAAAATTTCATAAACCAGAATGTAAAGTGGTAGACTATATGCCTTTTAAACCAAAAGGGGAACTAACCAAACACAATTGAGGTAAGGGATATCTGAAATGAAAATCACTAAATATACTCCTAATTAGTTATCATCACCACTAGGTACATTGATTCTGTGATAGAGGAGTTGTGGCTTGAGAATTTAGGGAAGTACCAAACACTAAGAAAAATATAGGGAAGAATTCTATAATGAATTAGACACTAGTAATGTAGGGATGGTGTTTTTTTATTACATTGGAATATGGTACAGGGGATCACACTGTGAAATATCAATCAGATTAATATTCATTGAAAACTATACAAATACATTATTCACATATTACAGTGGAAAAAAAATCATATAATAAGAAACATTATTTCATCCTCCAAATCATTAAAAATATACCCCATTATATCATGGAAAATGTAAAAAAAATAAATTCTGAGATAATATTCAAAATAATGGTTATTTATAGTGGAATGTATCATATTTAAATAAGTTATAATCAATATGGAAGATTAGATTATGAAAAACGATTTTATTTATCCAATAACATGAGTCTAAAGTATGTTGATGGAAAATATAAACATAAAAATCACATGGATAATGGAAACTAAATTATTAATTAAGGAAATGAATAAATATAAAAATTTGTGACCTTTCAATAAAGTCATTTTCTATGATATCATGAATATTTACAATAAGGGATCATGGAATAAATTTCAAATAAATGGAGATGTGAAATAACTAATAACCATCTAATATTGGATTCCTAGATTTTTTTACCATGGTATATGTCTATTAATTAAGGGAATATATTTAATTGAGCCCCACCTATCACTTTTAAATCCTATTCATTCCTCATATATTAATTTATTACTAAAATCCATTCTCATATTTACTGATAAACCATTTTTTCTATATTTGATGAAAATTTCTAAATATTTTTCGCTTCAATGAAATAAAATTCTAACATGAATTTCATCAACAGGTACCATATTTAGAAATGATATATGGTTGAAACCTCATTAAAGTAACATAATGGATTTTTAATTCATCCATAATATTGAAAATATATACATATATAACAAAAACAGAATCCAATGATAATTGAGAGATATAAAGAACATGAACTTAGGAAATAGACTCATCTCCCAATTAGGTATAATAAATAAATTTGTATAAGATGATATAATAAAATTAATCTGAAAAAATAATTGTTTTTTATAAAACAATGAATTTTGAAAATAAACAAATAGTAAAAATAGATATCTAGTAACATTGTGTTAGAATGGAATTATAAATAACATTTCCGAAGACATTAAATTACTTTATAGAAATAATTATTATTATATTGATATAGCTAAAAATAAAAATATCTAGAATATGAAGAAATAAATTTATTTTAAAATGAAAATGGAAACCATTAATGGAATATTCAATCAGAATAAATGTTATGATTCTGTGAAATTTTGTTCATGTAGAAAATGTTAAAATAATGATTCCTTTCACACTTTTAGAAAAAATACCAAAAGAAATTCTTTTGGAAAATGGAAATATGATTTATTTAAAATTAATATAATTAAATTAAATTTTGGTTGAAAATTATTTCAAATATTTATTGGAGTATAAATAAAAATATTATTGAAACAATTAAAAATATTTTTCATGGAAGAAAATGAGTGTGAAATAAAACATTAAAAGACGAATTTTTTAATGAAAGTTTGTTACATATAACATGTTTTTTTTATTATTGATGAAAATATAGATGACATGAAATATAAAAATGTTCACCAGACACATAAAAATGTAATGAAAAAATATTAGTTTAAAATATTTGGATTATATAATTTTCCAAAATGAAATCTGAATATAAATAACAATAATATAAATTGAGATTGTAAAACAAATCCAATACTTTGGGACTCTATATAGTCATATGATATTTATAATCCTATAAAATAAATTCCTATTTTTTAAATACATTATTAAAAAAATTTAATCAAAATTCAATTGTTAATCAACTTTTATAATATTTTTAAATGTATTCATTGAATAGTACTTACTTAGGTTGACCACTTAATGTGGTTCAATCTATTTCTGCAAAATGTCATCATAATAGTTTTCTTGAATAATATAAACATTAAATGGTAAAATTATATCCATAATTTTAATAATGTCATTAATATAATTTTTATTTATTATATACAATTTTTTAATCATATGTCCATTTTCATAATAGAAAAATGAATCACATTGTATTGGTGAAATGGTAGTCCACATATTTTTATGAGTAATGTTATCATTTTCAAATGGATTAAATGGTATCAAGGAATAAAATATCTTATATTTACATAATAAACAAATTTTTTATTAATATCATATATATTCAATAATTATAACTTTATAACCATGAATTTAAATAAGTGATAAAAACCAATTGCACTTCTATGTGGAGATTGTAGGTTATATGTATGCATGAGAACAATTTTGATTTTCTATAGGATAGAAATGAGGTCAAAAATGGATATTCCATTAACATAAAAATTTCTTATTAAAATTAATCACCTTTCTATTATGAATATTGAATATTAAGATGATGTTTATGAAAAAGGAAATTGAAAATTTTTTGTGAGAACATATGCCTCTTATTTTGGTAATCTCCTTTGGAGTATACCACAAGTCTTCTTAAACATGTCTTTTTGTTTGAAGAGGACATCTAGGAAATGGGAATTTATTATGGTAATGTATTTTCAATGATATTGGTAAAGGAAATAAGATCATCTATTTTGTTGGATTAAATAGCGTGGTTCCCCTTTTATAAGTGAGGAGGGTAGAAACCATTTAAATAATTGAAGCATTATTATATGATATATGTATGTCTCCACTCACATGGATCCAAATTTTCATATATTTCAATATAATAATGTTAATTTTAAAAAAATACCCACTAAAGGTATTTTAAATAAATTATGTTATCTTAAATCCTTGTCACTTTATTTTATTATTTTTCACTCAAGTTACCTATAACTAAAGTGATAAATACTTACTATGGTTATAGTTTATTAAGAAAAAATTATGGAGAAAATATTAACTAATATTATTAATTATAAGTCCAAAAATAAAACCAATTTTATCAGATGTAATTTCCATAATTGATAAAATTTACTTTTTTTATCTGTCCATAAAAATCATCGATATCATTTTGAGAAAAATTATTTTCTTAAGAAGAAAAATTATTTTAGAGAAAAATAATTAATAATTATGATTCCAATTGAATTAATTAAATTATTATAAATAAAATTGTAATTATTTATCTTTAAAACAAAACAAAATATGAATCTTGATAAGATTTTTAATAAAAAATATTACTATAAATAAATTTTATTGGAAAGAAAGCGTTACTTAGATATCCTAAATCGTTGGAATATATTTATGTGTATGAAAATATATTTATATATAAATTATTTTACTTATTAATATATAGTTTCCCTTTAAAAATTTCTATACTGTATTTTTAGATATTATAATATCATTATAATATCATTAATGTGACATCTAATATTAGTATAGAATCTATTCACCAAATAATCAACAAATTTTGAAAAATCAAAAAAAATCATAAAAGATATTTTTTTAATGATGAATTCAAAAAATAATTAATTTTATAAATTTATATTAAATAATTTTTTATTATTTTTTGTTTTAACAATATTCTTGAATAAATTTATGGTCACTATTTTATTGTTTCATTAGATTCAAAGTATTACTTGCTGTAATTAATGATCGGTTGTAACATTCTTCAATTAAAAATTTTCATCCTAAAAAATTCTAGAATGTGTCCTCATTAATATATGTGGGAAGTTATTCATCTGATCTTCTTTAGGATCCCATTTATCCACTTCTGTTTTATGATTTATCCAATGTAACTTTACCAATTAAGTCATCTAATTCTGCTACACATGTAATCTAGTTAGAACAAAACTGGGTAGGCTCATTACAATAAGAAAAATAAGGCTAAAAGTATACTACAAAATTAGTGAATACATGTACTATTTCTTGAATTAATATTCACAATATAGAGATATAAATCACATCATGAACTTTAGAGACTCTATGTGTTATTTCCAAATGGTATACCACAGCTCCAAGTCTATAAAAAATTTAAAATGGACTGATTTACATGGGACATAGTTTCATATTCTTATCAACCCATATAACAGTAATCTGTCTGGTTATTTTCAATAAAACATGATCATAAACTATAAATTCTAAATCCATCTTTTAGATAATTTCATTTCAATTTTTATAACATTGAGATATAGTGATATGATTATAATTTGTCTATATTGTCACCATTTTCTCCTCATCATGTTCTTGGAATAAATACATCCTTTTTCAAATACTATCCATAAAAGTTGGTGTGTGAAATATTTCCCCCTACATCATACTATTTAGTGACAATAAAATACTTTAATAAAAGGTATTAGAATAATAAAATTATAATAGTGGTAAATACTGATTCCACATACCTTGAATGTAATGGGAGGAAAAATTCAAAATTTATATTATTATTTTAATAATCCTTTCATATTTTTCATTTATATGAAGATAATAAGAAGTTCTCAAATGTATATCTTTTTTCAATATAATTATAAACACTATTCCAATTTTTTTAATAAAATTGTGAGCCTTTATCCAAGAAAATTGAAATAGGTACACTATGATGTCTCATAACATCATTAATGTAGATTTGTGAAATTTTATAAAGTGTTAGATAATTCCTTATAGAGATAAAATGAATTGATTTTATAAGGAAATAAAAATAACCCTTATAGAACCATTTTTTATCAGAGTAGTTGGAAATATAGTGAAAATTATAAAGTAATATAATCTTATTTTCACACATGAATTGGTATATGATTCATAACTACTTTTGAATGTTTTCTCTCAAACTTTATTGGTTAAAAAACCATCCTGACACATAGAATTAATTGTATCATTTCATATTTTCCTACCATAAATTATCCTTCAAATCCCAAGGAACAATAATGCTACCAAGGTATATTGTGAAATATGAGTTTTAAAATTCATATAATAATTCTCTTTTTAGCTTAAGAAATGGATGGAACACATATGATCTATCAAAATTTTAATATACCATATTCATAGATAATGTATAGAAACATACAAAAATTAATGTATTTAATTGTCTTGTTAATGTTATTATCAATCAAGATAAGAATATTTTACTTTATATAATACTAGTTAATTAGAGATAATTTTTAATTGATGTGATGTTTTTCCTTCCTTAAATATTTTCATATCTAACTTTTCTAAATATATGAATATAATATCTTTATAAAACATCATTTATTATCAAAACCCCTAGAAATTTCTTACTCAATGTATCAAAAAGATTTTTTTCTTTCCCATGGAAGTATTTCACTAAGAAATTATAATCCTTGAGTAGTTATAGTATCCATGTTTTCCTTATATTGATCTATTTAGGTGAGAAAATTCATTTCAACTGTTTATGATATATAAATATTCCGCATTATTCACCATATGGGTATTTTATCCATATCTTCAATTTAATGATTACATCTACTAACTCATGATAATGGATCAGATAATCCTGATCATGAGTTTCTAACTATCTTTATGCATATTTACCAACTTTACTATACTATATATGTATATAACTGAGTTCTCTATTTGATTAATAAATATATATTATTGATACATACCTTCCTGATGGTAAATTTAATATCAATGAATTCACCAATCATTAAATTAATTCTAGAAAACAATACCTATATTTTTTTACGATATGAACCCAACCCATTAACCTAATATCTTTTTAATGGGATAGATAACAAATAATAATTTTGACAATATTTTCGATAGTAACCAATGAATCCAAATAAATTGGGTACCTCTATTATACTCATCGGAATTCCACATTCCTAAAATACATTTGTCTCTAAATGATCATTGAATATTACATTCTTTGAGAAAATATTAATATCAAAATAAAATCATAAAGTATGAATTTTAATTTCATTAATTTTCCATATAACTCCTTTTATTTGAGAGTCTGAATAATGATTCTAAAAAGACAATTATATTAATTATTGATTTTATAAAATATATTAATTTCATTAATAAATTCATAACTAATTTTATTTATATGACCCTTGGGTAATCTAATAATAATATGTATCAAAATTTTACATTAGTCAATCCAATGGGAATTATCATAAATTTGTAAAACCCAAAACTCATAAAAAATGTCATCTTTAGAATATCATGATTTTTTCTCATATTTGATGACACATAGAATGACGATAAATCATTAAAAATTAATGATCACCATGAATTGGATCAAATAAGTATTTAATTATGGGATTACAATAGTCTTTCTTTATTGTACAAGAATTGAATTCTATAAAATAGATTTAGAACTTTAAAGACCCATCATTCTTCTTAACAAAGTGATCATGGGCTCCCCATAGTAAAACACATGGGATTACAAATTCATTATCCCAACACTACTAAATATTTTTCTTTATTTATAATAATTATACCATGGGAATATTATATGGAGTTTGAGATATATGTTTTTCATATGGGATGACATCAACAAAAAACTCACCACTATGATTTGGTAGATACCCAAGTAGTTCTTCAAGAATATAATCAATGTATTCATACACAATATGTAAAAAATATATTATATGGTTAATATTCCCATTCAAATTCTACAAACTATCATCATTTCAAATACATTCATTTTGAGAGCTATTGGATGTTGCTCCATAATTGATTTATATGATGTAGTCTCTCATATAATGATAATTGATTTCTTATCTCCATCTTGAATCATAATATCCTTCTCTTGGAAATAATTTTTGTCTTTAAGAAATGAAAACCAAAATATACCAAGTTTTATATCTATGTCACCCAAAGATACTATAGATATGTTTTCAAATAGGGTATTTCTATGTGACATAATGGGAACTAATTGAAATAACCTTTTTGAAATAAGATTTCAACTAAGAGACTTGAATGACAAGTCCTCTATTAGGGTGTTATGGAGTAATATACCAAACATTATAAAAGTGTTTCCTCATTTAAATATTTTTTTTAGTTCTTCAATTTTTGTTAATCTAATGATTAATAGGTTTTTGAGAATTTACAGCTGTGAACTGGGGGCATGGGAGAAGAAAGAAATAGAAATCAGCCTTTTATTCCATGTTGTATGTTTTATGCATGGTATGTTAAAACCATGTTAGTGGGGAAGACATGCCATTAAAATAGGGATAGAGGATTCTCTCATGGTTGGGGAATATATTTTGAAACTATGCAGGCCTCCCCAGGTTACCATGTGGCTTAAACCCTATTGGATACTGGTCGTCACATAGTTAGAACACTTTTTGGAAAACCGTGCTGCCAAACTCTATGCCCCATTAAAAAGTCAGAAAAATACAAAACTAAGACATTGGGATTTAAAATCTCTCAAGTTATTTTCCACCATTATATCCTACCTACTGCATTAGTGAAAACTCTAAACCCTCTAGATCTCCCAAGGACTGGTCTTTCAAATTTCTATGTTATTTAGACCATCATTAGGTGTAGACCAGAGATTTGGGTATGTATGGTCTCCCTATTATTTCTCTTTTCTAGATTAGGGTTTGTAAATTTTTCCTTACCATTTTAAAACCCTAAAACCCTATTTTATTGGTGGATCCTAGGATGGTCCTTAAATGGGTTCTTGCATCTGGATCTAAAGCTTAGGTAAACGGTGCATTCATCTTTGGGATTAATGTAGGTGGTATACAAGTTATATCCCATAGTCATTATTATGATTTGTTATTTAGTAGGTGTGTGTTTTCCATCTGCTTATTGTACATTTAATACCCTTGGAATTATTTGATAAAAATGTTTTTTTGAATGGGTATCTTAACTCCGCATGACCCTCACAAGGACCAAAGAGGTTGTCTAGACCAATTTAGGGCCACCCATGCGGTGTACCAATGATTTCGAGCACAAGGAATGTTAATGTTAATCTCAAAATTAATTCTTGGTAAGGTATTAACCATGATTATTATGATGGTATTTTAGACTGAATTTAAAAGGGATTATTAATAATTGTGTCTACCCTTTGTTAATGAGACAATGGATTGTTTGTCTTAACATGAATTGAGTTGGTTGTAATTAACGAAAATTGTGATAAGTTATTTAAGAAATGTACTTGAAATTCATAAGTGGGTTAATTCATATGAAATGGTAAAAATGATAAAGGGGTAAATGATTGTGATTTGATATATGTATTAAATGGGTTAGCATAATGGAATTGATGAATATGTAAAATGGATTAACATATGGTAATTTTGAAATGTTCTAAATGGGTTAAGGCATAAAAGGGCAAAGGGGTTAAATGGGATAGGAAATTTTAAGGATAATTTTGTTAATGGGTTAAGGCATAAGGGTGATTTAGGTGTTAAATGAAATGTGAAAATTAAACATTATGTGTTTTGGATTATGTTTTGTTTTTTGATATGTTATATTTGGTAAATGAATAAATAATCATCTGTACATATCTTGGTTATTATGGGGTATTGGAATTTAGGATCAAACCCCATGGGTTGGGTTAGACTAAGGATATAAAATCAACCCCATAATTCAAAATATTGAGAGGGGGACTAAGGCTCTATAACTCTAATTGATGCATTTGATGAAACTACCCAAACAGAGTTTCCACGGTAAGTGTGATGTATTTGATTATGAATCAATAACCCTAGTGGGATAGGGACATTGATTTATTCTCCATATACCTAATAAGTGAAGGGTTTCAGCTGTCACAACTCAACCCTACCCGGGCTCGAGCCACAACTACCCCAAGCTCGCCTCCATAGGCCAGGGGCTGGTGACCAGTGCCGAAGGCACAACAACTCGGGGAGGCCTTTTCCTAAGTACTTGTACACACACACTCATCACACTCAACAAAAAAGTGAAGAGCAAAATAAAAGACATGTAATGAAAAGGGAAACTACTATATATAAACCACAAAGTACATAGAACTCTAAATGTACAAAGAAAGGTGGAGGTATACTGAAAAGAAAAGGGAAAAAAACGCACCCAACCAAAAAGTTCCACAACCCCAAAATAGGTAAACAAAAAGGAAAATAGCTGGAAGTGTCCCCCACATGGAACCCGACTCTGACCACCACATGCGGTCCATGCTCCTGAACTCCAAAGATCCACTGAAGTCACGACCAACCTGTCCATCGTCTGCAAGGGCACACCAAGTGCGGGAAAAGTCCAAGCAGGGCAGAGTATAAAAATACTCATTAGGATACCCCGAAGGCTTGAGGGAGAAACAAAGGAGGTACCAAAGGGTGAGAAGTATAGCAAACAGGAAAAGTAAATGAGTACAAACGGGAGTACAGTAAAGAGTAACAGTAGAGAGTCCAGCTCAACCCAACAAGAGAAAGGAGGTAGAATCGTCCAGACACATGGAGATGGAAACGGTGAGAAGATGAAATTATTTTCAAGTCTTTGCTACCTATAGCAGGAGAGTATACTTTTCCAACCACGAGAAGCTAGACACAAAAAGCACGTAGCATACCCCGCACATCTTCGCCTCTCCTGGAAGGAGAGTAGCCAAAACACAAGGAGTGGGTACTAGAACAAGGTATATAAATATACATATGCTCAACAAGAAGCCTGAACAAGGTCGTAAGGGGATCTCCATCCTATAGCTTAGCCTAAGAAATTTGAGTAGCCATTAGTCCCAGAAGTGAACCCCATCAATGCCCTGCATCCCACACATTTTCCCTGAACTATAAGTCAAGGGGGTCAAACCACCGCACCTCGACACTATCTTCTTTCTGTGGCACTGACTCGCCCGCACTGTTTTAGGTCGCGTCACAAGGATGCATCTCAGTGGGGGAAACCTCCTCATACTTGAGAGTTATGAGGGAACATCAATCCACAACTCGTCAATGCCCCGTAGTCAAGAGGTCTCCTCAAAGTCGACAGGCGACCCCCTACCCATCCCCATTGAAGGGTCCCTGGAAGTCGACGGGTTCCCACTATATGGGGACCAAGTAAGAGTCGACGAGTGCCACACTGCCCAGTCCCGTAATAGGGTAATCCACTTAAGGGCAACCCGGCTAAAGTCGGCAGCAGAACCACTGCCCAACCCAGCTAGAGGTAACCCGACATTGAGGTCCACTACCCAGCCCAGCTAGAGGTAAGCCCAGCATCGGGGACCACTGCCCAGCCCAGCTGGAGGTAATCCCAACATCGGGGACCACTACCCAGCCCCGCTAGAGGTAAGCCCGACATCGGGGACCACTGCCCAGCCCCGCTTGAGGTAAAACCAGAACTTCTCTGGCCATACCTAATGGATAGTACTGCTCGGTGAACACCGCTTTACTAGCCATCCCTACTGGATGGTACAACAGGCGAACCCTGCTCGAAACAACATCACCCCTGTAGGAAAAAACCTCAGCCCAGCTGGAAAAAACCTCATCCCTGATGGAAACAACCTCAGCCCTACTGGAAACAACCTCCGGGGTAGAGGATCGGTGCCCGTGTAAAGTTTTGGTCACTCCAAATCCACAAGAACTCTACCAGGGAACACGGAGTGATGGGAGAATCTCCCCAGGCCTCACAAAGCAATCTAGCTCGAATCCGCTGAGTCACTATCGAAGCGGACAGAGTCATTTCTTCCTAGAAAGTGGGAAAACACCCACGTTGTATGAGCACATGTACTCATAAACGGGGCCGATGTCCGATTAAAGGGCACAATACTGAAACCCCTCATGGCTGATGAAACAGAGGAACCAAACCATCTCTTCTGGCCAAACCATCGAGAACGAAACCAAGGGGAGAGCACTCAGCCCTGCTGGTAAAACAAACGAACACAGAGCCAGGGGATGACTCCACCCAGCTAGTCGACAAACGAGTACAGAGGGACCCTCAACATCGCGAGAGGTCAAAAGTACATAAAGTTGAACACGACATGCACATGGGGCCCACACGATGTGTGGCCCCAAGTCAACCCCAACCAAATGCACAGACGTCCTCTGGTACAAACAACCACATGTACCTCCACGCATTTCCATATACTCCCAGAGTATACCACGTTCCAGCCCAAAGGTTATCATGCACACGGCACCCAACGTCAACGCGAAGGCGTAACGTAACAACTCCAACTTGACAACTCAGCGGCTGAGGCACGACCAACCACATCTCTTAAAAAATTCACTTCACTCTCCCAAGAGTGAACGTGATCACACGCCAAGGGTTCTCTATAACACCGCAAGAAGAACCACCACCGGGGCACCTTCACATTCCATATTTAATAAGATCGTGTAAGAGGCTCCTCTTGCCAGAATAGATTCCACCATTGTAATCCTCACAGAAGAACAGGCGAGATAGACTACTTACTCACCTCAAATGGATTTCCGACGAAAAAGTCAACAACATTGCCTCACACCTGAACGAAGTCCCGTTATCCTTAGCCTCGACCCCGAAAACAGTAGGGCACATCGCACCATTGCGATCCCCTCCAGAAAACACGTCAAAAAGACTGCTCACTTGAGCGCAACAGATATCCGGGGAAAAAGATGCATTCCTGTGCACCGTACATGAGCGGTGCTACATGGGACACACATCCTGATCCCGAAACACAAATAACAGATCACACCATTGCGATCCTCTTGAAAAAGTACACAAGTTGGACTATCCACTTTTCCAAAACGGTCGCCCGGTGATAGAGATGGAAAAATCTCTGTCAACGCCCAAACAGCCCTCGTGGGGCCCGCACCATCATGCCTCATTAAAGAAGGTAGACTGCACCAATGCAATGCCCTCAGAAGAACAACCGAAAATGACTGCCCGCACGCCCCGAATGGGCGTCTGATGGAAAAGTCATGAAACACTGCACGCAGCTCGAAAGACGGGTCGTGGGGAATGTACCTCAACTTCTGCATCAATGCCTAAAACCACCTTGGAAACCTCAGCCTCGGTGCCAGTGTTCCAATGCCACTAACAGCGCTCAAAAAGGATGTCGGACGCGTCCGCTCCGTCCAAAACAAGAATCCCCGAGATAACGTCAATCCCCTCGATGTACGTGTCGCGCTACCGAGGCCCCCATCTCAGGAATTATAATTTCCTGGGACCATATCAAAAAGGCCACCTAGCTATTAGGTCTGTGATTCTATAGACGGTGCTCAAAACAGACGCTTGTAGATCAAATACTGGCATCCAAGATTTTTAAGGGGGATTACACATGGGCCGGACCAGCCCGGTCCAACTGGTCCGCCCCGCTGGGGCCGACCTGCTGAACCGCGGCCCAGCCACTGGGCCCGGTCCAGACATGTAACACCCCGAGCTTCCACAATACACTTCTCATTCAATAATGTAATAGCTTGCATTATACGCAACTTCGAGTTCTAAAACACCGCGACTAATCAAAGTAGTCATTATGAATAGTAATGACCACTTTTTAAAATTATAGAAATTTTATATTTCAAAATGGACTTCATTTTTGTATTCGTAATATCGAAATTATCCAAAGTTGAATTTTTTGTAATTTTCTGAGAACTTCCAATTTTTTATGAATAATGAAAAATACTTAAAAACAACTTTTTTAATCAAAATAATTTATAGTGATAAATTAAACTATTTAGTGGTTTTAGAATATAATTAGAATATATTTTTACCATTTTATCCAATGGTGGTCATTAGAATTAATTTAACATTGAAATTGGACATAAACAATTGCCAATCTTTTGATATAAATTGTTTCTTAAAAACACGCTATTTGTTGTAACAGCGGGAATTAATTATAAAATTAATTAATGCAACTTATATGTTTGGAATTTTTTAAAATAGACATCATTTTTGAATTCGGAATATCAATTATAGATTAGGGTGAAATTTTGTAATTATTCTGAAAGACTTCAATTTTTTATGAATAGTGAAACCACTAAGTGGTAGTTAAATAACTGATTTTTTGTTTAAATGAAATATTACCACTTCTGTGATTTGATTTTAAAAAATCCGACATACATGGTTGTCATTAAGAAGTAAAATGTTGTTCAATGAGATCAAAATAATTTTTTGGTGAATAGTAACTTTTAAGTTCTTTAATCGCGATTAGAGGTAATTAGTGTAGTTTAAGGTAAAAATAATGTTTTAATAATATGCGATGAGCTTGACACTTGTCCTACTCCTATTTGATGAGTCATGGACGACCAAGACAACCCATGGGTCAACTTGGGGACCCCATGGAGCCACTTTGGTTGGAAAATGACATTAATATATATATATTTAATGTTAAAATTAAATTGACACAAACATGAGTTGTTTTACTAAAACAGTTTTTAAGTGGGGTTACAGATGTCCCAATTTTGATTATAAATATTCATTAGAAAGCTAAAACGATTTCCTACATCATAGTATTTTTTTTAATTTTTAGACATTAAATAAATTAAATTAATTATGACATCATGATGATGCAGCGATGACCTCATTATTTAACGATTTAAATAAAATGAGAAGATAATGCAAAATCAAAGGCATAAACTTGTCCAAAGCCTATTGGATGAGTATATTTAGAACCCTTATCATCTTATCCTCGAATTATATAATTGTGGGACCTCTAAAATCCGAAACTCATTTTATAACAAAGTGACTTTTCTTTACTTTCCAAGAGTGCCCCTCCTCTCCACTTATAAAAGTCCCCCACCTCTCCCACCTAATTTACACTTTCAAGCCATTTGGCTTGGACAACCTCTGCCCAAATACTCTCCCAACTTCCCCCTCTTACTCCTAGAAACCTCACTTTGTGAAGAACTCTTCCCAAGGAATCCTTTGTCTCAAATCAAAAAAAGTTACCCGATTTTGAGGTAATGTCTTCTCTAATGTTGTTTTGTTTTATTTTTCTTCTCCAACCCCCTAAACTCTTTTTATTAATTTCTTTTGTAACAACACCAGTATCCTCAATATACCAGGATGTTGTTATAAGAAGGATTCGAGCTACACTTACACACACCTACATCTAATGGTTAATGAACATACAGTTTCTGTGGATGTCGAATTTCTGCCTCACGAAACGATGATTGTTCAACACTCATATAACACCTTCAAAGGTGGACATTAAGATGTCACTATTTTTATATATGATATATAATATGTTTATGTTTTACATATGCTCCTGTATTTCTCATTTATGGCATACTTTATGATTTCCATTATCGGTAAAACGCGATAATTTCATTTTAGGAAGTGCGGACTACCGCCCCCTCAAAGTGATTTGAATCGTTAATGCCATATGTGGGATGTATAAAGGATGGAGTAAATGTTATTATACACTATATTATACTGTAATTATATTACACATTTATATCATTATGATTTCATTCCATTAAATATGAAATTGAAATGAAAGTAGCGTTCATGCGTACGTACGGCTTACCGTCTCCATGAACGGTGCATTTCATTTCTTACCTCTAAATGTTATGTAACATTATGAATGAATGTATATACTGGATATATATCATATATATGATATCTATATCATGAATATAATTCTGGATATAATGGATATATCACCACATGAACAACTTGTAATTATAAGAATGTTATTTCTGACTCAAGTACCTAAGATCGACAAAATGACCGTTATAAACTTAAATAATTACATAATGTTCGTAACATGGTAATAAGGGATATAAAAGTAATAATGAACATGAAAAAGGTTCTTAGGTAAATAGAAATTAACTCTAGTTTATTATTCAAGAGGTTATAGAATGATCGAGTCAGGACAAGACGCAAGGTAAGGGAATTTCTTAACCCAATTTCCATTCTTTGGGTTAATCTCCTACTTTCAAATTATTTCATTATATTATTATGTCATATCTTGTATTTTTCTTTATTTATGTGTACTTATAGTGAATACACATAGTATATCTATTTTATTTTAAAAATGATCTTTGTATGGGACTTCGTCTCAATCTCCTTTCATTGAGGCATATTTTGTTTTATACAAAAATTTCTTTTATACGGTGTATAAAACCCTTTGAAATTTAAATTTATTCAAAAGGTTTTATTTTATAATTATGTTATTTTTACATAATTTCAAAAAAGAGATATTTCTATCAAATATATTAAAATCTAGTGCAAATTTATATGTATTTAACGCAATCTTAAAAATGTTTTTAGAAAACCCGACTCTCGAGTGTGGTAGACAAGAAGGGATTGGGAGTGGACCCATCATGGCCTGTAATTAGTCGAGCAGTCTCAGAATTAGTTATTTTGTTTTCAGAAGCTTGCATAATGTTTTCAGAAAAACACTGGAGTATATTTGATCAATTTTAAATGTATGTATCTTCTAAAAAATTAAATCGGTAGGTCTCATGAGAAAACTAGACGTGGAATTGGCCGAGGCCCTTTCCCAATTTGATTTATGGTTTTGGCCGAGGCCTTAATCATTTTAGACGTCTTGGCCGAGGCCTTGACAAAATGTTTCAGAATGTCTGGCATTATACATTCCCTCATCATGAAAGTGGTTATTGATATTGCATTTGATTATTCGACCAGTAGAATATCCATGTGAAGAAGTGAATGACATTATCTCATTTTACTTTTTCCATATTATGTTTATGTTCAAGTTTAAAAGGCTTTTGTTTTAGTTATACATTGCCTTAAATTCTTATGTTTATTTATGAATGATTTCGCATTATTGTTATCCTTAAGGAGCATCTGAGCTCACCCCTTTCAATGTTTTAATATTTTCTAGGATTTGAATAAGTATTTTATGAATGACCTACAGGGATAGTCCGAAGAGGATAGAAGTGTGGACTATGGAGACTATGTTATTATAGTTTTTCACTTTGTGATGTAATGTAACATTTATGAATGTATCTAGTGTTTCCAAGGATACTAAACTAATCGGTCTTTCGAGACTTGATCTTTTGTGATCATGCCAATGTTACGAAGTAATGCAACGACTCTGGGTAGCTGGGGTCGGGGCGTTACAGTTGGTATCAGAGGCAGTTTAGTACTAACCATGGAAGCTAGATTTAGATAAACTCTGATTAGAGCACATAGCCCAAAGATAGACTTTGAGGATTAGTATAGAATAACTTCCTAGAATTATGTTATTGTAGTGATTTTGTGAGTTTTCCGACCAATACATCCCTGTCTGGATATGAGTAGGTAGAGGTGGCTCTGGCACAGATGTACCTAGGGGTAAAACCTGAAAACACCGCTTTGAGCTAGACTCGAACGGGAACTGGTGCACGACAACGGGCCTTGCTACACTCTTGGTTACGACACTCCCAGGGGATATGCTTAGGATAATTCTCATTTTCTTTACAAACCAATATGTAGGGTTTATGAGTATATACTTCCTCAAAGGAAACATTCTTATGATTATGGATTATATCCATAAACCGTTCAATTTACTTTAAGTATTTTAAAAGTTTGGAATTATTCATTTTAATTCATAAACTAACCTAGTTTATGCCATTGTATAGAAATGGCGCCCAGTAGAAGGAATGTGAACTCCAGCAGTACGTATGATCCAAAGAGTAAGAAGGATAGTATCTTTCACGGTATTAAGCCAACATTTCGAAGGGAAATAGTCTCCCATGTGTTCTCAACATATGAAGAAATAATATCATGTGTTAATAAGATATGTAAATAATTCTCTGAGTACTATGGCTTTGATGCGAAGCAAGAGACGAAAGGGATGGAAGAGAGAATGATGGATAAAGGGATGAGGGGAAAGAAGAATTTTCCAATATGTGGTAATTGTGGGAAGAAACATCATGGAACTTGCCTAAAGGGAATGGGAGTTTGTTATAAGTGTAGAGAAAAAGGACACAAAGTGCGTGACTGCAAGGGTAAGAAAATGGTTTCAAATGTACAATGCTTCTTCTGGAAGGATTGGGGACACTACGCAAACCAATGTCCAAATCATCAGAGTATGCCCCAAATGATGTTATTGGATAATAATCAAGTTATGATACTACCACAGATGAGGTGTAATGATTAAAGTTATTATGTAGTTATTAAAGAATTTTGTAATTTGAGTGTTGTATCAATGATGTACTGGTTATAATAATTATGGAGTATATAAGGATTGTACTGTAGTACTATTTCATCAAGGACTTGAGATTGTGTGGAACCAAGAAAAGTGACTCCACAGTAGGTTAAATTTTTGGAAAATATATGGTTGAGAGAAAGATAAACCATAATATGGTTCTGATACTGAGATTGTGATTTTGGAATAAGACGTGATTGATTTGGATAAATTATATTGGATATACTTAACTTCCTTGAAACTGATTGATGTTTTGTATACATTTTTGGATAGAAGGAGTATATCTAGTATTCTATAAGGAATAAGGGATCATGGTAATTCAGTATGATTAAAAAGAATACATGATGAAGGTGTTCACATGTTGTTACATGGGAAAAAGGATCTTCATTATGTTTACCTTCCTTATAAATTTGGACTGTGAGTTGGACAGAAGTATTTTGGATAACTATAATGGTTGGAATGGATTAAGTGGATCAATGGATAGTATTGTTTAAGGTTAAAGCATTTTTGAAGATTATTTTTTGGAATATTATAATACTATAGTTTTAGGAAAAGGACAACCTGCAGGGTGGGGAATAACCCGCCGCATCAGACAAAGCTGCAGGAATCCGACCCACAACCATAGTGCGACAAGCCTTTATTTCCTACCACTAGCCTACAGGAAGTCCCTGGTTATTACAAAATAATTTTACTAATCTAAATGGTATGTGTTATCATTTGTAACCTTATACAATTAGGATAAATAGAATATTTTTGAGTTCCGTTACCATTTGGAGTAAAAGTTGGGTTTGTGGTAAAAATTTATTAACGAATGTAAGTATACATAACAAGTATGTATATTCCCTTACGTTCTTAGTAAATATCCTAAATAAATTCCTCAACATTATAAAAGGTAACTTAAAACAAAAATGTTGTCGGTTAACTTTTCCAACTGGGGATTCAATGACCGTTTAACCAATCACAAGTTTGTGATTTTCTTGTATTAAACTTTCTCCTATTCCTGTTTTCTATAACTCTCCATCAGACCTTGATGTTTTGTTTCTCCTCCATATCCATATTTTCATAGAATCCTAGAATGGGCTATATCGGGTGACCTTTGTACTTATCTTGCTTTGTTTTAATGTTATATATTTATTAACCTTATTTCCGATGTGGGTTTTCCTCAAAGGTATTTTCTCTTTTCAACCTTTTATTTTCAAAGAAAAATTTCAAATTTTGAGGACGCAATTTATTGAATGAGGGGAGAATGTAACACCCCGAGCTTCCACGATACACTTCTCATTCAATAATGTAATAGCTTGCATTGTACGCAACTTCGAGTTCTAAAACACTGCGACTAATCAAAGTAGCCATTATGAATAGTAATAACCACTTTTTAAAATTATAGAAATTTTATATTTCAAAATGGACTTCATTTTTGTATTCATAATATCGAAATTATCCAAAGTTGAATTTTTTGTAATTTTCTGAGAACTTCAATTTTTTTATGAATAATGAAAAATACTTAAAAACAACTTTTTTAATAAAAATAATTTATAGTGATAAATTAAACTATTTAGTGGTTTTAGAGTATAATTAGAATATATTTTTACCATTTTATCCAATTGTGGTCATTAGAATTAATTTAACATTGAAATTGGACATAAACAATTGCCAATCTTTTGATATAAATTGTTTCTTAAAAACACGCTATTTGTTGTAACAACGGGAATTAATTATAAAATTAATTAATGCAACTTATATGTTTGGAATTTTGTAAAATATACATCATTTTTGAATTCGGAATATCAATTATAGCTTAGGGTAAAATTTTGGAATTGTAACAGCCCGAGATTTTATGAAAAATATTCTTTTTATTTCACTAATGTCTTGTGTTGTACGCTACACCAAAAGGAGCTTGCACAACACGCATCCTTGACTTGCCTTGCATTACACACAATCACAACCTTCCTCGATAGCGTGTGTAGTACGCAATACTGAGTTTCACTAAACAACGATATTCTATTAAAATATTATTAAAATTAGTCGTTATGAATAGTAATAACCACTTTTTGAAATTCTGTAAATCTTATTTTTCAAAATGAACTTCATTTTTGGATTCGGAGTATCGAATTTAGCCTAAGGTGAAATTTTGGTACTTTTCAGATAACTTTCATATTCTGATGAATAGTGAAAATTACTAAATTATAATTAAAAACAACTTTTTTTAATCGAAATAATTAATAGTGATAAAACATTAATTTGAGTGGTTTTAAAATATATTTAGAATATATTTTTACAATTTAATACAATGTTGGTCATTGGATGTAATTTCACATTTAAACCAGACATAAACAAGTGTCAATCTTTTGATAGATATTGTTTCTTAAAAACACGGTATTTGTTTTAACAGCGGGATTTAATTATAAAATTAATTAATGCAACATCTATGTTATGAATATGGTAAAATAGACTTCATTTGTGAATTCGGAATATGAAATATAGCTTAGGATGAAATTTTGGCATTGTTCTAAAAAAACATCAATTTTTGATGAATAGTGAAACTACTTAGTGGTAAGTTAAAAACTGAATTTTGCATAAAACTTAATTTTACCACTTCTGTGAATGGAATTTCAAAAATCCGACAGACATGGTTAATATCAAGGACTAAAATGTGGTTCAATGAGATGAAAATAATTTTTGTTGAATAGTAACTTTTTACTTTTTTTTACCACGGTTAATAGTAAATAGGGTAACTAAGGGTAAATATGATATTACTATTACCCTAACACATGTCCTAATTCTATTGGATAAGTGTAATTCGGCCAAAAACAACCTTATGAATATAATATGACCATTTAGGCCCACTTGGATTAGATTAGGACATTTATTATTATTTAATTCAAAGAAGAGTTAAAAGAGTTAAAATCAAAGATTATTTACTAAAACATTTTTAATATGGGGTTATACATAAGATAAATTCGACTATAAATATTTATTAGAAAGCTAAAAAGATTTCCTACATAATGATATTTTATTTATAATTTTTAGACTTTAAATAAATTAATTTATTTTTTACACAACGACGATGCAGTAATTACCCTTTTAAGGAAATATTAACATAATTGATGTTATAAATGCCCAAATGAATGTAATTTAAGACTTTTTATGAATTAAACTAATTTTCTAGGTTACTATGATGTATTAGTGTTGATTTAATCAACTTGGTTAGAACATATAATTCTGTTATGACTTTCAAAAAAATCATATATCAAATAGTGTCAAAATTGACACAAAATAGTTTTTAAATCAAATATTATATTATTAATTGTTATTTTATTCCTAAAAATCTAAGGTTCGGCCAAATGACTTAGATAAGGATATATATATTAATAATAAACAATTTGGGGTTCGTTTGGCATGTTATAGTATGTTTATTAACCATATAGTGAAAGAAAACAAAAAGACACGGTAAAAGTTAAATTATTTAACTTAGAGTTAAATCTAATTGATAAGGTTAAAATAATAACCTAAACTTGTCTAAATCCTATTGGTTGATAGTATTTCGACCCATCCACACTTTAGCTTCGAAATAAGAACATTTTGAACCATTATAAACCAATTTTGACATTAATATAAAATAATATTTTGAGGTATTCCTAAGGTGCCCCTCTCCTCCATTATAAAAGGACACCTCCTCCCCCTCCTCCTCACACCAATTTGAGCACTCAAGCTCGGCCAAACCCTGCCAAAATCTCTTCTCCACTTCCCTAGAAACATCCTAGAGGTTCGGGTCTTCCTCAAAGACCAATTTTAGTGCCCTAAGAGGAGGTCTCAAAGAGGCGCTTTAAAGAAGAGGAGGTTCGGACACTTACAAAGCAAGTCGGACATAAGGTAAGGGAAATATCACAATCTCATTTTTATTCGAGATTGTTTATTCGTAAGTATTTACTGGGGTGTATTTTATCATCCACATCCATGTTTCATCAATATGTAATATTATTTCAATCCACCTACAATTGTTTAAATCCATTTTTACCCTTCGGTGAGTTTTTAGTAATATGTATGAAAGGAATCTTTTGTCGTACGAGGTACTTTTTGACTTTTTCGACAAAAGTACGAAGAATGTTTTTTTTAACTTATACGACATGAATGGATTTTTAAAACATTATTTCCAAGAAGCTTCCTTTACAAGTTTTCAAGTTTATTTTTAATCAACTTCTTTTAGTTTATAATTGTATGACATGTTAAGAAAGGAAAAGTGATTTTTGAAGTAGAAAGGATATTTTTCTCAAGAATGAAGTTCAAGTATTTTATCAAAATTATTTTCCATCTATGATACTAAAAGGGTTCTGTTTTTATCCCTATTATTACATGGATTTGATTATGTTGTGATGGAAACATTTTTATGAATTCCTTTATCTTATATGAATTGTTTTATGATGTCATGTTGTTTAAGAATCCCATTTTTATTACATGGGTTACGCTATGATGTATGGTTTATGATTATGTGGCACACATAAGAAAGGATTCATTATGAGATGGGTGGGACCTATATCTCCCTCCAATGCATTGGGTAAAGATTTTATATCTCATGAGATAGATAGGGCTGGAACGGTAGGTTATACCTGTTCAGTGAAACAGGACTGAAACGAGGGTTACTCAATTCAGAAAGGGACTTTGTCCACTAAGATAGTCATGGCAATGAGTCATGACTAACAAGAAATGATTTTCCATGATTATGTGTGCATGCCACAAAGTTTCAAGTTTCATGTTATGATTATGGGGATCTCATTTTCACTTCTATGATTTGTTCCATGTTAAGATATTATGATCTCTTTTGCAGGTTATGATTTTCAAAAAGATATGATATGATTTTTATTTCTTTTGTATTCCCTTACTGAGCATTTGAGCTCACCCTTTTATGTTTTCTTTTCCCCAGGATATAAAGAAAGGTTTTAGGTAAAAAAAAGGAATATCATTATGGGAGATTTTGAAGATCTTTCACCACGATTAGAAGATTATATTCCGAGTTTCCAAAGACACTAAACTATTACGATCCTTGTGTGTGTGTTTTTGTTATGTACTATGTATTCCGCAAAAGTAATGTAATGTCCATGTACGTCAAGTTTCGGGTCTCTACAATTGGTATTAGAGGAAAGGTTTAGTCAACCTTTGGAAACTAGGATGTGAAAACGTTCGTGAGATCCCTAGAGATATTTCTAAGGTATGTCTAGGGATGACCCTAAGGATACGTATACGTATAGGACAGTCCTAGAACTATGGTAATGATATTAGAATTAAACCTAAGATGTTAGATATTGAAGGTACTCCCCCTTTATTATGTTGTTTTCCCTAGCATGATTTTTGCCTCTCACACTATTCTTTTTGGGTTTTAGAAAATGGCTTGAAACAAGATGATTCCCAATAATGGAGGATATGATGGACAATGGAATGATATTATTCATAATGAAATGGGATTTGGAAGTCCAAACATCATTATTATACCGAATCAGCAATCTCATAATATGATCAATGAAGTAAAATTTGGTAAGTTTCCTAACTCGGCTAATAAGAGAAAGATGGAGTTTCATGATGATCATAGAGGAAAGAAAGTTCAATTTCCCCTATGTAATTCATGTGGGAAGAGGCATCAAGGAGAATGTTTCAAAGGAACTGAAAGATGCTTTGGGTGTGGAAAAGAAGGACACAAAGCAAGTAAGTGCAAAGGAAAAGGTTCAGTTAACACCATGAATGAGGATAATGGTATTGCTACGACATCAACAATGGTTAAATGCTTTAAATGTGGAATGTACGGGCATTATGAAAACCAATTCCCTAAGGGAAAGTCTCATGAAGAGAATCAGTATGGTCGTATGGGAAGTATTTATGTTGATGATGATGAAGAAACTACAAATGATATGTGAGATGAAAGAAATGTTGAAGCTCGATCAATGGTCTAAGAATGTAGTGGAATGATTACATGTTTATCATGTGTAATGTTGTATAAGTAATCTCATGGAATAAGGAGACATCTAAGGATTGTTACACTGTTGTCTTTCCTTATGTTTTGAAAGTGTATGATGAATGGTACCAGTAACCATGAAAGGTTATTCAGATACTTTTGGAAAGTAGATGATACGTGCATAATGAAAGGATAAGAAGATAATGAGATGTTTGATTGTATTCATGAGCTCATGATTGATATAAGGACTATGTGATATCATGGTTTGAGTATATAGAATTTTGAGGATTTTGGTATGTGGAAGGTGTCAACTTTTAACTGCATTCATGTTTTCACTAAGGTATTCAAGAGAATACATGATTAAGGACTTTGAATGTTTGGAATGTGACCAACAAAACATATCTTATGATATATGGGGATCAACGATGGTATTAAATCTCTGGTAATTGTTTTCACTATATTATGAGAGTGGACTGAAGTATTATGGATAAGCCTAAAGAAGTTCTTTTTTGATATTATTGATAGGATGTTATAGTAATGTAGTTTTAGAAAAAGGACAACCTGCAGGACGGGCGACAGCCCATCGCGTCGGACAAGGCTATGGGAATCGAACCCACAACCGAAGTGAGACTGGCCTTTATCACCTACCACTGGCCTACAGGATGTCCCAGTTTAGTAGAAACTAGTTTTACTATATTAAGAAGTATGATATATGAAGTATAAGTCCATTTTAGGAACCATATGTGATTAATCTCACTACAGATCGACTTATGTATATAATTTTTGCTAACCCTTTTGTTTGAGACAGATGGAATGACCCGTCATTCTATCACATGATCTGCTAACACTTCACGAATAACAAATTCAACTTCATATATTTAAGAGATGAAGTGGAAATTGTTAAAGTCATGAACAACAGTGAGATTGTACCAAAATAATGAAAGTATTTATTCTAATTCAAATTTTCAACTTTAGGGAAATGATCTTGAAAACCAAAAATGTTGTCCTAGTGATCTTATACCTGATGAATCGGATGGTACCTTAGATCGTCAAAAATTTATGGATTTGTGATTGTTGGCTTTTCCATAGCCATGTTCTCTACCACTCTCCATCGGAACATGATGGTTAGATTTTTCTTCCATGTCCATATTTTTACCTATGTGGAAACCCAGCGATTAGTTTATTTGGGTAATCGTTGCATTTCATACTTTAGTTTTTAAAGCCAAGTTTTGGTATTCATTTATACGATGTGGGTTTCTATTAAAGAAACTTTCGAATAGTAAACCATTTATAACCCCGACGAATTTCGAGGGCGAAATTCATTTTAAGGGGGGTAGAATGTAACAGCCCGAGATTTTATGAAAAATATTCTTTTTATTTCACTAATGTCTTGTGTTGTACGCTAAACCAAAAGGATCTTGCACAACACGCATCCTTGACTTGCCTTGCATTACACACAATCACAACCTTCTTCGATAGCGTGTGTAGTACACAATACTGAGTTTCACTAAACAACGATATTCTATTAAAATATTATTAAAATTAGTCGTTATGAATAGTAATAACCACTTTTTGAAATTATGTAAATCTTATTTTTCAAAATGAACTTCATTTTTGGATTCAGAGTATCGAATTTATCCTAAGGTGAAATTTTGGTACTTTTCAGATAACTTTCATATTCTGATGAATAGTGAAAATTACTAAATTATAATTAAAAACAACTTTTTTTAATCGAAATAATTAATAGTGATAAAACATTAATTTGAGTGGTTTTAAAATATATTTAGAATATATTTTTACAATTTAATACAATGTTGGTCATTGGATGTAATTTCACATTTAAACCAGACATAAACAAGTGTCAATCTTTTGATAGATATTGTTTCTTAAAAACACGCTATTTGTTTTAACAGCGGGATTTAATTATAAAATTAATTAATGAAACATCTATGTTATGAATATGGTAAAATAGACTTCATTTTTGAATTCGGAATATGAAATATAGCTTAGGATGAAATTTTGGCATTGTTCAAAAAAACATCAATTTTTGATGAATAGTGAAACTACTAAGTGGTAGGTTAAAAACTGAATTTTGCATAAAACTTAATTTTACCACTTCTGTGAATGGAATTTCAAAAATCCGACAGACACGGTTAATATCAAGGACTAAAATGTGGTTCAATGAGATGAAAATAATTTTTGGTGAATAGTAACTTTTTACTTTTTTTTACCACGGTTAATAGTAAATAGGGTAACTAAGGGTAAATATGATATTACTATTACCCTAACACATGTCCTAATTCTATTGGATAAGTGTAATTCGGCCAAAAACAACCTTATGAATATAATATGACCATTTAGGCCCACTTGGATTAGATTAGGACATTTATTATTATTTAATTCAAAGAAGAGTTAAAAGAGTTAAAATCAAAGTTTATTTACTAAAACATTTTTAATATGGGGTTATACATAAGATAAATTCGACTATAAATATTTATTAGAAAGATAAAAAGATTTCCTACATAATGATATTTTATTTATAATTTTTAGACTTTAAATAAATTAATTTATTTTTGACACAACGACGATGCAGTAATTACCCTTTTAAGGAAATATTAACATAATTGATGTTATAAATGCTCAAATGAATGTAATTTAAGACTTTATTTGAATTAAACTAATTTTCTAGGTTACTATGATGTATTAGTGTTTATTTAATCAACTTGGTAAGAACATATAATTCTGTTATGACTTTCAAAAAAATCATATATCAAATAGTGTCAAAATTGACACAAAATAGTTTTTAAATCAAATATTATATTATTAATTGTTATTTTATTCCTAAAAATCTAAGGTTCGGCCAAATGACTTAGATAAGGATATATATATTAATAATAAACAATTTGGGGTTCGTTTGGCATGTTATAGTAAGTGTATTAACCATATAGTGAAAGAAAACAAAAAGACACGGTAAAAGTTAAATTATTTAACTTAGAGTTAAATCTAATTGATAAGGTTAAAATAATAACCTAAACTTGTCTAAATCCTATTGGTTGATAGGATTTCGACCCATCCCCACTTTAGCTTAGAAATAAGAACATTTGGAACCATTATAAACCAATTTTGACATTAATATAAAATAATATTTTGAGGTATTCCTAAGGTGCCCCTCTCCTCCATTATAAAAGGACACCTCCTCCCCCTCCTCCTCACACCAATTTGAGCACTCAAGCTCGGCCAAACCCTGCCAAAATCTCTTCTCCACTTCCCTAGAAACATCCTAGAGGTTCTGGTCTTCCTCAAAGACCAATTTTAGTGCCCTAAGAGGAGGTCTCAAAGAGGCGCTTCAAAGAAGAGGAGGTTCGGACACTTACAAAGCAAGTCGGACATAAGGTAAGGGAAATATCACAATCTCATTTTTATCCGAGATTGTTTATTAGTAAGTATTTACTGGGGTGTATTTTATCATCCACATCCATGTTTCATCAATATGTAATATTATTTCCATCCACCTACAATTGTTTAAATCCATTTTTACCCTTCGGTGAGTTTTTAGTAATATGTATGAAAGGAATCTTTTGTCGTACGAGGTACTTTTTGACTTTTTCGACAAAAGTACGAAGAATGTTTTTTTTAACTTATACGGCATGAATGGATTTTTAAAACATTATTTCCAAGAAGCTTCCTTTACAAGTTTTCAAGTTTATTTTTAATCAACTTATTTTAGTTTATAATTGTATGACATGTTAAGAAAGGAAAAGTGATTTTTGAAGTAGAAAGGATATTTTTCTCAAGAATGAAGTTCAAGTATTTTATCAAAATTATTTTCCATCTAAGATAATAAAAGGGTTCTGTTTTTATCCCTATTATTACATGGATTTGATTATGTTGTGATGGAAACATTTTTATGAATTCCTTTATCTTATATGAATTGTTTTATGATGTCATGTTGATTAAGAATCCCATTTTTATTACATGGGTTACGCTATGATGTATGGTTTATGATTATGTGGCACACATAAGAAAGGATTCATTATGAGATGGGTGGGACCTATATCTCCCTCCAATGCATTGGGTAAAGATTTTATATCTCATGAGATAGACAGGGCTAGAACGGTAGGTTATACCGGTTCAGTGAAACAGGACTGAAACGAGGGTTACTCGATTCAGAAAGGGACTTTGTCCACTAAGATATTCTTGGCAATGAGTCATGACTAACAAGAAATGATTTTCCATGATTATGTGTGCATGCCACAAAGTTTCAAGTATCATGTTATGATTATGGGGATCTCATTTTCACTTCTATGATTTGTTCCATGTTATGATATTATGATCTCTTTTGCAGGTTATGATTTTCAAAAAGATATGATATGATTTTTATTTCTTTTGTATACCCTTACTGAGCATTTGAGCTCACCCTTTTATGTTTTCTTTTCCCCAGGATATAAAGAAAGGTTTTAGGTAAAAAAAGGAAGATCTTTATGGGAGATTTTGAAGATCTTTCACCACGATGAGAAGATTATATTCCGAGTTTCCAAAGACACTAAACTATTACGATCCTTGTGTGTGTGTTTTTGTTATGTACTAAGTATTCCGCAAAAGTAATGTAATGTCCATGTACGTCAAGTTTCGGGTCTCTACAATTGGTATTAGAGGAAAGGTTTAGTCAACCTTTGGAAACTAGGATGTGAAAACGTTAGTGAGATCCCTAGAGATATTTCTAAGGTATGTCTAGGGATGACCCTAAGGATACCTATACGTATAGGATAGTCCTAGAACTATGGTAATGATCTTAGAATTAAACCTCAGATGTTAGATATTGAAGGTACTCCCCCTTTATTATGTTGTTTTCCCTAGCATGATTTTTTCCTCTCACACTATTCTTTTTGGGTTTTAGAAAATGGCTTGAAACAAGATGATTCACAATAATGGAGGATATGATGGACAATGGAATGATATTCTTCATAATGAAATGGGATTTGGAAGTCCAAACATCATTATTATGCCGAATCAGCAATCTCATAATATGATCAATAATGTACAATTTGGTAAGTTTCCTGACTCGGCTAATAAGAGAAAGATGGAGTTTCATGATGATCATAGAGGAAAGAAAGTTCAATTTCCCCTATGTAATTCATGTGGGAAGAGGCATCAAGGAGAATGTTTCAAAGGAACTGGAAGATGCTTTGGGTGTGGAAATGAAGGACACAAAGCAAGTAAGTGCAAAGGAAAAGGTTCAGTTAACACCATGGATGAGGATAATGGTATTGCTACGACATCAACAATGGTTAAATGCTTTAAATGTGGAATGTACGGGCATTATGCAAACCAATGCCCTAAGGGAAAGTCTCATGAAGAGAATCAGTATGGTCGTATGGGAAGTATTTATGTTGATGATGATGATGAAACTACAAATGATATGTGAGATGAAAGAAATGTTGAAGCTCGATCAATGGTCTAAGAATGTAGTGGAATGATTACATGTTTATCATGTGTAATGTTGTATAAGTAATCTCATGGAATAAGGAGACATATAAGGATTGTTACACTGTTGTCTTTCCTTAAGTTTTGAAAGTGTATGATGAATGGTACCAGTAACCATGAAAGGTTATTCAGATACTTTTGGAAAGTAGATGATACGTGCATAATGAAAGGATAAGAAGATAATGAGATGTTTGATTGTATTAATGAGCTCATGATTGATATAAGGACTATGTGATATCATGGTTTGAGTATATAGAATTTTGAGGATTTTGGTATGTGGAAGGTGTCAACTTTTAACTGCATTCATGTTTTCACTAAGGTATTCAAGAGAATACATGATTAAGGACTTTGAATGTTTGGAATGTGACCAACAAAACATATCTTATGATATATGGGGATCAACGATGGTATTAAATCTCTGGTAATTGTTTTCACTATATTATGAGAGTGGACTGAAGTATTATGGATAAGCCTAAAGAAGTTCTTTTTTGATATTATTGATAGGATGTTATAGTAATGTAGTTTTAGAAAAAGGACAACCTGCAGGACGGGCGACAGCCCATCGCGTCGGACAAGGCTATGGGAATCGAACCCACAACCGAAGTGAGACTGGCCTTTATCGCCTACCACTGGCCTACAGGAAGTCCCTGTTTAGTAGAAACTAGTTTTACTATATTAAGAAGTATGATATATGAAGTATAAGTCCATTTTAGGAACCATATGTGATTAATCTCACTACAGATCGACTTATGTATATAATTTTTGCTAACCCTTTTGTTTGAGACAGATGGAATGACCCGTCATTCTATCACATGATCTGCTAACACTTCACGAATAACAAATTCAACTTCATATATTTAAGAGATGAAGTGGAAATTGTTCAAGTCATGAACAACAGTGAGATTGTACCAAAATAATGAAAGTATTTATTCTAATTCAAATTTTCAACTTTAGGGAAATGATCTTGAAAACCAAAAATGTTGTCCTAGTGATCTTATACCTGATGAATCGGATGGTACCTTAGATCGTCACAAATTTATGGATTTGTGATTGTTGGCTTTTCCATAGCCATGTTCTCTACCACTCTCCATCGGAACATGACGGTTAGATTTTTCTTCCATATCCATATTTTTACCTATGTGGAAACCCAGCGATTAGTTTATTTGGGTAATCGTTACATTTCATACTTTAGTTTTTAAAGCCAAGTTTTGGTATTCCTTTATACGATGTGGGTTTCTATTAAAGAAACTTTCGAATAGTAAACCATTTATAACCCCAACGAATTTCGAGGGCGAAATTCATTTTAAGGGGGGTAGAATGTAACAGCCCGAGATTTTATGAAAAATATTCTTTTTATTTCACTAATGTCATGTGTTGTACGCTAAACCAAAAGGAGCTTGCACAACACGCATCCTTGACTTGCCTTGCATTACACGCAATCACAACCTTCCTCGATAGCGTGTGTAGTACGCAATACTGAGTTTCACTAAACAACGATATTCTATTAAAATATTATTAAAATTAGTCGTTATGAATAGTAATAACCACTTTTTGAAATTCTGTAAATCTTATTTTTCAAAATGAACTTCATTTTTGGATTCGGAGTATCGAATTTAGCCTAAGGTGAAATTTTGGTACTTTTCAGATAACTTTCATATTCTGATGAATAGTGAAAATTACTAAATTATAATTAAAAACAACTTTTTTTAATCGAAATAATTAATAGTGATAAAACATTAATTTGAGTGGTTTTAAAATATATTTAGAATATATTTTTACAATTTAATACAATGTTGGTCATTGGATGTAATTTCACATTTAAACCAGACATAAACAAGTGTCAATCTTTTGATAGATATTGTTTCTTAAAAACACGCTATTTGTTTTAACAGCGGGATTTAATTATAAAATTAATTAATGCAACATCTATGTTATGAATATGGTAAAATAGACTTCATTTTTGAATTCGGAATATGAAATATAGCTTAGGATGAAATTTTGGCATTGTTCTAAAAAAACATTAATTTTTGATGAATAGTGAAACTACTAAGTGGTAGGTTAAAAACTGAATTTTGCATAAAACTTAATTTTACCACTTCTGTGAATGGAATTTCAAAAATCCGACAGACACGGTTAATATCAAGGACTAAAATTTGGTTCAATGAGATGAAAATAATTTTTGGTGAATAGTAACTTTTTACTTTTTTTTACCACGGTTAATAGTAAATAGGGTAACTAAGGGTAAATATGATATTACTATTACCCTAACACATGTCCTAATTCTATTGGATAAGTGTAATTCGGCCAAAAACAAACTTATGAATATAATATGACCATTTAGGCCCACTTGGATTAGATTAGGACATTTATTATTATTTAATTCAAAGAAGAGTTAAAAGAGTTAAAATCAAAGTTTATTTACTAAAACATTTTTCATATGGGGTTATACATAAGATAAATTCGACTATAAATATTTATTAGAAAGCTAAAAAGATTTCCTACATAATGATATTTTATTTATAATTTTTAGACTTTAAATAAATTAATTTATTTTTGACACAACGACGATGCAGTAATTACCCTTTTAAGGAAATATTAACATAATTGATGTTATAAATGCTCAAATGAATGTAATTTAAGATTTTTTTGAATTAAACTAATTTTCTAGGTTACTATGATGTATTAGTGTTGATTCAATCAACTTGGTTCGAACATATAATTCTGTTATGACTTTCAAAAAAATCATATATCAAATAGTGTCAAAATTGACACAAAATAGTTTTTAAATCAAATATTATATTATTAATTGTTATTTTATTCCTAAAAATCTAAGGTTCGGCCAAATGACTTAGATAAGGATATATATATTAATAATAAACAATTTGGGGTTCGTTTGGCATGTTATAGTAAGTGTATTAACCATATAGTGAAAGAAAACAAAAAGACACGGTAAAAGTTAAATTATTTAACTTTGAGTTAAATCTAATTGATAAGGTTAAAATAATAACCTAAACTTGTCTAAATCATATTGGTTGATAGGATTTCGACCCATCCCCACTTTAGCTTCGAAATAAGAACATTTGGAACCATTATAAAGCAATTTTGACATTAATATAAAATAATATTTTGAGGTATTCCTAAGGTGCCCCTCTCCTCCATTATAAAAGGACACCTCCTCCCCCTCCTCCTCACACCAATTTGAGCACTCAAGCTCGGCCAAACCCTGCCAAAATCTCTTCTCCACTTCCCTAGAAACATCCTAGAGGTTCTGGTCTTCCTCAAAGACCAATTTTAGTGCCCTAAGAGGAGGTCTCAAAGAGGCGCTTCAAAGAAGAGGAGGTTCGGACACTTACAAAGCAAGTCGGACATAAGGTAAGGGAAATATCACAATCTCATTTTTATCCGAGATTGTTTATTCGTAAGTATTTACTGGGGTGTATTTTATCATCCACATCCATGTTTCATCAATATGTAATATTATTTCCATCCACCTACAATTGTTTAAATCCATTTTTACCCTTCGGTGAGTTTTTAGTAATATGTATGAAAGGAATCTTTTGTCGTACGAGGTACTTTTTGACTTTTTCGACAAAAGTACGAAGAATGTTTTTTTTTAACTTATACGGCATGAATGGATTTTTAAAACATTATTTCCAAGAAGCTTCCTTTACAAGTTTTCAAGTTTATTTTTAATCAACTTCTTATAGTTTATAATTGTATGACATGTTAAGAAAGGAAAAGTGATTTTTGAAGTAGAAAGGATATTTTTCTCAAGAATGAAGTTCAAGTATTTTATCAAAATTATTTTCCATCTAAGATAATAAAAGGGTTATGTTTTTATACCTATTATTACATGGATTTGATTATGTTGTGATGGAAACATTTTTATGAATTCCTTTATCTTATATGAATTGTTTTATGATGTCATGTTGTTTAAGAATCCCATTTTTATTACATGGGTTACGCTATGATGTATGGTTTATGATTATGTGGCACACATAAGAAAGGATTCATTATGAGATGGGTGGGACCTATATCTCCCTCCAATGAATTGGGTAAAGATTTTATATCTCATGAGATATACAGGGCTGGAACGGTAGGTTATACCGGTTCAGTGAAACAGGACTGAAACGAGGGTTACTCGATTCAGAAAGGGAATTTGTCCACTAAGATAGTCTTGGCAATGAGTCATGACTAACAAGAAATGATTTTCCATGATTATGTGTGCATGCCACAAAGTTTCAAGTTTCATGTTATGATTATGGGGATCTCATTTTCACTTCTATGATTTGTTCCATGTTAAGATATTATGATCTCTTTTGCAGGTTATGATTTTCAAAAAGATATGATATGATTTTTATTTCTTTTGTATACCCTTACTGAGCATTTGAGCTCACCCTTTTATGTTTTCTTTTCCCCAGGATATAAAGAAAGGTTTTAGGTAAAAAAAAGGAAGATCTTTATGGGAGATTTTGAAGATCTTTCACCACGATTAGAAGATTATATTCCGAGTTTCCAAAGACACTAAACTATTACGATCCTTAGGTGTGTGTTTTTGTTATGTACTATGTATTCCGCAAAAGTAATGTAATGTCCATGTACGTCAAGTTTCGGTTCTCTACAGGAATTGTTCTGAAAAACTTCAATTTTTGATGAATAGTGAAACCACTAAGTGGTAGTTAAATAACTGATTTTTCGTTTAAATGAAATATTACCACTTCTGTGATTTGATTTTCAAAAATCCTACATAAATGGTTGTCATTAAGAAGTAAAATTTTGTTCAATGAGATCAAAATAATTTTTTGGTGAATAGTAACTTTTAAGTTCTTAATCGCGATTAGAGGTAATTAGTGTAGTTTAAGGTAAAAATAATGTTTTAATAATATGAGATGAGCTTGACACTTGTCCTACTTCTATTGGATGAGTCAGGGCCGACCAAGACAACCCATGGGTCAACTTGGGGACCCCATGGAGCCACTTTGGTTGGAAAATGACATTAATATATATATATTTAATGTTAAAATTAAATTGACACAAACATGAGTTGTTTTACTAAAACAGTTTTTAAGTGGGGTTACACAAGTCCCAATTTTGATTACAAATATTAATTAGAAATCTAAAAAGATTTACTACATCATAGGATTTTTTTTTAATTTTTAGACATTAAATAAATTAAATTAATTATGACATCATGATGATGCAGCGATGACCTCATTATTTAACGATTTAAATAAAATGAGAAGATAATGAAAAATCAAAGTCTTACACTTGTCCAAAGCCTATTGGATGAGTAGATTTCGAACCCTTATCATCTTATACTTGAATTATATAAGTGTGGGACCTCTAAAATCCGAAACTCATTTTATAATAAAGTGACTTTTCTTTACTTTCCAAGAGTTCCACTCCTATCCACTTATAAAAGGCCCCCACCTCTCCCACCTCATTTACACATTCAAGCCATTTGGCTCGGCCAACCTCTGCCCAAATACTCTCCCAACTTCCCCCTCTTACTCCTAGAATCCTCACTTTGGGCAGAACTCTTCCCAAGGAAGCCTTTGGCTCAAATCAAAAAGAGTTACACGATTTTGAGGTAATGTCTTCTCTAATGTTGTTTTGTTTTATTTTTCTTCTCCAACCCCCTAAACTCATTTTATCCATTTCTTTTGTAACAAAAACATTATCCTCAATATACTAGGATGTTTTTATAAGAAGTATTCGAGCTACCCTTACACACACCTACATCTAATTGTTATAGAACATACGGTTTCTGTGGATGGCGAATTTCTGCCACACGAAACGATGATTGTTCAAAACTCATATAACACCTTCAAAGGTGGCCATTAAGATGTCAATATTTTTATATATGATATATAATATTTTTATGTTTTACTTATGCTCCTGTATTTCTCATTTATGGCATACTTTATGATTTCCATTATGGGTAAAACGCGATAATTTCATTTTCGGAAGTGCGGACTACCGCCCCCTCAAAGTGATTTGAATCATTAATGCCATATGTGGGATGTATAAACGATGGAGTAAATGGTATTATACACTATATTATACTGGAATTATATTACACATTTATATCATTATGATTTCGTTCCATTAAATATGAAATTGAAATAAAAGTAGCGTTCATGCGTACGTACGACTTACCGTCTCCATGAATGGTGCATTTCATTTCTTACCTCTAAATGTTATGTAACATTATGAATGAATGTATATACTGGATATATATCATATATATGATATCTATATCATGAATATAATTCTGGATATAATGGATATATCACCACATGAACAACTTGTAATTATAAGAATGTTATTTCTGACTCAAGTACCTAAGATCGACAAAATGACCGTTATAAACATAAATAATTACATAATGTTCTTAAAATGGTAATAAGGGATATAAAAGGAATAATGAACATGAAAAAGGTTCTTATGTAAATAGAAATTAACTCTAGTTTATTATTCAGGAGGTTAAAGAACGATCGAGTCAGGACAAGACACAAGGTAAGGGAGTTTCTTAACCCAATTTCCATTCATTGGGTTAATCTCCTACATTCAAATTATGTCATTATATTATTATGTCATATCTTTTATTTGTACTTTATTTATGTGTACTTATAGTGAATACACAAAGTATATCTATTTTATTTTAAAAATGATCTTTGTATGGGACTTCGTCTTAATCTCCTTTCATTGAGGCATATTTTGTTTTATACACAAATTTCTTTTATACGGTGTATAAAACCCTTTGAAATTTACATTTATTCAAAGGTTTTATTTTATAATTATGTTATTTTTACATAATTTCAAAAAAGAGATATTTCTATCAAATATATTAAAATCCAGTGCAAATGTATATGTATTTAACGCAAGCTTAAAAATGCTTTTAGAAAACCCGACTCTCGAGTGTGGTAGACAGGAAGGGATTGGGAGTGGACCCATCATGGCCTGTAATTAGTCGAGCAGTCTCAGAATTAGTTATTTTGTTTTCAGAAGCTTTAATAATGTTTTCATAAAAAACACTGGAGTATATTTGATCAATTTTAAATGTAAGTATCTTCTAAAAAATTAAATCGGTAGGTCTCATGAGACAACTAGACGTGTAATTGGCTGAGGCCCTTTCCCAATTTGATTTATAGTTTTGGCCAAGGCCTTAATCATTTTAGACGTCTTGGCCATGGCCGTGACAAAATGTTTCAGAATGTCTGGCATTATACATTCCCTCATCATGAAAGTGGTTATTGATATTGCATGTGATTATTCGACCAGTAGAATATCCATGTGAAGAAGTGAATGACATTATCTCATTTTACTTTTTCCATATTATGTTTATGTTCAACTTTAAAAGGCTTTTGTTTTAGTTATACATTGCCTTAAATTATTATGTTTATTTATGAAATCTTCCGCATTATTGTTATCCTTATTGAGCATCTAAGCTCACCCCTTTCAATGTTTTAATATTTTCCTGGATGTGAAGAAGTATTTTATGAATGACCTACAGGGATAGTCCGAAGAGGATAGAAGTGTGGACTATGGAGACTATGTTATTATAGTTTTTTACTTTGTGATGTAATGTAACATTTATGAATGTATCTAGTGTTTCCAATGCTAATAAACTAATCGGTCTTTCGAGACTTGATCTTTTGTGATCATGCCAATGTTATGAAGTAATGCACCGACTCTGGGTAGCTGGGGTCGGGGCGTTACAAGACAGACCCGCGGGCTACCACCCCATGGACTGACAGATCCCATGAGGCATGTGCGTTATCATGGTCTCCTCCACCGACATGCTAGTTGGCCGGTCGTGTCCCCGCGGAGAAGAGCCAAACGCAGATCTCTGTCGCCGCTCAGGGGTCATGCACCGTGATTCCGCGTCGCCGTCGCACCAACCAGCGCCGACGACACCTCAAGGTCCCTCGCCCATGGCTGCCCCGCCTTAGATGACGTCTCCCTCACCCGCACGGAGAATCCTCCGCGCCGCCTCGGTCCACCGTCGCGCTGCATTGGAACCTCAGCGGATTGTCCGAAAAACACCCCAAAACCTGCTGATTTTGGCGGACGACTGCGAGTGCGTTGGGACTCAGATTTTAAAACTAAAACATGCGACCGAAAGAGCATAAAATCTAATTCTCATTAATTGGATTTGTTCAATAATTTGACAGAGGTTTGATAAAAAAATTGGGCTCAAAATGGGTGCGTGAAAAAGAAACAAAAATGACAAATCCTACCTCGGTGGGCATCGCCCGATGCTTCGCCACGACCCGTCAGAGCTGCCTCACCGGAGCCGCCTCTCCAAAGATGTGGAGGAGAGGAGGAGAGGTTGAGGGTGAGAGGGCTTTTCCAGTGGGTGAACAAAGGAGGGGGAAGGGTAGAAGGGTTTAAATAAAATTAAAAAATTTAATTAATTTAAACCCATAATTTAACCCGCATCTGAAACCTTCGACAGAGTCGAGGTTAAGCCTCCCCTAGGGCGAACACCACCTCCGGAGCAAAACGGTGGTCTCAGAATTTTAATTTGAGACCTCGTTCAAAAGTTATGAAACTGAACGCCCAAAGCCGCCAAATTATGAAAATGCCCCTGGGGCCATTTTTCACAAATGGCCTGCGCCCGCGAAGATTATACCTCTCATAGGGTAAACGGCATGCTCCAAAATCAACAGTTCCCTCAGTTTCCGAAACCAAGCCACCGTTTAAGAGATACATGAGTTTAACCATTAAACGGATAAATTAATTTTTTTTATTTATCCATTTAACGTTCCGGAAGTGAGCGAGGGGTCCAAACGTCCCGCACCGACATATTTTATGTCGTTTCTAGGGTAAACACCCAATTCAGGAGCCATCCGTACACTCGGATATCTGATCTAAAGAATTGTTTAGGAGTTATCGCATTTATTTGGCATTTCAAGTGTGAATGCACTGAAAATTTAACTTCGGCCACACCAGGGCTTGGAATTGGACGCCTTCAGAAGGCGCTGCTCTGGAATAACATCAAGAATATTCCATAGTATTTCACAGAAAAAACCTGGTTTTTACATCATTCCCTCCTTCATGATTTTAATCCCCAAAAATCAAAACCAAGGAACAACTCAGGGTACTATGCCCACACTTGGCTTTCCCATACCCAGAAGAACCCTCGCACAGTTCTGCAGCACCGCACAGAGACCATAGGATTTGATCTATTCACACGAGGTCGGCCCTTGCCAATGTCGCGCATAAGAGTGCACACACCTCTTCTCAGGTGAGTCATGTGGGTGACGTCATGCACCTAAACCAGCCTCTGGGGTTAGGGTAAGGCGGTAGGGAACCTTACCTTCCCTTTGCACAGTCTCAAATGGTCTGAAGGTCCTCAGGGGTATCTCACCTCCCCGACCTAACCTCTACGTCACACACTACGAATGGAATCACCACCTGCACCTGGAACAAGGCCTGGTGATTCCCCCCTTCAGAATATCCATATGGGGAAACACCCAAGGATATATGGTCACACAAGATTTCACAGTCGATGTCTCGCAACCAACACTCTCTTACATGCTCTGAATGTGATGGAGTCAACACCATCGAATAATGGAAAAGGTCCCACACCTTTTATCATACCATCAAAGGGTTACACCGATACCCCGTGCCACCCTAGTAACACCTCAAGCATGGAGCAGGGAAGAAATCATTCCACACATAGATTCTAACAATTCTACTACATAATGGTAGAAGAGTTGTAGAGCGTACTTCTTATCACCTCATGCTCCGCAGGATCATAGACATCCAAAGATCGCAGCTGTCATCAATCCCAACTGTCAGCTCCCGAAGCCTATTTTAGACCGCCTAGTGGTGATGAGAAGACCTCGTAAAGCCATCCACCACTTCCAGATCCTCCTACTCCTCTTCTAGCACCACCTCCCTAGGTACTACTCCGATCACGGTGCTGTCTCTGTCATGGTGGTGCACCTGCTGCCTGCCCGAAGCTCTCTGCATACCTGGTCAGGTAGTCCCATGCCAGGTGACGTCGCCCATCACAAGCATAGAACCGACTCTCTTTGGGCTGCACTGGTGCCCTCCGGCACCACTGTGGTGTACGACCACGACCATGAGTCCGGTTATCGGAAAGCCACCTACGTCGACGTCCTACTTGTAGATGTCCACTATCTATGGCAGACGTCTCAACTCCAACGTGCCTGCTGCCACTACCAACTCCAGAACGTGACACAATGCCCTCTGTCACTAGCGCCTACTCTAGCACCCTGACATATGTGGAAATTCTCAAGGGTACTATGACAGTACGAATCTCTTGGCGGAGACCCTGCTCAATCTTTCACGCTCGAATGTTATCGTCATCGACCATGTTTGGGTAAAAGCATGCACGGTCTGTGAAACTAGTGGCATATCAGCCACCATCATCCATCCCTGCTGAAACTGAAGCAGCTCCTGAATCAGATTGATTCAAAATCCGGAGGGGAAAAACTCCTCACATAACAACCACTGGAAGTCACCCCATGAAAGCGACGACTCGTCCTGAAAATGAGTCACCAGACTCCACCAACGCAAAGCTACTCCACGAAAAAGATTGGCTGCCAAAGCCACTCTCTGATCTTCCGGCGTCTGCACAAGCCTGAAAAGGCGAACCGCTACCTCAAGCCAATCCTATGCTACCTAAGGGTCTGGCTCACCACTGAACCTCATTGGTCTCTGCCACTGGAACTCAAAGAGCGCGTTCAACCATCGTTCAAGCTCAGTCTGCTCTACTGAAGTTGTCTGCTGCTCAACAGGTGGGGGTGCTGCTACCGGCCCACCCGGAGAAAGGGGCTCACATGATGGGTCCTGGACTGAGGCCTCGTAGCTCACAAGGTCATTGTCATGAACCAAAGCTTCTATCCTGGCTGGTTGTCTTCGCGGACACATCCTGAATATTAACAAGGTCTGTCACGGTCAGATGAGCATATATGTATATACCAATAACAATGATGTGGATCTGACTCAAGAAGGACAGTCAAAGACTCAATCCTATGTGATACACAAACAAATTTCCCTGCAATGAGTGTCTCAGCATTCTGAGTCGACAAACGGGTTATCAAGGTCCTAGTGAATGGATACGTTGGCCGCCGCACCATCGCTGGACTCCTTGGCCTGAGAACCTATCTCGAGACACGTTAAAAAAGTTTTCCTAATTCCAAACCAATTCCTTTTATTTTAGGGACGTCTGAACAGCATCCCAAGGAAGGAACCACCTCTGATACCACTTTGTCACGACGAGACCCTACCCGAGATCGAGCTGCAACTACCCCAAGCCCGCCTTCATTGGCTTGGGGCAAGCGACCAGCTCCGAAGGCACAACAACTCAGGGAGGCCTTTGCCTAATTACCTGTACACACACATGAAACACACTCAATGTAAACGTGTAGAGCAAAAGAAAAGACAAGTAATGAAAATGAAAACTTCTATATATAAACCAAAAAATGTATCGGCCTCTAATAGTACAAAGCAAGATGGAGTTAAACTGAAAAGAAAAGGGAAAAAACACACGTCCAACCAATAAGTGCCACAACCCGGAAACAGGTAAAAAAAAGGAAAATAGCTGGAAGGGTCCCCCACCTGGAACTTGACTCTGACCACCGCACGCGGTCCATGCTCCTGAACTCCTAAGCTCCACTAAAGTCACGACCAACATGTCTGTCATCTGAAAGGGCACACCATGTTTGTGCAAAGCCCAAGTAGGGGTGAGTATAAAAATACTCAGTAGGATACCCCAAAGGCTCAAGGGAGCAACAAAGGAGGTACCGAAGGGTGAGCAGTAGAGCGAATAGGAAAATTAAAGGAGTACAACCGAGAGTGATGTAAAGAGTAACAGTAGAGAGTCCAACTCAACCCAACATGAGAAAGGAGGTAGACTCATCCAGACACAAGGAGCTGGAAATGGTGAGAAGATGAACTTCTCATAGAGTCTTCACTACCTATAGCATGAGAGTATACTTGTCTAACAATGAGAAACTAGACACGGAAAACATGTGGCATAACCCGCATGTCTTCACCTCTCTTGAAAGGACAGTAGCCAAAACCAAAGGAGTGGGTACTGGAACAAGGTATATACATATACATATTCTCAACAAGAATCCCGAACAAGGTCGTAAGGGGATCTCCATCCCATAGCTCAGCCCAAGAAATGTGAGTAGCCAACAGTCCCAGAAGTAAACCCCATCGATGCCCACCATACCGCACGTCTGTCCCAAACTACAAGTCAAGGGGATCAAACCCCCACACCATGACACTATCCGCTTTGGGCGGCACTGACTCTCCCAAAACGTTTTAGGTCGCGTCATAAGGATGCATCTCAATTGGGGACAATAACCTCGTACTTGAGAGTTCTGAGGGAATGTTAAACCACAACTCGCCACTGCCCCGCAGTCGAGAGGTCTCCTCCAAGTCAACAGGTGACCCCCTCCCCAGCCCCACTGGAGGGTCCCTAGAAGTTGACGGGTTCCCACTATAGGGAGACCCGGTAAGATTCAACGGGTTTCACACTGCCCAGTCGCTTAACAGGGTAATCCACTGGAGGGTGACCCGGCTAAAGTCGGCGGCGAGACCAGTGCTCAGCCCAGCTAGAGGTAACCCGACATCAGGGACCACTGCCCAGCCTAGCTGGAGGTAAGCCAGACCTTGGGGACCACTGCCCAGCCCAGATGGAGGTAATCCCAGCATCGGGGACCACTGCCCATCCCTGCTGGAGGTAAGCCCGACATCGAGATACACTACCAAAACCCCACTAGAGGTAAACCCGGAACTGCTCTGGTCATCCCTGCTAGATGCTACTGCTCGGTGAACACCGTTGTACTGGGCATCCCTGCTGGATGGTACAACTGGGGATCCTTGCTCGAAACAACCTTAGCCCTGCTGGAAACAACCTCAGCCCTGCTAGAAACAACCTCAACCCTGCTGATAAGAACCTCATCCCTACTGGAAACAACCTCTTGGGTAGAGGACTGGTGCCCGCGTAAAGTGTTGGTCACACAGAATCCATAAGTACTCTACCAAGGAACATGGAGTGATGGGAGAATCTCCCCAGGCCTCACAAGGAGATCCCGCTCTAATCCGCTGAGTCACTATCGAAGCGGACCGAGTCATCTCATCCCAGAAAGTGGGAAAACACACACGCTGTACGAGCACCTTTAGTCGTAAACGGTTCCACAGTCCAGTGAAAGTGCATGGTACTGAAACCCCACACAGCAGATGAAACAGAGGAACCAAACCATCTCTGCCAGCCAAACCATCGAGAATGAAACCAGGGGGAGACCACTCAACCCTGTTGGTAAAAAAAACGAACACAGATCCAGGGGAAGACTCCACCCAGCTGGTCAAAAAATGAGCACAGAGGGACCCTCTACATCACGAGAGGACAAAAGTACGTAAAGAATTACACGACATGAACATGGGGCCCACACGACGTGTGGCCCCCAAGTCAACCCCAACTGAACGCACAAACATTCTCAGGTATGAACAACCACATGTTCCTCCAAGCGTTTCCATATACTACCAGAGTATACCGCGTTCCAACCCAAAGGCTATCATGCACACGACACCCAACGTCAACGCGAAGGCGTAATATCACAACTCCAACTTGCCATCTCAGCATCTGAGGCACGACCAACCACATCTCTTCAAAAATTAACTTCACTCCCCCAAGAGTGAATGCGATCACATGCCAAGGGTTCTCTGCAAACACCACAGGAAGAACCACCACCGGGGCACCTTCACATCCCACATTTAATAAGATCACGTAAGAGGCTCTGCCCACCTGAACAGATTACACCATTATAATCCTCATGGAAGAACACGTGAGATAGACAACATACTCGCCTCAAATGGATATCTGATGGAAAAGTCACCAACACCGCCTCACGACCAAACGACGTCCCGTGATCCTGAGCCTCGGCCTCGAAAACAGTCAGGCACATCGCACCATTGCAATCCACTCAGAAAAACACGTCAAAAAGACTGCTCACTTGAGCACAACGGATATCCAGAGAAAAAGATGCATTATGGCGCACCGCACACGAGAGGTGCTACGTGGTACCCGCATCCCGATCCTAAAACACAACAAACGGGTCGCAACGTTGCGATCCTCTCAGACAAATCACACATATTGGACTATCCACTTGTCCAAAATGGTCACCCGGTGATAGAGATGGAAAAATAATCGTCAATGCCCAAACGACCCTCGTGGGGCCCGCACAATCGTGCCGAATTAAAGCAGGCAGACTGTTCCAATGCAATTCCCTCGAAAGAACACCCAAAAATGACTACTCGCAAGCCTCGAATAGACGTCCGATGGAAAAGTCATGAAACCATACACGCAGCTCGAAAGATGAGTCGTGGGGCCCGCACCTCAACTTCGGCCTCAATGCCTGAAACCAACCTGGAAAGCTCCTCCTCAGTTCCAGGGTTCCAACTCCACTGACAGTGCTCAAAACGGATGTTGGACACTTCTGGGTAGTTCATAACAAGAATCCCCAGGATAACGACAATCCCCTCGACGTACGTGTCACGCCACTGGGGCCCATGTCTCGGGAATTATAATTGCCTAGGACTATCTCAAAAATACCCCCTCGTTGTTAGGTCCACGATTTCTCGGACGGAGCTCAAAACAAACGCCTGTAGCTCAAATATGGGCGTCCATGATTTTTAAAGGGGATTACCCCTAGGCCGGACCGACCCGGTCCGGCTGCTGCGCCCCGCTCGGGCCGGCCCACTCCGTCTGGCCAGCTGAACCGCGGCCCAGCCACTGGGCCCGGTCCATCCAGACCCGTGGGCCGCCACCTCCCATGAGGGCTGCTCATTAGCGCGATCTCCTCCACCGACCGACCAGTTGGTCAGTCACATCAACGCGGAGACCCGCCAAACGCGGGTCTCTGTCGCCGCGCAGGGGTCGCGCGCCGCGACCCTGCATCGCCGTCGCGCCAGCCAGCACCGAAGTCGCCTCACGCTCCCTATCCCATGGCCGCCCTGCCTCAGATGACGCCGCCGCTCGCCCACACGGAGAAGTTGCCTCGCGCCTCAGTCTGTCGTCGCGCCGCCTTGGATCCTCACTGGACCTCCAAAAAAAGACCCCAAAACCTACTGCTTCAGCAGATGACTGCAAGTGCATTCAGACATGGATTTTAAAACCAAAATATGCGACAGAAATAGCATAAAATCTACTTCACATTCAAGGGCTTTGTTCGATAATTTGACAGAGGATTGATACAAAAATTTGAGCTCAAAATGGGTGCAGGAAAAGGAAACAAAAACGACAAATCCTACCTCGATGGGCTTCTCCCGAAGCTTCACCGCAACCCGTCAGAGCTGCCTTGCTGGAGCCGCCTCACCGGAGATGTGGAGGAGTAGAGGAGAGGTTGAGTGTGAGAGGGATTCTCCAGGGGTGAACAAGGGAAGGGGAAGGGGAGAAGGGTTTAAATAAAATTAAAAAATTTAATTAATTTAAACCCATTATTTAACCCGCATCTGAAACCTTCGACAGAGTCGAGGTTATGCCTCCCCTAGGCCAAACACCACCTCCCGAGCACAACGGAGGTCCCATAATTTTAATCCGATAACCCATTCAAAAGTTATAAAACTAAACTCCCAAAGCCGCCAAATTACAAAAACGCCCCTATGGCCATTTTTCACAAACGGCCCACACCTGCAAAGATTACACCCCTCAAAGGGTAAAAGGCATGCTCTAAACTCAATGGTGCCCTAATTTTCCCAATCCGACCGACCGTTTAATAGATACTTGAGATTAACCATTAAACACATAAATTAATTATATAATTTATCCGTTTAACGTTCCGGAAGTGAGCGAGGGGTCCAAACGTCCCGCGCCGAAAATTTTTATGTCGTTCCTAGGGTTAAAACCCCATTACGGACACATCTATACACTCATATCTCTGATATGAAGCATTGTTTTGGAGTTATTTCATTTATTTGGTGTTTTCTGTGTGAACACATTGAAAATTTAACTCTGGCCACACCGGGGCTCGGAATTGGACACCGTCAGAAGGCGCTGCTCTGGAATAACATCAAGAATATTCCAATGTCTTTTGAAGCAAAATCCGGGTTCTTACATCAGCTGTTGTATAAATAATGTAATTTCATAGCCCATAGAACATGTGATGAAATTCAATAGTGTCATGAAGATAGAATAAGTATTGAAAATGGAAATAATAAAGTTAAGTTGAAAAAGTGAATGTTTTTACCTATTGGAACTTGTATTGAATTTTCCTTATAGTTTTATTTATTTACTAATTGTATACAAATATTTTCTAACAGGATTTTTGTAGACATAGTAGGATTTGGCCTAATGAATTGTACTCACACCCATGTCTAGCCACTTTTGGGTACCCTGACATATTTCATGGTTGTAGATTAGGAAAAGGGAGAAGGCCTTATGATAGGGAGTTCAGTTGGGCATGGGACATGCATGGATGGGGTTCTAGATGTGGAGTTGGGAACTATTTTGGGGGTTAGATGTTTGTCTGGGATTTTAGGTTTCCTTTCACTTTGGGCACTATTATCATGAAATTACATGATTACTATTGTATATGTGGTTTTTTTCCTTTTGGGGATTTGGTTATCAATACCTATTTCTACATTATTTGATTATAAATCCATTATTTCATAGGTTATCTGTTGTGTCTTACCATGATAAATTGGATATAGTCGACCAACATGATTTACTAGGAACTCACCTCTAGTTGGAAAGCTTGGGTGTATGGGGATGCGAACTTGAGGTCATGTGGTGACCCTGATCAAAGAATCGATATTTTGGATTTTTGGTCGGGGAAATTAAAAGGTGGTATCAGAGAATTTATTTTCAATGGTAATACTATTTTCGATAGTATATTGGAGGAGAAGAAGTGTTGGTCATTTTGAATGATCTCATTTTTGGGAGTAGGTAACATGTGTATGAGGAAAACCCCATGTGTCCAGTGTGATAATTTTTTGTTCTTGATGTCTGTTGTTACAGTTGAATGATATTTCCCTATTGGGTTCCACACATGTTCTGTGACGTGCCTATTTTATGATAATTTACTTTTGGCTACAAAAAATGGGGATATACGTTAATAAATCCTTATAGGCCCATAGTGCTCTAGGTGTCATGCATTATGATAGGCACTCATGGGATGGGTTTGTGGGATGTAGAGTGTAGGATCAATTTCACCTTCCTGAAAAAATCAAGAAATGTTTTCTAATAAAGATAATGCAAATGGGTGAAAATGATGTATGATAATTAATTATTAAAGGATTTTTCTTAATAGATGGTTTGAAATCAGTTAAAATGTTTCCTTTGTAAAAAACTGTGAAAAAAGAAATGTGATTAAAAGAAACGATATGTGATTTGAGTGATTAAATGGTTTTAAATGGGTGTATAATGATGACCTTGTGTTGATGTATGTCGGTTTATCACCACATTTGTTTTGACATGTGGTAGGGATGGTTGTTGGTAGTTTTCTAGGTGTGATGATGTTTTTTGAAATAGTGCATACATGATTAGTTTTTATGGATATTGAAGAGACTTATTTTATGAAAATTGTTATTATACATGTGGATTCAATTGTAGGATGATTAAACAACATCGAAAATTTTTTATTGGTATTAAATAGGATATTTCTGAGTAAGCCCCTCCAAATGTGGGGTAGAAAATTATAATAGCTCAGGGAAATTAGGGAGAGGATATGTTCTATTATAACTTCAACCATTTTGTTTAGATGATGCAATGAGACCCATCATGGGTAGTACCGAGTGTGTTTGATATGAATAGAAAAATTCAGTTGCAACACCTTCCAATGTTTTATATAGAGGCATGACCAAAAGATATAGAATTCTAGAAGGAGTACATGAAGAAAAATATAGATCCCATGGAGATTCCCATAGATAAGAGGGTCACGCTAGTATCCTACATATTACAGGGACTAGAAAAGCACTAGTGTGATATCCTAGTCAAAACCTAGCAGGAAGATGATATGTTTTTGAATGACTTTTAGGAGAAATTTCTGGGGAATTTCTATCTAGAGAACTTGAAATAAGATATAGCTACATATTTTATGATGTAGACACATGGAACGATGTTAGTATTGGATTATGTAGTCTGATTCACAAAATTCCGAAACTATGTTCTATCTTCATTAGGGGATCATGTTGTAATTTCAAGATTTTTCTATGTTGGGATTAGACATGAGATCAAGTCTTATGTAAACATCTTCAATTTAAAAAGGTTTTTACAGGTGGTAGATCATGCCATTATTTCATATAGAAACATGGAGGAGGCTTTAAGAAGATGGTATGGGGTTCTAATAACATAAACTAGTGGTGAAACATATAAGGTTTGGAAACATAATTTAAGAAATATTCTTCAGGTTGTGAGTGTGAAGAGTGGTCTGAAGAGATGAATATCCTCGTAGATTGATGATCAGGTGTTTTTTTATCATTTTGGCAGGACACGACAAATATGTGGTTAGTGACCTCAACCACCATTTGAGTGTCGAATGTCTATATGAATAGGTAATGTGCAAAGTTTACATATGAATCCTTGATAGCAAGCTATATATTGAGGGTAGATGCATGTGCTGATTGCTGGTTACCTCATATCTAGTAGGAAGTTAGAGCATAACTAGTAGAACTAGTTGGGGTGGTGGCAGTCACACTCTTCATAAGGAGAATCCATATTAGTAGGGTAGTGCTACACCTAGAACTCTGACCAAGCCCTACGGTATAGGGGAAGGTCAGCTTCATGCAGTTTAGTCTACATTAGATGTTGGAAAGGCTAGACCATCGATTGTTCAAGGTACGATGCTTGTAGCTTCCACACTGAATACTGTTTTATTTGACACGGGTTCTTCACACACTTTTGTATCAATTAATTTGTTGGTTGTATTGGGTCTTTTTATGGAACATATGTGTGTTGTAATATCAATTGAAACACCATTAGGTGTGTGAACAAGGAATATCTAGCAGTGAAATTGATGTGTCTCGAGGTTGGTGGGTACCTTTTCCTATGGGATTTCATTGTGCTTGATAAGTCCATATTTGACCTAAATTAAGGTATAGACTGGATAGTGTTATAATGTCACCATATCAACTATTAACAACATATTTAACATTATCATATCTTGATGGGGACAAGTATGTCCATCATGTTGAATGGGATGGTTGGGTATGCCGTACAAGGCTAGTTTGTTAGTAGTTGGGTGAACTAACATCCCAAGTGGCCTGCCTCATGCTATATGATGGGGTAGTGGAGAATTATGTCTTTCCATTAGTGGTGTATTAGTTTTTGGATATACTTAATGATTTTTTCTTGGGGTTTCCACATTTGATATATGTTGATATCATTATAGAGTTATTTTTATGAGTATAACTAGTTTCTATTCCTTCAAATATAATGGAATCATTTGAACTTTCGGAGCATATGAATCTGTTGTAGCAGTTGAAGAACAAAGGGTTTCCTCATCATTGTATGTCAACATGGGGATATCTTGTATTGGTTTCCAATAAATCATATGAATTGTTGTAGTTGGGAGTAGATTATAGGAAGCTGAATCAAATGACGGTTAAGAATATATACCATATTCCATGTTTTAAAGATATTTTTGATCGACTAAGAGCTGCTTCAGTGTTTTCAAAGATTGATCTGAGTTTGGGGTATCAACATATGAGGGTGAGACCTTCTGGTATATCATGTACTTCCTTTAGGAATGAGTCTGGGTTATATAAGAATGTATTGATCCAATTTGGCTTGAACAGTTCTCCTACATTGTTTATGATCCTAATGAACCAAATCATTTTTTTAACTACATCAGTTTGTAGTTTTATTTGTGGATGTCATCTTTCTGTATTCTAAATCTCAAGACAATCATGCCAAACATATTGACATCATCTTATGTATAGTATAAAAGGATAGGCTATATGCCAGGATATCGAAATTTCATTTCTGGATTGACAAGTCATATATCATAGGGTACATTATCTTAGAGGAAGGTGTATCAGGGGACCTGTGGAATGTTAAAGTAGTTGAGTCTTGGTAGGATCCCTAGAATGTTACTGATGTTAAATGTTTTATGGGGTTGGCCTGATATTATTGATGGTTCGTTAAATAATTTTCACATTTTGTGGAACGAATTTTGGGTTTCACCAAGAAGGGAATAATGTTTTAATTTTATGAGAAATGTGATAATTCATTCAAAGATTCAAAGAGATATATAAAACTATAACTGATTTTGATCATTCACAATCCAAGTAAATGATACAACTTGTTTTGTGATGCATCTGGTGAGGGGTATGGGGAGTGTTGGATGCAAGATGGTCATGTTATGGAATATGTGTCATGATTGTTGATACCTAATGAAATAAATATCCCAACACATGATATTGAGTTGGGTGTGGTGGTTCATTCCCTAAATTTTTTGCAGCATTACTGTTTGGGATAATGGTTCATCATGTATACCGATCAAACAAGTTTGAAGTACATTCTCTCTCAGCATTATTTTGAATATTTACCAGCATAGATTGGTATAATAAATGAAATAATTGGAATTTGAGCTAGATTAGACCCTAAGGTAAAGGAAACAATGGTGTCAATGCCTTGATTTGAAAGACTAAAAATTATGTGGTCCATGAATCCTATTCCAAATGGAAGGTGATGGGTTTGTTCACCGAAATGCATCTAGAGCTATAGGATGGTCATGGGTAGATGACCCTTACAAATATTTTAATTGAGACCATGCTTCTTAGCCTGATTAAGGAAGGTTGGTGTGAAGATACTCAATATATGGACATGAGGGATGGTTTTCAAGGTGGTCATTTACCTTCTACTTGTACTAATGGGGGTGATGGGATCATTTATGTCTATGTTTGTATTGTTGGTTTGACATGTATGTAAGAAGAGTTCATGTGTGAGTTTCCTACATCAATGTGGTCGGTGTATCCTGGTATAGCCAAAACGTATCATGATCTTCATAGGCAGTATTGTTGGTTGGGAATAATGAAATATATTTTTGGTTTCATAGTGTGATGTGTAACCTTCTATTTGGTGAAGGCTAATAATAAGTGACTTAGTTGTTTTTTCATTCAATTCCTTTTATGAAATGGAAATGGGATGACATGATGATTGATTTTGTTGTGGGTCTTCCGAGGACACCATTGAAGAATGATGTGATCAAGGTGGTTGATGAGCAGTTATCTAAATTGGATCATTTATTACTATTAGGTATGAAAGTTTCCTAGATACCCAATGGGGGGTGATTCAGGGCATGAATACTCTTTATAAATTATTCCTACTGCAATATATTTTCATCTCTTTATTATATGGGTCACTTTGTTTGAACATATGTTTTGGCTGTTATCATATTCATTCAATTTTTATTTGTTGAGATGTTTTGGATGTAATGTAGGAATGAAAGCATAAGGACACATGGACTTTTACTTGGTTCATAATCGCTGGATACATCAATGGATCATACAACGATGATGCTCTAATTATACCTAATTAAATAAGGATCACTACCAATAATGATGGTTCGGTCTAGATCTCATCTATACCCAGGCTCAATACCTATAAAAATTCTAGGGTCTACTCATTGCATTCCCAAAGGTCCCCCCCCCCATATGCCTCAATATCAAACTCACTGCCAGTGGAATGGATCACCTTCTTCCTCATCCTTTTCTTAGGGCTCTTATAATAGATTTATCCACTATTTCTGTACTTGCAGGTCAATTAATTATTTGTAATAAATAAATTCTCTACTATATATATATTCATTGTTGAAGTTCCACTTTACCAAAACTAATGAATACATATTTTCCACATTTTTATACGGTAATGACTTATGAACAACTTTTCGATGCTCATTGCATTCGTGAAGCTCCTATTTCTTGAATCTAAAATAAAATTGGTGAATCTAACCTATCCTTTATCTAGCACAATTCTTTCATGAATACAAACTAGCCATCACAAAGCTCCTTCCTTACAATGATCATACCCAAACTTTGGAAATTTTCATACTTTCACAAATCTCAGAACATTCTGTTGGCTTTTATAGACTTCATGAACTTCTTCACATGAAACACCTTCATGAACCACCTTTGAAAACCATCTACTTGATTCTATAGCCATAAGATATTTGTTAAGTCTTTCTGCATTTATGAAGGAGTTATGGAATTTTTATATGCCTTTCCATGGATTCTAGAACCTTCCATCAACAACATATTCTTTTTCCCGGTGCTCCGCCTTTTCTACCACGATGCTCCCATTTTTCCAAAGATCCATTAGAAATTCCAATTAAAGATGCTTTTAATAATCAAGGAGCTTTCAATCAAAGCCTTTATGCCACCCCGATGCTCCACCTATGAGGATCATCTTCTTCACCATTCACGATGCTCATCGTTATTGCGTAAATCATTTTAAAAATTAATTTATCCAACGCGAAACAAAATTTGTGAAGCCCATATTCTAAAAAATCATTCATGTTCCATATTATCATAAGGAATTCAAGGAAATATAATTTTTATGATGCTATCCAAACTCCAAATTTTTGAACAAATTGTTTTGGTAAACACTAAGAAAATAACATTACCTTGTGTACTCAATTTTTGGTACCACTTACAGGGAATCCATTCACTTATCTTGAATATTCTTCAAAATAACAAGTCATAAATCTCTCTAATGATCCACAACATACCATTGAAAATTGATTTATCAAATAACACAATCAACCAAAAAATGACACACTGTTACCATCAAGCATTTCCCCCCAACAATCTCCTCCTTTCAGTTTGTTGAAAACTCTTACCATTTTTATACTCCATTGAAGCACCTTCCATATTCTACCAACATTCACATAATGTGATTTAGATAGAGATCAATGAATTAATCAAGACGTTCTCTAAAACACATGATATGTGATTAGAGTGGGAATGAAGAGTAGCATGAAAATTGTATCAATGAATCACTTCATTGAAATACCTCCCAATGGCTTTCATCTTAGACTCTATATTTAATGATATATCTAAATTGATCGATCACTTCGAAAATAGTAAGATTTAAAACTCCCCCTATCTCACTACTCCCCCTATCTTGATACTCCACCTATCACCATCTCCCCAATCTTGATTTGGAAAAAACTTTCAATTTGACATCAACAATTACTCCCCCATTGACAACAAACTCGTAGGTCACTTCATTTTTATTTTCTACATAGTAAAAAATTTATATTAGTACACTAGGGGAAAACACACCATAAATTTGGAAGAGGGGGTCCCACATTCACAATTTCTCATGTCTGGGGAGTCGATTGAACTCTTGATGTGAGTTTATGCCTTTCAAATGATTCCTTGGGTAAGAACTTTGATAGAATTTCGGCAACCTATAGTCATATAGGCACATACTCCTACTACACAAACCCTTCCTCTAACATGTACTTAATAGAATGAAACATTATTATAATGTTTATTTCCATGAGGGATGGGATGTATTTTTTTATAAGATTTATTGAACATGAATTATCACAATGGATTAGGATCAGATACTTCACTTCAACTCCCATATCATTAGCCTACTGCATTGTCCACAATAGTTGTGTAAATGCATGAGTAGCCCTTATTTATTAAGCTTATATGGTGCTCATTGAAATGGAATCCTATTTCATTATTAGAAAAGAAATACCCAATAAACCAGGATATAATGCACCACATGACATTGATTTCCAATAATCTAATGATTTGGCCCAATCTTCATCTGTTTAGCCCAAAAAAGCCTACTGAGATTTGTCATTATATAGCAAGTTGAAATTCAGAATGACCTTGATGTACTGAAGTATTCATTTCAATATAAGAATGTGAAATTATTTGATATTTTTTATACCATATTGCTCGAAATGTGTAAAAAAATATCTAGTAATGTCACTATCAATTCCTTTAGGTTAATAATGATATACCTATATTTGGTGACATTTATTGATTTGGATTCATCATCCCTTGACTGTTTCATCTAGTTATCCACCGGAGTCTTAATATCCTTAAAATTATTTAATCCAAATATTCTGAAAACCTTGTTGGCATATTTATATTGATAAATTAATGTCCCATTCTTTCCTTTTCTTACCTGTAAAAAAATTAAAAATGTTTGTTCAACAATCATTGACATTTTGAATTCACAATTTATGAACACATAAAACTATTTGAAAATTTATTCATTAGATCCACCAAATATTATGTCATCAGCATACAAAAACACAATAATAATTTGATTACTCTCATTGTTGACATAGATATTTCAATCAACTCTACCACGCTAAAAACTAATCTTCTTCAAAAACCGATCAAGCCTTGAATACCCCACTCTTAGTTCTTTCTTCAAATCATATAGTTCCTTCCTTATTCAAAAGACTATGTTCTCATCATCATGATTGAGAAAATTGTATCACTGACCAATATACGCTTCTTATTCTAGAACCCGATCCTAAAATTCAGATTTGACGTCCATATAGATAAGGGTGAGCCTTATCTTCACTGTTATGTCCAATAATAATCTAATTCTCTCTAGCCTCACAACAGGTGTAAATTTCCATTCAACTCCAGTGTTCTCTATCAGGGAGTACAATTTTCACAATTTTCTTTATTTTTTTCGAATTAATACAGCGTATTTATTCAAATTATTGTAAAAGACACATTTACACCACATGAAATTTTTATCTTTCAGCCTCAAAACAATATTCTATGACTGATTTTTCTTAATTGGGTAAAGATCTTCATACATAGTGTGAATCCAATTATCATCTGAAGCTACTTCATTGAAAAATTTGGTCTCTACCTATGAAAATTATGATTCTTGTTTTTGAGCCTTCATCCTTCTTGTTTGAATTATCACAGTATAATCTCTAATTATATTGTATCTATCAATTTTGGAAATTCTATTATGTCTTTCTCCATATTACAAATTTCGCTCATCCTTAATATTATCCAATTCTGCTTATAGATCATCATTTTCTACTACAACTCCAACTGATTTTCATATCTCCATATCACTTTCATTAAGAAATTTTCCATTTTATTTTTGAATATTTTGACCATTATCTTATATAGTGAAATGAATTATTTTATCTATATTCCAAGACTCATGGTGAACCATTTCCAATATTCTATCATATCTTCTTGGTATCCTAAAAATAGTCAGCTAATATTATAATATTATAAAAAAAAAATATAGTAATGAAATAGACGATTTCTACTTCTTCTCCCCCAACTTGTCTTTTTCATGTCCAACAACATATACTATCATAATTTTTATCCCATAGATATCTTTCATCTGATCAGAAGATAAAATTCTCCTCTTATGTTGTGAAACACTTCCTATTATCGGGCGCACTATTTAGACCCACAAACACTCTTCTTCTTATGCATCGTTTATTCTATTGAATCACATTGCATTATTCCATAAATATAACCTCTAATCCTACTGAGTCAGAACTCAACTTAGAAAATATGAGATAAATTTCATATCATAATCACTATCTAGTGTGATCAACGACATTCATACATATTGGGTATCCATAAACCATTAAATTTATTTCAAGGAATTCTTCCATACTAATTCATCATCTCTTGTGACTGAATTGAATGAGTAAAAAGTATGGAGCACATCGCATCATTATTTTACATCTATTGATGCCACTAACACTTGGGTTGTATATCCCTAAAACATAAAACACTCGAATCATTAGTAATAACATTTATACACTTAAGGAGTAGGGAACCACTGAAATCATCAATATGAGGATTTTGGTAGATCCTTATAGATCAAATCATTAATAATTTGTTACAAATTACTATACTATTTTGTGCTTGTTCTTATTCCCAAACAACTTTAATTTTTCTGGCCATATGACTAAGATTTTTTCACTAACACGTTGATTCTTATTCTAATATTTAGATTCCATGTACGTATAATTTTTTAGAATTAGTCCTTTACACAAATTATTAGAAATTTTATTCTTTGATGATCCACCAGTATGCCCTTTTTCATGACACTTTTTATTAATAGGGTTTTTTTAACAAGTGGTATTCCCTTTATCCTCCCCCATCGAAAGGGGTAATCCTCTTTAATTTACTTATTTCTTTAAGGAATGTCATTTGAATGTTTAGACACATTAATTATAAATTTTTATTTTATGAGTTATCTATGTCACAAAACTATTTACTTTAGGTGAAGGGCCTTCCACTGAACACACATTATTCTTAATCACATTATGAGATGTTCCTCCCTTGTTCTTCTAGGTTCTTTCACATTAATTCAAAGATAACTATTGTGACTGTAATAGAGGAGGTTCTTGTTACAAATTTTTTTTGAGCTCCTTGTGTTTCCTTGGATAATTTAAATTATTTTTCAACTTCTCACTTTTCATACATTATCGGGTTTCTCGTTATACACAAATAGACTTAGGGATATCCTTTCAAGTTCCCTTTAATTCCTTGCTTTATACCTACTTCATTATCATTCCTAGTGCAATTTATTACAACATATAAAGTATATCCTTTTAAAAACATACATTATGTCATAAATGTTATTTTGATATATTCATACAACTTGTCTTTTTCTTCTGACATTGAGCTCTTCAGCTTCTTGAAAAATAGTCATGTTGTCTCCCATTATTCCATAATATTATCATTTCATTGAAATATTATTCTAATATACTCTTATTTCATATTTTTGAAGATGCTTATTCTGATTAATTGACATTGAAATATCTCTATCTGAATAACATGAAATATATTCCAATTAATCATAACAAAATCATGATTTCTGACCATAAATCCCATAGAAATAGAAAATTCTATCATTACATATTGTAAAAAATTATTAATTTTTTCGATACCTACAGGATTTTTACTATCTATTGAATTGCTTAAAACCTATATATTTTCATGCATGGGAGATGGCTCATCATATCCAATACAGGTTCTTCAAAAATGCAAGACCATTAAGATAAGAAAATATGTTCTACTTTCTCCTTATAAATAGAACATTTTCTTTTCATTTCATTATCTCCTGCCAAAGTATAACAAAAAAGTAAATGAAAAAAATATTTCAATTTAGGCTTTCCTTTGGTATTATATTTATTTTCTTCATTTTTCATGAAATCTAGCTCTTATGCCTATTATTGAATATTCATATCCCATGGTTCATGTTGATCACTATGTTCTCAACTATGATTCAACCTAATACTCATATAATCTTCCAATTCTCAGGTGAGTTTATTGGCAATTTCACTTTTCTCATTTATTTTTAAATTTTCATGAACAGAAAAATTATCCCATCATGAATTCATTGGGTGTATCATTTTTTTATCTTGAAATACTTTATATAAATTTTTAGAAAGATCCTTATTCTGTGGTTTAAGATTCCAACTTTCTTCTATGTTTATATTATTCACTTTGATGTCAACATTGAGTTTTTCTAACATTGTACAAATATTTTGTAGTTATTCATATTGGGAATAATTATTCTCCCTCATATCATTATACACATCTAGATGTCTTTTATTTGAACCCTCCAACTTGTGGACTTCATTTTATTTCACTTGGATCTATAAATCTGTTGAATTATTTTATTCATCCAGTTACTAATCCAATTCCTGTATTTTGATGAAAACATTCTCTTTTGTCTTTATTTCTATTTGTTCAACATCATTAGTATCAACATCACTTGGAATATAATGTTCTTAACTTATTCCATTAGAATCATTGAATGAGTTAATAGTTTCACTATATAATTCATTCGGGTCATTCTATTGAAAATTTTTCATTTCCCTCAACTAAATCACGCTCCTTCCATAGGCACTTACAGACAAAAGAATTCTACCAAACTTCTTCCTCTTCTATAAATATCTTCCCTTTTACATTTCAGAGTAATATAATATTATAATGAATCATTAACTTCAAAAATTAACTAAACACAGTTAGAGAATAAAAATTAGATAAAATAAACTACACTTTTATACCAATTGTTAGGTCCAAAAGGGGATTATATACCATGATATAGGGTGAATTAGGGTATGGTTACACTATTCTAAATTCTTCTTTCCCTAATATATCTTATCCCATTTTTTATAAGGGTCGGTTTTTCACTTATGTCTTTATGTTGATCTTATGCTTTCATTCTTTATCGGAAGATGATTCTCTAAATGCTATGAAAAAAAGAAAGCACAAGTATATAATGATTTTTACTCGGTTCACCCTTACTAGGATACATCAATGGAGAATAAAACAATTGTGGGCCAATTATAACAATTTCACTATAGTTCACTTCCAATATTAATGGTTCAGGGAAGATCACATCTATACACAGGGTCACTGAATTTATAATGTGTAGGGTCTGCTCACCACATTCCCATTGGTCACTCCCTAGGTATCTTTCTATGACTCATTGCGTGTGGAATGGATCACCTTATTCATCTTCCATTTCTTACTACTCCTAGAAGGGATTCACCAATGGTTTATGTATTTGTAGTTCTATTAAATATCTCTAACTAATATGTCATTAGTTATAGATTGATGCTCGATTAACACTCTACATTCATATAACTAATGAATACCTATTTGACATATATTTACTAGGAAATTACTTTTGAACAACATTCATGATACTTAATACCGTTTCAAATCTCCTATTTCACGAATCTCAAATAGCCTCCACAAAGATCATTCCTTTCATGAAGCACATGTATACTTCATAAAGCACACCTCTTTCATGAATATAAAATAGCCTTCATGAAGGTCATTCCTTTCAGGAAATTTACATAGCCATCACGAATTTCATTACTTTCACAATGGTAAGAACATTCTGTTGTATTTTGTAGCCTTGAAGAACATCTTTTCATGAAAATACTTCATGAAACATATTAATGATTTTGTATACAAAAGATCTTCGTTCAGTCTCGCTACATTTCAGATGGTGTAGATGCCTATTTCTAGAACTTTTCCACAGTTTCTATATCCTTCTGGCCACATCATCACCATTTTGTGATGCTCCCACTTTTTTCATTTATTATCCCATTTTCAAGAATCTCCATAAAAATTTCAAATTTTTTATTCTTATTGTAATCATAGATCATTTAATCAGAACTTTCATGCCACCCTAATCCTTCACCCATGATGCTTCACATCATCATCGTTTGGGATGGTCGTTGATGTCACATATATCACTATAAATATTATTAGATCTTTCGTGAAACATACTTCACCAATCAAATCATTTCAAAACTAATGCACTTTTTTATATATTTCATAATAACATCAAGGAAATAAACTTTTGTGATGCTAGCCATAATCCAGATATTGGACCAATTCTTTTTGGAAAACAGAGGAAAATGACGTTGCCATGCGTATGCTATTTAATATTATGATTTAGTTGATTCCATTCATGTTTCATGTATCTTTTTCAATATATGATGTCAGAAATTTCTCTAGTGTACTAAAACATACCTTGGAAACAATATTTTTCAACAAACATAAACCACCAAAAAATGATACAATGTAACATTCAAGGATATTTTCCCAAGACTTACTTATTTGGGAAACTTCCACCATACATCAGTTGGGATAGTTTCTTGATCAATAGATAGTGAGGATTCATGTGGTGCCAAGAATGGTAGTTTCAAATAATGATCCATGCTTTACATCCTACTTTTGGAAGGGATTATAGAAGGAAGTTGGTACTGATGGGTACTTGAGTACTCCTTTTCACCTGCTTATGGATGTGTAGTTAGAGTGTACCATTCATGTACTAGAGGACATGTTGAGGGATTATTTCAAATATGTTGGTGGACTATTGGAGAAACCCTTGTCACTTGTTGAGTTTTTTTACAACAATATTTTCCAAGATACATTTTTGATGGAACCATTTGAGGGTATCTCTGGATGACCATGTAGACCCCCAGTGGGTTGGATGGATACTGGGGAGTAAGAATTTATGGGACAAAGTCTCATGCAGGAGACATCAGAACAGGTTCAGTTTATTCAGATGTGTATAGAAACAATAAACAGTAGGTAGAAGGCATATATCGATTGGTATCATAAGCTTCTTGAGTTTATTGTGTGTGATATTGTTTTTCTTTTATTTTCCTCATGGTTGGGGCACTAATGGATTCAGAAATTGCTTTTGTTTGCACCCAGGTACGTGGGACTGTTTTATATTTGGGGAGGGTCAGAATGGTGGAATACTTATTGGCTCTTCCATAGAATTATATTGTCAGGGAAAATATTTTTCATGTGTCACAACTTCAACTTCATCATCATGACCCGACTCATGTGATTGGTGTAGAGGATGTTGGGATTGAGGTCGATGTACCCTTCAAGGAGAATCTGGTCGGTATTGTGGATCATATTGGGAAAGTCTTGTGTGGAAATATTATGCCTTTACATTGAGTTTTTTTTGTATAATGAAAATTTACATGAGGAAACATTGGAAGGGGAGTTGAATTTTTGTTCCTAGTCTCCTAAATCATTTTCTTCAAAAGTTCAGTGATTCTTGGATGTGCGGCTTGAGGATGAGACATTATATGGTGCGGAGGTTGTATGATCTCAGAAATTTTGAAGATATTTACTTCCGTAAATTTTATTTTATTACTTTAATTTTGTCCATAATAATTTTTATTGGGTGTGTGAGGTGGTTAGGGGGTGTTTAGGGGGCTTGGGACACAATAGAAAGAGAAATTGGGCCATTCTATGCATGTTGAATGGTTTCTTCACAGTTAGTAAAAACCATATGATAGGGGAAGGCAAACCATGTGAATGTCGACATAGGATTATTCCATGGTTGGTGCACTTTTTCAAAAAATGTACGGACCTACTTAGCTAACCATGCAGATTAAGTCCTCTTGGGCAGAGCTTGGTGCATGGTTCAGAAGTCTCTATGGCTAAACCGTACACCCCATTCAAAAGTGTTAATTACCAAACTACCCTCAGTATTTATAAGTTCCCATTCAATTTTCCCCCCCTTTATTATACGTCAATCCCTATAGATGATCCTAAACAATCAAGATCTCTCAAGGATTAATCTACCTCATTTCTAGGTGGTTTAGATAGCAGTTGATTATAGCTCGAAGCACCATGCCAGTCTGATCTACCTCTTGCTTCTCTTTTCTAGATTAGGGGTTTTAGATTTCTCATTATCCTTCTAAACACATAAAACTCTATTTTTCATTCCGATCATAGCATGGGGCTTCAAAGGATTCTTGAATTTGGATCTATGTCTAAGGTCAAGGGTGTGTTTATCATTATGTTTTAGGGATGTGATATTCATGTTATATCCCATAGTCGTTGTGTAGAGTTCCGCTTTCATGGGTGTGATTTTTCTTTTCACTTGTTCTGTGTTTAATAACCTTGGTAATATTTGGAACAAATGGTCTTCTTAATGGGAATTTTAACCCCTCATGATCCTCATAGGGTGGTATGAGGATTTATAGGCCAATCATGGGCCACCCATGGGGTGTGCCAATGATTCCGACCATAGGGAATGGTAATTTTTAGCCTGAAATTAATTTGTGATAAGGTAAGTCCTATGATGATCATGTTGGAATGTTATATTGAATTAAAAAGTTAATATGAATTTTTTTTTCTAGCCTTTGGTAATGGAATACGGTATTGTTTGTCTTAACATGTATTTATTTGGTTGTAATAAAGGAAATTATGATAATTAATTTATGAAATTAACATAAAATGAATAAGTGAGTTAATGTTTATGAGATGGTTTTGACACTCTTATCTGTCATAGAGTCTAACGAATGTATAAGGAAATACGTAATACACAAAGTGATTCATCGTTTGAAGAAACATCAAAAATTGACAAAGGCAAGAATAAGGATTGCTTTGAACATGGGCTGCGCAACTTCCATTATGGTCACGTAGGTATACCTTCGTGCCACATTTTGGCACACAAGTGACCTGCGTGCCCTATTTGATTTTCTCCTAAGGTCTTCAGTGTCCTATAAATACCCTTTGTGGGCCCCCTATTCCGAGGATGAAAAATCCAGAAACTCAGATTTCAACTCTTGGCACCCTATTCTCTTCTTGAAGTCTTCCAAACACTTATAAGGTAATTTTTTACCTATAATGGAAGATCTAAAGGGAGGGAACAAGGCTTAAGTGTTTCAATTCATCAACACATCTGCGCCTAAGTGTCTAAACCTGAAGGGAAATGGTCACACTTGCGTGCCTCCTTATCCCTTCAATAGAACCTATGTGCCACCCTTTTGGAATCACTTTGGGATAATACTAAAGGCTCGAGCCAAGCCTTGCTCAAGTATTACCCTATGGGTTGACCGAAGTGCATGTAACCAAGTGTTGTGTTGGTATACCTGCGCGACCAGGACCTACGCGCCCAAACTGGACCTGTGTGCCCACCTTTGTTTGGGTGTCCATCTTGTCCATTCATCACTTTTCTTCAAATATATATCTCCCCTTCAATATTTAGCCTTCAGAATCATCTTAAATGCCATTTATGGCATGATTACTTGTTTGGATTCCTTATCTAAAAGGAATTCTGTGGAACATCTCTCAAAACCTAGTGATTTTCATATCTTCATGTCACTAAGGTGAGAGATTTCATTCATTCAACCTCACCTTTTAATATGAGAAGATCATTAACATGGGCCTCCTTTTCAAGAGTAAGCCCCAGTCATAGTCCCCCTACCTGGGCCTCCTTTTCAAGAGTAAGCCCCAGTCATAATTTCCTAACCTGGGCCTCCTTTTCAGGAGTAAGCCCCTGTCCAAGTTCCCAAATATGGGCATCCTCCTTAGGAGTAACCCCAAGTCCCAAATTCCCTCAACCTAGGCCTCCTTCTCAAGAGTAAGCCTCCATTCTCAAGTACCTTTAACCTGGGCCTCCTTCTCAGGAATAAGCCCCAGTCATAATTTCTCTTAACCAGTCTTATCTTCTTTTGATTTGGGCTTCCTTCTCAGGAATAGATCCCAATCACAAGTCCCTTCCTAATTTGGGAAACGTCCTCAAGAGTAAGCCCCGAGTTAGAGTATCCAAATCTCTATAAATCACGTACACCTTTATGGACCTTGTTCTCAGGCATCTTCTCTAAATTATGTCATGATCTTTACCTATTTGGGAAATCATACATATATAAGCCCAATATCATTCCTTGTGATTGCATCTTTCGTGGCCCAAATTGTCAGGTTTACTAATACCTTATGTTTCTCACACCGAGCAAGACTCACATAAGCTTAGAGTGTAAAAGTAAACACGATAAATCTCTTTGGACCGTCAATCATACATAATCCCCATAATTCCCAACCGAACTATGTGTCCTTTGATATCTACATTAAAAGTGGAGTATGTAGGAAGCCTTTCTGAGGTTCAATCCCATCACACATTAATTATCATCCATCCCATATGACGTTAAACTATATATTAATTCCCAAACTACATGGTTTCTGATTCCCTTTCTAACAAGGATATGTAGGTAGCCCATCTTCGGGTACGATCCCAACTCTGAAATACTCCATGTCCTTATGAATGACAATACACTTCAAGTGCCCAACTGAGTGGCATTAAAACTAGTATGGTTATCATAATGACGAAGAGATATTTATATAATATGTTTAAGGATACCATTGACTAATAATCTCTAAAAAAACAGATGATTCTCAATCGATTAAGACACTCAAATACATTTTAAAGATTCTCTAAATCTCCTACATATTAATCATTGATTGTCAGATCTTAATGAATTTCCATTTTCATACTTGGAATTTTAATAAGGATTCACAAACATAACTTAAATCTATAAAGAGAGTCCTGGAGTAGACAATAATTCCCCCCAAAAAGGTGTGATGAGTCTGACCTCTCATCTTCTCGACCAATGCAAATTCTTAAGCCTCATCGGTCCACAACTAATGAGCACCTACCTTTGAAATGTAGGACCAAATGGATATAGAATCATTGGATGTTTCTGGTTCTATGAACAAACCCATTATAAACCGAGTGTAATGATTGAACCTTAAGTAAACAAGGTCATCCCCATTTCTAGAGGAAACAAAAAATGGTGAACTCGATGTAAATCCTTAACCAAGTTAAAATGATGTTTTACTTATTTTTTAGGCCCCAATTTAAACTCAATGCGAGGGCCAAAAAAACAATCAATAACATATGTGATCATCCAAAAGATTTAGTGCCCGAAATTATCTTGATTGTGTCTATTACATCAAACATGCACTCTTTTCCAAGATATTCTGTGTTATAGAAATGACCTCTCTTATGTTCACACCTGTGAATGCCTCTATTGTGAATACTTCTACTAATACTCCTGCTATATCATCATCCGTTCCGAGGATGACATCACCTACTCAGCGTCTTCAATACTGGATATCAAATGAACTTGTTAAGGATTACCGTTAACACAGTACCATTCCGACCCTGGAGGCTGCTCGACAAGCTCTTCAAGACAATAACTGACCCTGGTTGTCCGGACAGTGATGACCAGCAATCAAGAAACATTTGGTGCCGACCACCATCTCCAACCATTTCGGGTCGTTATCCCCAGAACGCAATCACCAGTCCCTTCCATATTATGAGGAGTTGAATGAGAAGGTCACTGAAAGCCTTAAATCAATGAGACAAGATTCCTTCCCGAAGGCTCCAACCAACAATTGTTGGCAGACTCGTGCGGTAGTGCACCCTCAACATGATGAGGGGTGTCGTCTCCAGGTATTCGGCTCAAGTTCCTCAAACCCAAGTAGGAAAGACGAACCACTAGAGGCGAAGAGTAGTCTAAAGTGAGAAGATTCTTATCTCTTCCATTTCTGGAGAAGTCCACCAACCTAACTTGGTGGAAAACAACGAGTAGACACACACACCCGTCTGTTATAATTTTGTTGTCCAGCAGACTCATCTGGAAGCAACACACCATTCCCACCAGGAAATTCCGGCGGAGTACTATAGACAAGAACATACACCTGCTTATAAATCATCATCTTGTCAGCAGGCTCGTCTAGCAACATACGATGGAGCCCGCTAACCCAATGTGTTGACAATTGGTAAACATGCACATACACCTACTTACAATCATCAATCCTACCAACAGTATCGTCTTCCAGTATTGAAGGAACTTCATCAACCACGTTCGGTAGATTAAAATCAGTAGGCACGTACACCTACAAGTATTGATCAATCCTACCAATAGTCTCATTTGGTAGCACTCGGAGAAGTTAGTTAGAAATCCCCGAGAAAAAAATTGGAGCAGACTCAACTCTCTTCCCCCACGCATAAGTACTGTCAGAACCCACTGACTGAAAAAGGATGGTAAGAGTAGGAACACACACCTACTCCAAGCATGAAATGGATGTATATTCCCATTCTGGTAGCTCATGTCACCATGCACATTTTGAAAATGGTTAAAGAGAAAAAGAAAATCCCTACTTATATTCTGGATACCATCTAGGATATTATAATATCTTCAGTAGCATCACAGGGAAAGAAATCCAAATCAATCCCTACCAGTGGAGTGACACATCAAAAGTTCACTCTGAAACAGACACATACCTCTGTTCTTGTCCAAGAGGGTTGTACGGAATACTCCCCCATGTTATACGGATAACCAAGTCAAGCACATAAACCTGATTTGAGTGGAGATAATCTACCTATCTTGACTATTTCTCTTAAGTAGGCACATACACCTGCCCATAATAACCACTTTCTTCAACAAGTGGTTTCGAATGTGAGTAAGAAGGTGTCTAATAAAAAGACTCATCCAACACATTCAATAAATAAAGATCCAATCTGTAATAAGGTCTTTCTTGATGATGGAGTTCTTAATGCACTCAGACAACTATCTGTTGCTACTCAAGATTCTACTCTCTCATTTCCCATTAGTGGGGACATTAATTCCAAAGGACTACATCAGAAGGTTCCTCATGAAGGCTTGATTCATGAATGTTCGGTCGATCTCAAAGTATCATCTTCAGTTGAGATCCACGATAACCTTCTGCGTGGCTATAAGACTAAGGAGTAAGAGGCTTCATCGTTTGTTGTAACCCAAAATAGTGGTCCTCCCCATGATGATGAAATTAGCTGCGAATGTCCTATCCGCCGTAGTAATTCTCATTGCCTGGAAAATTTTTCAAAGGACATTACAGTAATGAGAAATCCATATTATCTTGAGGCACTTGGAAATGTGAAGCCAGTCATGTCTAATGCTTTAACACTAGCAGGTGAAATACTTCCTCAACCAAATGATAATCCAGGGTGTAGGTCATTCTCTGAACCACACCTGAGTCATGAATCTTCTAATTTGGTAAATCAATTCTCTTCCAATATTATTGAATCTAATGAAGAAATAAAGAATCACCAACTTTGGTCAAATAAGGTAAACGAATCTTCATTGAATTATAAATAGGAAGTGCTGAATATGAGAAAACAACTGGTGAAAGGTGATTTACCAGTCATGTTTTGTCCATTGGCTGACTCTTAGTATGAAATTCCATAAATGATGACGGATGATTGTATTCAAGATATTTGTCTCAACATGTAGAAAACTCTTTGTAAATTGAAAAAAATATTATCTTATGATGAATATGAAATTCATGTCAAGATTATAGAAGTGTCACAATGCCAAATTGAGTTGGAATATCTCTTAGTTTATCGATATCCGATGGTTGAAAAGTAGCAGAGATCCCTTCAGCGTTCATGACTTGGCGCATTATGAAGATTGTGTCAGCTAATTTCCAATGCCCCATCTGATATTGATATCAGGGGATGGGGGTGTTCATGGAGTACTACATTTCACAGTACTCTCCAGCCAACAAATCTTGCCAAAAATGGTCTCATGCAATGTTATTACCCATGGCCGGCCATAAGCAATTGGATTTTTTTTGTAATAAAAGGCTCTCTCAAGAACATGCCTCAGCTAGTTCTTCTCAAATTCAAGCATACTGAGAAAATGATGTCGAATTACCCTTCCATTAGTCAGATTTGAATATTGAACAGGCTTCTCATTTAGAGTGAGTGCATAATCAAGTGATAGAAGTGTCAGAAATTATCCAATGGTCATTTGAACCATGTGATTTGAGTGGATGTCGGTTGATGCATCCAGCCAATTTCCGGACTAAAGTTTGCAAGATCATAAAAGATTTTAAGAAAGTGTCAGATGTAGCAGCTCAAGAACCACCCCATCTTGCTAGACTGGGGACACTTTTAACCCAAACCTCAGAATCAACAAATAGGATTCAAGGAGTTGAGCAGAAACATCAAGAACATCCCCAGTCCACAGGACTGGGGACTTTTTCAAATCCTCAATCTCTTCCTCAGAGAAAGTCAGTCTTCTCTCGATTTGAGAAGAATCCCCAAGAGGAACGATGAGACGAATGATCATATGATTCTCTCCAAGTTACAGTTCATCAAGAAGTTCTTGAGGGATCAACTCAACAGAAGGCTGTGTCTCATCAGGGAAGTGGAAGAAGAAAATATCAATGAAATGACAATAGAAGAGATGCAATACAATATGAATCAATAAATTTCATCAATTCAGTTTTTGATGATCCTCTAGAATAAGAGGCTAACTCAGAGGGATTTGATGAGGAATTTCATTCTCAAGAGGTTGTACACACAAACACAAATGAAGATGATGTGCATACAAGAAATCAAAGGCATACCCAAAATCTGGGTATTCCTTCAAATAACCAACTTCCCCCTCTCTGAATGACGTCTAACAAGGGCAAAGGAATGAATCAGGTTATAGAACCTTCCTCTGGAGAAGGCCAATCACTATCACTGGAGGAAATATTCACACAACAAGAGGATGAAATGAAGGAGTTAAGGAGGTTGAATGTAGAACTACATCAAGGTAGTATTCCTCTTCAGAATGCTAAAGTCAGTCATCCAAGGGAATTTTTTGCAGTTACTAAGATGGATCAAGAGTATCCTACTTTACCAGTACACCCTCACAGGTCTAATCCAATGGGTCATGTTCAACAACAACCTGTGGTGTTATCCTCAGTTGCAGTATCAGACACCACATCAATCCAATCTCCAGTTATTTCACCTGCTCAGATCCAAGCTCAATAGGATGATTCTCAAATTTTAATGACTAACATTGATTCATTAATAGCTCGGTTGGAAGATATGGAAGGAAAGAGTCCACCGGTTCAACCAGAGAAGAGAGCATACCCTGAATGGGTAAACGTAATTCCTCCCCCATCAAAATTTTCAAGTACCACATTCCCAATCTTTAATGGTTTGGGATACCTAGAGAAATACTTAACACATTTTGTTTCTCATTGAGATCATTTTATGGGAACTCCTCAACAACAAGATGCAGTTAAGATCATGTGTTTTTTATAATCATTACAAGGGCTTGCTTTTTTTTTGTATACAATCTTGAAATCCCAGTCAATTACCAGATGGGAGGATCTCCATCAATGATTCCATCTTCAATTCAGCTCAACATTTAAAAAGAAAACATTTTTTGATCTTACAAATTCTATGAAATGGGAGAATGAAAGGGTTTCAGATTTAATTGCTTGCAGTAAGGTATTAACATATTCTTTATGCTTAGCACTCCCTCAAGAAGAGTTGTTTCCAATCTTTGTGGAAAATTTGCATGATGAATTACATACACTATTGATCCCTGTGAAATACACAGAAGGGTTTCGAGAACTTACCTTGATTTCTCAGTAGATTTAAGACTCTCTTACGAAGACTATGGATAAAACTCATGTAATTTCATCAGCTCTAGGAAACAGAATGGGTAAAGTAGAGACTTCTATAGTTATCCGTAAATAAGCACCTGTACCTGCTTCTACTTCAAAACCTTCATCCTATTGAAGGGCTCCACCTCTTCAGTGTCAAAACAAAGGCCTTTTCATCAAGAGGATCAAAGAGATAAAAGATGGAAACAATTTGAGGATCTGAAGGGAAAAGTTTTCTCTTTCTGAAATGAAGAAGTTTCTGGTTACCTTATTTCGGCACTTGAAAATAACTTGGTTCAATTTCTAAGGCCCAAAAGGCCAAACAAATAAGGAGATGAAGAGAGTCCCATTTATTACCCATTTCATCAGATGTTGGGGAATCCCATTCAGGAGTGTTTTGTCTTCAAATAGCTCATGAAAAAGATGGTGGACTCGGGACAAGTCAAATTGAAAGGTTATTCAGCACAGGTAACATGTCTTACTGCTACAAATCCAGAGGAAGAAGGTGAGTGGCAGGAAGTCAAAAACAAAAATTCACAAAAATATGATGATTGGATGGTCAGGAAAACAATCAACCCAACTCATTACATTTTACGAATTCAATTTAAGATACTAATTGTGTCTTATACTATTAATGCCACACCAAAAACCTCTTCATCATAGGGAGAATCCTCGAAAAAATGATTTGATTCAAAGAAAGAGGAACAATCACAAAAAGATGAGATCGTGTCAAAGCCCATGTTGTCTTTGACTTTGGCAGATTTTATGACATCTACTTCAAATCCACGGGCACCGCCCCACCAAATGACACAACCTGAATTGGATAATCATGCATAATCTTCATCAGATGAAGAGTTGATTTTTGGTTCTATTAAAATGATTCATTTAATGGATCCCTATGCGAGTCACAACTTCGATATTGATGAGCATGAGTTCCCTGTATCAAAAAGAGGAATTAGAGGGAGTTCCAGAGGTCTGGGATATAGAGGAAGACGTGGATATCCCAGAAACCACTTGTAACGCCCCGACCCCAGTTACGCAGAGTCGGTGCATTATTACATAACATTTGTATGATCACAAGAAAGATCAAATCTCGAAAGACCGATTGGTTTAGTAGTCTTGGAAACAATAGATATATTCATAAGTCTTACATTACATCATAAAATGAAAAAATACTAAAACAACATATTGTCTCCATAATCCACACTCATATCCCCACATAATATCCCTGCAGGTCATTCATAATTTACTTCTTCAATTCCTGGGAAAAATAAAACATAGAAAAGGGGTGAGCTCAAATGCCCAGTAAGGACAACAATATAGCGGAAACTTTCATAAACAAGAATAAACATTTAAGGCAATGTATAACTAAAAAAAAAGCCTTTAAAACTTGAACTTTTAACATAGTATGGCATAAATAAAATGAGATAATTCCATTTACTTATTCACATGGTTATTCTACTAATCGAATAATCACATGCAAAATCAATAACCACTTTCATAATGATGGAATGCATAATGCTAAACTTTAATTTCTTTTCAAGGCCTCGTCCCAAGACCTTGGGGACAACTGTAACTGGAACCCAACCCGGAGTGCCTCTAATAACCGGACACCAACCCGGAGTGCCTCTAATAACCGGACACCAACCCAGAGTTCCTCTAATAACCGGAGACCAAACCGGAGGGCTTACTTTTACCAGTCCCTAACCTGGAGGGCTTACTTTTACCAGTCCCTAACCTGGAGGGCTTACTTTAACCAGTCCCCAACCTGGAGGGCTTACTTTAACCAGTCCCCAACCTGGAACATACTTGTCCAAAACATTCATATGAAGTAAAGGTTGAAATATAACATAAACATTATTATTGGAACTAGCATACGAAATGTCAATACTTTACTCATAAACCATGAATGCTATATAAATGACACATCTACAGTCAAACATATCACAAAACCTCATTACAATATAGATGTTTTATATCATAATAAATCAACTTCAAATAATCTTAAAATCCATCAAAGGATGTTGACATAGATGAAAATGTTTTTTTTAAACATTATTGAGAGAAATATCCCTTTTTCATGAAAACATTTTAATGTTACACAATTTAAAAAGTAAGTCATTTAAATACATTTTTGAATCAAAGTGTCCCATACCACTTTGAAACTTTTGAATGGAATTAACACTTTTAAAACATTCATTTTCATATAAATAAATCCTTACAAACCATTTTGAAAACATGGAAATAAATGAGAATGATTTAGAAGAATAAATATTTAAAACATTTAAAATGATGTTTTAGTAAAAGTTCCCTTAGAAATAATCCCTTTGAAAACTCTTTTATGAAATATGGACATGGATAGTAAATATGTCCCTGTAGATACTTACGTAAAAACAACCTCGGATATTAAAGATATTGTGAAGTAAACCCTTATCAATTTGGTAACTTATGAAACATACAACCCATGAAAGAGGTATCATACAATGAAAATTTAGATACACATAAGGTAAAGTGTATTACACAAAGAATACAATTATGGGCAGTACATACACCACACAAAAGATAATAGTGGAAATATGGCATGAATCTCACCGAAATAAAGAGTGAGATGAAAACCCCTTACCACGTTAATCAACTGAGTCATATGGACAAAAGTTAATAACCACCAAATTATTTACAGAATAATCATGAATATAAAGATAATCATGATAATATATATCAAATTCCAGTACACAATACACCACTTTCAATAATTTAGTGGCGAATAATGGAAATCTCACGGAATTGAATGTGAGATAAGAAAATCCCTTACCACGTTAATAAACTGAGTCGTATGGCCAAAAGTTAATAACCACCAAATTATTTACAAAATAAAATGAATATAAAGATAATCATGATAATATATATATCAAATTCCAGTACACAATACACCACTTTCAATAATTTAGTGGTGAATAATGGAAATCTCACGGAATTGAATGTGAGATAAGAAAATCCCTTACCTTGTAATTTTCCTTGGTTGGGGTAGGTTAACCTCCTGTATAATGGTGAAATAATTGTTATTAAATTATATAAGAATCATATACATTAATATGATATAATATATGATCTTTTAATATTAATTTGATAATAATATCTTAGTATTATCGTTGTTTCGGGTGTTAACTTACTTGTTTTCTTTTATATGTTTTGTTACGTAAGACATGTTTGTAAAGGATAGGTTGTATATTATTCATATCCAGAATGATATCAAGTCCTTAAACATCATTTTTAAATCATCAAATGATAATTATACTTTAATGGTTACGATGGAGAATTAATCTCATCAGGTTCGTGGAGACGGTAGTCCGTACGTACGCACGAGCGACAATATCATTCTTTTGATATTAAAATAATATATAAATGGATGGTATATTATACATAAAGAATAATTAACATGTTATATTTATTATTTACATGAGTTACACATCATTATTATACCCATCCAAATAATAATATATTGAATAACAATTACACCACGACGTGGAGACAGTAAGCCGTACGTACGCACATATGGTGACATGTTATTCAAAGGGTGGATAGAATACTGAATATGGTTGTACCATATTTATAATAACTTCATAGTATATGTGAGATACTGGAGTTATTATTTTAGAATGCTAAGAACAAAGAAAGAAGAAGGGGAAGAAGAAAGGAACTTGAAAAGGGGTGGTGAAAACATTACCTCTTCTTCGGGTTCTTCCTTTTGATTTGACCAAAAGGGCTCCTTAGGATGGCTTTCTGATCAACCCAAGGCCTCTAAGTTTTGGTGAGGGATGTTGGGAGAGTATTTGGGCAGAGTTTTGCCGAACCAAAAGGCTTTGAAGGTGTGAAGAAATGAGAAGGAGGAGTGCCCTTTTATAAGAGGGGTGAAGGGCACCTTTGGAAAAGCTAGAAATATTAATTTATAATAAATTCATATTCGATTTATAATGGCTCCAAAGTTGACTATTAAAAGGTTAAGGTGGGTATGAGTCGAAAACAACTCATCCAATAGAATTTAGACAGGTTTGGGTACTTATATTAACCTTATCTTTAAGTATTAACTCTAAGTTAATTAGTTTCACTTTTACAATGTCTCTTTAAATTTTTATATAATATTGTTAATAAACATACTATATACATCAAAGCGACCACCAAGTGGTCCATTAATGATTAAAATATCATGATATAAGTCTCTTGGCCGAACCTTAGATTTTTAGGAATTTAATATCAATTAATTATATAATATTTGTTTTAAGAACTCTTTTATGTCAATTTTGACAATATTTAATAGTTGATTTTTTTGAAACTTATAACAGATTGATTACTTAGAACAAAGTCAATTAAATCAATCCTAATATATCATATTATCCTATAAAATTAGTTTAATTCATTAAAAGTTTCATATTATATTTATTTGGATATTTATAATATCAATTATTTTAATTTTTCACTATTATAGTAATTACTGCATCATCATTGTGTCATAAATAAAATAAATTATTTAATGTATAAAAATTATAAATAAAATATCATTATGTAGGAAATCGTTTTATCTTTCTAATGAATATTTATAATCTAAAATCCAACATATATAACCCTATGTAACAATTGTTTTTCTAAAAGATATATGCTTGTGTCATTTTTGTATTCATTTTAACTTAATTAAAATAAAGTGTCATTATCACTTACAAGTGGATCCATGGGGTCCCAAAATCGACCCAAAGATGCCTATGGTCGAACATATATCAACCAATAAGTCTAGGACGCGTTTTAGGGTAATTTAGTATTATTATAATATTATGTTTTAACCCTTATTTACCGAATTTACCCTTAACCATGGTAAATAAAATATTTACTGCAGTAATTATTCAAAATGTCTAAAAATAAAAGTTACCTATTTACATAATTTGAACATCCTGATTCCAAATATGGAATCCATTTTCCTAAATTCAAAACACAGAAGTGTCAGAAATTAATTTAAAATTAATTCCCGATGTCAAAACAAAAAGCGTGTTTTTAAGAGATAATAACTATCAAAAGATTGACACTTGTTTACGTTCGGTTTAATTGTAAAATTATTTCCAATGACCAAAATTATATTAAATTGTAAAAATATATTCTAAATATACTTTAAAACCACTCAAATTCATAATTTCTCACTATTAATTATTTTGATTAAAAAGTTGTTTTTAATTAAAATTTAGTAATTTTCACTATTCATCAAAATATTAAAGTTATCCGAAAAGTACCAAAATTTCACCTTAGGCTAAATTCAATATTCCGAATCCAAAAATGAAGTCCATTTTGAAATATAAAATATATATAATTTCAAAAATTAGGTATTACTATTCATAACGGCTAGTTTGATCGGTTGTGGTGTGTGTTAAAACTCGAAGTTCCGTACAACACACGCTACTGTATTATTCAAGGGAAAGCGTACCGTGGAAGCTTGGGATGTATCATTTTAAATTTTTTGACGTCCCCATTTAGTCAAAAAGTTTAAAATATTGTATTTAAAAAGGTTTCACAATTAAAAGTTGATAAAAGTGCAATACTGAAAATGAATTTGTTCTTACATTATGTCTAAGAAAGTTATAATATGGATTCTAAAATTATAAGGATTATATAAAGTTTAAAATTTAGTTAACACTATTAATAACCTCTTTTGAACGGCTTGTTTGGTAAGTCATGGTGCGATTAAACTTGGTGTTGTGTGTAGTGAAAGTTATTGAATTATTTTAAAGAAATAACACACTATAAAATATTGGGGTGTTACATTCTCCCCTCTTTCAATAAATTGCGTCCACGCAATTTGAAATTGTTCTTCGAAAATAAAAGGTTGAAAATAGATAATATATTTGTGGGAAAACCCACATCGGAAAATGAATTAATGAGGCCTCTATTTAAAATAAAGAGTGGAAAGTATGAAGATTACCGAAAATAACACATATTAGAGTTCCATGTAGGAAATTATGGATATGGAAGAAAAATCTAACCATCATTTATCTGATGGAGAGTGGTAGAGAACATGGATATGAAAAGGCCAACAATCCCAAAGCCATAAATTAGTGATGATTTAAGGTACCATCTAGGACAACATTTCTGTTCTAACTTCCTTTTCTTAATGTTGAGGAATTTATTTATGAGATTGGATAAGATCATAAGGAGATATACTTACTTTATAATTAGAGTTTTATCCATTAATAAATTTCTACCATAAACTCATCTTTCACTCTAAAAGATAATAGAACGTAAAAAAAATTTCTATTTATACTATTCGTACAGGGTTCCAAAATAAATAAATTTATAATTCATCTACCAGATCTTTAAAAAACTATATTATTTAATCTAGGACATCTCGTGGGCCAGTGGTAGGTGATACACCCTTGTCGCCCTTCGGTTGTGGGTTCAAGTCTCGCAGCCTTGCCGGACGCGACGGGTTGCTGCCCGACCTGCGGGTTGTCCTTTTATGGTAATCCAAAATAATCCAAACTAGAACTATCCAAAATACTTCTTTCCAAACTCACATTCCAACATTTATAAGGAAGTTAAGCATAATGTGGATCCTTTTTACCCCGTAATAGCATATGAATACCTTCATCATGTATTCTTTTAATACACTGAAACATCCTGAATTACCATATTCCTTATTGATTACATTCATGTTCCCTTATTCCATATAGAATGCTGGATATACTTCATTAATCCAAAAATGTTTTAAACCCCAACAATGATGGAATATACAAATCATTAACCAGTTCCAAGGTAGTCAAGAATATCCAATATAATTTATCCAAAACAATCATGTATTATTCAAAAATCACTACCTCAGTATCAGAACTATATTATGGTTTATCATTCTCTCAACCATATATTTTTAAAAAATTTATCCTGCTATTGAGTCACTTTTCTTTGTTCCACACAATCTCAAGTCCTTAATGAAATAGTACTGCAGTACAATCCTTATATACTCCATAATTATTATAACAAGTACATTGTTGATACAACACTCAATTGACATAATCAACATAAGAACTCTAATCATTCCTCTTCATCTGTGGTAGTATCATAACTTGATTATTATCCAATAACATCATTTGTGGCATAGTCTGATGACTGGGACATAGGTTCGCGTAGTGTCCAAACTCCTTGAAAATGAAGCATTGTACATTTGAAACCATTTTCTTACCCTTGCAGTCACATACTTTGTGCCCTTTTCCTCCACACTTATAACAAACTCCCATTCCTTTCAGGCAAGTTTCAGGGTGTTTCTTTCCACAGTTACCACATATGGGAAAATTATTCTTTTCCCTCTTCCCTTTATCCATCTTTCTCTCTTCCATCCTTTTCTTCTCTTGCTTCCCTTCAAAGCCATAGGACTCAGTAAACTCATTACTTATCTTATCAACACATGATATTATTTCTTCATATGTTGATAATAAATCGGAGACTATTTCCCTTATTAATTCTAGCTTAAGACCATGAAAGATATGATCCTTCCTTCACTTTGTAACATGTGCATTGCTAGAGTTCTCATTCCTTCTACTGGGCGCCATTTCTAAACAATGGCATACATTAGATTAGTTTATGAATAACAATACCTAATCCCAAACTTGTAAAACACATAACATAAATTAAATAGTTTATGGATATAATCCATAATCATAAAAATGTCTCCTTTGAGGAAGTATATACTCATAAACCCCTCATAATGATTTTTATGGAAAATGAGAGTTATCCTATGCATATCCCCCGGGAGTGTCGTAACCAAGAGTGCAACAAGGCCCGTTGTCGTGCACCAGTTCCCGTTCAAGTCTAGCTCAAAGCGGTGTTTTTGGGTTTTACCCCTAGGTACATCTGTGCCAGAGCCGCCTCTACCTGCTCGTATCCAGACAGGGATGTATTTCTCGGAAAACTCACAAAATCTCTACAATACCAAAATTATAGGAAGTTCTTATATACTAATCCTCAAAGTTCATCATAGGTCTACGTGCTCTAATCAGAGTTTATCTAAATCTAGCTTCCAAGGATTGTACTAAACTTCCTCTAATACCAACTGTAACGCCCCGACCCCAGTTACCCAGAGTCGGTGCATTATTACATAACATTGGTATGATCACAAGAAAGATCAAATCTCGAAAGATCGATTGGTTTAGTAGTCTTGGAAACACTAGATATATTCATAAGTCAAACATTACATAATAAAATGAAAAACTACTAAAACAACATATTGTCTCCATAATCCACACTCATATCCCAACATAATATCCTTGCAGGTCATTCATAATTTACTTCTTCAATTCCTGGGAAAAATAAAACATAGAAAAGGGGTGAGCTGAAATGCCCAGTAAGGATAACAATATAGCGGAAACATTCATAAACAAGAATAAACATTTAAGGCAATGTATAACTAAAACAAAAGCCTTTTAAACTTGAACTTTTAACATAGTATGGCATAAATAAAATGAGATAACGCCATTTACTTATTCACAGGGTTATTCTACTAATCGAATAATCACATGCAAAATCAATAACCACTTTCATAATGATGGAATGCATAATGCTAAACTTTAATTTCTTTTCAAGGCCTCGTCCCAAGACCTTGGGGATAACTGTAACCGGAACCCAACCCGGAGTGCCTCTAATAACCGGACACCAACCCGGAGTGCCTCTAATAACCGGACACCAACCCGGAGTTCCTCTAATAACCGGAGACCAAACCGGAGGGCTTACTTTTACCAGTCCCTAACCTGGAGGGCTTACTTTTACCAGTCCCCAACCTGGAGGGCTTACTTTAACTAGTCCCCAACCCGGAGGGCTTACTTTAACCAGTCCCCAACCTGGAACATACTTGTCCAACACATTCATATGAAGTAAAGGTTGAAATATAACATAAACATTATTATTGGAACTAGCATACGAAATGTCAATACTTTACTCATAAACCATGAATGCTATATAAATGACACATCTACAGTCAAACATATCACAAAACTTCATTACAATATGGAAGTTTTATATCATAATAAATCAACTTCAAATAATCTTAAAATCCATCAAATGATGTTGACATAGATGAAAATGTTTTTTTTTAAAAAAATTATTGAGAGAAATATCCCTTTTTCATGAAAACATTTTAATGTTACACAATTTAGAAAGTAAGGCATTTAAATACATTTTTGAATCAAAGTGTCCCATACCACTTTGAAACTTTTGAATGGAATTAACACTTTTAAAACATTCATTTTCATATAAATAAATCCTTACAAACCATTTTGAAAACATTGACATAAATGAGAATGATTTAGAAGAATAAATATTTAAAAAATTTAAAATGATGTTTTAGTAAAATTTCCCTTAGAAAGAATCCCTTTGAAAACTCTTTTATGAAATATGGACATGGATAGTAAATATGTCCCTGTAGATACTTACGTAAAAACAACATCGGATATTAAAGAGATTGTGAAGTAAACCCTTATCAATTTGGTGACTTATGGAACATACAACCCATGAAAGAGGTATCATACAATGAAAATGTAAATACACATAAGGTAAAGTGTATTACACAACGAATACAATTATGGGCAGTACATACACCACACAAAATATAATAGTGGAAATATGGCATGAATCTCACGGAAATAAAGAGTGAGATGAAAACCCCTTACCACGTTAATCAACTGAGTCGTATGGACAAAATTTAATAACCACCAAATTATTTACAGAATAATCATGAATATAAAGATAATCATGATAATATATATCAAATTCCAGTACACAATACACCACTTTCAATAATTTAGTGGCGAATAATGGAAATCTCACGGAATTGAATGTGAGATAAGAAAATCCCTTACCACGTTAATCAACTGAGTCGTATGGCCAAAAGTTAATAACCACCAAATTATTTACAAAATAAAATGAATATAAAGATAATCATGATAATATATATATATCAAATTCCAGTACACAATACACCACTCTCAATAATTTAGTGGCGAATAATGGAAATCTCACGGAATTGAATGTGAGATAAGAAAATCCCTTACCTTGTAATTTTCCTTGGTTGGGGTAGGTTAACCTCCTGTATAATGGTGAAATAATTGTTATTAAATTATACAAGAATCATATACATTAATATGATGTCATATATGATCATTTAATATTGATTTGATAATAATATCTTAGTATTATCGTTGTTTCGGGTGTTAACTTACTTGTTTTCTTTTATATGTTTTGTTACGTAAGACATGTTTGTAAAGGATAGGTTGTATATTATTCATATCCAGAATGATATCACGTCCTTAAAAATCATTTTTAAATCATCAAATGATAATTATACTTTAATGGTTACGATGGCGAATGAATCTCATTGGGTTCGTGGAGACGGTAGTCCGTACGTACGCACGAGCGACAATATCATTATTTTGATATTAAAATAATATATAAATGGATGGTATATTATATATACAGAATCATTAACATGTTATATTTATTATTTACATGAGTTACACATCATTATTATACCCATCCGAATAATAATATATTGAATAACAATTACACCACGACGTGGAGACGGTAAGCCGTACGTACGCACGTACGGTGACATGTTATTCAAAGGGTGGATAGAATACTGAATATGGTTGTACCATATTTATAATAACATCACAGTATATGTGAGATACTGGAGTTATTATTTTAGAATGCTAAGAACAAATAAAGAATAAGTGGAAGAAGAAAGGAACTTGAAAAGGGGTGGTGAAAACATTACCTCTTCTTCGGGTTCTTCCTTTTGATTTGATCAAAAGGGATCCTTAGGTTGGCTTTCTGATCAAACTAAGGCCTCTATGTTTTAGTGAGGGATGTTGGTAGAGTATTTGGGCAGAGTTTGGCCGAACAAAAAGGCTTTGAAGGTGTGATGAAATGAGAAGGAGGAGTGCCCTTTTATAAGAGGGGTGAAGGGCACCTTTGGAAAAGCTAGAAACATTATTTTATAATAAATTCATATTCGGTTTATAATGGCTCCAAAGTTTACTATTAAAAGGTTAAGGTGGGGATGGGTCGAAAACAACTCATCCAATAGAATTTAGACAGGTTTGGGTACTTATATTATCCTTATCTTTAAGTATTAACTCTAAGTTAATTAGTTTCACTTTTACAATGTCTCTTTGTATTTTTATATAATATGGTTAATAAACTTACTATATACATCCAAGCGACCCCCAAGTGGTCCATTAATGATGAACCAATCATGATATAAGTCTCTTGTTTGAGCCTTAGATTTTTACGAATTTAATATCAATTAATAATATAATATTTGTTTTAAGAACTCTTTTATGTCAATTTTGACACTATTCAATAGTTGATTTTTGTGAAACTCATAACAGATTGATTACTTCAAACTAAGTCAATTAAATCAATCCTAATATATCATATTATCCTAGAAAATTAGTTTAATTCATTAAAAGTTTCATATTATATTTATTTGGGTATTTATAATATCAATTATTTTAATTTTTCACTATTATAGTAATTACTGCATCATAATTGTGTCATAAATAAAATAAATTATTTAATGTCTAAAAATTATAAATAAAATATCATTATGTAGGAAATCTTTTTATCTTTCTAATTAATATTTATAATCTCAAATCCAACATATATAACCCTACGTAACAATTGTTTTGCTAAAAGATATATGCTGGTGTCATTTTTGTATTCATTTTAACTTAATTAAAATAAAGTGTCATTATCACTTAAAAGTGGATCCATGGGGTCCCAAAATCGACCCAAAGATGCCTATGGTCGAAAATATATCAACCAATAAGGCTAGGACACGTTTTAGGGTAATTTAGTATTATTATAATATTATTTTTTAACCCTTATTTACCGAATTTACCCTTAACCATGGTAAATAAAATATTTACCGCAGTAATTATTCAAAATGTCTAAAAATAAAAGTTACCTATTTACACAATTTGAACATCCTGATTCAAAATATGGAATCCATTTTCCTAAATTCAAAACAAAGAAGTGTCCGAAATTAATTTAAAATTAATTCCCGCTGTCAAAACAAAAAGCGTGTTTTTAAGAGATAATAACTATCAAAAGATTGACACTTGTTTATGTTCGGTTTAATTGTAAAATTATGTCCAATGACCAAAATTATATTAGATTGTAAAAATATATTCTAAATATACTTTAAAACCACTCAAATTCATAATTTATCACTATTAATTATTTTGATTAAAAAAGTTGTTTTTAATTAAAATTTAGTAATTTTCACTATTCATCAAAATATTAATGTTATCCGAAAAATACCAAAATTTCACCTTTGGCTAAATTCGATATTCCGAATCCAAAAATGAAGTCCATTTTGAAATATAAAATATATATAATTTCAAAAATTAGGTATTACTATTCATAACGGCTAGTTTGATCGGTTGTGGTGTGTGTTAAAACTCGAAGTTGCGTACAACACACACTACTGTATTATTCAGAGGAAAGCATACCGTGGAAGCTTGGGATGTTTCATTTTAAATTTTTTGACGTCCCCATTTAGTCAAAATGTTTAAAATATTGTATTTAAAAAGGTTTCAAAATTAAAAGTTGATAAAAGTGCAATACTGAAAATGAATTTGTTCTTACATTATGTCTAAGAAAGTTATAATATGGATTCTAAAATTATAAGGATTATATAAAGTTTAAAATTTAGTTAACACTATTCATAACCTCTTTTGAATGGCTTGTTTGGTAAGTCATGGTGCGATTAAACTTGGTGTTGTGTGTAGTGAAAGTTATTGAATTATTTTGAAGAAATAACACACTATAAAATATTGGGGTGTTACACCACTATTCAAATTCTACCCCTTCTATAACTGTGTATGCAGTAGATACTTGTGGCAGAGCCCTTCAATGGGATCAACAAGAACATGCAAATTCTTCCACAAATATCAGATTCAGTCCTGGCACAATTATTCTGGAGGATCGGTTAGAGGATCCACCTTCTTACTCTCAGCAAGTAAATAGACCTATTCGGTCTAATATCCCAAATCCAGGAGTATTTCCAACTCCTACCCCAATACGAGATGCGTCTACTTCTAAAAAATAAACTTTAAGGCACCTGCAAAACCACATGTTACTATTGGGAGACACAATCCTTTGGATCAAAAATATGATGTCTTAATGAATTTTTCCCAAGTACCATCCATGTTATCAATTCTGGATGCCTTTAATCTATACAAGGATAATCTGGAGGCACTCATTGAGGATTTTTCAAGTCCTCAGGAGTTCGAAACTGATATTTCTGCGGCTGAAGTCTATCATGTAGAGAATAATATTGCATAATTCCATGCAGTGATATCTTTTACAGATGAAGATGAGGATGATGTTGTAGATGGACATATTAGACCTTTGTATTTATCTGTAAAGGTCAATGGTGTGGACATCCGAAGAGATTTAATTTATAATTGTTCAGGATTCAACCACATCCCCATTCATACATTTCATCTATTGGTCCTCACCAAATCTCATTTATCTCCTTCTACTTTGATGTTGCAAGGATATTATAAAAATGAACAAGAACCACTGGGCAAGATTACACTCAGAATTCAGTTTGGAGACCTTGTATCCAATTCAAATTTCATGGTTTTTGATCACGATACAGCCTTCAATGTTTTTCTTGGAAGACCTTGGCTACATCATCATGCAGCTATCCCTTCATCATACCATCAATGCCTCAAATATTGTTTCAATGGTCAAATTGGGACATTGTATGGTGATAAGGCCCCATTCGAAACATGTGAGTCTCAATATATTGAGGATGAATTATATCACGTGGAAGGGAAGGAGAAATCCAAGACAAAGGAGGTCAACAAAATTAATGCTTCATATAGTTTGGAAATGATTCCAGTAAACGCATTCACACATGTTAGTATGGATTATGTTTTTCTAGTCAGTAAAATTGACATGATAGACCCAAATCCAATTACTCTTATGGAAACTTCCTTAATTTCAATTATGAAAATCAAGCCAAATAGCATGGGAGAATGTGGTGATTCACCAAGAAATGATGAAGGCTCAAATGGAGATGTCTTCATTCCATCCGTTGAAATCCAGCAAGTCTATACTTCATCAACCAAGCCAGAATAATTTATAGCTATGTTAGAGGTGAAAGATGATGTTCATTCTCAATCCAGCATCTCCTCTTTATTACCCAAGGAATACCCTTCATCATCAATAGGGCCAGAAATGGAAGCTTCTTCCTCAAGATGTTCAAATTTTAACATCTCTCCTAATCATGGAAATTATGCTTCATCATCTACAATTCAAGTAGAAGCAGAAAAGATAACATGTGTTGAAGAAGAAGAGGAAGATCTCAGGGATGCTCTTCCAGATTTTGAAGAGGGTATCTCCACTACGGTGGATGAACTTAGAGAAATAAATCTAGGTACAAAAGAAGATCCACACCCCATATTAATTAGTGCGGCCATGACTCTTGAAGAGAACGAAATGAATATTTTATTTTTAAAGAAAAATTGAGATATATTTTCTTGTAATTATATAGAAATTCCAGGGCTTTATCCTGATGTTGCTACTTATCATTGGGGTTTGTCAAAAGAACATTGAGGATTTAAGCATGCCACAAGAAGAACACATCCAACTTATGCTTCCAAAATTGATGCTGAAGTGGATAAGATTATCAAAGATAACTTCATCAGAGAAGTTCAATATCCCAAGTGGTTGGATAATATTGTCCCTATGAAATATAAGAATGGAATCATTAGAGTTTTCATTGATTTCAGAGATCTTAATCGGCATTGTCCCAACGATGATTTTCCATTTCCGATTACAGAACTCTTGATTGATGCAACAGCTCGATATGAAGCACATTCCTTCATGGATGAATATTTTGGATATAATCAAATTTGAATGGCTATAGAAGACGAATAATCTACAGCTTTCAAATCCCCTTAGGGTGTGTTCTGCTATCGGGTAATGCTTTTTGGTCTAGAGAATGTAGGCACAACATATCAACGTGCCATGAACCGTATCATTAAACCCTTTTTAGGGAATTTTTTTGAATGTTATGTGGACGATTTGGTGGTTAAATCGAAACAACTTTCTAATCACTTGGTTGTTTTGGATGTCATATTCCACATACATCGACAACACAACTTGAAGATGAACCCCTTGAAATGTGCTTTTGGGGTAACCTCAAGAAAATTTCTCGGATTTGTTGTATGCCATCGTGGTATAGAATTTGATCCTAAGAGAAAAAGGTCAATCCTTGGTATGTCACCTCCTCGAAATTTGAAACAATTGAGAGGATTTCAAGGACACTTATCCTATATTCATCATTTCATCACCAATCTGGCAGGCAAAAGTTTACCCTTCACCAAATTGATGAAGAAGGTAGTCACCTACCAGTGGACTGAAGAATGTCAAGAAGCATTTGATATTCTGAAGAAATATCTCTTTATTCCACCAGTATTAATGCCAAATATTGAAGGAATACCATTTATCCTATATGTGATAGCTTTAAAGTGATCATTGGGTGCCTTCCTTGCCCAGAAGAATGATTCTAGGAATGGAAACATCCTTTACTATCTCAGTCGGACTATGATTGAAGCAGAAACCCGATATTCAAGTATTAAAAAGTTCTTCCTGGCATTAATATGTGTAGTTAAAATGTTGATACACTACCTGCAACATCATGAGGTCCAATTGTTATCTCGCAATAACCCGCTCAAATTCATCATTAGACGTCCAATGCTTACAGGACGTCTGGCAAGGTGGGAAGTTATTTTGCAGCAATTTGATATCCAGTATGTGTCTCAAAAGGAAATAAAAGGCCAATATCTAGTTGATTTCCTTGATGAACAACCTTCAATGGAAGATACATCTTTAGATATTGAACTTCTTGATGAAGAAATCTTTACTATTCAAGATAAGCATCAAACATGGTAAATTTACTTTGATTGTGCTTTTAGAAGTCCAACAGGGATGAAAATGGAAGATGCTAAATTCAACAAGGTTGGGTTAGGAATTGTGCTTATTTCCCCAGAAAAGGTAGTGTTACCCTATTCCTTATCATTGTTGGTATGAGGGACAAATAATGATGCAAAATACCAAGCTCTCGTCACAAGATTGGAGTTAGCACTTCAGGCACAAGTGAATCACTTAAAAGTGAAAGGTGATTCAGACCTGATAATCAAACAAGTTAATGGAGATTATAAAATTAGAAAAATAAGATTTAATCCCTTAATATTATTACGTCAGAGAGTTAATGGTCTAGTTTCCTTCGGAACCGACATTTTCTCATGTTCCGCGATCACAAAATGCTCAAGATGATGAATTGGCTAATATAGCCACAGCTCTGGCAGATCCAAATTGGGACGAGACAATCATCAGTACTGCCAACCATCGTATAATTTCACCTTATGTTCAAGCCAGAACAACGGAAATATATGAAATTAGACCCATTCCGGAACCATATGGTCATACTATATGATGGATGACACCTATTAGGGAATACCTTCAATATGGATAACTTCCACCTGATAGAGTCGAGAAAGAGAAAATCTAGCGATGTGTGGTCAATTTTACACTTTATGATAGCCTAGATAACCTAGAGAAAATTCTATACAAAAGTGGTTTTGATGGAATTCTCCTCAGATGCATTGACAGTGAAGAGACAATGGCTGTCATAAAGAAGTGCATTTAAGAGTCTGTAGTGCCCATCAGTCTGGACATAAACTATCTGATCAAATTCGAAGGCTTGGATACTTTTGTCCTTCAATAATACAAGACTGTCTTTATTTCCCAAAGTATTTTAATTTTTTACAAGTACATGCCATCTTCATTCATCATGCCCCAAAGTTGCTTCATACAGCTAAATACTGGTGGACATTGGTCACATGTGGAATGGATGTAGTAGGATCTTATCCTTCAGCTACATCTAAGCAGTTTAAGTACATTCTTTCTGCTATTGACTTCTTTTCCAAATGGGTAGAGGCATTACCTATCAAAGAAGTCAGTTCTAAAAGCATTGTTAGCTTCATCAGGTCTAACATCATTACCATATTTGGTTTCCGTCACACCATATTGACGAACAATGGAACCTACATCTGTTCATCCGAGGTAAGGAATTTGTATCAAGAATACAAAATCAAATACAACCATTCCTCTCGGTATCATGCAGAGGGGACAATGGCCAAATAGAAGCCTTCAACAAGACTCTTTAAAATGTATTTCAAAAGATGGTGGATAAAGATAAGAAATCATGGCCAGATAAACTATTTCATGCTTTATGGTCTTATCGGACCACCACCCGCACTGCAACGCGATTAACTCCATATTCATCGGTATATGGAACAAAAGAAGTCTTGCCCATTTAGGATAAATTACCCTCACTCAGGGTAGCCATTTTTTATCAGTCATCTATAGATGAACAATCTCAAAAGTGACTGGATGAATTGGAATGATTAGATAATAAAGGATTGTGCACCCTGCACCACTTAGATGTCTATCAAAATCGAATAGCACGAGCTTTAAACAAAAAAGTTCATCTTCGTTCATTCAATCAGGGAGAATTGGTATTGGTTCTTAGAACTCCAATGATACTAGGTAAGAAACCTCCCAAGTTGGAGGCAAAATGGGAAGGACCTTATTCAATACATAAGGTCTACTCCAATGGAGCTTATTCATTAATCACAATGGATGGATAACTCATTATGACTCCAACCAATTCAAGATTCTTGAAGAAGTATTTTGTATAACACAAATACATCACTGGTCCATGCATATAACCTTAAACTATTTGCACCATCATCCAACATGATGTTAAACTGTGTTGTCCTTGCTGCAAGACTTTAAAATACATATTCCCTTACGTCCAACATGACGTTAAAGTGTGACGTCCAAGCAACATGATGCTAAACTGTACATAATTCTCTTATGTCCAGCAGGATGTTAAATTTCATAACCATCGTCCTTGCTATATGACGTTAAACTGTTAACCTCTTCATCCCATATGACGTTAAACTATGAGAATGTCCCTAAATTTCCAACATGATGTTAAACTGTGTCCCTAATGTCCTCACTACAAGGCATTAAACTGCATATTCCCCCTTACGTCCAGCAAGACGTTAAACTACATAATTGCTGGTCCATGAATATGACCTTAAACTATTCGCACCATCATCCAACATGACGTTAAACTATATTGTCCTTTCTATGGTCCATGAATATGACCTTAAACTATTTTCACGTACGTCCAACACTACGTTATATAATTTCATGCTCCCTATATGACATTAAACTATATTGCCCTTGTTTTTTCCTTACTGCATGACATTAAACTGTACAATCCCCCTTTCATCCAATATGACGTTAAACTATATTGTCCCCATCATCTTAGCTACAGGAAGCTAAACTATACAACACCCTTATTGTCCAACATGACACAAAACAGTGTTCACACCCAACATGATGTTAAACTGTGTCCCTATATTTGTCCTACATGATGTTAAATTTTACTGTTCATTCATCCTACATGGTGTAAAACTGAAAAAAGTCTATTAATATGTCTTATATGATGTTAAACTATATTTTTCCCTGCTACATGACACTAAACTATGAAGAACCAATAGTCCTCTATGAAAGACTTTAAACTGCATAGTCCCTTCATATGTCATACATGACATTAAACTTTGAATTATTAAGGTTGTTTCTACCTCTGGTTTCTCACACTGAGTATAAATCACGTGAGCTTAGAGTAAACTTAAACCATAACACCCTCTCTAAGCCACTAACCATGCATAAGTCCCAACATGATTTGTTTTGGGTCATTGTCCTCAAGAACAAATTGATCACCAATTCATTCTCCAATCGAACTATGTGGACTTTGATCCTTGGGTTCTAGGGTGGGTACGTAGGAAACCTTCTGATGTTCAAGCCCAAAAACAATCTCTTTACACCAGTTTACCTCCATCTCATATGATTTTGATCTATGAAGCAGCCCCAGAACCAATATTTTTTACATTGGTTCCCCATCGTCCTTACTATATGACGTTAAACTATTCGCACTTTTTGTCCTGTAAAACAATACACTACAACATTCTTTGAAACCCTCACCTGAGAGGGAATAATTATTTACATTGATCTAAAAACATGTTATATTCCAAAGACTACGTGCATACATGTCAATTCCTGAACCTTTAATCTTGCGGCAAACCATTATTGCACTAAAGTCCCCTTTCACCCTTCACTTGTACGAACCAAATCTGTAAAGAGGTTATTTCAAGAACTACGTGTGGCTTGATTCCCATCCTTATGGAATACGTAGGAACATTCGAGCATCCCTAGAATCTATCCCCAAGTCTTTGGGCCTAACCCCAAATTTCACTTTTAGTCCCTTGGCCGAAAAGTCCCCCTATGAAAACAAGAATGTGGTATGAAAACCCTGGTCTTCATTAACATCAGGTTTATAAAACACAGAATGTGTATTACTTATTATGGTCCAAGATCTATGAGCCTAAACTAATATATCCTAAACTCTCATCCCACATGATGTTAAACTTTATTTCAAGAACTATGTTTGGCATGATTCCCATCCTTATGGGACACGTAGTGAAGTCCAGCACCTCAATTCAGGACCCAGCCACAACATGATTATGGTTAGCATTAGTCTGTGAATTTCTTTCATACATTGGGAAATACTCATTTTTCATGTGTCATACTCCTAACCTTAAATACTTCTAGATCACTATAACCCTTTTCTTGACTTCTATTCACAAAATTTCTGATATCTGAGAGTTCTTTTGCCTATCTATTTAGCATGTTCCCATAGGTGGCATTGAATAAATAGTCTACAAAATAGACCTTTCAGCCAAAAGATGATATTATTTGACTATAAATCCAATATCCTTAGGTGGCCCTTCATAATTCAACCCCCTAATGGGTTTTCAAATAGTGTTAACTTCATTTTTGGGAGAAAACCCACTTTTTTTCCTTATTGGTCTTAATGAAAATATGTAGGGATCTGCAAAAATAGACATCCTTAACATATTTACCCCATAATCTTTTCATGATCTTAATGTATTCAACTCTATGGTTTATATTTCCCTTCGCTACGTTTGGGTCAGACCTTCGCAGGAGTGACATTCATCCAATTCATTGATAATCTTGATTGGAAATATCATCTCTATATTCAAGTACCTCTTTCCATACAAAAAGACTTTGTGCTTTAGAAATTTTTAATCTCCTTAAACATCCACTGGCTTTTTAGCAGTAGAAAAGTAAATTTCATATAATTCTTTTTCCTAACTATATAGCACATGACCTTAGGCGTTCTTACAAAAGTAGTATACATAAAGGACCTGTCAGCCAAAAGATACTATTATTTGACTATGAAGCCAATGCCCTTAAGTGGCCCTTTGTAATTCAACCCCCTAACGGGTTTGTTAAATAGTGGTAACTTCATTCTTGGGAAATACTTCTTCTAATACCTTTTAGCCATTTTTCATATCATTCCTTAGATTCAAAATTTCTTAAGTCATAAATTACATTTTTCTCCATACATGAATATGGTAATATTTTTTCAGATAAATTATAAAGTAATTGAGTCAATTATAATCTATTCGGTCAAAGCTATTTCGACCTTGAACATTAGATTTTTCATGCTCGACTTGAATGACATTAAACTACCCATAAAAGACAAGGGGACTTTGAACAAAAGTCATGTCCCATGTCACTAAACATATACATTGTATGATTTAAGTAATATTGAGAAATTAAAAATATTCAAAGATTGTAGGGTTATTTTTGAAATCCTAGAAAAAAATAAAACTATGATTACTAGGCCCATTGGCGTAGGCAAAAAATTAAAGTAGGTATAAAAATAAGGCATGTGAAAATGATTGAAGATGATAGTGTTTTTAATTTGATCCACAAGAGTTAGAAGGATATCCAAAAATTGGATTCTCTTCCCTTTTCCAAGAATTACAAGAGGCTATCAACATGTATCTTCATTTGATTTACAGAATACCGAACTTCATCAGCAGCCACCTGGAATTCATTTATTCATTTGGATACAATAAGAGACACAAGGATACCGTCTATTCTTGGAACAATTGTAAAAGAATGTTCTTGAGTTTGGTTTTAGAAAAGTTTCTACTAATTGAATTGTGACTCTGTTTCTATCCAAGAGACATGGAAGATGGATACATGGATTTGAGAATGGAGCATTGGAAGTAAAGATCAATTTTGTCAGGGTACACTTTTTAAATATTGTTTCTAATGTCATGATGTTCTCCTCTCCATCAACTGGCAGAGGAAAACATATTATCCCATGGTTTTCCATTTTCATATCTGCAAAGAAATGGCATGGAGGAAAAATTTGAAATTTTGCATCATTTTTGTTGCTCTTAAGGCACAACATAATCAAAATAGAGGAGTAGCAGTGCGGATGCATCTTGTACATATAGTTTTTTGCATCTGGAAAGTTGACTCGTTGCAGATGACCATGCCCATACAGAGGCAAGTAGATGCTCTATGGGAAATTTATATGATACTTCTTCAAGTATTTGGACAAATCTAGGAGATTATTGTCACATAACTCATAGTAATTATATCCAAAAACATTCATCATGTCATCAATCCGCTTTCTAGCCAGTTCATCAACCATTACAATTCATCTAGGAGCCATCAAATATGCATAAAGGTTAAATAATTTACTCTTATGTGAGATTATTTTTCATAAAATTTGTGATAAAAAGTGAAAAATGGTTACGTAATTAAGGCTCAGAGGTAAAATGTTGGCGTGAAACTATAACTGTGTCACATAGGTTTTTGGCATGCATGTATCACCGCACAACTCAAAATACCTCTACAGCAGTGCGACACAAACAGAAGCAATGATACCATGGAAATCAGCAACATGCGCGACGAGGACAACTTTTAGGAGAGAGCTAAAAAGTTTGAAATCTGGTTGTTTTTCATGAGAATGGAATGCCTATTTATAGGCCAGACCGCACCCCAACGCTCCAAAGCCTGTGTGCCTCTCACCTGTGCGCCCCTATTTGCGCGCTCAAAACCTGCGCACTGCAATTCCAGGGTTTTTTTATTTTACCTCAGAGTCACATCCTCCTTCCTTTTGGATCCATCTATGAGGGGGGAGTTTTGTTGACGCTCCTTTCCATCACAGAGCCTAATGAATGAACAGTGCAATTAGTAGTACACAAAGTGATTCATCCTTTAAAGAAACATAACAAATCGAAAAAGGCATGAACAAGGACTGCTTTCAACATGGGCCGCGCAAGTTCTATTATGGTCGCACAGGTATACATGTGCGCCACATTTTGGGTGCGCAGGTGACCTGTGTTCCCTATTTGATTTTCGCCTAGGGTATTCATTAGCCAATAAATACCCCTTGGGGACCCCCATTTCGACGACAAAAAACCCCGAAACTCGGATTTCAGCTCTCAGTTCCCTAGTCTCTTTTTGAAGTCTTTCGAACACTTACAAGTTAATTTCTTACCTATAAAAGAATATCTAAAGAGAGGGAACAAGGACAAAGTGTTGAAATTCATCAACACCTGCGCGCCTAACTGTACATCCCTTAAGGGAAATGGTCACACTTGTGCACCGCCTTATCCCTTCAACAGAACCTGCGTGCCAACCTTTTGGAAGCCCTTAGGGATAATACTAAATGATTGAGCAAGGCCTCACTCGTGTATTACCCTATGGGTTGACTGACCCGCAAGTACCCAAGTGTCGCACAGGTATACCTGTGCAACAAGGACCTGCACACCCAAACATGACCTGCACGACCACCTTTTTTTGGGTGTCCCTCTTGTCTATTCATCTCTTTTCATCAAAATCACATATCCTCTTAATGATTTATCCTTGATAATCGTCTTCAAAGACATTTATGGCATGATTCCTTTGTTGGATTCTTTATCTGAAAGGAATTCTGTGGAACATCTCTCAAAACCTAGTGATTTTCATATCTTCATGTCACTAAGGTGAGAGATTTCATTCATTCAACCTCATCTTTTAAGATGAGAATATCTTTAACTTGGGCCTCCTTTTCAGGAGTAAACCCTAGTCATAGCCTCCTAACCTAGGCTGCCTTTTCAGGAGTAATCCCCTATCATAATTTCATATCCTGGGCCTCCTTTTCAAGAGTAATCCCCATACCAAGTTCCCCAATTTGGGCATCCTCTTTAGGAGTAATCCCCAAGTTCCAAAATATGGGCATCCTCCTTAAGAGTAAGCCCCAAATCCAAAATTACTTTATCATGGGCCTCCTTCGTAAGATTATGCCCCTGTTCTCAAGTTCCTTTAACATGGACCTCCTTCTTAGGAAGAATCCCCAGTCATAATTTCTCTTAACCAGTCTTAACTTATTTTGATTTGGGCTTCCTTCTTAGGAATAAAACCCAATCAAAAGTCCCCTCAAAATTTGGCAATCTTTCTTAGGGGTAAGCCCAATGTTAAAGTATCCAAATCTCCATAAAGCACATATACATTTATGGACCTTGTTCTCGGGCTTCTTCTCTAATGTAAGTCCTGATCATTATCTATTTGGGCAATCATACATATATAAGCCCCATATCATTCCTTCTGACCGCTTATTTCATGGCACAAGTTGCCAAGTTTACTGATACCTCTTGTTTCTTACACCGAGAATGAATTTAGTGAGCTTAGAGTGTAAAAGTAACCACGAAATATCTCTTTGGGTCATTAATCATACGTAAGCCCCACAATTCTCAACCGAACTACGTGGACTTTGATCTCTACCTTAAATGTAGTGTACATAGGAAGCCATTCTGAGGTTCAATCCCATCACCCATTAATTCTCATCTGTACCATATAATGTTAAACTATAACTTAATTCCCAAACTATGTGGGTTCTGATTCATTTTCAAACAACGATACGTAGGTAGACTATCTGCGGGTACGATCTCAACTCTGAAATACTCTATGTCCTTCTGAACGACAATAAACTTCAAGTGCCCCGCTGAGTGGATTTAAAACTAGTATGGTTAACATAATGTCCAGGAGATATTTATATAATGTGTTGAAAGATAACATTTACTAAGAATCTATAACAAATATAGATGATTTTCTACCGATGAAGAACCTCAAATACATATAAAAGATTCTAGAAATATCATACATATCAATCATTGATTGTCAGATCTTAAAGAAAGATCATTTTCATACTTGGTAGTGTAATAATGATTAAAAAACATAACTTAAATCTATAAAGATAGTCCCAGAGTAGAAAATAATTCCTCCCAAAAATTTGTGATGAGTCTGACCTCCCATTCTCTCCAACAATGCAAATTCTTAAGCCTCATCGGTCCACAACTAATGAGCACCTGCATTTGTAAAGTAGGTCCAAATGGATATAGAATCATTGGATGTTTCAGGTTCTACAAACAAACCTGTTAGAAACCGAGTGGAATGTTTGAACATTAAGAAAACAAGGTCATACCCATTTCTAGAGGTAACAGATGGTAAAAAAGATAAATGGGTAAATTTTATGATTTGTTAAATGTGTTAAATTGGATAGTATATAGGAATTGTTGAATATATTAAATGGATTATCATATAGAAATTATTGAATATGATAAATGGGTTATGTCATAAAATGAAAAATGGGTTAAATGGGATAGGCTATGTAAATTATAATATTATTAATGGGTTAAAGCATAAGGGTGTTTTTTGTCCTAAATGAAATATGAAATGGAAATGTTACTTGTTTTGGATTTTGTTTGGTTTGTGATATGGTATATGCCATAAATGAAAAAATAGTCATGTACACATGTCTTCGTCATTGTGGGGTATATGACATTAGGATATACACACATGAGTCGGGTTATAATGAGGCTCTAAAGCCCATCCCATAATGTACAAGTAGAGATGGAGACTGAGGGTCTATACATATAACAGATGAATTTGATGGAACTAACTATACCAAGGCTCCAAAGTAAGTGTGATGTATTTGATTATGAGTAACTAAACCTATAGAAATAGGGACATTGATTTATTCCCCTCATGCATGATAAGTTAATAGATTATGTTATTTTGTAAATAATGTAATTGACCCATAGAACATGTGATGAATCCTTTTTGGTATAGGATGTGCATGGATTGGATTCCAGACTTAGAGTTAGGATTTGTTTTGGGGGGTCATTTTTTGGTCCTGGTTTTGGGTTTCCCTTTCACTCATGACACCATTAGTAAAAAATTACATGTTTAATATTATATTTTTTCATTGTACCTATAAATACACAACTTTTAATATTACATAATATAGTAAATACCTTTAGAAGTCACTTATTACATTCTCAAATATCTTTTTGATTAAGAGTTTTAGATAATTAGGTCATTATTATTACATATCCACCCAAAAGTATAAAAAGTGGGTACTACTAAAAAAATATCCATTACTTCCATAATGCAAAATTCTTTAATAAATAACATGAAATATATTCAGTAAAAGTCTTCAAAACATTCATCTTGGTTTCTCCTTTTCTCTTACCCATCCTTAAATACAATAAAAAATTGTTTTAAAACATGGGATGGGAAAAAAATAATCTGTAAGGAATATGAAAATATAGAGAGAAACTATTAGTACATGAATACATATAATCATATGAAATAATTTTCATAAACACATTCTTCTCACCCAGTATGTATTACAATGTTACTTTATGAAAACATGAAATTTCCATAAGACATCAAAAACATAAATAAACTATTTAGGTATATTGGGGTAATAAATTACTTAATATTGTAACAATATTAGATACCATATGAATCTTAACCATCATGGATAACTTATAATATAACCCTCACAACAACATTATAATGTAACCCTCATGGATACATGATGGTGTAACCATCGTAGTTACACTAGGAGTGACCATATGACCGACCTCTTATATAAACATACCCAATGCATTGGTGGGAGATATAGGTCCCACACTTCATGATGAAAAATTCCTAAGAACCATAAAATAATCATTATATATGAATACTAGTATAAAAACATTCCCTTCAATTTTCTAAAATTCAAAATTTAATAGAGGATTTTTAATGAAAAGTCCTTTAGAAATACCATATCATTGAAGCAATAATTGATCATATGATAGGATGCTATATTTTCCCTCTAAATACACATAATAAAACAAAATATATTGAATATTAAATTTTATAATAGTGTTAGATAAAAACATTATTGAACTACAATTTTAACTCAAAGAATGGAAATTTGGATAAGAATTCTCGTTCCTCAAAAATTTCTTACATAAAATCTTATTAAAACACAAGTATAATTATTAATAAAGTGTTATTAATATTTTATAGAAACATAATCATTTTTATAACACCATATAAGATTATTTTATAACATTATTACTCCAATTTATTTAAAATATTGTTTTTTGTATCCATTTTTTCATACGTGTTCTTTACATGGTTTCCATTATCAGTTTGTAATTTGTTTTCTAGTTGAATGGAATTAATATGTTCTAAAAATATGTAATTATTAAAAAAAATCATTTTTAGATATAATTATGATTCGTTCAACAAAACATTAATTATATTCGTTTAGATCATTTTGGAAGTTCATCAAAAATCACAAAATATGATCATTATATACTTTAAAATTATTTAAATATTTTAATTAAAGAACAAAGAAGAGGCTATATAATGATCTTTAAAATTTATTTTAACCACTAATATGTTCTCATGATCATCCCTAAAGGTGTAAATAGAAGATGAGAACATGACATCCATGATGTTAGTAAATCAACATATCACAGATGATGTTTTTATTTTAAGAATAAGGGGGAGAGGAGAAGAAGTATGTTGATTAATTTTTCCCTAAACATAATAAAATTAGTGTATATATATGATAATAGATCTATGATTACTCTTGTAAAATTTTAGGTGATGATAGAATAACAAAATAAAATAATTAAAAATAAAATACAAGAAAATCAAAGAAGATTTTTACCTCTCGTATTATCCTCATGGAGAACCTCTTTAAGGACTTTGGTTTTGGCCATCTCAAGAGAGAAGATGGTCTTGGATATGGAGAAAATTATTTAGGAGAATATTGGGAATCAATTTGAGAATGATCAAATCTTTATAAGTGTGATTAGAATAGGGTGTGAGGGGTGTATTTATAATGGAGGGGGGGGGGTTCTATTATTTTCATAATTAATTTATTAATTTACACAAGACAAGAAATAATGTTATTTCATGTGAATAGATAAATTAATTAGTTCATGTGTGTTCTAACCAATGGTTCCTAACTTAATAGAACATTATACAAGACTAAATAATTCATGAATTTAGATTATTTTGAAAATTATACCATTTCAATATTTACCAAACATTCATGTATTTGTGAAAAAATACCAAAAAATCACCCCAAACATTTTTCAATGCGTATATTTTAAAAATTAACTCCATTTTTTTAAAATAATTTTCTAAATATGGAAATTTAATATTTAATTAACTATATAATTTATTCAAAAATTATATGTTTTAAAAATATAACTATTTTATAACACTTTTAAAAATTAATTAAGGTCTCATAAAATTAACGTATAATCATAAGAAAACCAAATAACAATTTATAAATATATTTTATGAAAATATATTTTTATTTTATATCACTCTATTAATTAATAAATTGTAAATAAAAATGCATGTGTCAAAACAAATTCCAACACTTAATATATAATGTTTTAAAAAATTAATTAATTTATCAATTATATAAATATATCTTGTTTAAACTTATAATATGGATGAGTATTATTTATAATTTACTAGTGAGGTTACTGTTATATTGAAAACATTATTATACCTAATGTTCATGCAACTATTCCAAAGGATAAGTTACTTTCCATCAGAATAAATTCTTTAATTCTTATAAATACAACTTATATTATTATAAATATATAATGAATTTGAGTACATAATTACAGAAGGAAAATAAATTATATTATATTTACCAAGTTTGATACATACTCCCCTCCTTTAATAAAATTTTGACCTAACATTTTTTATCTACTTATTAAATAAGAGAGGGTACTTTTCCATTATTTATTTTTTAGATTCCCAGGTTGATTCTTTGCCTATGTGGTTTCTCCACAAAACCATAACATGATGAATTATCTTATTCAAAACTCTTTCACCCTAAAATAAAAAATCTGAATAGGTTTCTCTTCAAAATATTGGTTCTCTTCTAGAGGAAATACTTCTTGTCTCAAAACCTGAGATAAATTTGGAACACATTTTCTCATCAGTGAAACATGGAAAACATTATATACCTAATATAAATTCAGACAAAAAGAAACATGGTAAGTGACTGGTCCAACTCTCTCCAATATTTCATATGGTCTAATTATCCATGGACTTATCTTTCCTTTATTACCAAAATGTATAACACATTTCTATGGTATGATTCTCAGAAAAACTTGATAACCTACCTCAAAAGAAAAGTATTTTCTCATGTAATATACGTATATCTTATGCCTGCTTTGACCTATCCTCATGTGTTACTGAATCATCTACACATTCATAGATACATCCAATAATAATTTTTGTCCCATCAACCACATTTCCCATACATCATCCTGAAATCCTAGTGTTCGACACCACTTCCAATATATTTCCTCAAAGGTGCCATATATAAACTGGAATAAAAAAATTTATTATAAGAAAACTCAAGTAAAGAAATATATTGATACCAAATTTCCTAGTAATTCATTGAAAAATATCAAATCATATCCCCCAATATCTAAATTGTTCTCTCGGTCTGTCTATCATATTAAGGATGAAAAAAAGTGTTGGAATTTAATTTTGTTCCCAATTACATCATAAGGACATTCAAAAATATAGAAGTGAACATGGGATCTTGGCCATATACAATGGAAAGAGGAAATACATATAACATGAAAATATCATTGAGAAATGATTAATAAAACTGGTCCAAATAAATAATTCCTAGAATTTATAGGAAATGTGCATATTTAGTTAGTCTGTCAACATTAAACCAAATTGAATTGTTACATAGAAAAGTCTTTGTTAGTCCCTCCACAATGTATGTAGTTAAATTTTTACATTTCCAATCTCTCACATTCAAATGATGTTGTATCCCATTTTGTAATTTCCAATCTATTTTAACCTAATGACATGTAAAATATTTCATTGAAAAATATGCAATATCATTTTTAATTCCATCACACTTGAAATACACTCGAAGGTATCTATACATCATTTTTCTCCTAGGATGAACTGAAAATAAACAACTATGAGATTCACATAATAATTATTTCTGTAGTTGTGAATCAAAATTCACACATAATATCCTTAAAAATTGTAAAACATAATCATTATCAATATTAAATTCTATAAAATTACCATTTTTACAAATTCAACCTTTTTTGTAACTCATGATCATCATTATATGCCTTCTTAATTATATCTAAGATAGATTACCACAATAACACTAAACAAAAAAGTGATGAATTTTATGTACTAATCCAACTAAAAATTCATCAAATCAACAATCATGAGATCATGTTCTAAACGTAATTTGGTTAATGAAGAATGATGTTTTGACATAAGTAAGCCACAACATTTTTTATTTTCTCAGTAGATAATTGTTCACACAATCATACCAATTTATAATTTCATGCCATCTTCTTTGTGTGATGTTTAATTCCTTCTATGCAAATATATAATTTATAATTTTATGGACAGTATAAAACTCACATTTGGATTTATATAAATGATTCCTCCAAATTTTAAAATAAAAAACCATAGATTATTATTCCATATCATGTGTGGTATAATTTAACTCATGAGTTTTTAGTTACAACTTACACATCTTTAATCTGAAAAGTTCTCTATTTTTCAACAATATGTAGAAGATAACTTTCATTTACATATTTTAACAATTTCCAATTTTCCTAACATGTTATAAATTTTATATGTTAATTCTTGTTGGCAAATTGATACTCTATAAAAGAAATATTTATCTCTATAATCAAACTTATCATTTTAATCACAAATCCAATCCATAAATAGATTTATATAAAACTCTACTGTGAGAAAAACTACATGGTTTGTTTGTAATGTGTTTCAACAGAAAATAATAGAAATATTCTTATAATGAGTTTTTCCTATAATATTTCCCCTGGTGCATTAAAAAAAATTTGGTCTCATTTCATGAGGTGAAAATTCCAATTTATTATAAAATTTATAAGAAAAAAAAGGAATGTGTAGACCAATTATTAAACAAGACATTAAAAAACTGGTGTAAACAAACAATGTACCTGATACCACTACATTGGATTGCCCAAGATCAGTTAAAGTGGTATTAAAGGATCCCACTTCACACTTATGCATATAATCTAGATTATTTCCATCATTTAAATCTTTCATTGGGCTAGTATTTTAATAATGACCAATCCCACCACATTTAGGACACTTTATATCTTTGTTATTAGAATTAGTTTTAAGATCATTTTTATTACATATTCAGCTAATATTTCCACTCTTACAACACCAATAACACTTCCCATTTTTTATGTCATTCCCCAGGGTTCTTTTTACCAAACTTTTCATAGACTGGAAACTGTAATTTCCTAACTTTAGATTTCTTTTATTGATTATTACTCATCACTTTCCATATACATCTATTTTTCTTCTTTATTTAAAATTACACATATTCTTCATCAAACACCATTTCAACCCTCTAAAAACAGAAGAAAAATATTATCATAACTTTTTAATTATTGGTAGGTAAATGAAATTCATTATCTAGTCTTTAATATTGATTACAAAATGATTTATTTTGCTATCAAGATCTCAAATATGATTTGCATCATACCTATCAAATCAAGAGATGTTTTCTGCACACACGTCCACTAAATCCCCATGTTTTCCAACTAATTAAATTAATTTCTTTCACACCCAATGTCTAACCACTATATGAAAAATTTCTATCACATAAAATATTCTTAAATTCATCCCATTATTTGGCATCAGTCTCCTTGCTATCCATGATATTCTTTACCATGGAACACAACTTGCCTTCTTTACCATCAAAATTATAAATGTAACGACTGAAAATTTGATTATCCAAATACCCCATGAAATAAAATATATTTTCATTGAATTTAATGAATTTTTTAGTCTCCACTGGGTTTGAAGATACATTGAAATCAATAGGGTGTTGCCTCATAAAATGTTCAACTATCATCGTGTTCTTTTGTGGTAACTCTGGTTGTTTTTTTGAATGGATTCTAACACAATTTAATTCCTAATTTAGTTTATCCATTACTATAAAAAAACTTTTCTATTCCAATCCATACAATTCCTAGTTGAATATTCATAAAGATGTCATCCTCTCTATTCCTTCCTATATCATCTTTCCTATTTATTCTGATGAAGACCATTCAGACCACACATATCATAGATAAAGAAACATGGTAATATTTAAATTCTAATTCATTTTAGTATAGAAGTTTGCTGAAAATAATTTATGGAATTGTATTAACATCATCCTAACCCTAACGTTCTCTACACTATGGATTTGAAACCAATTATAAGAACCCATTCATAAAAACTAACTAATATAGTAAATTAATTAAGGATTCACTTATTACAATCCCAATGATATTTTTGGTTTATAGTTTTAGATAATTTGGACATTATTCATACATATCAACCCTCAAGCATAAAAAGTGGTTACTACAAAAATAGTAACGATTTATTCCATAATATAAATGTTTTTCATAAATAACATGATAAACTATTCATCAAATGTTTTAAAACATCCATCTTGGAATCTCTTTATCTCTTACCAAACCATAAACACTCTGAAAAAAATTATAAAACTAGATATGAGAAAAAAATATCATTAAGGGATATAAAAAATAAAGAATGAAATCATTATTTCATGAGTAATTATTAAAAAAGGAAATCATTATCATAAATACATACTTCTCCCCTAGTAAGTATCAAATATTACCTTTTTTAAAATGTGGTATCTCAATAAAACATTAAAAACATAAATGAACCATTTACAAATATTATGGAATTATTTAATTAATATTGAAACCTTCATGGCTACCATATGATTTGTAATCATCACATCTACCTTACAATGTAACCCTCATGGCTACATTATAATGTAACCGTCATTGTTACCTTATGATGTAACCATCACAGGTACACATAATGTAACTATATGTTCAACATTGAACATAAAAATACCCAGTGCATTGGAGGGAGATATATGTCCCATTCTTAATTATAAATAAATCTCATAAACCCTATAATAATCAGATAGTATAAATATAAGCATAAAAACATTCCTTGAATTTTGTAGAAATTGAAATTTAAAAGATGATTTTTAAATAAATGTCCTATAAAAATAGCATATCATTGCTGTAAGAATAGAAAAAATTAAAGGAATATGAATAGTAACTATAAATAAACAATATAATAAAATAATATAATCAATGAAAATTTTGAAAATAATCTTAACATGACAAAATCATTGATGTATAAGGTTAACCCAAAGAATAGAAATTGGGTTTTGAATTCCTTTACCTTGGGATTTTCTTACTTAAATTGTGTTTAAACCACATATATAATATTTGAAAGAGTTTTATTAATATTTTAATGATACATATTAATTTTTATAACCCCTTATATAATCATTTTATTACATTATTAAACTCATTAATTAAAAATATTTGGTTATATGCATTGTCTCGGGGGTGTTTTTCCAGTGTCAGTTTGTAATTGGGTTTCCTATCGAATGTAAGTGAAACTATAGAATTGGAATGAAAATATATCAATATGTTTCCTAAATATAAAATTATTCAATAAGAAATTTTTCAGATATTATTATTAATCATGAGATATAATAGTAATAATATTCATTTAGATCATTTTGGCGGTTCTTCGATTATCACTAAAAAGATTCTTTTTATAATTTGATATTATGTATATATGTTAATTACATAAAATAAATGATTTTATATCATAAATATTACAATATTTTTCCAACATTAAAATGGTTTTATGACCATGATTGATGGAAGAAATTAAAATTGAGGAGACATCATCAATGAGGTCTATAAATCAGCACATGACAAATGATGTTTTTATTTTTTGAATAAGATAGAGATGAGAAAAAGTATGATGATTATATTTTCCATATAAATTATAACATTAAAATATATATAATATAATATCGTTTTCATTTTTCATAGACAAGGATAGGTTAAGGGAGTATAAGAAAATAAAGTAATTTAAAAAATAAAATAGAATGGGAGAGGATTTTTAACTAATGAGTAATCATTTTTCAAGAACCTATTTACGATCATTGTTTTTGGCCTTTGGTGGGACCATCAGGTCATGGATGTTGGGAAGAGGTTTAGTAATTATATTGGCTAGATATTGGACAAGTCGTGAATATTGAGTGTACCCTTTCTTGGATTTGGTTATCAACACATGTTGATTTATTTGATATTATATGATTTATTTCATATTTAATGATATTTGGATTACTTTTATAAAGAAGGTATAGTCCCCCCATTTGATTTATTAGAACCTCACCACTAGTCGGATGTCTTTAGTGTATATAGAGGTGTGTTTGAGGTCATGTGGTGACCAGGCATTGAGCACCAGATTAGTGGATACTAATTTGGAGATTCTAAATATGGAAATATTTAATTTTCATCGAAAATATAATAGATATAAATTTTAACGAATATATATAATAAATTTAATAAATTGAAAAAGTTTTTGGATAAAAACAAAGTAACATCCTCCCCATTCGTATAATCATGGGATTTTCTTTAGTAATTGTATCCCTCTGTCTCTCCTATGAGAGGTTACCTTATTGCTTGGGGTATTGGTTTGAATAATTCCCCATACCTTTATATCAAAATAACTAGGTAACAATTCTTTATTTATTAAAATTTTATTCATGATATCTATAACCTCTTTATCCACATGTAATATAGATTCATGCTAGTATTAAGTAGGTATATGGGTGTTTTATTCCATAATTATCACAGATTGGAAATCCCATATCCCTATTTCTCTTCATTGATTCATTTATTTTTTAATAGTGAAAAAAAATTCATATTTTCTTTATTTACCTTGAAGATATAATATCTAGAAAAAAATTTCTCTTTTTTTATGTTAGTTGATATTATATCATTATTTGATGAAATGTTTTGATAAAAAAAAATTCCTTCATAGAATCAAATTAATATAATCAATAAAATGATCAATCAGGGTTTCTAGATTATATAATAATTCTAAAAAACATGGATAATCATATAATGTTATCTAAATACTTAGGAACCCATTATGGATCCTTCTAATTTAAAGTGAGTAACTTCCTTGAAATTTTACAAGGTTTCTCTTGGAGAATGTATTTTTAGAATAAGATAACATCAAAATATTTTTATTAAATAATTTATAATTAAGTGACTACTTTATTATTATAGAGAAATGACCACTGTTGATCAATATCTACCTTTATAAAATACACTATAAGAACCACTTATTCCCATTAATTACCACCCATGTCCATAAATTATCTTGTTGAGAGAAAAATTATTTTTTAGATACTACTGGATTATTACTAAAACTAAAATATTGAGTCCTATGACGGGTAAAGCGATTAGAAATAAGTGAATAATGATATGGAAAAAGACATTTCTCAATATGGTCAATCTTATTCATCATAACGTGATTCGTATTCCCTTATATGGCCATTATCTACTTACCTCTAACACCATATCTATTCTCTTTCTTTGTAGGGAAATACATATTTTGATTATGGGTGTTTATTCACTTCCTTCCAATATAAGTCATCTCAATAAAAATCACTCATTGATTAATTTTATAATAATAATGAATATTGATCGGTTAATTAAAAATTCATATAATGTTTAATTTTATCAAATACCATATAGATTATAATAATTATCATGATAGTTATGTTTATTTATAATATACATCCAAAGGGCACTACTAAACTTACTCTAATACAAACATTAATGGCCTAGACCTTAATAACAAAGGGATTATGTTTAATAAGTTAAATTATTACATGATAAATGGGATGGAACCACACAAGATCAATTAGTTTAGAAGTCATGGAAAATTAAATAGAAACATTATACCAATTTTATATTAGAAATATAAAATCATAGCATAAGAATCATTATTTCACCCTTGATATCATTCAAAATGTTCTTACTCCTAACCTAAGGAATTATAAAAATGGAGATCTTAGATTATTTATAAGGGTTATATAAAGGGGAATATATCATTATTAAATAGTTCATAATCAATATGGGGGTGTGGATAATAAAAAAAATCATTTTTAATATGATACATGGGTTTTACTTATATACATGGATAATATAAAGAAAGAAAAACGTGAATAATTGAAAATAAATTTTTAATAGAGTAATAACCTAAATCTGGATATTATTTAATATAAAATCATGGAATATTTCAAGATATGCTGAATATTATCATTAATGCCTCAACTAATACATTCATAAAAAATGGGATGTTATACAACCATATACCATCTAATATGAAATTACTTCTATTTTATATCATGAGACCATTAAATGTGTTGAGGGGATATCTTTAAATAGGATCCATCCACTACTTTCACATCTTATTCATTCGTCATATATTGAATGGTCAATATAATTCATTATCAAAATTCCATTGTACCAAGAATTTATCCATATTAAATCGGGATTATGAAATACTTTCCCCATTAATGCATTAATATTCTTAATGAGTTTTCATCAATGGATACCTTATATAGAAATCATATATAGCTGAAACATCCTCAATGTATTAGAATGTATTCCCAATTATAAAGTAATTCTCTCTATAATTGTGAGAGTGTTTTTACAAATATTTTACTAATAGTGAGATCCATCGTTTTCCTGTGATTATTTTCCACCTCATTATTTGGGGGGTGGGATTTCTACAATACTTCAATGTGCATTTATTTTACATTTTTCACTTTTTTTATATCACAATTATCTTTTCCCTAAAGGAATGATCATGTTTTATTTGAACAAGTTTTTGTAGAGAATGGTACTAGCCTGGTTTTATTTACTGTTTTTCTAATTTATAATTCAAATTAATTTGAGTATTCTCATTGATTCAAAATTTTGTTTACCATTTACATGAATAAAATAGTTATTATTACTATTAAGTATTCCATTATAAAATAGATAAAGTTCTATATTTATGGAATATCATGATGGTGGTGAAATACAAGATCCAAATGAAATCAATAGAGATGAATTTCTGTTGTGGATAATTTTCAGGCAAGAGGTCTTGCAAAAGTATAATTTCCAAATAGTGATTTTTGGAATATTATTGGCCGTGAACGTGGAAAAATCTAATAACCTAGATTGAGATTTTATTACTAATATTCAGTATTATTTGGGAGAAGAGGTCTTGTAATGTATTTCCCAGAAAAAGACAAAAATGAGATTTGGGATACTTTGATGAATCTTTATGAGTCCAAGACACATAAAAAATTCGTAAAGGTAAAATTAAAAACTCATAAAATAATAGATTCAAAATTTATGAAAACCCATATAATCACATTTATTACCCTATTCGTTCATCTTACAGGATTTGGTGAAAAAAATTATTCTAAATTTCTAGAGATTCTAATTTTTGTTTTCATCAAATTCGTATTATTATTATAATTGAAAATTCTCCAATAATACCATAATGGATATGTTTATCTTCAATAATAATCTATTTAGGGATTTAAAATATGAGTTTTGGTGTAATAAAATATGACAAACAAAAATGTATACAAAAAATGAATACATTTTAAAGCGATAAAGTATGAACGGTGGAATTTGGTCATAGAGGGAGCCAAAATCAAATTTGTTTAAAATCATGGAGAATGAAAATGAGCATTACATGTTATGATTATTAAAATAAGGGGAATGTAGAGTTGAACTATTTTAATATAAAAATTGGATTAAAGAATTTTCAATAAAAATTTTCATTTAATTATATAAATGGTAATATACTAGTAATTAAATCAGCAGTGACAACAAAAGGAAGACAACATCTCAACGATTCATTGATAATTGCCTCGATAGAAATAAAAAAAATGATGTCAAGATGGGAAAAGTTTAATCAGTATAAACTTGTACTCTATATAAATAAGTGTGTTAGGAGTGATCATTTTTATACAATAATTTGATCCATATTATCAAACTAATGATGGATGATAGTATAGATTGATCCCTCAAATGAGTACAAAATGTTAATTGTTAGAATAAGAACATATTACCTTTGGGGAAATTTCATGAAATTGAGTGCAATATACACAAAATAAATGGAGTCATGAATATTTTAATGATTGAACTTTTTGTTATGAAGCTAGAGAAGATCTAAACCTACATTTATGGTCTTATGGGTGATTATTACAATGATTAAGATGTATTTGTCTCATCAAAAACCTTTAAAAATGAAGAAAATGACCTTATGAAATCAAAATATTATCCCTTATGCGAAAATAATATCAAACATGTTTTGGTAAAAAAATGTTTATTTATTGTAATAAAAATGTATCCTTGAGGTCTAGGGAGGATTTTATTTTAATAAAAAACACTTTAATAATTTTTTAAAAATAATATTGAAGTGAAAGGAGGTCTTAAATATGATATATTATTATGTTTGATAGTAATTAATTATATCATTTAGAGTAGGAAGGTACTATGAATCATTCATTTAAATTTTTTAGGATATTTTTTATTATCCTAATCAGTAGGAAGGTATACATGCTTGAATCATTTAGAACATTAAATGAAGAAAATGATATTTAATATGAAAAAAATTTAAGTGTTTGAGGACTAAATACTGAGTACAATACACATGAATAGATTTACATTTTTTTGGTGGGAATTAGTCAATATATAATTTATAATGGAATAAAGTCCTTACAAGATTGGTGTGGTATTTTGGATGAATAAAACCATATTATATAGGATAAGGGCACTTTTTAGGACTATAGGAGTTTGCAAGACATTCTAGGTTGAATAATTGTAGAACACCATTACTGTGATTAACCAAAATCATTCAATGTATGTTTATTTGAAAATAACAATAGATATATTGAATGTTAATACCTCTACATATTCCATATTAAATACTTTTAAAAATACTTTATATTATATATTTACAAACCATGAAAGATGAAATTTGGATTTGAGACCCAGGAGATGTATCTTTTTGAGATATATTGATAGTGTGAGGGGGTATTGTTTGTGGGAATCCAATTCCCACAAACAAATCATCAACAATGACCATATTATTATAGAATAAAATGGGAAACTGATGACTGGTGGATATATAAATAAATAATATATTGAAAGAACAACGTTTCAAGTGAAATATAAATCAATGTTTGAACATGTTTACTCTTAGTCATTACCACAACATAATCGTTAATTATCAGTAGATTCTAGACAAAATTGGTCAACTTAGGGGAAATAATAACCAATATGAAACTCAAAAATTTATATTAAATGCAATATTATTTTCATCTTATTGAAATAGGATGAAGATAGATAATTGTTTATGGATAAAAATAGGATCCCATTCATATCCTCATTGGTTGAAGAATGTAGGAGGGAATTCAAGATATATATAAGGTCAAGATATGGGAACATGTTTCATTACCTCATGGAAGGATATCAATTATTAAAATATTGTTGATTAACATCTAGGGTGATAGAATAGATTACGTGCCAAAATTTCATTCAATCCTGTTTCTTAGTGGATATGATTATGAAAATGGTATTGATTTCAAATATATAATTTCTCATATTTTTCGACTGATGACAATTCAAATAGTTCTATAAATGTGTGTTATATAATTTTTACATTAACAGAAACTGAATTTAAAGATATATTTTCTCCATGATTATCTTGATGAATAAATATCTACGCTCCAACTGGAATGTTTTTTAGAAGAGTGAAAAGGGAACAATGTTTTTTGCCTGAAACTATTCTTGTACGGTATCAGGAAGGAACCAAGGTGTTGGTATAAGGTATTTTATTCCTATGTCACAATCCATGGTTAAATGATACATGATTTATATCATTATTCATATTTTAAGGGTTCTCACTGTAATAACATTATCACTATACTATTTTATGTTCATCATTTATTTTCTTCATGCTAAAAAATGACCAAATTAATAGTATTAAGTAATAGTTTGATATGGAATTTTATTAGATGGAATTGGGGCTCTGAAACAAGATTCTATGGTTGGAAAATTACTATGATATAAATATTTTCAATATTTGGAAATCATAAAATTGTTACATGTTGAATGTCTTGAAACATTTTATCATTCCATATTATAAGACAATATCTACCCATATTCATAATAATTTAATGTTATCCTCAATGATGTGTCCTAGATGTGAAGAAGAATTGATAGATATGTCTCAAGTATCAGATGAATCAATAGTAGGGAGTATAATTTTTACTATGTTTTTTAATAGAGAAAAAAATAACTTTTTGTGAGAGTAGATATTAATTACATGGGAAATCAAGGATGAGATAATTGGAAGATAGAATAGAGTCTAATGAGGAGTCATGGAGAACACATATTTTGAATTATGTTATAGAGGATTAGATTAAACTATCCAAGGACCTGTTGATTCATATTTAGAATGTGATTTTAATAAGTATAAATTCTATAAAGATAATCTGTTATATCTTTTAAGACGAAATGTGAAATATAATTCAAAGTTATAGTTTAGTGGAACATTTTACATGATTGAGGAAGAATACATGGAAACTACATAGGATTGTAAAGATTCATTTCAATGAGAAGGTTTTTAGATGATCTTTAGCACAAACAAGAGTGTATTATATTACTTTTTTATCTTCAAAGTTACTTTCACAATTTATTGACTCCATATTTTCATTCCATGATGAAGCACATTTGTGTACAGTATAGCTTTTTTTAATATGTGGTTGATTTTGAACTATGGACTCATTGAAAATTATTACAAATAATATCTAGAAGATTTCCAAATAAATGTGAATGGATATGATCAGTTATTAAGGTATAGAAATTTTATTATCTTTGAAAATAGATGGAAAACATGATTGATGGATTAAATGTGTGAGTGGTGATTTCATTAGTTCCCAATCAAATATCCCAGAGGATGATATGCTGGAAATAGTTATAAATGGATGTCACTACATTTATTTGTCAAAAGGGGAATGTTTAGATGGGTTGAGGTAGGTGGACAACCACAATAACCAATAGTGAATAAAGGGAACAGGAGGGGGTGTTCATGCTTATAAAATGCAGTTTTTTCCATCTATTTACATTATCAACTCCACAATCATCAATTCTTCTGGTTATGGTATTAGTTTTGGGAGGTATTTTGATAGGTATTTTTCCACATAATGGAGAAATAATGAATATGAGGATATTTTTCTTATAATAGGGATATGGTGTCTATACCCACATTTTACCAATGTGAGATTCCTTCCTTTCCTAGTAGTTTTCTCGCCTATTTTTTGGGGGTTTTTTACATTAGATTTGTTCCAATTTCTGTCAAAAAAATACAATATTTATATCTTTTAATTATCATCACACTGAAGGACCCATCATTTTTCATCTCAACATGTTTATTCTCAATAATGAGTCTATGTATATTTGATGGTTTACAATGATTGATTATTTGATACGATGATATCAAATCATTTGTTTCATAATGAATTAAATGATGCAAATTGACCATAATTAATTATAATAACAAAAAAAAATAGTAGGATTACAACATTATTTGTTTTCTGAATCTTTTACAGGTTAATCTATTTTGTATTTAGGTCTCACCTATCGAGTTGTTGATTTTTTTTTAATTTCATTACTCTTTCCCGAAAAAGTATTATAGAAAACCATATACTGGGTATTTATTTATTCCTATAGGAATATATTTTAGAATGCGATATCATGTATGATATTCTTTTATTTTTAAATAACTCATACGCATCCTCTTGGTTTAAATATTACAAGGCCATGATTTACTATTTTTATTCAAACAAGATTGTATCCCATATTTCTTATATAGCCTACAAACATAGAATCAATTTCTCATACCCTTTGACATTATTTATATACTTATTTGAAATTTAGTCTTATGTATCACATTATATGAATTATTCATATGCAACTAGTTGAATCAAAAAAAACAATTACATGTCCACTATTATATTTTTATTTAGAAAAATTTACATATAAACAAAAAAACTAAATTTTAATAAAAATTCATTATATATAAAAATTCATTAATCATAACACAATATAATTATTTTTTAATTCAAACAACATATATTTAATTAAATAAACTCAAATAAATTTCATAATTCTTTCTTTCAATAATCCCACCCAATAAAATCTTTTTTAAATTTTAATTCAATAACAAAAATAATTTAATCGACAAAAATATTTCAAACAAAAATATTTTAAGTTACATATACCAAAAACATTCAAGTAATTATTCAGCTATTATTTAAGAAAATTAAAATCCATAACCATAAATAATTTTAAATAAAAAAAATATTTTTATCATTATAAATATCTTATTAAAACTATATTTGAACACAGAATGTAAAAATATGGAAATTTGAAAAATGAAAACACATTGTTAGAATAGAAATTTCTTCAAATTATATAATTATGATTATAAAAAATTATATATAATATATCTATATAAAATTCCCCCACACATAGTTTATTTCTTGTCCATAAGAAATAATTGTTTCAAGAAACAATTTAATTCTCAAAATTAATAATTTTAACCCATTAAATTATCTGTAATTAAATAGATAATATTTCTAAATGAATTAAATCATCATAAATTTGTTATCACAATCTCAAAATAACACATTGGGTAAAATTATTGTTTCTAGTTTTAAAAATAATGGTCAAATTTTAAATTTTATAATGTAATTGAGTGATCATCCTTCATACAATTAATTGATCCTCTAAAATTATATATTTCACCATGGAAAGAACAACTCAATAATTATCCAATAATAACCCACATAGATTATTAGTTAAATAAATCCCAAATAATCATAAAGGATTAATCGGTTATAATAATAAATTAAAACTCAGTATAAATAATGAAACTAATACAACTACTTCAAAAAACATATTTGAACAATCGATTAAGAGTTTAATTTTGTAAAAACTATAATATATAATATAATTATTTAATTCCATTTTATAATTTTCTATAAAAACAAAAATAATTGTATGCTCTTATAAATTTTCACTAGTAATTTATTTTATAGTGTAAAATATATAATATTTTACTTTATTAACATTTGGGAGAATATAAAATGTCTAACCACATTTATGAACAAAAACAATCTTCAATTTTTATAAATTTGTCACTCAACTATAGATGTAAACTAACACATTCCAAAATTAAATTTGAAAAAAAAATCAATTTAAAATATTCATGTAATCCATAAAATATAGTTTAACTCATATAAATAACCTTTCCATATATATTAAATAAAATATTTTCGACAACAATGAATCCCATATTGAATGAAATATATAAAACTTATATTTGAAAAATATTTTACAATTATATAATCCCTATAATGTTCAAGGGTTACACAAAAATTAAAAATAAAATTGTTTACCATAAATTCTAACATCAAAATAAACTACAATTTTGTAAACTTTTTTTTTCTGAAGGTATAAAAAAATATTTAGTTATATCTATAAAATAACTTTTATGACACCCATTAAACATGAAAAAATTACCAAAAATTATTCCCCATTCATTCAAAACAAATATTTAAACAACATGGTCAATATTAAACATATTTTAATAAATTTTAATTACAAAAGTAAAATAACAAAATACTACCCTATGAGTATAGGATTATTATATTAATATTAATACAAGTAACTAACTTTACTCACCATAAAACCAAACCCAATTCATCTATAAAGAGCCAATATAGTGAAACGAATCAAAATATTATAATAATATTGTTAAAATTAAATTACTATACAACTTGTATTCATATTAAATTTCCCATTATATCTGTATGTTTCCCACCCTCACACAACTCTCATTTCGAATCGTCTTGTGAAACGATAAAATATAATAAAAAAGAATGTATATTTTTGAAGTATTTTATATATATAACTCATAACTCAAACAGATATCCTTATATATGAATAATTAGTTAACAAATTAAATCCATCCTTGATAGAAACATGATTAGGTTTATTTGATCCTTTTTAATATGTTAATCATGGAAAACATTTTTAACCACTACATATTAGTGTGAAAAAAAAAATATATGCAACCATGCTAATATATTTTATGTTCTAAAATGGACCCATATTTTGTGAATCAACATTCCATGCTTTTAATAATTTCTAAGACCAGGTCATAATGCCACATTCATAAAAAATTCCTAATATAAAAATCTTTATACTGAAATTAATTATAAATATAAAATTTTTTCCAACATTAATAAGATAATATAATCTTGTAGTTCACCATAAATCATTCTATCAAATTCCCCCCAAAACGTGTAATAACCTATGTTTATATGAATTACTTTTTTTTAGAATAAATTAGATTTATTTTATAGCTTTCATTACACTCCACACAGAGTTAATCTTGGGCTATACGCCCCACATGTTTAGCTTTTTTTACACAAAATATATATTTCTTTAAAAAATCGAGATATACTATTAATATAGCTATTTGAAGAATATAGTTATAACCAATCCATTGAACAATAATATTTGAATAAAAATAAATTTTTTTATATATAAATTACAATAGTTTTATAGATTTACAAAAATTTATAATAAAATAAATAATTTCTTTTAAGGTTTTTATAGGTTTCAAAAATAAAATTTTCTCCAAAAAATATTTCTTTTTTTCAAAATTAATAAAATTAACTGGTTAATAATTTAGAAAAATAATTTGATAAACTAAACATAATTTTAAAATAATATTCTAAAAAATATTTTTGGTTATGTTTGTTGGATTTTTATGAAATGTTACATTTTATAGTGAATAGTTAAAATACTAAAAATTAATTGAAGACATCAATTCCATTTAATTTTTTTATAAATATGATTTATATTTAAAATTTTTGTTAAATTAAATTATTTATGTTATAAATTTATTAATCTAATTTGGTTCATTGGAGTCATTTTCATATTGAATTTTGATATTTAATCATGGTAAACATTACGAATATTTCTTTATTAAAACCCTATTTTTCATCGCATTTATGTGATAAATCTTTAAAAAAGAATCGATAATTCTATGAAATGAATTATAAAAAATAGATTCCATATTTATAATCATAAATATTTATATTATAAAATAACTAGAAATAAATTTTTTTTGCATAATGATGACTAAATTTAGATAATATTATTTGCTACAGATAATGTAAAAAATGGGTTTATCTATGTTTAAACATGAAGGATAATGAATAAAAATGACTCAAGACTAGTCCAAGACACATTAACTGGTTGTTTTTAGACCTTATCACTTCTATTCATGACAATGGACTATTATTTCAAACTTGTGACATTAAACAAATGGTGGAATTCCTTCATCCAAAATATTAAAAGTGTGTCACTCACATAACTTATAAATTTGCACCCAGTCTCCTCTCATATTCAAAACATCAAAGCCTTTTATTTTCATAAATACCTTCCCAAATAAGTGAAGAACCTCGATATAATAATACATTAAGACAAATTTTGGACATAAATATAACCTAGAAATTAATTTGGGGACATCCATAGAAGGATAATTGAAGAAGGGGTAATGTTCAGGCGGGATCATTTTTTTCTTCCTCCACCTTCTTGAATTATTATTATAATACGATGATATAATAACCTTAGATCATTAATGTAATTATATATTTCTTATGTTATAGGAATTTCCAAAAAAAATCTTTAGGTATATTAAATGGGTTAAGAAATCATCAGTTCTGTGATTGTCGGACAACCACATCGTGAATTGGTCTCATTCATTTTCCCTTATAACCTATCATGGAAGAAAATAATAACATATTTATTATTTATAAATAATATTTCATATATTATGGGACATATGGGATTATTATTTTACACAAACCAGCATGTTTTACATTTTATTGGAAAACGATAATGTCACTATTGTCTATGAAATACTACCTCATCATGAAGTATTGTGTTTCATTCACACAGTAAATAGAAACCAGAAAGGAGGGTTTTAAAAAAAAATATTTGATATTGTGAAGACCAGTAAATTTCAAGGAAATTTTTTTCATAATTTTATTTGGAATTTTACAAGAGCGCAGTATTTGACGGCACCTGATTCCGAGGCCCGGTGTGCCCGGAATCATTTTCCGAAGATTGGCTCGGGTACGTTCAGTGAACGGACGAGCGGGTTTTTCTATCTTTTGAAACGGTGCCCGGAATTGAATTCTGAGGGATCCAATGAAATCCCAGCGCCGGTGTTCGCTTAGAAATGCCTCTTCCGGAGTTGCGTTTCCTCGGGTGTGGTTTTTAATTTTCGTGCTTAATGTTGAGAAATAAAATAATTTTGTGACAACTATATTTTATTTCGCGTAAGCCACTTGGAAGCCACATGAAGCCACCTAAAGGAGGCTTGAACTGAGTTAAACCGGATAGGATACTATCCAGAAATATCCTACCCCCTTGGTAGGACATTTGTGAGGTGGGGCCCGCACGAGCCCCGCCGTTTCTTTCCACTAACAAACGCACCCACAAAAACCCGTCTTTATGAAAGTCAACTGATGCGTTTCTTAAAATCTTAACAGACCATTTAATTGGGTGGTTTATTTCGTGAATTAAATGGGTTGTTTCTTTCGTGAATTAAATGGGCAGTTTCTTCGTCGAATTAATTCAACGGATTAATTAAGTCGTTTCTTAACCATTTTTCAAATTCGTTGGCGTAATAATAAAATAAGGCCAACGCATGACCTCTGGTTATTTTCACATTGAGAAGATTTGAGAGGACCCTCGTATCTTTTTCTCCCTTGCGAAGAACACAAAGAACGCGAAGAATGCGAAGAACGCGAAGAACGCCGAACCCGGAAATCGATGACGCTTCCATCCGAGACGTTCTTCCCCGCTCCGATCTCCGATCACCAATCGTTTGAGGTGAGTGATTTCAGATTTCCTCTCAAGGTTATTCTATTTTTTGGTTTTAAACGAAACACAGATTTAATTATTTATAATTTAAATCTGTTGTTCTTGGTCCGTTGAGCTCGCCGACTCAACACCGGATTCCGCGACGACGCGACGCCTTCCCGCGATGACGCGACGATCCCCCTCTTCCGTGACGAGCTTTTCCGCGAAGAACGCCCACGCGCGACGACCAACGAGGTAGGGATTTATTATGGGAATTACCCATTTTTTTATTATTCCCGTTCATGAAACAATTTTATTTCATTAAGAATTGTTTCGGATATGCGTTCATGTGTTGAACTTAATTTCCTCCCATTGTTTATATCTAACGTGGAGGGTGCGGGCCAAACAAACACGGCCCGACGACCCTCCACCGTTCTTCATTTTGTGCGGATTTGACGGGCGATGACGGAACGTGCCACAACGGATGTTTGACGATCCCGTAGTGAAGAACGAGTCCCGGGAGGAGCAATGGTGTAGACGGGAAGAGAATCGGACCACCAGAACGATCCCGGTGGCCCGCGGAACTCGTCGGCGGTGCCCCGGCGCACCGCCGGACAGGCCGCCGCTGCTGAAGCCGCGGCGGCGGCGGCACCCGCGGACACGCGGCCGCGCGTGTCTGCTGCCTTCGGACGCGGCTTCAGTCGCGTCCCGACTCAGCGCGGCCCCACGCGGGGGGGCCGCGACACCATCAGGCCGCGGGGGCAGCGCCCCGTGGCGCCAGGCCGATCCGACCAGCCGGGCCACGCCCTGGCCGGACCGGACCGGGTCGTACCGAGTCGGGTCGACCCGGTTCGGCTGACTCCGGGGGGGGGGGGGGGGGGGGGGGGGGGGGGTCGGGCCGGGTCGGCCCGTACCCCCGTCTTCAGACGGTCTTCATTCAAACGCCCGTAACTTGAGCTACGCACCTCCAAACGACTCTCCGTCAGCGGCAACGCGATCCTTGGATCGAGATGGTCGTTTTGTTATATTGCACTCAAGGTTTCGGAATACTTTGAGTTTGGCCGGGTTGGTTAATACACGAAACCAACCGGGCCCTCGGAGCGGAAACACTCATATCTTGAGCCACGGACGTCCGATTGACGTGCCGTCAGCTTTGTTGTTTTCCTCTACGTGAGATGGATCTTTTGGCATACTTTGCCCAAGGTTTGGATGTAGGTGGAGTATGGTCGGGTTGGTTTTGCCTTAAAAACCAACCGGGCCCCTGGGACGAAAAAGCTAATAACTCTCAGACCGGGCGTCCGATTGACGCGCCGTCTGCGACGTTGAGTTCCTGTTGATGATACAGAACTTTTGGATACATCAACTTCGGACTTTGTGTCAGTTGATGTATCAGCCTCTCGGCTCGTGGAGCGGACCCTTCCGAACTAGATTGCTGTGTGCGGGAACCCTAGTGCTGGCTGCGACTGCTTCTTCGACAGCGACGACCGTGCAAAGATCCTCAGTGGACTGCGGCGACGACTGTGCAGAGATCCTCCATGGACTCCGACGACGACCGTGCAAGGATCCTCAGTGGACTGCGGTGATGACTGTGCGAGATCCTCAGTGGACTGCGACGACTTCTGCACTCAGCGATCCTGCGTGGATCAGTACTTCATGTTCTGTGTGGGCCCGGTCCTGTGTGGGCCCGATCCTGTGTGGGTCCGATCCTGTGTGGGTCAGCGCTCAGCGGTTCTGTGTGAGCCAGCGCCGATAGGTCCTGCGTGGGCCCGGTCCTGTGTGGGTCTGATCCTATGTGGGTCATTGCGGGGGTTAGTTACCTATCGATCCTTCGTGGGTCCAACGACTTAGATGGATCAGCGATCATCTTTATCATCATCCGAAAAAGTATACCTGTGTGAGCTGAATCTTGTGTTACTCTCCATTGTGGATTGTGTTGAGCTATCCTGTGTGGATTTACTGTTTACTCTCCTTTGTGGATTGTGATGAGCTATCTTGTGTGGATTTATTGTTTACTCTCCATTGTGTATTGTGTTGTTCTATCCTGTGTGGGTATACGTTTGCTTTCCTGTGTGGACTGGGTTGTGCTTTGGCTCGGACATCGGAGCCGAACGGGAATTGAAGACTTAGGTATATGTATGGGAATATACCTAAGCCGTATCAGATGTTACTTCGTGATTGTGTCTTTCCTTCGTGGATTATCCTTTGTGGATTTCGGGAGACCATAGGGGGTCTCGTGGTCCTTGATGAGTAGCTTATACTCACCCCTTCATGAGCTTTGCCCGCACTACGTTGTGTTGGTTGCAGACGACGGACATCGCTGATCGTGGTGGAGGCGTGCGGAGCAGGACGGTACTCGGAGGCGGACCACTCGGCGGGATGTACTCGGAGCGGTCAGGTGGACCCGAGGAGCAGTGGAGGCTATCTGTACCCACCCTTTAGGTGGGATTTCCAGAGGACGGCTCGACGCTGCAGTTTTCCCTTTCAGTTGCTATTTTTCCTTTCAGTTGTACTTTACTGTTGGGCTTGTATTTCCGACCCCTTTTACTTTCAGCACATCTTGTACAGTTTTTACCTAGTGTTTACTTTTCCGCTTGCTTACTCTGTGGTGGTTGTTTACTTTTCAAAGGCAATGCCTTCCCTTTTTGTTGGGATTTACGCCTTGATGCTAGTCTCCAGCCCCTAGCCTATGGAAGGCGTGCTTGGGGTAGTCACGGCACAGGCCCCGAGGGCGGGTCGTGACAAATTGGTATCAGAGCTGGTCGGTTCTACCGCAGACTCTGATCTTTCTTCTATGTGAAGCAATAGTTTTTAGCGTATTAAGTGTGGTTATCAGTCTAGGGAGTCCAGTGTTGGTGCGGCGGCCGACGTATCCATACACCAGGACCCTGACTTCTGATTTCTGACTTATTGCACGAAAACATTGGTTGCATGTGTGTTTCAAGTTTTCTTCGTGATTACTTGTGTCAGCTCACCAGGTATACTGTTCTGACCGTGGCGCACTTGTTTCCTTTTTAGGATGGCACGACGACAGCAGCCAGCTAGGGTTCCTAGAGTAGAGCGCGACAACAGCCCGCCGAGCAACGAGGCCTCGGTACAGGGCCCGTTGACAGCAGAGGCACCGGCGGTACCTTTACCCACCGAGCCCCTGATGCTTCCAGCACTGGAAGCTGACGACGCATGATGCCTCGGAGCTCTGCACGAGTTCCAGCACCAGTGACCACCCAGGTTCCGTGGAGAGTCGGACCCCCAGGCAGTCGAGGACTGGCTGGAGGTGGTCGTCCGAGTTTTCAGGCTAGTGAGGACACCAGCAGACCTCATGGTGATCCTCGCGGCGAGCCTACTGCACAAAGCAGCATGGAGATGGTGGAGCCTGATGCTCCAGGTACACGATGATGCCTCCCTCATCTGGACGGACTTCGAGATCCTCTTCCGCTCAGAGTTCGTCCCAGCCACCCTCCGTGCGGTGCGCATCCAGGAGCTTCTTCAGCTGCGGCAGGGCACCTTGACGGTCGCCCAGTACGCGGCGAGGTTCACCGACCTATCTCGCTACTCGACAGATATGGTACGGGACCCCTTCTTCCGGTCCTGGACCTTCGAGCAGGGATTGAGACATGAGATCAGGGCATCGCTGATCTCCCTCAGCATCCCGACCCAGGCAGGGGTGCTAGAGCGAGCCCTTCTGATCGAGAGCTTCATGGCTGAGTCTACAGCGAGACCTGCCATAGGGCGGCAGATAACGGAGTATTCGGCATCGGGTAGCCGACAGATGACTCAGGGTTCCAGGAAGACCAGAACTTCCGGCAGATGACCTCGGGACACTGGCTCAGCAGTGCAGGGCACTCAGCGCGGAGCCAGTCTTCCGAGAGGCAGGCAGTGCTACGAGTGCGGCGGGTAGGGCCACATGGCTCGTGACTGCCCGACCTGTCGTACCGAGGGACAGCAGACGGTGGAGGGACCACCCAGGCAGAGGCAGAGGGTCGATCGTGGCTGTCTGCAGGGAGGAGGCGGACAAGGCAGAGGAGCTGGCAGAGCATCAGGTGGTGGGCGACGCTTTGAGGCTCTGCCACCACCACCACCAGGAGGCCCGCCCCGACCACAAGGAGCTGGCGGGAAGAGACAGGCTCAGCTCCAGGCACTAGAGGCCTACGACCACGGCGCGCCAGAGATGATTCAAGGTACGATCTGTGTCTATTCCACCCTTGCCGCAGTTCTTATAGACACAGGAGCGAGTCACTCTTTCATAGCCACTGCCCTTGTTCGGAGCTCGGAGATTCCGACAGAGTCGTTGGCTCGATCCTTACGGCAAGATACTCCTACGGGAGTAGACTCGACAATTAGGCACTGGTGCCGGCAGTGTGAGCTTATTCTAGGAGGCGAGATCTTCGGCTGGGATCTTCTTGTAGCGGCGTCGAGGCCTTACGACGTCATCTTGGGCATGGATTGGTTGTCTATTGTCCATGCTCAGATTGACTGCATTAGGCGCAAGGTGCGATGTGTGCGCACCGATGGGAGCATGTTCACGTTCACCGGCGAGAAGGGAGCCTTAGCAGCACAGGATGGACTCACGCAGAGGAGAGGTCATCCCATCACTCATCAGTTGGCTAGCCTCATCCTGGGAGCAGTTGACATGCGGAGTCCCAGTTTTCCTGCAGTGGTGGATCAGTACGCGGACGTCTTTCCTGACGACGTTCCAGGACTACCTCCTCGCAGAGAGGTAGACTTTTATATTGACATGTACCCCGGGACAACCCTGATATCCACTCCAGCATATCGGATGGCCCCCGCTGAGCTTCGAGAGCTACGGGTACAGTTGGAGGACTTGCCGGGCAAGGGGATCATCCGACCCAGTGTTTCACCCTGGGCTTCCCCGATTTTGTTCGCCAAGAAGGCGGACGGGAGCTTGCGACTGTGTGTCAATTATCGTCGCCTGAACCAGGTGACAGGGAGGAACAAGTATCCACTACCCAGGATTTATGACCTCTTCGATCAGCTCAAGGGAGCACGATGGTTCTCGAAGATAGACCTCAGGTCAGGCTATCATCAGCTCAGAGTTCGAGACGAGGATGTGCAGAAGACGGCCTTCAGATGTCGGTATGGACACTATGAGTTCTTGGTTATGCCTTTCGGCATGACCAACGCTCCAGCAGTGTTCATGAGCCTCATGAATAGGATCTTCCAGCCGTACCTCGATCGATTTGTCGTAGTCTTCATCGACTACATCTTGGCGTACTCGACCACGGAGGAGGAGCACGCCTACCACTTGCGTGTTGTACTAGACACACTCCAAGAGCACCATCATTATGGCAAGCTCTCGAAGTGTCAGTTCTGGTTACGTGAGGTCCACTTCTTGGGGCACGTCATTTCTGAGGCGGGAGTTGCAGTGGATCCCGCGAAGATCAAGGCAGTGCTAGCTTGGGAGCCACCCAAGAGCGTGACAGAGGTGCAGAGTTTCTTGGGCCTAGCCGGATACTATTGGAGATTTGGGCCGGACTACTCCAGAGTTGTGACCCCACTCTCAGCGTTGACGAAGAAGGGGAAACCCTTCGTGTGGTCAGACAGATGTCAGCAGAGCTTCCAGGAGCTGAGGCAAAGGTTGACCAGCGCACCTATCTTGAGGTTGCCTGAGGAGGGAGTTGGATATGTAGTCTACTGCGATGCATCAGGGACCGGACTCGGGTGTGTCCTGATGCAGGAGCGGGCCGTGATTTCCTATAGATCACGTCAGTTGAGGCCGCATGATCAGAACTACGCTACCCATGACTTGGAGTTGGCAGCAGTGGTCTTCGCCCTGAAGACATGGTGGCACTATCTGATGGGAGAGCGCTTCACAGTCTTTTCTGACCACCAAAGTCTCAGGTACATCTTCTCTCAGAAGGACCTGAACCTGATACAGCGGTGATGGCTCGAGTTCCTCCAGGACTATGACTTTTAGATATTCTATACTCCTGGGAGGGGGAACGTGGTAGTCGATGCCCTCAGCAGGAGGACGGGCATCCAGCTACTTGAGGAGGCGACAGAGCAGCTAGCCACCTTGCAGATATCCTTCGCGGATAGAGACGGAGCAGCCTTCCTTCAATCTCTCACAGTCTCTCCTCCACTTCTACAGCGGGTCAGAGAGGCACAACGTGGGGACGCTGACTGTGAGACACGGCGTGCACAGATATCCTCGGGACAGGCACCTGATGGATTCTCCCTTGGAGTAGAGCACGAAATCCTTTTCAGAGGACGTACCTTGGTACCATTCACTTTACGAGAGGAGGTGCTGAGAGAGTTTCACACTTCTCCTTTGGCGGTACATCATGGAGTGGCGAAGATGTACCAGGATCTCAGGCGACAGCACTGGTGGCCGGGCATGAAGAAGTCTGTGGCAGAGTTCGTTTCACGGTGCCTCACCTGCCAGCAGGTGAAGGCAGAGCATCGGGTTCCAGCAGGCTTGGTACAGCCCTTGGAGGTCCCGGAGTGGAAGTGGGTCGGGATATCTATGGACTTCGTGACTGGACTTCCACGCACTTCCAGAGGTCACGACTCCATTTGGGTGATTGTTGACTGACTCACCATGTCGGCACACTTCTTACCCATTCGAGAGCAGGGATCAGTGGAGAGCTTGGGGCGTCTCTATGTTCAGGAGGTTGTACGACTTCACGGTGTGCCATCGACTATCGTCTCTGATCGGGACGCTCACTTTACTTCCCGACTTTGGAAGGGGTTGCAGGAGGCGTTCGGGACGCGGCTACATCTGAGCACCGCCTTTCACCCACAGACAGATGGTCAGACGGATAGGACCATTCAGACCCTCGAGGACATGCTCTGTGCATGTGTCCTCGACTTTGGTCGCAGTTGGGAGGACCACCTACCCTTGGTGGAGTTCGTGTACAACAACAGCTACCACTCCACCATCAGGATGGCACCCTACGAGGCGTTGTACGACAGGCCTTGCAGATCTACTTTGTGCTGGACAGACCCTGGGGAGTCAGCACTAGTGGGACCAGAGATGGTCCGGGCCACAACAGAGACGGTCCAGGTCATCCAGGAGTGGATGAGGACAGCACAGAGCCGGTATAAGTCATATGCTGACAGGAGGCGGAGGCCACTAGAGTTCGAGGATTGCGACCACGTCTTCTTGCGTGTCTGACCTCGACGTGGTTTGTGGAGATTTGGCCGAGGCGGCAAGTTGTCTCCACGCTTCATCGGGCCTTTCCAGGTCCTCAGCAGGATTGGCGAGGTGGCTTATCTCCTGGCTCTACCACCTCAGTTGCACCGGGTGCACGACGTCTTCCACGTATCCCAGCTGAGTACATACGTGCACGACCCGACGCACATCATTGACTATGGGGAGCTAGACGTGGATGATGGGGAGAGTTTTGCGGAGGTCCCAGTATAGATAGAGGATCGACAGGAGCAGGTCCTACGTGGGCGATTGATTCCTCTTGTGCGCATCAGATGGCAGCACGGGAACCTCCAGGAGAGCACTTGGGAGCAGGAGGCTCAGATGCGTGCTCAGTACCCACATTTGTTCCCTAGTTTTTGATGTATCTTTACGGGGACGTAAAGCCCTGAGGTGGGAGTAATGTAAAGACCCTTAAATTTCAAGAAATTTTTTTTCTTAATTTTCTTTGGAATTTTACAAGAGCGCAGTCTCTGATAGCACCTGATTCCGAGGCCCGGTGTGCCCGGAATCATTTTCCGAAGTTTGGCTCGGGTACGTTTAGTGAACGGACGTTCGGGTTTTTCTAACTTTTGAATCGGTGCCCGGAATCAAATTCTGAGGGCTCTGATGAAATCACAGCGCCAGTGTTCGCTTAGAAACGCCTCTTCCGGAGTTGCGTTTGCTCGCTTGTGGTTTTTAATTTTCGGGCTTAAAGTTGAGAAATAAAATAATTGTGCGACAACTTTATTTTATTTCGCTTAAGCCACATGGAAGCCACTTGAAGCCACATAAAGGCGGCTTGAACCGAGTTAAACCGGATAGGATCCTATCCAGAAATATCCTACCCCCTTGGTAGGATATTTGTGAGGTGGGGCCTGCACGAGCCCTGCCGTTTCTTTCCGCTAAGAAACGCACCCGCGAAAACCCATCTTTATGAAAGTCAACTGACGCATTTCTTAAAATCTTAACAGACCATTTAATTGGGAGGTTTATTTAGTGAATTAAATGGGCTTTTTCTTTCGTGAATTAAATGGGCAGTTTCTTCGTCGAATTAATTCAACGAATTAATTAAGTCATTTCTTAACCAGTTTTCAAATTCGTTGGCGTAATAATAAAATAAGGCCAACGCACGACCTCTGGTTATTTGCGCATTGAGAAGATTTGAGAGGACCCTCGTATCTTCTTCTCCCTTGAGAAGAACGTGAATAACGCGAAGAACGCGAAGAACGCGAAGAAAGCAAAGAACGCCGAACCCGGAAATCGATGACGCTTCCGTCCGAGACGTTCTTCCCCGCTCCGATCTCCGATCACCAATCGTTTGAGGTGAGTGATTTCGGATTTCCTCTCAAGGTTCTTCTTTTTTTGGGTTTTAAACGAAACACAGATTTAATTATTTATAATTTAAATCTATTGTTCTTGGTCCGTTGAGCTCGCCGACTCAACGCTGGATTCTGCGTCGACGCGACGATCCCCCTCTTCTGCGACGAGCTTTTCCGTGAAGAACGCCCGCGCGCGACGACCAGCGAGGTAGGGATTTATTATGGGAATTACCCTTTTTTTATTATTCCCGTTCATGAAACAATTTTATTTCATTAAGAATTGTTTCGGATATGGGTTCATGTGTTGAACTTAATTTCTTCCAGTTGTTTATATCTAACGCGGAGGGTGCGGGCCAAACGAACACGGCCCGACGACCCTCCGCCGCTCTTCGTTTTGTGCGGATTTGACGGGTGACGACAGAACGTGCCGCAACAGATGTTTGACGATCCCGCAGTGAAAAATGAGTCCCGGGAGGAGCAATGGCGCAGATGGGAAGAGAATCGGACCACCGGAACGATCCCGGTGGCCCGCGGAACTTGCCGGCGGCGCGGGTCGCCGGCGCGGCGGCACCGGCAGCCGGGAGCGGCGGCGCCCCCCGCGAACCCATGGCCGCGCGGGTCCTCTGCCTTCAGATGCGGCTGAAGCCGCGTCCCAACTCAGCGGGGCCCCCCGCGGGGGGCCGCGGCACCATCCGGCCGCGGGGGCAGCGCCTCGCGGCGCCAGGCCGTTCGGCCGCACGGCCGAACCGGACCAGGCCGGTCCGACCGGCCGGGCCGCACCCTGGCCGGACCGGACCGGGTCGGACCAGATCAGGTCGACCTGGTTCGGCCGACTCCCGGGGGGGTCGGCCCGGGTCGGCCTGGGCCTGTACCCCCCGTCTTCGGACGGTCTTCGTTCAAATGCCCATAACGTGAGCTACGGGCCTCCAAACGACTCGCCGTCAGCGGCAACACGATCCATGGATCGAGGCGGTCGTTTCAGTATATCGCACTCATGGTTTCGGAATACTTTGTGTTCAGCCAGGTTGGTTCGTACACGAAACCAACCGGGCCCTCGGAATGGAAACGCTCATATCTTGAGCCACGGACGTCTGATTGACGTGCCGTCAGCTTTGTTGTTTTCCTCTAAGTGAGAAGAATCTTTTGGCATACTCTGCCCGAGGTTTGGACGCAGGTGGAGTACGGTCGGGTTGGTTTTGCCTTAAAAACCAACCGGGCCCCTGGGACGAAAAAGCCAATAACTCTCAGACCGGGCGTCCGATTGACGCGCCGTCTGCGACGTTGAGTTCCTGTTGATGATACGGAACTTTTGGATACATCAACATCGGACTTTGTGTCATTTGATGTATCAGCCTCTCGGCTCGTGGAGCGGACCCCCCCGAACGAGCTTGCTATGTGCGGGAACCCTAGTGCTGGCTGCGACTGCTTCTTCGACAGCGACGACCGTGCAGAGATCCTCAGTGGACTGCGGTGACGACTGTGCAGAGATCCTCTGTGGACTCCGACGACGACCGTGCAGAGATCCTCAGTGGACTGCGGCGACGACTGTGCAGAGATCCTCAGTGGACTACGACGACTACTGCATTCAGCGATCCAGCGTGGATCAGTGCTTCAGGTCCTGTGTGGGCCCGGTCTTGTGTGGGCCCGATCCTGTGTGGGTCCGATCCTGTGTGGGTCAGCGCTCAGCGAATCTGTGTGAGCCAGCGCCTACAGGTCCTGCGTGGGCCCGGTCCTGTGTGGGCCCGATCCTGTGTGGGTCTGATCCTATGTGGGTCATTGCGGGGGTTAGTTACCTATCGATCCTTCGTGGGTCCGATGACTTAGATGGATCAGTGATCATCTTTATCGTCATCCGAAAAAGTATACCTGTGTGAGCTGAATCTTGTGTTACTCTCCTTTGTGGATTGTGTTGAGCTATCCTGTGTGGATTTATTGTTTACTCTCCTTTGTGGATTGTGATGAGCTATCCTGTGTAGATTTACTGTTTACTCTCCTTTGTGGATTGTGTTGTTCTATCCTGTGTGGGTATACGTTTGCTTTCCTATGTGGACTGGGTTGTGCTTGGGCTCGGACGTTGGAGCCAAACAGGAATTGAAGACTTAGGTATATGTATGGGCATATACCTAAGCCATGTCAAATGTTACTTTGTGATTGTGTCTTTCCTTCGTGGATTATCCTTTGTGGATTTCGGGAGACCTTCGGGGGTCTCGAGGTCCCTCCTGAGTAGATTATAGTCACCCCTGTATGGTCTTTTCCCGCACTACGTTGTGTTGGTTGCAGACGACGGACAATGCTAATCATGGTGGAGGCGTGCGGAGCAGGATGGTACCCAGAGGTGGACCACTGGGCGGGACGTACTCGGAGCGTTCAGGTGGACCTGAGGAGCAGTGGAGGCTATCTGTACCCACCATTCAGATGGGATTTCCAGAGGACGGCTCGACGCTGCAGTTTTCTCTTTCAGTTGTTGTTTTTCCTTTCAGTTGTACTTTACTGTTGGGCTTGTATTTCCGGCCCCTTTTACTTTCAGCACAGCTTTTACAATTTTTACCTAGTGTTTACTTTTCCGCTTGCTTACTCTGTGGTGCTTGTTTACTTTTCAAATGCAATGCCTTCCCTTTTTGTTGGGATTTACGCCTTGGTGCTAGTCGCCAGCCCCTGGCCTATTGAAGGCGGGTTTGGGGTAGTCACGACACGGGCCCCAAGGGCGGGTCGTGACAGATATTCTGAAATTAAAAATAATTCCAAATTGATAATATATCATTTACCTTTTTTTTCTCTATCTAAAAAATAAAATGGAAACAACATTCATGTGTACGTGCAGCCTACCATCTCCTTGAATGGTGTACATAACATTCGGGATATTATAATTATTGATCAAATTAAGTGGATAAAAAATATAAAATCATATACTATATGAAAAACAAAGTGGTTATTAACTAAAACGTAACTATAATATGAAATTGATAATACATGGGTAATAAAAAGGTCATAATAAAATCATATATGGTATGATATATATATATGGATGTTAAATATACGTATAATATACTAATAATTATTATATGGTAGTTTTTAATATTTATGAAGGGTGTCAATACTTCTGGTAAGGGGTTTTTTACTCAATTTCTCTTTTATTAATATGTATGTTATGTTGTGAACCTATATTATTTCCCAAGGTTTATATACACTCCATTGACCTAAAATATCATGAATTTATTTATCTATGTAATATTTTTATTTCCATTTTATGTTATTACTTTATGGGTATTACAATTTTATGACACCAAAGTCGTAATGATTTTATGTTACAATATCATCATATAATGGGGTTTTTTGTGACTATGTTTCTGATATAAAATATAATGATACTTCTCTCTTGAAACTCCGGAATTTCTTTCTCCTCTGGTAATTCATTATATTATCATGAAATATTACAAATTTTTCAATCATTATAGCTTTAAATAATTTATAATGTTACATTACGAAAATATGACATTATTTTTGTCATTGGTATGAAATATTTTTTCATTAAAAACCATGTATTCAAAAAAATTAATTATTTTTATTATTCTCATATAATTTTTAAAAATTGAATTTTTAAACATTATTTTCTATTTAAAAATGGTTTTAAATTAATCTTTTATCATTTAAAAAAAAAAATTTTGGATTTTATTTAAAATGTGGAAAGATAATTTTATTTAACAAGTATAACATGACCAAAAATTCCAATCATCAGGACCATTATTTTATATGAATCATCCTTTAAATTTGTTAAAAGTAATTTTTAATTAAAATTATTTTCAAAATGTTTTTTTTATAAAATGATTCTTTCAAAATAGAAAATATTTATTTCTTCAAGAATTGATTTACGTGATCGGTCAAAATATTTTTCCATCGAAGATGAAATCTACTGATGTTACCTGTAACATAATAGAGATATGATCCATGGATAACATTTTTATTATTTATTTTAATGGTTTAGTTTTAACATGGCATGATTTTTATTAAACCCATTTCTCTTTTACATGTTATACCATGAGGTAATTCTATTAAAACCATCTTCTTTTCACGAGTAATGATATAATTAAATGTTAAAATGAATATGAAACCAATGTCTTTATTATGTGTTATGATAAGATGAAATATTTATTACAAAAAAATTATTACAACCTTAGATGATATGATTAATGTTTTATTATCTTGTGGCACATATATGTATGATTTCTATTATGTAATTGGTGGTGCATATACATCCCTCTATTGCATTGGGTAATGATTAATGTTATATTATCTCCAAGGGTACATGGGAGGGTATTACAATCTTGAAAAAAGGTACATTTGAGGTAAAATCAATCCCATAGTAGGTACATTGGTGGTTAAACCAAGCATTTCTTATGAGAAACATCTTCGTGGGTATCCATGACAGAAGATTATTATGCATATGTGTATTCCATAAATCTATGTATAATGAAAATTTTATGTTCTCATGGATCTTATTTTTTTTTTTTATGATTGATGTCTTGAAAACATTGGAACTTTATTCCATGACCCTGACATTAATCTTTGTTATACTGGGTATGGGTTTTATATGTTATGATCATGTTCTCATACCCCTATGTTCATGTTATGCTTATATATCTACCATGTTTATTCTTACAGAGTATATGAGTTCATCCATTTTTATTTTCCCATTCACTGGGTTATTAAGATATATATTTTGTATTATATTCATAATAAGGGTGCTATATATGAAGAAAATAGTGGGAGATGATGTAGCTCAAATATTTTCCAGTTTTTTATGTTTCTATGTTTTTGAAGGAAATAGACCATTTGGATTATTATATGTGTGTTTGTATGATGTATTGAATATTCATCTAGAAATATGTATTATATATATATGATAAGAATAGGTTACTATATTAGGTATCATAGTATTGGTTTAGATAATTTTTAGAAACTAGGATGAGAAAAAAAATTTGAGATTTCGAAGGAAATGTCTAAGGATATGTCTAGGGATAAATCAATGTATAGAAAAATGTCCTCGAATTTTAGTAAATTATATAATGAGTGTATTATAAGAACATACATATATATTAGGATTCTACAAGTCAATGTGGATATATAATATAGATACATAGAGGTAATTACTCTAAAAAAGATTCATCAATCTAGACTTGATCGTTACCTGGTTCGTGATAGTGGGCATTGCCACACAACCGGTTTTATACTCATAGGAGATATACTTGGGATAATAAAAAGTTATTTAAGAACTAGCATAAAATATTTAAATTGATGATGACTATGTATGACCTAGTAAAAACATATACTATCATAGATTAATGGTATCATGATGTAGAAATCATATATCTGATTTTTCATAATAATTTGGTTCCTCGTAAGGAATACTTTTCCTTGCAATATGTTTTTTGGTTTTATTATATGGATACAACTTGAAGGAAACATTTTAATTCTCTGTGAAATAGAAAATGAAATGATTTTATATCTAATAATCCAATCATTATGGGAGATATAATGAAGAATCTTATGGCTATGCTCACAAAACATTCTCAATCCATGAATCAAGCTAGAATTCCAAACAAGGGAAAGAGGGAACAACATTAAATTGAGTACATTATAATAAAACATAAACCTTTATTAATTAGTCTTGATGATCTAATATTTGGTGAAAATTGGATCTACACTTCTAAAAATCTATTTCCATACTCTAGTGTTTTGACCAATAAAAAATCATTTTGTCTATCAGCCATACTGACGGTGATGTGAATCAATGGTGGACATATATAAAGAATACACAGAAACATGATTAAATTGACTCCAATTATTGTGATTGGTTCATAATTTATTTTTATATTATTAAAATACACATATTATTTTTAATAATCCATATAAGGAGTTCCTTGATCTAAATAATACTGAATAATCAATTAGTACCAATGAGGAAAAGTTTACAATAATTATGAGGTACAATCTTAGTATGATCATCCAACCTAAAATACATATTTATAATTTATTTTGTGGCCTAAAAAAGTCTCTAAAGGGTGTTTTATATTACATCCCTAATGGTTTACACATATTATTACAAGAATTAAAACATATTCAGACTTCAAATACAAACCATGTATTATAAGGTCTAGAGTCATTGAAAGGTTATATATATATATTCATAAAGCATTAAACCAAAATAAAAACATCTCTTATTTGATCATCTTAATGATATACTAACACCCATTGAGTCATTTCATCATCACAAGATAACCTATGGAAGAAATGAAAAAAGGTATGAGATAAAAATTTATGTTAGGGTATAAACGTAAGAATAAATCATAGAAAATGGGTTAGATGACACAACATGGGGACATAAAAATGTATGGAACATGAATAAACATATGAAAGAAGAACATATAGAACATTGGGTCATGTAATCATGATATAATATTTAACTAGAAGAAACATAAATCATGAAATAATCATTATTCAAGGATCATTGCACATAGATGAACATAAGTCCATGATAACCACCAAGACCGTTTTACATCGAGCATGAGTCAAGGGTAACCACCAACACCATTACACATGATTCATCAGAAGACCTAAAATTACCCAATGCCTTAGAATACAATTTTTTCCAACCATTATAACCGTTACATGAATATGTGCTCTAAATATATTATCATACATAAGGAATCAATCCTAAATATATGGTTTACTTGGGGAAATAATTTGGTATCACATTCGTGTCAAAAGTCATATCAAAAGGGATTATAATAATGGTGTCCATGAAATAATGGATTTATAAAATTAATGTAAATTCATGAGGGATATAGTCTTAGATCTGGATAAGTGACATCAATCTGATGTTTATATTTTTAAAAACTGGGTCTAGGATTATTTAGAAATAAAAAAATTTAGTGCGGTTCAAGAAAAGTTTTTCATGATTCATTAAAAGGGTAAAGTAATAATCACTTTCATAAAATATAAAATGAAAAATATGTAGTATTTAATTTTATAATGAGTTATTTATGAAAAATAATATTGGATTAAAATTGATTAAGGAGTTAACTTGAAAATGGATTTGAAATTTGGAGGATCCCTTTAATCGGGTTTGATTATCGGGAAGAATTAAGAAGGGAACCTTTTCAAAAAAAAATATGTCCACATTCAAGAATTTTGTAAAGATACAGATACACATTTTGAAACATATAAATATAGTTTATATGAGTTATATAATAATAGATAATATTTACATTTTGGGTAAAGAGATATCAAGCGTAACCTGAATAAAAAATGGAGGTTCAGAAAGAATCCATTACTTTATGTCTGATACTATTATACACATGATCAAAAATGTTATTTATAATGAAATTATATATGTTAATTAATTAATTCATAACCATTATTACATGTATAATATTTATTAATATTTTATTAAGTTCATTTATGTCATTATATGATGTGTTATAAGATTAAAAAACAACTTTTGGGAGTGTTCGTTTCCATAATTTTCATGATCGGTACACTAGTATAAGAGTATTAAAGATCTTGTAGAATGGGAATAGAGGCACGTAATTGAAATTTTATGTTATTAATCAACATCATGAATTATATTTTGTCTTATATATCATATTTTTTTTATGAAGATGAATCATTAGATAAAACATTAATGATAATCATTTAGATTAATTTGGATATTTTTTTATCATCACAAAAATGTTTTTGTTATTTTATTTGATATTATGTATATATACCAGAAACAAAAAAATTAAATAATAATTAAAAGATATATTATCATCTTTTTTAAATATAAAATTCGTTTCCGGACTAGAATTTATGTTAGAAAAGGAAATTGAAAACTCGTTGTCCTTGAATGCGAAAAATTCACACCTCTTGGGTGATGTTTTCATTTTTTGAAAAACAATATGGGGAATGAAATGATGACATATTATTAAATTTAATATAATAAAATTAAATTATATTTCGTATAATATAGTTACAATTCCACTTGAAAAGGTTTTGATAGAAGATAATTAGAAAATAAAATAAATTAGAAGTAAATTAAAATAAATGGAAATAAGTTTTTTCCTCTTGAATTATTCTCCTTATGGAACATGAGTTTGGACTTTTATTAAAACAAAAGGCTTCTATAAATGTCGGAAAAACTTGTGAAGAGTTTTGGGAAGAATTTATAAAACCATAAATGGCTTTAGATGTGTTAAGAAAAGAGGTGGTGATGGGTGGTATTTATAATGGATGAGAGGAGTGTTTTTTATTATTGTATTCCTTAGTTTATTATTTTGTCTCAAGAAAACGAACAATGTGTTTTATTTTTACTATATATAGTAAATAATTCATGTGATCTCAACCCAATTTCCACTTTAATCCTCCATGACTCAATAATGACACAAAAAATCATTTTTTACCTTATACCATAAATTAGAGTATTTCACTATTAAAAAAATTCAACTATTTTAGAAAAATAGAAAAAACATCACCCTAACCATTGATAAAGTTTTTTATCATTACATTTTCTCCCCATATAAAATTTCACCCTCAAATTTTTTATTTACAAACTATTTGAATAAAAGTGAGGGTACGTGTCCTTAATCATTTCAATGAGGTCTTTATTCATTTATATTATCATTTACTTCATGGAGAAAGGGTTAATGTTCCCCAATGTTACATTAGTATATTTTAATAATAATATACTTCATTTACCCCAAAATAACTCAAGTATCTTGAATTAAATCAATGGAAGAATGGATAAATCATAAAAAACACTTCAAATATATAATTTTCAAACATCTTCTGGAACCATTTTTTACACATAAATCTTACATATTCATCTTCAAATATTTTAAAATATGGTTTTGATAAATTAGTTTTGATATTTATCCCCAAACAGAAATTTATAATTTGATACATATAGACTTCTCAAATGAATCCTTCTTTTACAACATCGATAAAATCAGGGAATGCTTTATTATTTAAAATAAAGAGAATAATTTTAAAATACACTTATCTTACATCCCATGCAGATCATGGTTATAATGTTAAGAGTTAATGTTTATCCAATAAATGATACATGAAACCTAAAATAATTTGGTGATGTTAGAGGTATAGGATAACTCATAACATTTTTTTCATGTAACATGGATATTGGAAAAAAATTCGATGTCATCTGAGCATGACTGTAGGATAATATTTTCAAATAGTACTTTCAGAAGAGAGAGATGAGTGGTTGTTGATCATCCTCCTTCAATATTTTAACTATAAAAAATAAAATACAATTAAGGGGATTTAATAATTATGTAATAAGTATATAAAATATAAAACATTGAATATGGAAGGATAAACATGTAAATTAAAAGTATATTTTACCATGTGATTCCCTGGGTTTCAATTTAGGTTATCCATAATGATAGAATTATCTATATGGTTCATACTAAGGTTCTCTATTAAAAAACATAAAAATTTACTAGACCATTTTCTAATAAAAAATAAAATGTTCTTAGTCTTTTACAGATATTATTACATGATTTTAATCTTAATTGGTCATTAAAGGAAAACTAAGGATCGTAAAGCAAACTATATTTGGATTATAAGATATATATTTTAACGAATTAAAACAAAATGAAAACATATTTTATTTAACCTTAATAATGATATCCTAACACCTTTTGAGCCACTTCACCTATATAGAATATCCGGGGGTACACATGAACAACTGTATGAGCTAAAAAACTCTATGGGAATAAATATATGAATAATGGATAGCACATGGGTTAGAATGAAAAACACGATGACATTAAAAGGCATGGATCATGAATAAACATATGGAGGCATAACATAAATAACATTGTATCATGTAATAATTGAATCATATTAATGTGGAAGCTACATAAAATAAGACATAAGCATGATTCAAGGCTTTTTGTATATGGATGAGCACAATTCAAGACTAACCACCAAGACTTTTGAACATAGAGCACAAGTCATTACTAACCACCAAGATTGTTTCACAAGAAATCTCATGAGAAAAAATAATAATGAATGATTTGGATCACTATTTGGATGATCCCATCAATAGAATTTTATTAATATGTGTTCCACATAAAGGATCATATAAAAGTAATCAAACATAATCATAAGGGTTAACCATGGAAAGGATGGGGTATCAAAATCATGTCAAAAAGAATATCATAAGGTAATATCATAATGGTGTCAATGAAATAATAAATTTAAATCATGCATGGAAATTAATAAGGTAAAATAGGCATATAACTTGATAATTTTATCAAATGTAAGTGAAAAAATATAAAAATGGTGTTTAATAAATTTTAGAAAAAAAAAATGTTATTGCGGTTTAAGGGGAAATTTTCAATAATATTTTAAATGTAAAAGGAATAATTTTATGTATAAAATTGGAAATTACCCATGATAGTTTATTCATATTATAATAATTTATTTTATAAAAATAATTTTGGATTAAAATATATTATGGTTTTCACTTAAAAATGGTTACGAAACTGGGAAGTTCCCTCTGACCGGGCTTTCTTATCAGGAAAAAATGAGAAGGGGAACTTTTAAAACATGTATTTCCCCATTAAATAAGGATGTAATTATCATGATATATGATATTTTAACATATAATCATAATATATATAGTCTATTTAAAAATAAAGAAGAGTTACATTTGGGGTAAAGACAGAGAGAAAGCATAACCCAAAGGAAAAAATGGATGTTTAGAAATCATCACTTATCATTTGGTCAAAACTATTCTAAACTTGAAATTAATGTTCTGGATAAAAAAATTGAATCCATTAATTAAATAATTAATTATATTATGTAAATTTTTTACATATTATAATTTTATTAATTTCATTTATGGTATTTTTGGTGAGTTATAATATACAATTTCATCGATTAGGAGTGTTTGTTTCCTTTGTTTTCATGATAGTTTAATATGTATATGAGTAGGAAACATCATCTCAAATGGGAATTGTTATCAAAAATTGAAATTATAGTCTATTAATTAACTTTAAGAAGTTTATTTGGTATTATATATCTATTGTTTATATTCTATGATTAAGAATCATCAGGTAATACATTAATGATAATAATTTAGATTAATCTGGTAGTTTCACGATCATCACAAACTAGTTTTATTCTATTATTTTATATTATATAAATATATATAATGGATTTATAACATTAAATAATTTGTAATACCTATATTATAATCTGGTTTAACCAAAAAATTTCTATCATTAGCCTATAATGTGTTATAGAAAATTGAAATCATATTGTCATTGAGTGTGATAAATTAACACATCGCAGATGATATTTTAATTTTCCGAACAATGGATACATGGGATAGCCTTGTGACCAGCCCATCGAATTATAAAACACCTAAAACAACTCAGGTTGTTCTTAAGGCAGGAAGTTCTATCAAATATCATGTTTTCTCTATTATTAAATAGGGAAAAAACCTAGTAGGAACTCTACACAAAATTTCATAAGATTGAAGAGGAGGAAGGGCTTAGGAAGTTCAAAAAAATGGGGTTCTAACACAAAATTCAAGTTGCAATGAATTTCTTCTATATTGGAAATTTCCTGTTATTTCAATCCATGACACCTCTATTATATATAACATATGTCTAATAACACATAGACAATTTTTTTTTCTATTTATAGAACTAACATAAACTTTTTCTAGAAAATTAAGCATCTTTTATATTATCTTAATAATTTTTTAGGTGCATGCAAAGAGGGTATTTCTATTGAAACTCTTTGGTTTGTTTATTATTCCTCTTTGCAGAATGTGAATGCATTCAATGTTTCTAACCTGAATTTTTCTTTTTATTTTTCTATTGATGGCTTACACATTTTTTGTTCCATGATTTGTGATAAAAATTGATACCATGATAGAACACCACTTTACCATGACATTTCATGTTTAGCTAACATCATTCATTATCCATAGTTTTGATTGGTGATTTTAATGAAATTCATAAAACCAGTGAGAAAATTTTCCCATCCCACTCTTATTTCTCATCAAGAGAATTTAAAAAAAAATTAAGGTAGGTAATCTTGTGTAAATTAACCTCACTGGTGCTATGTTCACATGTTATAGAAGACACTACATCATGGTAGTTTCTACCAAATTTGATAAAGCATTCATGAATTAATTTGATATCATGAAATAAAAAACCAAATCAAGCATTAACCTTCATAAGCATAACTTGGATCATCATCACATCTGTGTCAGTCTTTTTGTCAGAAGAATTAATCCTATTATTCTTTTTAGATTTAATAACGCTTGGTCCACTGAATCTGAGAGCTCTAGAAAAATAAAAGTATTCAGTATTCTATAAATGTCACCAAGATTCTTTTTCTTGTATCACCAAATTAAAAAACCCTATGTGGTATCTTAATGGATAGTGTAGTTGAATATATTAAAAAATGGTAAGGACATATCTTTTCCTGAGAATAAACTTATCCAATATCAAAACACCACTACAAGATCATAATTTTCCATGGATCCTCATCATGCAATCAAAACTTATATGAAACTCAATACTTATATCATCCTTAAATATAACATGCATTAAAAAATCTTCAAAACTAAATGGATCTAGATGGTGATAAATACACTTTGTCCTACAACTCTCTCCGAAGAATCAAAAATGTTGGTAGAACTCTTAACTTTCATAGAGATGAAGACACCGTCACTGATAATAAGGTGACCATTTCTTATCACGTTGTCACATACTTTAAAAATATATTCAGTGGTCTATATATCATCAAACACCACCTTCCTAATTTCATTACGGCTATGTGGAATGAGGAATACAAAACATATATTTTAAGCACCCCTCTTGATCATGAAATCAAAGAAACTATTTTTATCATTAATCCATATAGTTCCCCAGGACTTGATGGTTTCAATAATGTTTTCATCCAACACATCTAGTAGGTTATTTAAATGGATATTTATAAATTAGTCAAATCCTTTTTTTTTGAATGGTGTGCTACATCATAATATAAATGCTCGATTTATATTTTTAATTCCTAAAGTGTACAATGCATATAAGATTCATCTCTTTAGGCCTATTAATCTTATTAATTATCTTTAAAAAATCATAATGAAACATTGTGCTAATAGACTCACTACAATAATAAATAAAATTGTTTCGTGGAATTAATTTGGTTTAATAAAGGGTAGGTTTATACACGATTTATTTATTTTTTCCTCTAAATGAACCAACATCATAAACAAAGCCACCAGGGGATGAAATATTGCTATTAAACATGATATGTGAAAGCCATTGATGCCATTGATTAGTGTTTTATTTTCAAATTACATTAGAGCTTTTGTTTTAATGATAATTACAAATATAGGATAAAATCATTATTCAAATCAGCATCCATCTCAATCCTTGTTAATAGTTCCCATTAGAGTTATATTATATGCACCAATAAAGTTAGACCAGATGATCTCTTATATACCATTATTTTTGAAATTAAAATACATTAAGGAAGCATATTTTTCACTCTCCATGTTGGTCAGAAAAATACTAAACCTATTCAGGGTTCTTCAAACATAAAGGTTACCACATATATTTTATATGCTGATGACATCATCTGGTTCTTAAAAGGTGATAAAAAGAATATTCATAATCTCAGAAATTCTTTATCTCATTATGAATAAATTTCTGGTCAAACAATTAGTTGGAACAAATCCATTCTCTTCTTTGTATAAAAATTTCTTTCTAATAGAAAAGGTAATATCATCCATAATTTAGGCATCAAGGAAGGATCCTTCCCCTTTACTTATCATAGAGTACAATGTTTTATAGGAAAACCGAAATCCAGTTACTTTTCCACCACTATTGACCAAATCATCAATCAAATTTCCTCTCAGAAGGGTAAGTCACTCATTATGGATGGAAGAATCTATCTTGATAAAAATAAAATTGTCTCTAAAATGGTCTACTCACTGATGGATTACAAATGGCCATCTGGTCTCTTTTAAAAAATAAATCATTACATCAAAAACATTGTTTGGACTAAAATAACTCTTTAAAGGAAGATTCTGACCATTTTTTTCAGATAATTGTTGTAAAACATCAGATAAGGTTAGTCTTGGAAAAAATTGTTTTACACCTTCTATTGATGCTCTTCATGGTAAACTCACTAGGAGGCTACCTCACAATAACTCTGATTCTATTTCTTTTCTAAAAGAATTCTTTACTATGTTAAAGAAAGGAAATATGAATTATATTACCTATTCCTTCTGTTCATCCAATAGATAGTATTTTTCCAAAATCATGAATAATTTTTAATGGATGGTTAGTACTAAAATATCCATGAACTTTTGGTTGGACTATTGGACTATTGTTCCTTTAATCTTCATGTAGCCTCCCAATACTCTTCTAGAGAACACCAACAACACTATCAGATAATTTATTAATTATCTTAACCTCAACCATCCTGATAACATTATTTATGTTATTGACAATTACCAAACCCCAATATTGAATATTTCCTTATCTTAGAACCTCATTATAATGGACTACAAGATTAAAATGTTTTTATACAAACAAATTTTTATATACTGATATTAACTTCTATTGGTTGTGATATTTTTTAAAACCTTGGATTAATCCCTTGAGGATTACTCTTGTTTTTCATGTGGCTCACAATAGATTCCCCTCAGATGTTTTTCTTCATTCTTTTTTATTCAACTTCTCTCTAAATGTCACATTTTTAATCAACATAGAGAAGATACTAAAAATCTTTTTCTATCTTATGCTAAATTATTAGCACTTTGGAGCATTATTTTTCACATTTTTACTGCAGATGGTTAATTTATTATTCAATCAGCTCCCAAAAAATGCATTGTGTGGATTTTTTATCCGCTCATAAAATCATGAATCCTTTCTCAACATCTCTTTCCGAGGTTCTCCATGTAATCAGATATGATATAAATTCTATACTTCAGAATAATTGCTAATCCAATATTAATGATGGTCGGATGAGGATCCTCATTGACATTCGAGATGATGCCTTGATTTAGAAGCCTTATTATTACTACACTATCAGTGACATTGAGATCCTCAATTGTCATCGGATTGATGGACCCTATCATCAACCTTGATGCACTTTTGAGGTGTTCTGGAAAACCCCATTCCTAGGTTGGATTAAAGTGGATGTTGATAGCACTTATAAAGGCTGTATGAGACCTTTGGGATGTGGTGATATGTTTAGATACTACCTTGATTAATGTCTCATATGATTATTTGGATGATTTGGTATTGCCTCGTATCTGGAAATAGAAATTATGAGTTTGATCTATTCTATTTCTTTTCCTATGGAAAAGGGTTGGAACATTATTTGGATTGAAAGTGACTCGACCACTATTGTTTAGTCTATTTAGAAGGGTGAGGTGCATCTTGCCTGACTGATTACTACCTGTTGGATGAATTCTCTTCCATCACTTCTGGAGACAAACTATAATGTCACTCATTCCTTTTATGAAGAAAACATGGTTGTAGACGGTCTTGCTAATTAGGGAGTCAACCATGAAATAACTTGGCTGGAAGACATGCCTATTGATTTACTCCCTATTTTTGATAAAAATTGTTATAATATTTCATCCTTAATACTTATGAATTTTTTTTCACTATTTTTAATAATTTTTTCATTGTTCTTTGACCAATGTAAACAATTCTTCAAAAAAAGGAAAGAGGTTTTTACATCTTGAATTCTTCTCAGTGAGAATCCCTTTATGGTACATGAGTTTGGCCTTTTTTGAGACAAAATTACTTTATACATGTGGTAGAGACATGGGATGTGGTTTGGAAAAAATATTATAGGTTTCAAGTCTTTAGAGGTGTGATGAAAATTGGTGGTGAGGGGTGGTATTTAGAGTGCAAGATAAGGTTTTTTAATTATTTTATTCATTAGTTTATTATTTTGAATCAATACTATGAATATTGAGGATTCTTATAAACAAATACAGTATCTAATGCTTTTAATTTATAACCATTGTCCACTTACATCATCTATGACTCAAGAATAACTCAAAAATGAATTTATTTACCTTCTGCCATAAATTTTAGTATTTCACTATTCAATAAGAAATCACCTTTTTAAATAAAAACTCAAAAAACATCAACCTAACAATTTTAGGACTTAATAATTCAAATATGTAATTCATTTTAGGAAAGTAATTTTTTGAATTATGGAAATCTAATTTTTAATTAAAATCATTATTTACAAAAAAATAACAATTTTAAAATTATAACTTATTTTATTACACATTAAAAAATTAATTAATGTCTCATAATTATATATTATAATCATAAGACAATAAAATAACAAATTTATGAATATTTTTTATGCAAATAAATGTTTTTTAAAATAATTATATTCATTATAAATTTATAAATAAACATTTATTTTTTATAAAAATTCTATTACTTAATTTACCATTTTAAAAAAATTTATTTACTTATAATTTGATATGATTAACTCATATTTCCATTTGTAAGATGGATACATTTTATTTATACTTTTATAGGTGTGGTTACTATTCCGTTGTATGGGTTACTATTTATAATGGTCAGATTATTAATCCATATGCCACATTACTATTCTATTGGTTTTGGGTCCTTAATTTATATAGATACTTACTATTTTATTCATTATTAATTTATAAAGTTAGTATTGTGTTCCATATGTGATTTTATGTGTTTTATACTATATAACATAATTATATGTATGGAATTTCATTGATGTTTTTTGGGGTTTTTAGATTATCCATAAGAGAATTCAGTAGATAGGATGTGATTGTTTGACGTTCTATCAAGGTGGAAATTTATGGTAGAGTTATGTTACAATATAATGGTTTTGATTAGAAGATAAAAATGGAATTAAAAGTAAAATATAGGACCCATGGAAAGAAGAATATGAAATTTTAATTGAGCTTATAGTTTTGGAAAAAGCATGGAGGAAATTGTCTTAAGAAGACTACTAAATATTGTATGTGTATATGGAAAGGTCATCGAGTGGGTGAATGTTGACATGATGGGAAGAATTTAGATAATGATACAAATAATGGTAAATACCCACATAATTCAACTCACACAATTCATTAATTCAATATCTAGGAGTTTGGGCATTATGTGAACAAGTTCCAAAGTCCAAGGTCTAATAATGGTACTCAATTCCATAATCTTCTTATGGTATTAGTTATAGGAAATATTTTGGGATCACTATTTATTATGAGGGTTATTATAATGATGCGGTGATATTTAACATCATCATCCACTCAATATCCACTAATGTTTTATTTATAAATATATTTACCCATTCATTCATATTTGAAGACTTTTTTATGGGTATCAAGATTACAACTAAATTAATAGATGTATAATTTGAAGTGAAACCACCAAATGGTATGTTTATTGAATATCATGAGTTTGATTCCTCTCTGATGGATGAGAGAATAATTATGATCCCAATAAATCTTGTCATTCTACCTTTTTTTAATTAGAAATTATCTTCGGAATAGATTGGATTTCTCTACATAAATCCAATATCAATTATCATGGATGGGAAGTTAAATTCGATATATCAAACATACCTATTATCTTCTATCAATGTGATCATATGCATAAAAATTGACGGAGATCACTTCCATTTTTTGGGTCTTAATTCCCATTCAAAAAGGATTATTATTTCAAATGGTTGGGGTGAAATGTGACATCAATCACATTCCTATTCGACAGAATTATTTTTATGTACTTATATTAGAGTTCCTGTAACATCCTAGGTAAATAAAGAATAAGGCATTTTCATATTTATTAATATTTTTGAAAAAAATATTGATTTTACTTTAAAGGGGATGCTATGCTCAATGGCATACCCAATATGCAACAATGAGTTTCTTGTAAGTCTTACAATACACACTAATAATATAATAATATTATTTTATGTGGTAGTAAACTCCTAGCTAATGTAATGGCAGGAATGAACAGAACTAACTAAAAAGTGATTATATATGCTTGTAAAATATTTTTACATTTATTCAATAAATTTTAGAGGCGTAAAATGTGAATGAATCCAATTTTAAGCGTAAATATTCTAATAATCCTTAAAAGGTTTATTAACCGCCTTTTCATGGAGAACCCTTTTTAAATCCACTTTTTGAAAATTTTATATGTTATATTTGACAAAATAAAATCCTTAAATAGAATTAAGAAATCAAAATTTACTTTGTGTAAATTTTTATTATTTTTCTGATAAAGTTCATTTTTTAATGAATAGTGAAAATGCTGTATTTTAATTCAAAACCTCATTTTAGTCTAATTTATTTATGTGGTCATATTTTCTTATTAACTGGTTTTAAAGTGTAATAAAAATATATCATTTAACATTTTATCCAATTGCATTCATTTTAATTAATTTCCCTTTGAAATTGGACATAAACAAGTGTCAATCTTTCGAAAGAAATTATTTCTTAAAAACACATTATTTGTTTTGATAGTGTAAATTGATTATAAAATTAATTAATGCGACATATATTTTTTTAATTTGGTATTATTGATATAATTTTTAAATTTGGAATATCAAATATAGTTTAGGGTAAATTTTCGGTATTTTTATGACAAATGTTCATTTTCTATGAATAGTGAAATATATTGCATTTTTATTCAAAACTGCCTTTTCATCCAATTTATTTATATAGTTATATTGAAATTTTAATTGGTTTTATGGTAAAAGTTTATTATGTTTTTATCATTTAATACAATTTTGGTCATTTTATCTAATTTCACTTTTAAATTGGATGTGAAAACAAATCAATCTACTGATAGATTTTACTTCATAGAAACTCGTCTTTGGTTTTAACAACGAGAATTATTTTAAATGGGTTATGAAATCATCAGGTCTGTGTATGTTGGACTACCACATCATGAATTTATGTCATTAATTTTCCCTTATAACCTATCATGGATGAAAATAATAACATATTTATTGTTTATAAATAATATTCCATATATTATCGGACATATGGGATTATGATTTCACACAAACTATCATGTCTTACATTATCTTGGAAAATGATAATGTTTCACTTGTCTATGAAATACTACCTCATCAAAAAGTATTGTTTTTCATTCACATAGTAAATAGAAACCAGAAAGGTGGGTTTTAATAAAAATATGTGATATTCTGAAATAAAAAATTATTCCGAATTGATAATATATCATTTACCTTTCATTTTATCTATCAAAAAAGAAAATGGAAACAACATTCATGTGTACGTGCAGCCTACCATCTCCTTGAATGGTGTATATAACATTCGGGATGTTATAATTATTGATCAAATTAAGTGGATAAAAAATAGAAAATCATAGACTATATGAAAAACAAAGTGGTTATTATTTGAAACGTAACTATAATATGAAATGGTTAATACATGGGTAATTAAAAGTTCATAATAAAATCATATATGGTATGATATATATATATATGTGGATGTTTAATATATGTATAAAAAACTAATAATTATTATATGGTAGTTTCTAATATGTCTGATGGATGTCAATACGTCTGGTAAGGGTTTTTTACTCAATTTTCCATTATTAATACATATGTTATGTTGTGAAACTATATTCTTTCCCAAGGTTTATATACAGTCCATTGACCTAAAATATCATGAATTAATTTATCCACGTAAAATTTTAATTTCCATTTTATGTTATTACTTTATGGGTATTACAATTTAATGACACCAAAGTGGTAATGATTTTATGTTACAATATCATCATATAATTGGATTTATTGTGACTATTTTTCTGATATAAAATATAATGATACTTCTCTCTTGAAACTCTTGAATTTTATCCCCCTCTAGTAATTCATTATATTATAATGAAATATTTCCATTTTTTCACTCTTTGTAACTTTTAATAATTTATAATGTTAGTTTAAGAAAATATGACATTATTTCTGTTGTATGAAATATTTTTTCATTAAAAACCATGTATTCTAAAAAAAATTAATTTTTTTTATTCTCATATAATTTTTAAAAATTGAATTTTTAAACATTATTTTATATTTAAAAAATTATTTTAATGCAGTCTTTATATCATTTTAAAAAATATATTTTTGGACTTTATTTAAAATGTTGAAAGAGAATTTTATTAACAAGTATAACATGAACACAAATTCCAATCATCAGGACCATTATTTTATATGAAGCATCCTTGAAATTTTTTAAAAGTTATTTTGAATGAAAATTATATTCAAAATGTCTTTTTATAAAATGATTCTTTCAAAATATAAAATATTTATTTCTTTAAGAAATGATTTACATGATCGGTCAACAATAATTTTCCATCGAAGATGAAATCTATTGCTGTTACCTGTAACATAATAGAGATATGATCCACGGATAACATTCTTATTATTTATTTTAATGGTTTAGTTTTATTATGGCATGGTTTTTATTAAACCAATTTCTCTTTTACATGTTATACCATGAGGTAATTCTCATAAAACCCTCTTCTTTTCATGAGTAATGATATAATTAAATGTTAAAATGAATATTAAACCTATTTCTTTATTATGAGTTATGATAAGATGAAATATTTATTAAAAAAATTTATTTCAACATTAGATGATAGGATTAATCTTTTATTATCTTGTGGCACATATATGTATGATTTCTGTTATGTAATGGGTGGTGCCTATACCTCCCTCTAATGTATTGGGAAATGATTATTGTTATCTGATCTCCAAGGGTACATGGGAGGGTATTCCAATCTTGAAAAAAGGTACATGTGAGGTAATATCAATCCCATAGTAGGTACATTGGTGGTTAAACCAAGAATTTCTTATTAAAAATATCTTTGTTGGTATCCATGACAGAAGATTATTATGCATCTGTGTATTCCATAAATCTGTGTATAATGAAAATGTTATGTTCTCATGGCTCTTATTATTTTATTTCTTTATGAATGAGGTCTTGTAAACATTTGAACTTTATTCCATGACCTTGACATTGATCTATGTTATACTGGGTATGGGTTTTATATGTTATGATCGTGTTCTCATACCCCTATGTTCATGTTATTCTTATATATCTACCATGTTTATTCTTACTGAGTATATGATCTCATCCATTATTATTTTTCCATTCCCTGGGTTATTAAGACATATATTATGTATTATATTCATAATAAGGGTGCTATATATGAATAACATAGTGGGAGATGATGTAGCTCAAATATTTTCTAGTTTTTTATGTGTCTATGTTTTTGTAGGAAATGGACTATTTGGATAATTATTTGTGGGTTTGTATGATGTATTGAATATTCATCTAGAAATATGTATTATATATGTATGATAAGCTTAGGTCACTATATTATGTATCATAGGAATGGTTTAGATAATTTTTAGAAACTGTGATGAGAAAAACATATTGAGATCCCTAAGGATATGTCTAAGGATATGTCTAAGGATAAATCAAAGTATAGAAAAATGTCCTCGAATTTTAGTAAATTATATAAGGAGTGTATTATAAGAACATACATCTATATTAGGATTCTATAAGTCAATGTGGATCTAGAATATAGATATATATGGGTAACTACTCCAAAAAAGATTCATTAATCTAGACTTGATCGTTACCTGGTTCATGATAGTGGGTATTTCCACACAACTTGTTTGCCACTCATAGGGGATATACATGGGATAATCAAAACTTATTTAAGAACTAGAATAAAATATTTAAATTGATAATGAATATGAATTACCTTGGAAAAACCTATACTGACATAGATTAATGGTATCATGATGTAGAAATCGTATATCTGATTTTTCATAATAATTTGGTTCCTTGTAAGGAATAATTATCCTTGCAATATGTTTTTTTTATTATATGGATACAACCTAAAGGAAACATGATAATTCTATGTGAAATAGAAAATAAATTGATTTCATATCTAAGAATCCAATCATTAAGGGAGATATAATGAAACATCTTATGGCTATGCTCACAAAACAGTCTCAATCCATGAATCAAGATAGAATTCCAAACAAGGGAAAGAGGGAACAACATTCAATTGAGTACATTATAATAAAACATAAAACTTTATTCATTAGTCTTGATGATCTAATATTTGGTGAAAAATTGGATCTACACTTCTAAAAATAAATTTCTATTCTCTAGTTTTTTTACCATGAAAAAATCATTTTGTCTATCAGCCATATTCATGGTGAAGTGAATCAATGGTGGACATATATCAAGAATACACAGTAACATGATTAAATTGACTCCAATTACTGTGATTGGTTCATAATTTATTTTTATATAATTACAATACCCATATTATTTTCAATAATCCCTATAAAGAGTTCCTTGATCTAAATAATACTGAAGAATCAATTGGTACCAATGAGGAAAAGTTTACAATATTTATGAGGTACACTCCTAGTATGATCATCCATCCAAAAATACAGATTTATAATTCATCATGTGGCTTAAAAAATCCTCTAAACAGTGTTTTATATTATATCCCTAATGGTTTACACATATTATTACAAAAATTAAAACATATTTGGACTTCACATACAAACCATGTATTATAAGGTCTAGAGTCATTGAAAGATTATATATATTCATAAAGAATTAAACCTAAATAAAAACATCTCTTTTTTGATCATCATAATGATATAATAACACCAATTGAGCCATTTTATCATCATAGGATAACCTATGTAATAAATGAAAAAAGGTATAAGAAAAAAATTTAAGTTAGGGTATAAACTTAAGAATAAATCATAGCACATGGGTTAGATGTCATAACATGGTGACATAAAAATGTATGGAACATGAATAAACATATGAAAGAAGAACCTATAGAGCATAGGGTATGTAATCATGGAATAATACTGAACTGGAAGAAACATAAATCCTAAAATAAGCATTATTCATGGATCATTGCACATAGAAGAGAACAAGTCCATGATAATAACCCAGACCATTTTACATGGAGAACGAGTCAAGAGCAACCACCAACACCATAACAAATGATTCCCTAGAAGACCTATAATTACCCAATACCTTAGAATACAATTTTTTCCAACCATTATAACCATTACATGAATATGTGTTCCACATATATTATCAGACATAAGGAATCAAACCTAAACATATGGGTTACTTGTGGAAATAATTTGGTATCACAATCATGTCAAAAGTCATATCAAAAGGGATTATCATAATGATGTCCATGAAATACTGGATTTTTACAATTAATGTAAATTCATGAGGGATATAGTCTTAGATCCGAATAAGTGACATCAATCAGAAGTTAATATTTGTAAAAACTGGGTTTAGGATAATTTAGAAATAAAAAATTTTAGTGCGGTTCATGAAAAGTTTTTCATGATTCATTAATGGGGTAAAGTAATAATCCCATTCATAAAATAGAAAATGAAAAATATGTATTCTTTAAAATTATAATGAGTTATTGATGAAAAATAATATTGCATTAAAATATATTAAGGAGTTAACTTGAAAATGGATTAGAAATTTTGAGGTACCCTTTAATCGGGTTTGATAATTGGGAAGAATTAAGAAGGGAACCATTCTAAAAACACATATGTCCACATTCAAGAATTGTGTAATGATATTGATACATGATTTTAAAACATATAAATATAATTTATAAGAGTTATATAATAATAAATATTATTTACATTTGGGGTAAAGAGATATCAAGTGTAACCTGAATTAAAAATGGAGGTTCAGAAAGAATCCATTAATTTATGTCTGATATTATTATACACATGATCAAAAATGTTATTTATAATGAAATTATAAATATTAATTAATTAATTCATAACCATTATTACATGTATAATATTTATTACTATTTTATTAAGTTCATTTATTTCATTTTATGACGTGTTATAAGATTTAAAATCATCTTTTAAGAGTGTTCGTTTCCTTGATTTTCATGATTGGTTCACTAGTATAAGAGTATTAAAGATCATGTAGAATGAGAATAAAGGAACATAATTGAAATTATATGTTATTAATAAACTTCCTGAATTATATTTTTTCTTATATATCATATTCTTATTTTTTATGTAGATGAATCATTAGATAAAACATTAATGATAATCATTTAGATTAATTTGGCTATTTTTTAATCATCACAAAATATTTTTGTTTTATTATTTGATATTATGTTTATATACCAGACATATAAAATTAAATAATTATTGATAGATATATTATCATCTGTTTTAACTATAAAATTCGTTTCATGACTAGAATTTAAGTCAGTAAAAGAATTTGAAAACTCGTTGTCCTTCAATGTGATTAATTCACACCTCATGGGCAATGTTTTCATTTTTTGAAAAAAAATACGGGGAATGAAATGATGATAGATTATTAAATTTAATATAACATAAAAAAATTATATTTTGTATAATACAGTTACAATTCCACTTGGATAATGTTGTGTTAGAAGATAATTAGAAAAGAAAATAAATTAAAAGTAAATTGAAATAAATAGAAATAGGTTTTTTCCTCATGAATTATTCTCCTTATGGATCATGAGTTTGTACTTTTATTAAAACAAAAGGCTCCTATAAATGTCGAAGAGATTTTTGAAGAGTTTTGTGAATAATTTTTAAAACCATAAATGGATTTAGATGTGTGAATAAAATATATGTTGATGGGTGGTATTTATATTGGATGAGAGGAGTGTTTTTTATTATTGTATTCATTATTTTATTATTTTGGCTCAAGAAAATGAATAATGCGTTTTATTTTTACTATATATATTAAATAATTCATGTTAGTTCAACCCAATGGACACTTTAATCATCCATGACTCAAGGATGACACAAAAAATCATTTTTCTCACCTTATAAAATAAATTAGTGTATTTCTCTATTCAAAAAAATTCAACTATTTTAGAAAAATACAAAAAATATCTCCCTGACCATTGATAAATTTTTTGATCATTACATTTTCTCCCCATATAAAATTTCACCCTCAAATTTTTTATTTAAAAACGATGTGAAAAAATGTGATGGTACTTGTACTTAATCACTTCAATGAGGTCATCATTCATTTATATTATCATTTACTTCATGGAGAAAGGGTTAATGTTCCCCAATGTTACATTAGTATATTTTCATAATAATATACATCATTTACCCCAAAATTACTCAGGTATCTTGGATTAAATCAATGGAAGCATGGATAAATCATAAAAAATATTTCTAATATATAATTTTCAAACATCTCCTGGAACCATTTTTTATACATAAATCTTACATGTTCATCTTCAAATATTTCAAAATATGGTTTTGATAAATTAGTATTGATATTTCTCCCCAAACAGAAATTTATAATTTGATACATATAGACTTCTCAAATGTATCCCTCTTTTACAACATCTATAAAATTAGTGAATGTTTTATTATTGAAAATAAAGAGATGAATTTGAAAAGACACTTATCATACATCCCATGCAGAGCATGGTTATAATGTTAAGAGTGAAAGTTTATCCAATAAATGATATGTGAATCCCAAAATAATTTGGTGATGTTAGAGGTATTGGATAACTCATAACACTATTTTCATGTATCAGGGATATTAGAAAAAATTTCAAAGTCATGTGAGCATGACTGTAGGATAATATTTTCAAGTAGTTCTTTCGGAAGATAGAGATGTGTGGTTTTTTATCATCCTCCATCCATATTTTAACTATAAAAAATAAAATACAATTATGGGGATTTAATAATTAGGTAATAAGAATATAAAATATAAAACATTGAATATAGAAGGATAAACATGTAAATTAAAAGTATATCTTACCATGTGATTCCATGGGTTTCAATTTAGGTTATCCATATTGATAGAATTATCTATATGGTTCATACTAAGGTTCTCTATTAAAAAACATTAAAATTTACTATACCATTGTCTATTAAATACTATACTGTCCCTAGTCTTTTACACATATTATTACATGATTTTAATCATAATTGGTCATTAAATGAAAACTAGGGATCGTAAATCCATGTTTATTTGGATTATTAGATATATATTTTAATGAATTAAAACAAAATGAAAAAATATTTTATTTAACCTTCATAATGATATCCTAACATCTTTTGATCCATTTCACCTATATAGGATATCTTGGGGAATACATGAAGAACTGTATGGGCTAAAAAACACTATGGGAATAAATAAAAGAATAATGAATATCACATGGGTTAAAATGAAAAACATGATGACAATAAAAGGCATGGATCATGAATAAACATACAGAGGAATAACATAAATAACGTTGTATCATATAATAATGGAATCATAGTAATGTGGAAGCTACATAAAATAAGACATAATCATGATTAAAGGATTTTTGTATATAGACGAGCACAATTCAAGTCTAACCACCAAGACTGTTGAACATAGAGCACAAGTCATTACTAACCACTAATATTGTTTCACATGAAATCTCATGAGAAAAAATAAAAACGAATGATTTTGATCACTATTTGGGTGATCCCATCAATAAAATTTTATTAATATGTTTTCCACATAAAGGATCATACAAAAGTAATCAAACATAATCATAAGGGTTAACAGTGAAAAGGATGGGGTATCACAATGATGTCAAAAATAATATCATAAGATAATGTCATAATGGTGTTAATGAAAGAATAAATTTAAATAATACATTGAAATTAATAAGGAAAAATAAGCATATAACTTGATAATTTTATCAAATGTTAATGAAAAAATATAAAAATGGTGTTTGATAAATTTTTGAAATAAAAAAATTTAGTGCAGTTTAAGGGTAAATTTTCAATAATATTTTAAATGTAGAAGGAATAATTTTATGTATAAAACTGGAAATGGCACAAGATAGATTTTTTATATTATAATATTTTATTTTATAAAAAAAATTGGATTAAAATATATTATGGTTTTTACTTAAAAATGGTTACGAAATTGTGAAGTTCCCTCTGACCGGACATGCTTATCAGGAAAAAATGAAAAGGGGTACTTTTAAAACATGTATTTCCCCATGAAATAAGGATGTAATTATCATGATATATGATATTGTAAAATATAATCATAATCCATATAGTCTATTTAAAAATAATGAAGAGTTACATTTGGGGTAAATAGAGAGAGAAAGCATAACCCAAAGGAAAAAATGGATGTTTGGAAATAATCCCTTATCATTTGGTCAAAACTATTCTAAACATGAAATCAATGTCCTGGATAAAAAAATTGAATCCATTAATTAATTAATTAATGATATTATGTAACTTTTTTACATATTATAATTTTATTAAGTTCATTTATGGTATTTTTGACGAGTTATAATATACAATTTCATCGATCAGGATGTTTGTTTCCTTTGTTTTCATGATTGATTAATTTGTATATGAGTAGGAAAGATCATGTCAAATGGGAATTGTTATCCAAAATTGAAATTATAGTTTATTAATGAACTTTCAGAAGTTTATTTTGTATTATATATCTAATTTTTATATTCTATGAGTAATAATCATCAGGTAATACATTCATGATAATAATTTAGATTAATCTGGTAGTTTCATGATCAGCACAAACTAGTTTTGTTCTATTATTTTATATTATATAAATATATAAAATGGATTTATAAAATTAAATAATTTTTAATGCCTATATTATAATCTGGTTTAACCATAAATTTTTTTATCATTAGCCTATAATGTGTTTAAGAAAATTGAAAACTTATTGTCCTTGAATGTGATAAATTAACACATCGCAGATGATATTTTAATTTTCTGAACAATGGATACATGGGATAGCCCTGTGACCACCCCATTGAATTATAAAACACCTCAAAAAAACTCAGGTTGTTCTTAAGGCAGGAAGTTTTATCAAATATACTATTTTCTATATTATTAAATAGGGAACAAAACCTAGTAGGAACTCTACTCAAAATGTCATAAGATCTAAGAGGAGGAAGGGCTCAGGATGTTCAAAAAAATGGGGTTCTAACACAAAATTCATGTTCCAATGAATTTCATCTATATTGTAAATTTTCAGTTATTTCTTTCCATGACACCTTTATTGTATATAAAATATTTCTAATAACACATAGACCAATTTTTTTTTCAATTTATAGATCTGAAATAAAATTTTCTCGAAAATTAAGCATCTTTTCTATTATCCTAATAATTTTTAGGTGCATGAAAAGATGGTCTTTCTATTTAAACTCTTTGGTTTGTTTATTATTCGTCTTTGTAGAATGTGAATTCATTCAATGTTTCTAACCAGATTAATACATTTTATTTTTGTATTTATGGATTACACATTTTTTGTACCAAGATGTATGCTAAAAATAGATACCAAGATCGAAGACCTATTTAACATGAAATTTCAATTTTAGATAACATCATTCATTATCCATAGTTTTGATTGGTGATTTTAATGCAATTCTTAAAACCAGTGAGAAAATTGTTCCATCCCACTCTTCTTTCTCATCATGAGAATCTAAAAAAAATTGTGGTAGGTAATATTGTGTAAATTAACATCACTGCTGCTACATTCACAGTTTATAGAAGACACTACATCATGGTAGTTTCTACCAAATTTGATAAAAAATTCATAAATAACTTCGATCTCATGAAATAAAACACCAAATCAAGCATTAACCTTCGTAATCCTAACTTGGATCATCATCACGTCTGTGTCAGTCTTTTTATCAAAAGAATTAATCTCATTATTATTTTCTGATTTAATAACGCTTGGTCCACTGAATCTGAGTGCTCTAGCAACAGAAAAGTATTCGGTATTCTATAAATTGTCACCAATATTCTTTTTCTTGTATCACCAAATTAAAAACCCTATGTGGTTTCTTAATAGTTATTGTAGTTAAAATTATTAAAAAATGGCAAGGACATATCTTTTCTTGATAATAAACTTATCCAACATCAAAACACCACTACTAGATCAGAATTTTCCCTGGATCCTCGACAAGCAATCAACAATTCTATGAAACTAAAAACTTTTATCATTACTAAATATAATATGCATAAAAAATATTCAAAACTAAATGGATCTCAGATGGTGATACATACACTTTGTCGTACAACTCTCTCCCAAGAATCAATGATTTTGGTAGAACTCTTACCTTTCGTAGAGATGAAGACACCCTCATTGATAATAAGGTGACCATTTCTAATCATGTTGTCGCATACTTTAAAAATATTTTCAATGGTCCATATATCATCAAAGACCACCTTCCTAATTTCATTACCGTTATGGTGAATGAGGAATACAACACATATATTTTAAGCACCCCTCTTTATCATGAAATCAAAGACACTATTTTTATCCTTAATCCAGATAGTTCCCCTGGGCTTGATGGTTTCAATAATGGTTTCTTCCAAACCATCTAGTAGGTTATTCAAATGGATATTTATAAATTAGTCAAATCCTTTTTTTCCAATGGTGTGCAACATCATAAACTAAATTCTCAATTTATTTATTTAATTCCTAAGTTGTACAATGCATATAATATTCATCTCTTTAGGCCTATTTATATTATTAATTCTCTTTAAAAAATCATAATGAAACCTTGTGCTAATAGACTCACTTCTATAATAAATAAAATTGTTTCTAGGAATTAATTTGGTTTTATCAAGGGTAGGTCGATACATGATTTTATTTATATTTTCCACTAAATGAACCAACATCATAATCAAAGCCACCAGGGGAGGCAATATTGGTATTAAACTTGATATTTGAAAGCCATTTATAACATTGATTAGAGTTTAATTTTCAAAGTACATTAGAGCTTTGGTTTTAATGATGATTTCAAATATAGGATAAAATCATTATTCAAATCAGCCTCCATCTCCATCCTTGTTAATGGTTCCCATTAGGGTTATATTAGATGCACCAATATAGTTAGACCAGGTGATCTCTTATATACCATTATTTTTGAAATTACAATAGATTAATGAATCATATTTTTCACTCTCCATGTAGATCAGAACAAGATTAATCCTTTTCAGGTTTCTTCAAATATAATGGTTCTCACATATCTTTTATATGTTGATGACACCATTTGGTTCTTAAAAGGTGATAAAAAGAATATTCATAATCTCAAATATTCATTTTCTGATTAGGAATAAATTTCTAGTCAAAAAATTAGTTGGAACAAATCCTTTGTCTTCTTTGTATAAAAAATTCCTTCTAACAGAAAAGGTTATTTCATCCATAATTTAGGCATCAAGGAAGGATCCTTCCCTTTTACATATCTTAGAGTAAAATGTTTTTTGGGAAAACCTAAATCTAGTTATGTTTCCACCACAATTGACCAAATCATCAATCAAATTTCCTCTCAGAAGGGTAAGTCACACATTATGGATGGAAGAATCTATCTTGTTAATAACAAAATTGTCTCTAAAATGGTCTACTCATTGATGGATTACAAATAGCCATCTGGCCTCTTTTAAAAAATAAATTTTTACATCAAAAACATTGTTTGGACTAATATAACTCTTGAAAGGTAGATTCTGACCTTTTTCTGGGATACTTTTTGTAAAACATCAGATAAGGTTAGTCCTGTAAAAATTTGTTTTACACTTTCTATTTACGCTCTTCATTGAAAACAAACATAGAGGCTTCTTCACAGTAACTCTGGTTCTATTTATTTTCTAAAAAAATTCCTTACTATGTTAAAGAAAGGAAATATGAATTATATTACCTATTCCTTCTGTTCGTCCATCAGACAATATTTTTCAAACATCATGAATAATTTTTGATGGATGGTTAGTACTAAATCATCCATGAACTTTTGGTTAGACTATTGGAATATTGTTCCTTTAATCTCCATGTTTCTTCCCAATACTCTTCTAGAGAAAACCAAAAACACTGTCATAGATTTTATTAATTCTCATAACATCAACCATTCAGATAACATTATTTATGTTATTGACAATTATCATACCCCAATAATGAATATTTCTTTATCTCGGAACCTTCTTATAATGGAGTACAAGATTCCAAATGTTTTTATATGAAAAAAATTTTATATACTGATATTAACTTCAATTGGTTGTGATTTTTTTAAAACCATGGATTAATCCTTTGAGGATTACAATTGTTTTTCATATTTCTCACAATAGATTCCCCACTAATTTTTTTTCTTCATTATTTTTTATTCAACTTCCTCCTAAATGTCATCTTTTTAATCAACATAGAGAAGATACTGACCATCTTATTCTATCTTATGCTAAATTATTAGCACTTTAAAGCATTATTTTTCACTTTTTTACTAGAGATGGTTAATATTTGATTCAATCAGCTCCTAAAAAAATGCAATGTGTGGATTTTTTATCCTCTCATAAAATCATGAATCCTTTCTTAACATCTCTTTCTGAGATTCTCCGTGTAAGCAGATATGATATAAATTTTATACTTCAGAATAATTGGTAATCCAATATTAATGATGGTCAGACGAGGATCCTCATTGACATTCGAGATGATGCCTTGATTTAGAAGCCTTATTGTAACTACACTATCAGTGACATTGAGATCCTCCATCGACATCGGATTGATGGACTCTATCATCAACCTTGATGCACTTTTGAGGTGTTCTGGAAAACCCCACTTTTAGGTTGGATTGAAGGGGATGTTGATAGCACTTATAAAGGCAGTCTGAGACCTTTGGGTTGTGGTGATATGTTTACATTCTACCCTGATTAGTGTCTCATATGATTCTTTGGAAGCTGTGGTAATGCCTTGTCATTGAATGTAGAAATTATGAGTTTGATCTATGCTATTTCCTTTCCTATGAAAAAGGGTTGGAACATTATTTGGAATGAAAGTGACTCAACCACTATTGTCCAGGCTATTTGGAAGTGTCTAGTGCTTCTTGGGTGGTCGATTACTACCTGTTTGATGAACTGTCTTGCTTCGCTTCTGGAGATGAACTACAATGTCACTCATTCCTTTTGTGAAGAAAAAATGGTTGTCGACGGTCTTTCAAATTAGGGAGTCAACCATGAAATAACTTGGCTGTAAGACATGCATATTGATTTACTCCCTATTTATGATAAAAATTGTTATAATATTTCATCCTTAATACTTAAGAAACTCTTTTTCACTATATATAATAATTTTTTATTTGTTCTTTGACCAAGGCACAACATTCTTCAAAAAAAGGAAAGAGGTTTTTACATCTTGAATTATTCTCAATGAGAATCCCTTTATGGTACATGAGTTTGTCCTTTTTTGAGACAAAATTCCATTATTCATGTGGTAGAGTCTTGGGAAGTGGTTTGGGAAAAAATTTATAGGTTTCATGTCTTTAGACGTGTGATGAAAATTGGTGGGGAGGGATGGTATTTAGAGTGTAAGATAAGGTTTTTAAATATTTTATTCATTAGTTTATTAATTTGTATCAATACTATGAATATTGAGGATTCTTATAAACAAATACAATATTTAATGATTTAAATTTATAACCATTGTCCACTTACATCATCTATGACTCAATAATAACTCAAAAATGCCTTTATTTACCTTCTTCCATAAATTACAGTGTTTCACTATTCACTAAGAAATCATCTTTTTTAGAAAAAACCCAAAAAACATCAACCTAATCATTTTAGTCATTAATAATTCAAATATGTAATTAATTTTAGGAAAATAATATTTATGAATTTTGGAAATCTAATTTTTAATTAAAATCATTATTTACTAAAAATAACAATTTTAAAATTATAACTTATTTTATTACACATATAAAAATTAATTAATGTCTCATAATGATATATTATAATCATAAGACAATAAAATATCAAATTTATGAATATTTTTACGCAAATAAATGTTCTTTTTAATAATTATATTAATTATAAACTTGTAAATAAAAATTTATTTTTTATAAAAATTCAATTACTTAATTTAACATTTTAAATACATTTAATTACTTATAATTTGAAATGATTAACTAATATTTCCATTTATAAGATGGATAAATTTTATTTATACTTTTTTATGTGTGGTTACTATTCCATTCGATGGGTTGCAATTCATAATGGTCATATTATTAATCCATATGTCACATTACCATTCCATTGGTTTTGGGTCCTTAATTTATATAGATACTTCTTATTTTATTCGTTATTCATTTATAAAGTTAGTATTTTGTTCTATATGTGATTTTATGTGTTTTATAAAATATAACATAATTATATGTATCGAATTTCATTGATGTTTTTTTTGGGTTGTTAGATTATCCATAACAGAATTCCATAGATAAGAAGTGATTGTTTGATTTGCTATCAAGGTGGATGGTGGAGTTATGTTACAATATTAGGGTTTTTATCAGAAGATAAAAATTTAATTAAAAGTAAAATATAGGACCCATGGAAAAAGAATATGAAATTCTAATTGTGCTTATAGTTTTGGAAAAACCATGGAGGAAATTGTCTTAAGAAGACTACAGAATGATTTATGTGTATAAGGCAAGGTCATCGAGTGGGTGAATGTTGACATGATGGTAAGAATTTAGATAATGATACAAATAATGGTAAATATCCACATAATTCACCACACACACTTTAGTAATTCATTTTCTAGGAGTTTGGGCATTATGTGAACAAGGTACAAAGTCTAAGGTATAATAATGGTACTCAATTCCATAGACTTCTTATGGTATTAGATGTGGGAAATATTAGGTGATCACTATTTATGATGAAGTTTATTATAATGATGCAGTGATATTTAACATTATCATCCACTAAATATCCACTAATGTATTATTTAAAAATATATTTACCCATTCATTCATATTTGAAGACTTTTTTATGGGTATCAAGATTACACCTAAATGACTAGATATAGAATTTTAAGTGAAACCACCAAATGGTATGTTAATTGAAAATCATGTGTATGATTCCTCTCTGATGGATGAGAGAATAATTGTGATCCCATTAAATCTTGTCATTCTGCCTTTTTTAAATTTGATATTCTCTTCGGAATGGATTAGATTTCTCTCCATAAATCCAATATCAATTCTCGAGGATGGAAAGTTAAATTTGATACACCAAACATACCTATTATCTTCTATAAATGTGATCATATGCATAAAAATTTGATAGAGATCACTTCCATTGTTTGGGTCTTAATTCCCATCCAAAAAGAATTTTTATTTCAAATGGTTGGGGTGAAATGTGACATCGATGACATTCCTATTTGGCAGAAATATTTTTATGTATTTATATTAGAGTTCTTATAACATTCTATGTAAATAATGAATAAGACATTTTCATATTTATTAATATTTGTGAATAAAATATTAATGTTAATTTAATGGGGATTCTATGTTCAATGGTGTAACCAATACTCAACAACGAGTTTCGTTGAAATCTTACGATACACACTAATAATATAATAATATTATTGTAAATGGTAGTAAACTCCTAGCTGATTTAATGGCGGGAATGAACAGAACAAACTGAACAACAATTATATATTCTTTTCAATTATTTTTACATTTAATCAATAAATTTTAGTGACTTAAAAGGTGAATGAATCCAATTTTAAGCGTAAATATTCTAATATTCATTAAAATCTCGATTAACCACCTTTTCATGGAGAACCCTTTTTAAATACACTTTTTAAAAATTTTATATGTAATATTTTAAAAAATAAAATCCTTCTTTAGAATCAAGACATCAAAATTTACTTTGTGTAATTTTTTGTTATTTTTCTGATAAACTTCATTTTTTAATGAATAGTGAAAATGATGTATTTTAATTCAAAACCTCATTTTAGTCTAATTTATTTATATGGTCAGATTTTTTTTAATTGGTTTTAAAGTGTAATAAAAATATACTTTTACCATTTTATCCAATTATGTTCATTTGAATTAATTTCACTTTGAAATTGGACATAAACAAGTGTCAATCTTTTGACACATATTGTTTCATAAAAACACGTTATTTGTTTTGACAGTGGAAATTGATTATAAAATTAATTAATGCAACATCTATGTTTTTAATTTAGTAATATTTATATCATTTTTTAATTTTTTATATCAAATATATAATAGGGTAAATTTTTGGTATTTTTCTGACAAATGTTCATTTTATATGAATAGTGAAATATACTACATTTTAATTAAAAATTGCCTTTTCATCCAAATTATTTATATAGTTAGATTGCCATTTTTATCGATTTTACGATATAATTTTATAATGTTTTTATCATTTAATACAATTTTGGTCATTTTATGCAATTTCACTTTTAAATTGGATGTAAAAACAAATCAATCTATTAATAGATTTTACTTCATAAAAACCCGTCTTTGGTTTTGAGAACGGGAATTATTTTAAATTAATTACTGAAATTTAGGTGTTTGGAATTTGATAAAAGGATTAAATATTAGGAATCAGGAGGTCCAAATTATTTAATTAAGACTCTTTTGTTTTTTAGACATTATGAATAGTAACGACAGTAATTATCTTTAATTAACGTGAATAAATAGTAATCAGATAGTTAAGGGTAATAAAATAATATCATAATAATATAAGATGACCCGAACATATTTCCTAATGCTAATGGTTGTGTCATTTTTGAAAATTGGATGCCTTGTGCCAAAATTTGGGACCCCATGGAATCACTTTAGGGTGATAGTGACCTTTAATAATATTGTTTTAAAGAATGGAAAATGTAACCAATGTATGTAACACCTAAGTAAAAAAAATTTAATTTGGTCTACATAAATGATCAATTAGACTATGAATAGTCATTGGAAATAAAAAAAATATTTTCTACATCATGGTAATTTTTTATAATTTTTAGACATTAAATAAATTAATTTATTTATGACACCATGATGATGCAACAGTTATCTCACTAATGAACAAATTAAATAAAATGAAAAGTTAATGTAAAATCTAAGACTTAAACTTGTCAAAAAACTATTTTATGGGTGGATTTCGAACTCTTATCACCTTATCCTCGAAATATCTCTTTTTGGGACTTTTTAAATCCGAAACACATTTTAAAATAATGTAACATTTCATGAAATTCCAAGAGTGCCCCTCCTCCCTCTTATAAATGTCCCCACCACTACCACCTTACCCACACCTCTCAAGCCATTGGCTCAGAAAACCTCTTCTCATTTCATCTATCCACATATCTCTGTTTATAATAGAAGCCTTACCTTAGGTAGAAAGCTCTTTAAGAACCCCTTTTAGTTCAAACCAAGAGGAGTTACCCGATTTAAAGGTAATGTTCTCTCTTATGTTATTTGGTTTATTTTGCTTCTCCAACCCCCTAAATTCTTTTTATTGCTTTATTTTGCAACAACAATAGTATATTAAATATACAAGGATGTTTTTCTGAGAATTATTTGAGCTAAACTTACACACACCTTTGTCTAATGGTTAAAGAACATACTGTTTTTGTGGATGGCGAATTTTTGCCTCCCAAAATGATGATTTGTTCAATATTCCTCTAACAACTTTCATGGTGGCCATTAAGATGTCACTATATTTATATATGATATATATTATGTTTATGTTTTCCATATGCTTATTTATTTTTCATATATGGCATACCTTTATGGTTTCCATTATGGGTAAACGTGATATCTTCATTTTAGGAAGTCCAGACTACCGCCCCCATAAAGTTATTTGATTCGTTAATGACATATGTGGGACATATAAAGTATATAGTTAATAATATTATATATGATATTATACTAGAATTATATTATAACTTTCTATTATTATGATTTAATTCAATTAAATATGAAATATAAATGAAAGTAGCGTTCATGCGTACGTACGGCTTACCGTCTCTATGAACGGTGAATTTCATTTCTTAACACTAAAAGTAATGTAATAATATAAATGCATGTATATAATTGATATATATGATAAATATGATATCTAAATTATGAATATAATTCAGGATATAATTGATATTTTACCACCTGAACAACTTGTAATTATAAGATGTTTATTTTTGACTCATGTACCAATGATCGACAAAACGACCGTTATCAACTTAAATAATTTCATAATGTTTATAACATGGTAATAATTGATTTAAAAAGGAATAATGAAAATTAAAAAGGTTCTTAAGAAAGTATAAATGAAATATAGTCTATTATTCAGTAAATTAAAGAATGATCGAGTCATATCGGACACAAGGTAAGGGATCTGACCACTCTCTTTCCTTTCAAGTACTCTCTTTTATTTCATTTATTTTATGCTCAATGTTCTTATGTTGGAGGATGTTATTTTATATTCACCATACATTAATTTTTATTTTCATATGATGTGAGACCCCCTCTAATTCTTATCAATTCATTTTAAGAATTTTTAAGTGGCGTAGTAACTAGTACAAAAACCATTTTTTACATCGGTTTTTTTTGATTTTTAACGTCGGTTTTTAGGCGACGTTATTGCGAGAGACGTTAAAAATATGATTTTTTACGTCGGTTATTTAATAAACGACGTAAAAAATGAGGTAATTTTGTTTTTAACGTCGGTTTTTAAAAAACCGACGTGAAATACATTCTGGAAATGGCGATAAGAAGCCATTTTTTTCGTCGGTTTTTGAAAAAACCGACGTTATAAGTCATTATTTACATCGGTTATTTAATAACCGACGTTAAAAGTTATTTTTAACGTCGGTTATTAAGTAACCGATGTAAAAAATGTTTACAATCTTGTAGAAAATTTTCTAAGCTTTCATTTGACAGGTCATAGAGCTCAAACGGATTTACGGATCAAAAGTTATGACCATCAGAAGTTTGATATTTTTTTCGAAGAAAGATTGAATGAGCCAACCGTAGCTTCATATTAGAAAGAATTTTTGAATCCGTAGGAGGATTTGTAGTTTTATCATGATATAAAGAATCATCCATCATTATAATAAATTAACAATTGTTAAATGGTATATCAATTAAGAAAAATACTCATAGAAAATATAAATCATGGGAAAATAATTACAAATACCTTGATGAGGTCGCGGAAATAAGAAATTGTTGATTCACGTTGAAGATAAAACATGTTGATTTGGTGGAACGATGATGGTTGAATGAAATAATCAAAAAATGTTATGTCATTTAAGAAAACAAATCATAAAAACCATAAACCATGGATGCATGATTAAATATACCTTGACGAGATCACGGAAAGAATAAATAATTGATTCGCGTTTGAGAGAAAAAGAGTAGATTTGGGGGAACGATAATGGTTGAAATAAATGATCATAAAATTAAGATGGGTGTATAATGGAAACATATAATTGTGATTCTATGAGAAAACGTGGTATTAAAAATTTTAGGCGGCAATTCAAAATTTCGATGCCGCGATGTAAAAAAATTGAAATTTCGCGTTCGCGGGATATTAAAATTTACATTCACATCGGTTTTATGATAACCGACGTGAAAAGATATTAAAATTTTCATTTATTTTTCACGTTGCTTATTATAAAACCAACTTGAAAAATCAATCTTCGTCACTCATTCACGTCGGTTATTAAATAACCGACCTGAAAAATCAATTTTCATGACTTTTTCACGCCGGTTATTTAATAACCGACGTTAAAAGGTATTTTTCACATCGGTTATTTCATAACTGACGTGAAAAGTATTTACAAAAATGTAGTTCATTTCTCAATAATTAATTTGACAGGTCACGGAGCTCAAACAGAGTTTCGGATTAAAAGTTATGGCCTTCCGAAGTTTGACATCCTTAAGACATCATTTAGAGATGATCAACTTATGAAGGCCATAACATTTAATCCGGAACTCCGTTTGAGCTCCGTGACCTGTCAAATTAAAGCTTTAGAAATTAACTACATTTTTTTAAACATTTTTCACGTCGGTTATTAAATAACCGACGTGAAAAATCAATTTTCGTGACTTTTTCACGTCGGTTATTTAATAACCGACGTTAAAAGTTATTTTTCACGTCGGGTATTTCATAACCGACGTGAAAAATGTTTACAAAAATTTATTTCATTTCTGAAGCTTTAATTTGACAGCTCACAGAGCTCAAACGGAGTTACGGAATAAACGTTATGGCCTTCCGAAATTGGATATCCTTAAGACATCGTTTAGAGATGATCAACTTCTGAAGGCCATAACTTTTAATCCGTAACTCCGTTTGAGCTCCGTGACCTGTCAAATTAAAGATTGAAAAATGAAATACATTTTTGTAAACATTTTTCATGTCAGTTATTTCATAACCGACCTGAAAAATACCTTTTAACGTCGGTTATTAAATAACCAACGTGAAAAATAATTGAAAATTTAAATATATTTTTCTGGAAAAGGATTTTTCATGTCGGTTATTTAATAACCGACGTGGAAAAGTGATGTACATTTCCTTTAAACGCCGGTTATATAATAACTGATGTGAAAAATCAAATAAAATGGATTTTTAACGTCGGTTCTTATATAACTGACGTGAAAAATCAATTTTTAGATATTTTCACGTCGGTTCTAAAAAACCGACGTGAAAAATGGTGACGTAAAAAAATGTTTTTGTACTAGTGAGTTAGGCTGCCGAATCATCATAAGGGATTTCTTATCTCACTTTTTATTCTGTGAGATTTCCATTTAAACCACATATTTATTGCATGTGGTGTATTATGTACTTCTATTCCATATATATTATCATGATTCTATTTATATTCATGGTGTTATTTGATTCATTTGGTGTTTATTATCTTTTGGTCATATGACTTGATTGATCACAATGAGGTAAGGGGTTTTTATCACACATTTTATTCCCATGAGATTCATGCGATATTTGTCACTATACCCTTTGAGTGGTGTATTTAATTCCCATTATTATACTCTTTGTGTAATATAATTTTTTATGGGTATTTACATCAACATTGTATAGTCCATCTTTCATGGGGTGTACGTTTTGAAAGTTACCCAAATCAGTAAGGGAACCTTTCACCCTCCTCTTTTTAAAAGACTACTTTTGTTAGGTCTTTTAATTTACATCTTATTATGTTTGGATATGTTCTTATATATCCGTATTGTTGTAAATTGTTTGTCCATGTGATGATATACCCTTTTTATCTCTCATCATCTCATTTTCTGAATTTTAAAGTGACGTCTTTAGGCTGCTGAATTTCTGTTAGGGAACTTCTTAACCCAATTTCAATTCATTGGGTTAAACCTCTACTTCATGATTATAACATGCTATGAATATGTGTTAATTACCTATCCTGTTTTTACGCTTAATATCCACCTATATTGGGTGTATTTATATTTTCACACATAATTATTTCATTTCATATTCCTTGCTCTAATGGCATGATATTTGATTGGGATTACATGTCAATTTCTTCTCATTGAGACATTTCTTGATGATATGCACTTTTATTCTTTTATAAAATTTATATACAACCCCATTGACATTCCATATCCATATTATGATAATACTCAAATCATTTAAATGTTTTGAAAATGGTCTACTTTCATGTGGCTTATAATTTAAATGTTTAAAATGGAAAAGGACTCTTTTATTAAAACAATATTTTAAATGGTTTTAAAGATTTATTCTAATAAATATTTATCATCCATTTCCATTCTTTAAGAATGGTTTTAAGGATTTATTTATATGGACTTTAATTTTTTAAAACCCTTTGAAAATATTAGAAGTGGTATGGGACACTTTGATTCTAAAATCTCTTTCAAATGTCTTCTTCTAATATTTTCAGAGTATAAAGGGATATTTATCTCATATAGTTTTAATGATTTTATTAGATAAGTTTATTAATGTTAATATCTTGATGTGATCTCTTTTGATTGAAATGTGTAAATGTTATGTTTCCTTTATGCATGTTTTATGTGGTATGATTATGTTATGGTTCTTGGGCATTGCTTATGAAGACGGGTGGTTCTATGAAAAACTAAGGGCAGGTGAGCTCGTGATAGCTCTCCAATGCATTTTGTAATGCAAAGGAGATAAACTCTATGGTTTCTCCAAAGTGATTTAGGGAATATAGTGTGATGGGTATTCCAAATGTAACCATGATGGTTACTCCTTACATAAGAATATTATGAATGCCTCAAGTTACCTTTATATCTTATGATTTCTATGGGTTATTCATCAATCATATGATTTCATGAGGTATGTTAAAGTGCTTATTTTTTATAAGTAAAGTATGTTTAAATTGATTCTTATGTAAACATGAACTAATTTTTTCATTCCGTATTTTTATATCCCTTATTGAGCTTTTTATGCTCATCCCAAGTTTTTGAAATATTTTTCACAGGTCAAGGGGAAGGTACATGTTGTGATGATAGTGTCAAGGAAGTTTCAAGAAAGAACCCATGTTTTATTTTAAATATGTCTTCTTTGATGAAAAAAATGAATGTTGTCTTTGATGTAACCACCTTGATTACAAGTGGAATGTAATGCATGATTTGTGATCAAAATCTCTAAAAGTCTAAACCTGAAAATTTCCTTAATGTGTATTCTTGAAATAACTCAATATTAAGTAATGTTTATGGCTGGGGCATTATAGTTGGTATCAACGGTCGGTTTAGATAACTATAGAGGTTAGGGTATTCATTAAGCATAAGTGACAAGTTGTGTGTAACCACAATGGTTAGTATATTTGATGGAGTCATTGTTATTTTTGAAATAGATTCAGATAACATAGATAAGTATATCTTGGTTTCTATCTTCCTCATTAGTACATGATGATTTTGTTGATATACTCACACTGACCTTTTTGGTTTTAGTAAATTGTTGGAGCTAGTAGGCACCAATGTAACAGTGGATGTGAAGAAAACTATGACAGCTTTATGAAAGAACAATTGAATGATATGGGAGCTTCAATGAGAACACTTGAGGTTTTTCTCAACCAATTATCAGGAGTCACGATTTACCAGTTGAACCTTGGTGAGTTACTTAATGCATAATTTATGAGATAACCAACTCTATGTGGATGTTCAGGTAATAATTATAAAGGTAACCATTCGGGTTAATATGATCCTCACTTTTGAGGTAATTATGGGTTACTATATGATGGAAAATGAAATGCATGAGATAAAATTGATGTTAAATTATGTTATGGTTATTTTTGAAGATTTTATATCTTTTTGGGGAATGTTTTAGGAAATATATAGTTTTGGAAAAAGGACAACACGTAGACCATGTGACAACACATCGCGTCAGACAAAGCTGTGGGAATCGAACTCACAACCAAAGTGCGACTGGTATTTATCACCTACCACTGGACTACGTGAAGTCTCTGTTTAGTATAACTAATTATTTTTAGTTAGATGATCTTATGAATCCGTAATAATATTATTATGGGTTTTCTATAAAAATGATTACCCTATCATGGAGGATATGTGATTAGGTTAATTACTTTTTAGTATGTGATTTTAAGAGTAACTGATGTTTTTTGGAGATGAATGTTAAGATTTATCTTAGAAGATTATGTGATTATATCCTTCATAGATTTGGGTTTCAATCTTATTATGGTTTATTTTGAATAATTTTAAGGTCAATTTTTGTATTGAATGGTCTTTGTTGAACATTGGGTATTGTTTGACAATTTTTGGAGATTAAGAGTGGTTTTTCTTTTTAAAATATTATCCTTTTGGGGATTATCTGATCGTGTACTAGCCATTTTCGTTTTAGGTAGGGTCTAAAGAATTGAGAAATATATAGTCCATCTTTTGTGGATTAGGTGATTCTAAAAAAGTTGATAATAGTTCTATTAATGTGAACAAGTCATCATAAATACTCATTGTTTGGAGAAAATATGAGTTTGTGTTAGAAATCTAGTAACAGATGAAGTCTACATGAAAAATAATTTTTTCCTTTTGTTTTAGTTAAGCCCATAAATAAATTCTTCAATTAAACGAAATTTAAAACAAAAACATTGTCTGTTAACTTTTCCTACTGGGGAATCAAATACCGTTTAACCCATCACAAGTTTGTGATTTTATGGTGGTTAACTTTCTCTTAGACATGTTTTCTATCACCCTCCATTAGAACATGACCCTTTATTTTTTCCTCCATGTCCATGTTTTCCTACACAGAATCCTTGTATGGGTTAACTTGGGTGACCATTTTACTGACCTTTCATCCATTTAAAGTTACAGTTTAATTTACTCCTTTTCCAATGTGGGGATTTAAATGAAGTTTACGAGCCCAATTTTTTTTTAAAAAAAATTGCTAGGACGCAATTCACAAATGGGGGGAAAGATGTAACATCCCAGAAGAATAAAGAATAATATATTTACAAATTTATTAATATTTTTGAATAAAATATTAATGTTACTTTAAAGGGGTTTCTATGTTCAATGGCGTACCCAATACACAACAACGAGTTTCTTTTAAATCATATGATGCACAATAATAATATAATAATATTATTGTAAATGGTAGTAAAATCCTAGATGATGTAATGGTGGGAATGAACAGAACTAACTAAAAAGTGATTATATATGCTTTTTAAATATTTTTACATTTATTCAATAAATTATAGAGGCTTAGAATGCAAATTAATCCAATTTTAAGAGTAAATATTCTAATATTCTTTAAAAGGTGGATTAACCGCCTTTTGATGGGGAACCCTTTTTAAATCCACTTCTTGACAATTTAATATGTTATATTTGAAAAAATAAAATCGTTTTTTAGAATCAAGACATCAAAATTTACTCTGTGTGAATTTTTGTTATTATTCTGATAAAGTTCATTTTTTATGAATAGTGAAAATGCTGTATTTTAATTCAAAACCTCCTTTTACTCAAATTTATTTATATGGTCAGATTATATATTTAATTGGTTTTAAAGTGTAATAAAAATATAATTTTAACATTTAATCCAATTTTGGTCATTTTAATTAATTTCACTTTGAAATTGGACATAAACAGGTGTTATTCTTTTTATAGATATTGTTTCTTAAAAACACGCTATTTGTTTTGACAGTGGTAATTGGTTATAACATAAATTAATGAACCTTCTATTTTTTGAATTTGGTAAAATTGATATAATATTTAAATTTGTAATATCAAATATATATTAGGGTGAATTTTTGGTATTTTTCTGAAAAATGTTCATTTTCAATGAATAGTAAAAAATACTGCATTTTAATTCATAACTGCCTTTTCATCCAATTTATTTATATAGTTTGATTTTCATTTTAAATTATTTTAAGGTTTAATTTAATTATGTTTTATAATTTAATATAAATTTGGTCATTGTATGTACTTTTACTTTTAAATTTGATGTAAAAACAGATCAATCTTTCGATAGATTTTACTTCTTAAAAATCCTTCTTTAGTTTTGACAATGAGAATTATTTTAAATTAATTACTGCTATTTTTTTGTTTGGAATTTGATAAAAAGGATTCCTTATTTGGAATCAGAAGGCCCAAATTATGTTATTAAGACACATTGTTTTGGACATTATGAATAGTAACAACAATAATTATCTTTAATTAATGTGATTAATTAGTAATCGAGTAGTTAAGGGTAATAAAATAATATCATAATAATATAAAATGACGCCAAAATATGTTCTAATGGTACTAGTTGTGTCATGGACGACCATGGGATGCCTTGTGCAAAACTTTTGGACCCCATGGAATCACTTTAGTGTGATAGTGACCTTTTATCATATTTTTTTAATGAAAGGAAAAGTAACGAAAGTATGTAACTCCTAAGTAAAACAATTTAAATTTTGTCTAAATAAATTATAATTTAGACTATAAATTTTTAATGGAAAGCTACAAATATTTCCTACATAATGGTATTTTTCTATAATTTTTAGAAATTAAATAAATTAATAAATCATGACACTATGATGATGCAGCGACTATCTCATTAATGAACGATTTAAATTAAATGAAAAGATAATGTATCATATAAGACATAAAATTGTCAAAAACCTATTTGAAGGCTTGATTTCTAACCCTTATCACCTTATCCTAGATATATATTTTTGTGGGACATTTTAAATCAGAAACTCATTTTAAAATAAAGTAAACTTTTATGACATTCCAAGAGTGCCCCTCCTCCCTCTTATAAAAGGCACCCAGTTCTACCACCATACCCGCACCTCTCAAGATATTGGCTTAGCCACAATCTGCTCATTTCATCTATACACATCCTTATATTCATCATTGAAGGCTTACCTTAGGCATAATTCTCTTTAATAACCCCTTTTGGTTCAAACCAAGAGGAGTTACCCGATTTAAAGGTAATGTTCTCTCTTATGTTATTTTGTTTTATTTTGCTTCTACAACCCCCTAAACACTTTTTATTCCTTTATATTGTAACAACCCCAGTATATTAATAAAACTAGGATTTTTTATGAGAGTTATTCAAGCTACACTTACACACACCTCTGTCTAATGGTTAAAGAACATATTGTTTCTGTAGATGGCGAATTTCTGCCTCACGAAACGATGACTGTTCAATATTCTTCTAACACCTTTCATGGTGGCCATTAAGATTTCACTATATTTATATATGATATATATTATGTTTATGTTTTCCATATTCTTCTGTGTTTTTTATTTATGGCATACCTTTATGGTTTCCATTATGGGTAAACGTGATATCTTCATTTTAGGAAGTGCGGACTACCATCCCCTCAAAGTGATTAGATTCATTAATTCCATATGTGGGACGTATAAAAGATATATTTAATGATATTATAATTGATATTATACTGGAATTATAATATACCTTTATATAATTATTATTTCATTCCATTAAATATGAAATAGAAATGAAAGTAGCGTTCATGCGTACGTACGACTTACCGTCTCCATGAATGGTGCATTTCGTTTAATACCTCTAAATGTTATGTAATAATATAAATTCATTTATATACTTAATATATATGATAAATATGATATCTAAATCATGAATATAATTCTGGATATAATGGATATTTTACCACATGAACAACTTGTAATTATAAGAAGTTTATTTTTGACTCATGTACCAATGTTCGAAAAAACGACCGTTATTAACTTAAATAATTACATAATGTTCATAAAATGGTAATAAGTTATATAAAAAAGAATAATGAACATCAAAAAGGTTATTAAGAAATTATAAATTAACTCTAGTTTATTATTCGTGAGATTAATGAATGATCGAGTCAAGTCGGACATGAGGTAAGGGATCTGACCTCTCTCTTTCCTTTCAAGTACTCTATTTTATTTAATTTATTTTATGCTCCATGTTCTTATGTTGGAGGATGTTATTTTATATTCACCATACTGTAATTTTTATTTTCATATGATGAGATACCCTCTCTTACTCTCATCAATTCATTATATGAATTTTTAAGTGGTGTTGTTAGGCTGCTGAATCATCATAAGGGATTTCTTATCTCACATTTTATTCCGTGAGATTTCCATTGTTCGCCACTTATTTATTACATGTGGTGTATTGTGTACTTCCATTCAATATATATTATCATTATTCTGTTTATATTCATGGTATTATGTGATTCATTTGGTGTTTATAATCTTTTGTTCATACGAATTGATTCATCACTACGAGGTAAGGGGTTTTTATCACACTTTTTATTCCTGTGAGATACATGCTATATTTGTCACTATCCCCATTGAGTGGTGTATATACTGCCCATTATTATAATCCTTGTGTAATATGATTTTGTTTATGGGTATTTTCATTAAAATTTTATAGTCCTTTCATGGGGTGTACGTTTTAAAAGTTACCCAAATCGGTAAGGGAACCTTTCAACCTCCCCTTTTTAAAATACTACTTTTGTTAGTTCCTTTAATTTACATATTCTTATATTGGGATATGTTCTTATATATCATTATTGATGTAAATGTTATTTCCATTAGATGAGATACCCTTTTTATCTCTCATCATCTAATATTCTGAATTTTAAAGTGATGTCGTTAGGCTCTTGAATTTCTGTTAGGGAACTTCTTAACCCAATTTAAATTCACTGGGTTAAACCTATACTTCTTGATTATAAAATTCTATGAATATGTGTGAGTGACCTATGTTGGTTTTACACTTAATATCAACTTATATTGTGTGTATTTATATTTTTGACACATAATTGTGTCATTTCTTTATGCTTGTACTAATGGTATGATCTTTGATTGGGATTACATCTCGATTTCGTCTCATTGAGAAATTTCTTGATGATATGCACTTTTATTCATTTATAAAGTGTATATACAACACCTTTGACATTCCATATACATATTATGTTAATACTCTAGTCATTTAAATGTTTTTCATATTTTCAAATTTCATGTGTGTTATAATTTAAATGTTCAAAATGGAAAAGGACTCTTCTGTTAAAACATTATTTTAAATGGTTTTAAAGATTTATTCCTTTAAAAATTTATCATCCACTTATATGATTTGAAAATGGTTTTAAGGATATATTTATATGGACATGATTGTTTTAAAACCCTTTCAAAATATTAGAAGTGGTATGGGGCACATTGATTCTAAAATTTCTTTTAAATGTCTTCTTCTAATATTTTCAAAGTATAAAGGGATATTTCCCTCATAGAGTTTTAATGATTTATTATATGTTTTTATTTTTATTAATATCATGATGGGATCTCTTGTGATTGAAATGTGTAAATATTATGTTTCCTTTATGCATGTTTTATGTAATACGATTATGTTATGGTTCTTGGGCATTGTTTATGAAGACGGGTGGTTCTGTGATAAACTAAGGGCGGGTGAGCCCGTGATAGCTCTCCAATGCATTAGGTAATGGGAAAGAGTTAAACGCAAAGGTATATCAGAAGAGATTTAGGGTATATACTGTGATGGGTATTCCAAACATAACCATGAGGGTTACTCCCTACGTAAGAATATTATGAATGCATCATGTTACCATTATGTATTATGATTTCTATGGGTTATTCATAAATCATGTGATTTAATGAGGTATGCTAAAGTGCTTATGTTTTATAAGTAAAGTATGATTTTATTCATTATTATGTAAGCATGATCTAATGATTTCATTCAGTATTTTTATATCCCTTACTGAGCTTTTTATGCTCATCCAGAGTTTTTCTAATGTTTTTCACAGGTCAAGGGGAAGGTACATGTTGTGATGATAGTGTCAAGTAAGTGTCAATAAGGAACCCATGTTTTATTTTAAATATGTTTCCTTTGATGAAAAAAATGAATGTTGTCTATGATGTAACCAACTTATTTACAAGTGGAATGTAATGCATGATTTATGATCTAAATATCTAAAACACTAAACATGAAAAGATCCTCAATGTGTATTCTTGAAATAACTCAAGATTATGTAATTTTTAAGGCTAGGGCTTTATAGTTCCCCAGCCTTCCACAAAAATTTTAACTTATTTTATTAATAGAAATAAAAATTGGTGCCATACCAATTTCAATTAATCTTTCTAGAATGGCCCATATTAAGGTTTAGTAATTAAAGAAGAATATACTGGATAACCTTGGAAAGGGATTCATTCTGAAAAGTGTTTCTCCTTAGGATGAACCTATTGTTTTTATTAAAAAATATTTGATCAATTCCTCTCATTATTGATTATAAAGAGATGAACAAGATCAAAATTAAGATATATCATCATATTCCCCATATTGATGACTTTTTTGAACAACTGTTCAGAGATCACTACTTTTACGATGTTGACCATTATTGAGGATATCATAAATTGAGGATCATGAATGAAGATATACCCAATACAACATTCTGTACAATGTATGGAAACAATTAATATTTAGTTATTCCATTTATTCATAATAATTCCCCCTCTATCTTTATGGATTTAATGAATATATTCCATAGAGATTATCCTGACATGTTTGTGGTAGTCTTTATAGACGATATTATTATCTACTCAACGAGAAAAGAATATCATTGATATCACATGATAATTTTAGTAATGACAATGAATAAGAATAAAATAAATGAAAAATTAAAAAATTATTATTTTTAGATGAAAAAGGTTACACTTTGGTTCATATAATCTCATGGGAGGGTAAATTGGTAGATACATCAACGAGTGAGGCTATTTGATGTTGGACCAGACCAACCATGATGACTGTAATTTTTAGTTTTTTTAGTTTAGATGGATATTATCAAATTATTAACTAATTTTTATCCTAACGATATAATCCTATGATAAAGTTAACATTAAATTGATCCAAGATCCACTGGACAGATGATTTTTAGGAAAATATCAAGGAACTATTGAGAATATTTATCAATGAACCAATGAATACAGTACCCTATTGTGAATAATCATTTATCGTCTATAGTGATTCATCTTATTGGGTATTGGGATGTGTTATTAATAGAATGGAATGGTTATATATTATTCCTTGTGATAATTTATGATTCCTGAGAAAAATTACCCAACTCATGATTTAGAGTCATCTATGATAAATTTTACATTATAGATATGGAGGACTTTTTTATATTGGGAAATTTGTGATATATAAACTAACAATTAAGTATTAAAGTGTATATTCACACAGAACTATTTGAATATGCGATATAAAAGATGGTTAGAGCTGCTAAAAGATTACCACAGATAAATACACTATAACCCTAGGAAAGAGAACATGATAGTCGATGCTTTGAGTTGAAAGGATCATTCTATTAGATCAATGATAAATATTACTAAAGATCCAATATTTCTTGTTTTTCTAGGGATGGATATACAAATCATAAAAAAAGGCTAAAAAATATCTTTCTCAATTGAATGTTCAACCATATATCTAAGTGAATAATAAAGGGGCATAGAAGGAAGATTTAGAGCACCAAAATTTGGTTACAAATTTTCATATGTTTATCCTTCATCATGATGGAAAGGTATGGTTTATGAAAAATGGTTGTGCTCTGTCCACACTATATTTGATGAAGGTGTTTTTTTAGGAAGCTCATAGTTATTCATTCTCTATTCACTTGGGGAGTATGAAGATGCATAAAGAATTAAGTGGGTATTTATTACAGGAAGTAAAGAAGAGATATATCATTTTTTTTGTATGTTACTGATTGGAATGACAAAAAATTAAGGATAAAAGGAAAAAATTTAAGTAGATGTTTCCACCATTACACATGAAAGAATGGAAATGGGAAAACAACTCTGTAGAATTTTTTATTGGAGTACCTATAAACTCAATGGGAATTTTTCTATATGGTTTTATATTGATTGACATGAAATTTCATCACACTTAATCACTATCAGAGAAGACTTCCCTCTATATCATGGGTCTAGAAGATACATTAAAAAATGTGGTATGTTTTCATGATGTACTACATTCCATTATGTGTGATCAGTATCTAAAGATTATCTCAATGTTTGAGATAATTCTAAAAAAGGCACTTATAAAGAATTTTATATTTATCACTTTGTTTCATCATCATATAGATGTCCAGTATGAGAGAAAAATTCTAACCCTATACTATATATACAGATATTGTTCATTTTATTTCAAAGGTTGTTGGGAGTAACACCTTCTTCTAGTTGAGTTTTTGTAAAATAATATATTACACTCACAAATTTGGATGGATCCTTATGAATCCCTTTATGGATTGAAATTTATATCTCTAATGTGTTAGAATGATGTTGGAGAATGAAATATTTTGTGACCTGCAATAATTGAAGAAATGGTGGAGATAGTTTGATCCATTCAGCAACACATCAATGCAACTCAATGTTGGTATGTAAGTCATGAAAATTATCAATACATTGATCTAGAATTTGAATTTGGTAAAAAATTATTAATACTAATTATTCCATTGAAGGAGGTTATGATATTTAAGAGGAAAGGGAACTAATATCTAAGTAATTTGGTCTATTTGAAATTATTGAATGTATCCAGATGGTAGCCTATCAGTTTAAACCTCCACCAATCGTATCCCAAGTCTACGATGTATTTCTATAACTTTTTTAATGATGAACATACATGACACTTCCCATGTACTAAACCCTGATGTCATACAACAAGGGAAATATCATTCTTATGAGGAACAATCAGTGGAGATTGTGGATCACACAAATAATTTTTTACAAAACATGCCACTTAACAAGTCATTATTTTCTAGTAAAACTACTAGTTTATGGATGCTACATGGGAAAAATAGTGTTCTATGATGTATAAGTATCAACATTTATTTTTATTAGAGTGATTAATTTTGAGAGATAAATTAATTTGAAGGGGGATAGTATAAAACTCCATGATATTTTATAAATTGTTTTATAATAAATGAAATATGTTTGATAGATTTCATGACATGTAACACTTTTGTTATCCTTTTACTATATGTAACATTTGGTTATCTTGCATTACACATGACATTGACTTTTAACAAGATTGTTATATATTATCAATAATGTTATTTATAAAATACTTTTACAAACTAGTCGTTAAACATAGTGACATGGATAGTAATAAATATTATTTAAAATAATAATAAAATATTTTTATGTAATGAAAACATTTTTCAAATAAAATGAATAATTTTTGGTAAAGACTTTATATATTTCAAAATTATAATTTTCACAAAAAAATTCTTTTATATCTCATTGTGAAAATTAATTATATTAAATATTTATACTTTTGAAAAAGTAATTACATAAAATAAAATTAATTTTTTATATAATAATTTGAAAATTATCTTATGGTTAATTTTATAATTTTTTTTGAAATGTTTCATTTCTTTGTAAATAGTGAATCATTATGGATCCTAATTTAATAGAAACCTCTCATTTAATGTAATTATAATGTTAAATTATATTAAAAATTGTTTACACTTAAAATGATAACAATAGTAAATCCCTTAATTCAATTTAGATAATTGGAATCAATTTAACAATAATATCGTTTTTAAAAAAATTTGTATAATTTATATTATTGTCTGAAAAACCCCTTTTCTCACCGCAGATGCAAGGTTAATTTTTTTAAAAAAATCAGTTTTTTGATTGGTATTTGGAAATATTAAATATATATTTTTAATTATCATAAATTATATTATCAAATAATCTAAACTTAATTTTTTACCAAAATGATAGGGAAAAACTAAAAATAACTATATATTATGGTTAAGCTAAAAATGGGTTTATCATGAGGTTAAATTAAAATGTTAATAGTAAAAAATAACAAAAAACGTAGAAATATCCCATTATATATCCCTATTAATATCTTATACATTATATTATTAATAATTTTTCCTTACTGGAGAATTTTGACATGAATAAAACAGAGTTTGAATACTTTATTTCATGAAATTTCAAGTGTGCCACTTGCTTCACATATAAAGAGTAACCCATATCCACTCCCCTTCAGACAATAAAACACATTTTGTAAAGCCATTACCTAAAAATTCAATTCCCAACATCCCTCATATCATTCATGAATCCTTATTTTGGACATAAATCCATCCTAGTAACTCTTTTGGTGTAATCCTATGGAGGATGCAAAACGAAGTTGTAATGTTCATCAATGTGCAATTTTTTCCTTACTCCACCTCCTTAAATTAATATTCTACCATGATGTTATAATAAAATAATTATATTACCTATAATATGATTATATTTTATTAATATCATAATATAAAACCATCTCCACTTCCACCAAATGGGTTATGAAATTATTATTCTTTTATACAGTAGACTACCACCTCAGGAACTGATGCAATTTTTTTCCAATACCACCTCTCATATTTTGATGTAATTATAGATTAATTTTTTATGTATGATATAAATTATTTTTTATTATTATTCATTAATTATATCACACATAGATTCATTTTTACCTTTTTTGGAATTTGATAACGTCTCTCATGTGTACAATAGACTACAACCTCATGAAGCGATGCTACTCTTTCACAGTTTACATAAAATGTAATTAGAATGGTTTTAATGAATATATGAGATATATATTACATAAAATCATTATATAATGATAACATATCATTAACCTTTCATTATTTAAATATGACAAGAAAATGGAACCAATGTTCATCCATACATACATCCCGCCATCTTTATTAGTGGTGTATGTCATTTTTTATAAATAAATTTTATGGACTAATATAAATACATATATAATATTAATATCATTGTTAAAATTCAAGATATTTTAAAATAATGATCAATGTAAGAGGAAAATATAATAAATCAAAAGATATTTGAAAAATAATGTGGTTATTACCGGAAACATAACATTAACATAAAATTGTTAATAAACGGGTAATGAAAGGTTACTATAAAATAATAAATGGTATGATATATGATGGAATGATATTTATGAAACCTGTTTCAAATATGTAGGTTTTACCATGAGGAAATGATTATGAAACATACTTCTATTAATGGGTTATAATATAATGAAATGGTGATATTATTATGAAATTATTCTATTTTCAATAGGTTATGATATAATGAAATTTTTATGAACCCATTTTTTCATGGATTTGGATATGATGAATTTTTTATGATCTTGGGGCATACATATTTTTGATTTTCATTTTGTGATGGTTGTGCCCTATAACTCCCTCCAATAATTTGGAAAATGATAAATGTTATATTAGATCAAATGGTTCATGAAGGATATCCCAGGCCCGAAAAAGGGTATATGGGAGGTCATCCCAATTCCAATGTAGGTACGTCAGAGTTTACCCAATCCTAAAATGTTAAGAACCATTTGGAGTGAAACCATGAAATAATATTTTCTATACCTATTTATATGCCACAAATCTCTGTCTTTTGACAAAGTTATTATCTCAAATATCATGTTCTTTGATTTCCTTATGGTTCATGTATTATGAACTACCAATCATTAATTCATGACTTGTGACTATTATTTTTGACATGCAGTGTATGATTTTCAGATGTCATCCTCATTTTATCATAAATTTTTTCTCATTTAATTATTTGGTATATACTATATTTGTAATTATTACACTACTCATATAATCATTTCTCATGTTTCCTTTCCCTGGGTTATTAATATTTTTATTATGTACGATTTTTCTTTGAAGAGTTATATATTTGAATAAAGTATTTAGAGATGATGCAGTAGACATATAATCCCTTTGGTTGTGTTTCCTTGTTACCAATGTAAATAATCAATTATAGTACTCAACCATTTGTTTGTAATTTATTAAATTCTCAATTAAAATTATGTATCATTAATGTATGAAATGAATGGATTTCTATAAAATATAATCCCTTAAGGTTCTTCTAGATGATATATGTCTAACAGAATTAGTACTGATAGTGATGAATATACAACATTAATATCATCCAAGACAGCTTAAACTAAGGGGAGTGTCATATGGGTGTTAAATGTTTTTTATAATGTGATGGATCTTATTCCCACATTAGTATGAACTCAATAAACATATCATTATGAATAGAACTTCCAATAAAAATAAAATAAACCAATAAAATATAAATGTATATATTTTGTGTGATTCAATATTTAGGGATATTCCAAGGGGATTAAACATATTATGTGTTGGTTGTACCAAAATCCAATCTAAATTACAAGTTAAGGTACTTTACAATTTTTCAACCATTATTACTTTATCCTAGGATCAATACCTTTAAAACTCGATTCATGGAATAATTCAGTTCTTCCCTTGGAACAAATCCATTAACCCCTTTTATTCTCACTTCATACAATTAAGGTCTTCTTGGATTATCGACATATAGGTCACCACTATGTTGTCATGAAAATATTCATTTATTTTCATTCAGATAACATCAATATTATGCTCCAATGTTATTCACAATTCCAATAAAAATATTTGTTAATATGTTGATAAGATACTTTTGGTACATTGTTCACTACATAAAATAATTCTATCAAATATGTAGTTTAGATGCTTTTATACATGTATTAAAACCATCTATGGAACACATATTATACTATATGTAGTAATATATACAAACCTAGCTCCTTATACTAAATTATACATATTAAACTCCATATACTAAGCTTTATAAACTAGTTCCCGATATGATTATATATGAACTTCATTGCAAAACTCTGTATCACAAAAACCTTTGCACCTTGTGATTAAATAAACATTATGGTACTACCTCACACATATTATACTTCATGAAATAATCTTCTTCACAAACTTCACTACTTTGTGATCAATTTATTCTTCCATGATATTTTTATTAATTCCGAGATCTTATTTTATGTTTTCATAACCACATAATGAAAACATTAGTGGGTTCATTATTTTAATAAAAACCATGAAAATATTTCAAACCATAATATTAAAATAAATACATTCTCATATAATTGAACCACATAAAAATTTTCATCATAATAGTTTACATAGGATTATCATCACTTGATGATGAAATCTGTTTTCACAGCACCACAGAAGAGACATGTTATGTGGTTTGTATGAATCTTTCAAAATATTTTTAAAATTGAAAGAATTTATAATTAAAATAATATGTGGGTTTTTTAAATACCTCTTTCATGAATCCCTATCACAGACAAGCTAGATCCACCCATTAGTCAGATTCCGGATCAGACCCACGAAGGGGCTTAAAGGCCATTAGCAATTCCTAAGATCCGGAAGAAGTGTCTGTGAATCAAGGAATCGCAAAATGGGAATGATTACACCCAATTTATAACTAATAAAATTATTAGAGAAATTTAAATACATTTTTGGATGATATGTCTCAATATCGGATGTCCACACCTAAAGAAAAAGGTAGGAAATTATAAATAAAGATAATTTAAATGAAATAAGTAGCAAGAGAACCAAAAAACACCCTCACACTTCATTATCAATCTCATATAAAATGTTTCTACTACTGTATATCTTCATCATACTTAAAATCACTACAAATTCGATTAATGAAATTATTAAAATCCTAATTGTCCAAGATAATTCATATAAATGAAATATTTCTTTCCCTTCTTGGAAAAAAATTGTTTCTACAAAACTATTTAATGGGAATAGATGGAAAAATGTTAAGAAATTAAATAGTAACCTATGATAATTAAATACCTTCATAAGAATAAAATATATTCATAAGATACCATGAATTAATATATAATAAATATATAGTTGTAAGAAATAATATTACTTGGCATGACATGTATCCACTCCCCATGTAGTAGTCTTTGGATAGTGGATACTTATAATTATAGAATGAAATACAATAATAAATATATATATTCCTTAATCTACAATATTAGATCTTCATTAATACATTTAAAAAAATATTCATTATTTTCATTAAATTCAAAATACAACAATGAAATTGATTTTTGACCAACAAATTTTTTTATCAAAATAATTAAAAAATAAAAGTTTATACATTCATTAAAAACATTTTTCAAATGAAAATTAAGTTATAAATTTTATAAGATGGATACAATTGAATAAAAATGATATACTAATAAATTAAAAAACACACCATCATATATGATAAAATATGAATTATATAATAATAGGACGATCATAAACATAATCTGAAGAGATTATAGAAATACTGACGTCAGAACCTTACTTCGACATTTTGATGTGATACATACTCTATAACCAACCTGAATTCTCTCCACTAGTCATATTTGTGGAAACTTTTCCATCTCCTTTCCCTATCAAGGGAATATAATCCATATAATTGGGACTAAATAGATACCATGTCCCAAATTCCACTATGATTATTATGACCTTATTATAATAGTAAAGGGAGTGGTGAGGAAGAAAGAAAAAATATAACATATTAAAAATGAATCATCATAAAACATAACACTTTCTAATTCCACACCCCAACACCGTCCATGTAAATATCCTCACTAGTGTAGATGAATAACTTCTAGGTGTGCACTTTGGGTAAAACAATTTAATGCTACCAACTCGGCCTTCACATTTAAAGCTATTAATTAGTTTCTGAGAAACAAAATTTCTTTCAAAAACAAAATCCAAATCCATGTAAATCATCCAACCAAGTATTGAAGGATCCCTATTTCCCATAATGATTTATTTTAAAAAATAATATCCACTTTGGAACCAATTTGAAACCATGTTTGAATTTCCTAGTTAAATATCTAATAACCCTCTTTCACCATAAAACTCATACTGACAAACACTAATATATATATATATATATATATGTTTTATGTTGTAAAAAATTAAACAATTTAATATTAATTATTACATACACTATTATATATACGTACCCAAGTATATGAGTTTTATCATTCACTAGGTGACAAAAAATTTGCAATCCGCGCACATTAATTGTAAAACAACTTTCAAATAATCCATTTTTTATAGATTTTAATGAATTAAATACCATTTTTCCAAAACATGATATTATAAATATAAATATAATATACTTAGATAATTTTTATAATTCAACAAAATACCTTTACTAGGGTCATTCGGTCAATATTAAAAACTATACAACAGTATTTTGAGGAAGAACCACTATATTGGAATGGAAATCATGTGGATCAATATTCAATTTTCAAAAAAATACTTTGATATATTTAACAATATTAATTTATAACAAATAAATATATTTAAACCCAAGTAGTATATATTTTTTAAATTATTATAACTAAAACAATGGTATCCAACCGAAAAATAAATGGATCGTGATATGAAACATGTATCTTTAAATGGTGGAAACTCAATCGGGGGAGAAGAGACCACAAATAACACTAGAATCATAAAATCCCAAAAAAATAGTCAACACTTGAAACACTAGTTTCAACGGAGAAAAATTATTTTGATGAAAATATTAAAATAACAAGAAAGGGTGGAGGAGGAGAATGTGTGGGCTATATGAGGAGGATTTGAACCAAGAACTATAAATAATATAGAGAAAAATGTAATAGAATGTGAAAACCATGAATGGGGGTGTGAATAACATAGGGTTCATCTAGGGGTACGACGGGTGAGTAGAGGAGTTACTAGATGATGAGGGGTCATCTTTCGGTGTCTGTAGAGGAGAGGCCACCAAAGGGGTGGGAATCTCGAATCAAGGGTGGTCACATGAGGGAGAGGGGGTTCCATTATGTAAATAAGTATATGAGGTAGAAGGTATTGAGAAATGGTGGGGATTAACAAGTGGTGGTAAAAGAAAAATATAATATTTAATAAAAAAATAATTGTTTTTAATAAATAGATATGGTTAGTGATAAATTTACCCTCATGATTCAATAAATAATGCAAGAACTATGCGCCCTACACTGGTAACTCAAAAAACCTCACATAATTTCTCCTAGGATCCCTTACAGTTTAACAAACTACATTTTAACCAATCCAAATGGAACATTCTCAAGGAAAAACCGGTTGCATATTTTCTGCACGATTTGGCTGACCATGGTGAGAAACTATTTGCCTTATTAAAAAATTTTAAAATAAAAATAGTCAATCATGAATCTCCCAAAAACAATTAAATCCAAAAATTATTATTAAACAAATGTAATTAAATAATGTAAAAAAAATTTCTGTCATTAAAAATCCACTTGCTCTTTTTCATCACAAATGATTTAGGAATCAAGATGTCTTTCTATGGAAATGTTTAAATCCTCTATGAAATCCATGTTAAGATATTATTAAGTGCATTAAATATTAATAGAAATAAACCACATACCAAAATCACGGTTATTATCTCATTAAATGTTTACTTGGATGAGTATGTTCTACATGAAAATTCTTCAATAATGATGAAAACATCTAATAAATTCACAAATATTCCAAACTTATGCTAATTTTTTACATTTAAATTGAACAGTAGAAATAATAGAAATTAAACTCCTACAAAAATATTCATCTTATCACCATTTTAAAGCATATTAATTTTACCCCTTAACCTTATCTGTTTAAATAAGATTGAAAAAAAAACATTATCCAACTGAGATCACCATGGTTCCAATATTATACCCCTTTGGGAATGATAGATATATATATAGTGAAATTAAATTCTTCATAAACAAATAACTAATTTTATATGATAGTATAATATCTTATCCATTACTCTACTTCAACATAAAAATTTATCATTGGAAAAATGATTTTTCGATAGAGAATATCATGCCTCAATTCATTCCACAATCCAAAAATCTTGATATCTTCATGAATGTTCAATTTTATTCAATATGGATCATATATTACCAATAACATTCATACCAAGAACCCCCACTGGATATTAGATTTTATTACTATATTTTGTTTTGTCCCCACTAATATTCAATGAGTTTGAACATCATTTTCATTATCCACCTATGACAATAATTACAAATAGAAATAACATACCAGACTTAGAAAAAAAACATATATAGTGTCATATTCAAATATGGAGAGGGGATTTTCAAACCTCCTAAAGAGGAGGGAGGTTGTTGAACAGTATGGATCAATTAATGTTTCTACAATGATGTAAGGATAATAACTTAATTTGGATATATTAAACTTACTCATTAGTTGAAACAAGCTCTATTTTGATCAAACCATCCTCCATTTTATCTTTTGTAATGTGATATAGTATTTTAATATATTTCATGTGTAAGTGTTGTAATGTAATTTTAATTTACTCATGTGAAATCTTATGATCATAAAATATCATTATTATTTATTTCACTTCCTCACCAATATCATCCAACTATTTCTTCTCCCCTGATGTAAGGACATGATTTGTTATAGAGATGCAGTCTACTTTTATTGCTTATATTATTCATATATAGGTGAATTTCCAGTTTTCCCAAAGGTAGAATTTTTTTACTTCCAATGTAGAATAAAAAACCACTTGTGTTCTTTATGATTAACACATCACCATCCCAATTCACATGGAAATTTGAAAATGACTCTTAATATTCTCTTGAATCAATGTAAAATCCAAAATTGGCAGTACCTTTGATGTAGCTCGTGATTCTAGTAACTACTATGAGATGATCCTCATTAATATTACATTGAAAAAAAACTCCCCAAACATGGGTAAAAATTTTATATTTTTGTGTTATAATAAACTCTATCATGATTTCAATTATCCTTCTGTAAAAGGTGGGGTCTATATATTTCCCTATTATCATGCTTTCCATAATTAATTCCTACCACAATAGATGTCAAAATATGATTAGAATATTTTATATAATACATCTTTAGCATCTATCACACATAAATATAATGGAAGATAAATGTATATGACACTTTTAGAACCACTTGTAGCCATATAAATTATATGAGTTCTCGAATAATGGAAATTTTAAATTCTAAAAACATTATATTATAAAATTATTTCATAGAATTATAATAACTTTTTATTAATATGATTACAACCCCATAAACTAAGACCATAGACCATATTTCCATATGTGTCTTAATATAAGGTATGTGATCGAGACCACACCTTTTTAATTCCAACATCATTAAGTATCATTACAATCATGTATTCCAGGCTCCTGGACCCTAATTCCATCAATAAAAACCCATCTTTAACATACACAGATTAGATTCCTAATTTCCAATCAAGAGACACATGGGTTCTTCAATATAAACAGCCTCCAATGGAACACCATTCAATATTATAGTTTATATATCCATTAGTTAAATTATTAAACCTATATAAATTTTCCGCACCTAGATATGTTTGATTAATTCATGTCAACCAAATGGTGAAATTTTGTCTTCTACATTGATACCATCAATCTACTCATACTATTAATGCTATAGACATTACTTGTTTTGAACCAAATTTTCATCCTTATAAAATTAATTTCTAAAGATTCATTTTTTTTTGTAAAATTGTGATGATATGGCTTCTACATAATCTATCATTTTTTATTTTTGTCAACTTTACACTAATCATTAGTCCTAAATACAACCAAAAACTCATATTTAATAGAATATTCAAATAATGTTTGTTCCACTATCTACAATAAAATTATATGTTTGATATTCCATATTATTTTTAATAGTATAGTAATAGTTCTATCATCATTTATATTGGATTGATCTACATAAAATTTCATATGTATCCTATGATGTGAATATTGTCTTGATTTAAAAATCATCTCCACTTATAATTCATCCATAACATATTCATCATTTTGGGAACTTATTATAACCACATAATTGTATTAGTTTCATCCTATTCACCACATAATTCATCAATATTTGTTTTTTATTACTATTTCAAATTTTCTCTTAAATGATTTTGACATCATATCCAGAGTTTTTTCCATCATGATTTTATATCATTTTTAGGCCCTAATCTTCATTAAGTAGCATAGAAACACTACTTCATCTTTTATAACACCATACTATCTTTGATTTCCTTATCTATTTAAAATATAGAATCTTTTTTAAAGACATAATAATGTGTAAGTTATATATTCCATCCCTTATATATTTAATAAGATGTCATCCCTTCACATACAAATTGGACATATTAGTTTTTTAGTCATATGGATTACCTAAGAGGGGAGGGGTGAATATGATTTTCAAATTTTCCTTTACATAAAAAATAACTTTCCCATGCATTAGTAGTAACTCAATAAATATATATGATCAAAATTACGATTCACTAAGAATTAAAATGCTAGAATAAAATTGATTGTAGAAAATTTTACTTACTTCACCAATAACGGCTATTCAAAGGAGCATACAATGATGAAATTTTGGTCATAACATAATCCAAAAAGATTCACTAGATTTTATGGATTATAATTATTCAAAAACATATTATCTATGACATGAATATATCCTTAATACATAGCTGAGGGGAAATGTACTGGCTCCCCAGGATAACTTTTCATCACCACCTCCCCTTCCCCAACACATTTGTCACTACATTGGTTAAATTCATACTAAGCGTATCAATATGAAGGATTCTTCCTCAATATCAATGATTAATTTAATGAGTCACATAATTAATTCTAGAAAGTGGTGCTCTAATAAAATCACCAATAACGTAAAAAATCAATAGAATATATATGAATTAAAAATTATATCTCAGAAATCCCTACCATATAATTCTTACATGTAACACTATTAACCATGTGACTTCCTCCAAGTGACCCCTGCACAAAATTCCAATATGTGAATACTTCCACATGACTGGACTGAATGTTTCCTCCAACATGACTCAGTTTTGATTCTCATTATGTGTGATTGCTACTCCTAATTCATTCTACTTAACTACTTTTTGTGAAGCCTTACTCATGGATTCTCCAAGTGATAGCTTCCATTGGGTCTCTTCCTACTTGACATATTCTATCTTTCTCTTCTCACGTGACTCCTTTGTATGACCTTCTCCCATTTTTTTTAATTTTCAATTTTCTCTATAAATTTATTGTCATATTAATCCCCCTAATGATGTGAATAAAAAGAAATTTATATGTCAAGACTCCCTGACTAAAATTTTCATAGACAAGATTATTGTTTCACCCTTCCCCAATAAAATCAATTTGTAAAGGGATACACGGGAACTAAAGGAAAAAAATATTTTTGACGTTGTTTTATAACTATAGTTCTCAATATCAAAGATAAATACTTTATGGAAAAAAATTCTATGGATTTTAAAAAAACACAACTTAATGATTAATTTATAAAAGTGGTTTTTAGGAACATTCATCTAAATTAATGGAGAGAAAATATTAAATAATTAATAATTATATATTATAAAATATTAACATTTATTATTTTTTATTTATAGTCATGTATTATATATAATCATTTAATATTTATTACTTGTTATTTAAAAAATTATTATATGTTATTTATTAGTTATTTTACAAATATTTTTTATTAATTATAAGAAACATAATATAATTTGAGGATAAGTTGAAAAAAGTGACTTCAATATCAAATTCCCATTACTATTGTTTTGAATATTTGTTTCATCTCATTACATGATCAAATAGAAGAATATGAATTACTGTAAATTGTAATTAGAAGATAAATTGATAATAATTATGAAGGGGTGATGCAGGAGATAGCTTGTGAGGCGATTTTTTGGCGATTTGTGGTTTGATGATGGCCAAGACTTTGGATTTTTACTTCAATATGAGGGATTTCTTCATCACTCCTTCAAAGCTGATGGATGCGTCTGGTGGGCTTGGTTTTCCTGTGGATACATTGAAGAATGATGGAACGAAGCCGATGATGAACCCTAAGAAGAAATCGGATGAGTTAGCCCCTCGGAATAAGTTTTTCTCGGATTCTTGCCATGAATCAGCCTCTCTCAGCAAATGAATCACAAAAAATGGTTCGATTGCTTTCATTGAAGCGAGCCTAAAGATTTTGGAAGAACGACTGTAGGAATGTCGATTCTCCCTTCTGGCCAGATTGTCGGGAACCCAGAGAGATGCTCCATTCGGGATTGATGAAGTGCGAGCTCGCCTATCCCAGAGCTGGGGTTTCACTGACTGGAATTTGATCTCAATTGGAAGAGGTAAGTTTCACATTGTCTTTCCCTCTAAGGAATTGAAAAATGTGGCCTGGAGTTTTGGACCTATACCGATGAAGCCTGGTTACATCATGGTCCAGCAGTGGGATCCTTTGATGAGCCCTCTTTCTATCAAGAACTCCTGTACCCAGACTTGGATTCGAATCAGGGGCTAAACTTGTTTTTCTAGCATCCATCTGTTCTATGGGAAATTGCATCTGCTGTTGGCTATCCCATTAAGGTTGACAAGTAGACCGAGCATCCTAGGTATGACCATTTTGCCCGAGTACTTGTTGAGATTGATTTGGCTAATGTTCTCATTGATACTGTTTTTCTTGTAACGGGTGAAATTAATCTAGAACACTCCATTCTATATGAATGGCTGCCTAACTTTTGTAAATCCTGTTTATGCATTGGTCACATCCATTCACAATGTCGTAGGAGTTTTAAATGCTCCCTCTGTAAATCACTGGGTCACACATATGATCAGTGCAAGAAGAAGCTTAATAAGGATGACTCCAAAATAAAGGACCCTCCAAAGGCAACCCCATCTTTTGCTGAGGCTGTTCAACATGGATTGCCCGAGTCTGTTGATTTACAGCATGCCACTATTGATTCCTCTATGGAGACTAATAATTCTTTAAGTCTCGACTCATTTGGAATTAAGGTTGGAACCGAGAAAAAGGAATGGGATGATATTTCAGAGGAGGAAGAGAATATATCAGAGCATGAGGCTTCTATTCAAGATCATTTTAATCATGACCTTGACTATGCTGCAAAGGCCTCTATCTCTGGTAAGGTAAAGCATAAGGTTGTTGATAATGAGGGCTTTCAGTTGGTGATTCACAAAAGGTGAGGGCTGGAAAACATTCCCAGGAAAAAGTGCAGATTGATGATGAGGTAGAAAATCTACCTTTGGTCCATCAATCTGGAAATTCTCAAGGTGATCCAGGGGTGGCTTGTCCACCTAGAGCTCCTGCTCACAAGGTAGGAAATATGGAAGCTGAAACAGCCCTCGTGAAGCAGGGAATTGAAAATTCCCATGTATACTCTCCCTTGGATCAAATGGAGAGTAGAGATGCTGATGAGGCAAGGCTGGCAGAAAATAAAGAGCAGCTGTCAATAAAACCAACTGCCAATTTTTTTTTCTATGTTAGAAACTATTAAAACCCCTGAGTTTGATTTTCTAAATCTTGATGGTCTGAGGAATGCAGGTCGTAACAAAAGATTCGTTCCTGCTACTGAAGAGGATGTGGAGGGATCTAAGGAGATGGAGTTTACTGCACAGTTTGATGTTCAAACAGCGCAGATCATAGAGGTTCCTCATGTGGCTATTTTGCAAGAGCAGGCTCCCATTGCAGTGCAGGCTACTAATTTAGTGCAAGGGGATGACCAGCATGACAATCCCTCTGTAAATCCGAACGATCCTGGACATGATAGGGATCCCTCTCATGAGGATTCTGATTCGAATTGGATGGAGAATGAAGGCATGCAAAGGGGAAGAGGGCGTCATAACAGGGGAGGATCCAGGGGCCGTGGCCGGCCTAGGAAGAGGTAACCATGTGGTGTGCATTTGTGTTGGCTTATGGTGTAGTTATATGCATGTAAGAACCCCCCTTTTTATGCTGTATCTTTACTATCTTTCATTTGAATAAATTTGGGGCCTGGGTTTAGAACCCACGGTCGAATCTTCTTGGGATAATAATTATGAAAATATTCTTTTTTCTATTTTAGTAGAAGTTGAAAATAAAACTACATCTTCCAACGACCATAAATTTTTATCTGGATGTATTTTTAGGCTCTACTAGATATCAAATTGAAGTCTTTGATGATGTCTATGTTATGCTGATTGATATTCATATTCACTCTTTTGTCAAAGTCAATGAAGGTCTAAAAGGTCTCCAAAGAAGATTTTTTTTCAGAAACCATTATTTTTAACATTCAATGATATTTTAGATTCCATGAAGGGTGACATCATATTATTATTTGTCCATCTATGATTTTATTCCATGAATTTACATTATTTTTTTATGATGGTTCAATTGTTCAGTTTTTTCATATTCTTTATATTTACTATTTATTATATATTTATGTCTGTAAATATATTGGTATGTTTTTTATACATTTACATATATTTTTCAATAATTTGTATATATATAACATTTTTATATAAAAAATTAAAGTATTTCAACTATACTTAGTTATTTGTATATATTGATGCATATTTTTATATATTTATATACATTTATAAATATTTATACATATTTATTTTTATATATTTTTATATTATTGTAGTATATATATATACTTGTGTATATATATATTAATTTACACAAATATATATATGTGTGTATGTTTTTATATAATAATGTATTATAAATGTATGTTTAAATATATTTATATAATTTTTTTTATATTAATATATAATTATATATATTTATATCCATGTATATAATTTCGGTTTATATATATATGATGACAGTTTATATATTTATATTTATTCTATTTGTTGGTGTTTGTGTGCCTCTCGGGATGTATTTATATAAATTTATTAAATTTATTTATATTTAAATATGTTTGGAAGTTATATATGACAATAATTAAATAAATTTATATGTAATTATATAAATTTATGTTATTTAATAATTAATATTATTATTTATTATTCTTTATTATATGTGGGTGTCATTACTTTTTCTAGTAACCTCCATGACCTTCTAAGATTATTTACTATAAATTACTTTTTCCTTTTTTATTAATTAATTAATTATTTATTATTTATTCATGGATTATTTATTATATATCGATATATTAATAATGAATTAATTTTTATCAATGAATTTATTTATTACTTATTTAATATTTATTACATATTATTGAATATTATTTATTATTAACACATTTTTAATTTATTATTTATTAACTATTTATTATTTATATATTATTTATTATGTATTCAAAAGTTATTTATTATTTATTTATTATTTTCTAATCGTATATTGATTTATTATTTAGTATTAATTTAACCAAGAAAGAAAAGGATCCAACAAAATCTACACCCAAAAAAATATATTTGAATGAAAAAAATGCAGAGTCAGAGTTAAAAAGGGTTATTACATAACCGAGAGTGGATCACACCACACATATCAGAATTAACCATTACTTCATAGCAATTAATAATTGTAGAAGACCAAAACATATATGTCTCACTGATATCCTTCTTGGACAACAAATCTACTACTTGATTTGCCTCTCGATATGTGTGGGATACATCCGAATTATGATGAGTTTTCTTATTTATTCAATCAACCGAAAGAGGTAGAAGTATCCAGTGTACATCTCATGTCCTCTCCTTGAATGATTTTATAGAAAAATTCGAGTCATATTCATGCCACAATGGTGTACGATTATAATAAACATCATAGTCAATATCATATATCCTGGCAAATAAATCATCCTAATACGCCGTTCTAATTCTAGTGGAGTGATAAAAACACCCCTTGAAGAATCCATGATGAGTTCAAAAAATACATCCACATACCATGGGGATGGAAATTCACATTGTGTCCTCATAAATATTAACTTTTAACCATGGTGCAATTGGAGTAATCCACAAGATGTATTTACCAAATTTTGGTTTTCTCGGCTGACCTGCAACACCCCAGAATGTATGGATGTTCAACTCTCGGATCATGTTAAAGAGACCTCCATTTTTCACTACTAATACATCATACACCTCATTGTGTAGCGCTATCATCTCTACATGAATGAAATGATTAATTTCATTGAACAAAAACTGTGTGTTGGTATTCCTGATGTGATAAACCACCACCGTATCTACTGTAAGTAGTAGGTGGAATAACTGCTAACTATAATTGTCAAAACACTGTGATTTCATGAATGCTTCAAATATGTTATTCCTATCAAATTACATATCAAAAAACATTCCAATATATTCCAAAAGTGTTTGAGAAATGTCATATGAAATGAATAAATGATTTAAGTCCTCTTCATCATGCCTGCAGAGAATAAAAATGGAGGCCATATGAAATCCAACCTTCCTAATTCGATCCTGAGTGGGCATCCATCCTTTCCAGATTTTCTTGAGGAACAAAAACTTTGAGGTTTGAATTAACTAGTTCATAAACTTCATTATCCACACTGGTGGTTTGCTGGAATCACTAAAATCATTTTTGTAAAACTCATTTTCCTTAAAATTCCTCTGCTGATTGTGCTTCTATATAATATTATCATATTCCAAAAAATTATAATTCAGATTGTTCAGACTAATCTGATGGGGAATTCAATCAAACCTATAAATATGTGATAACATGATTTCAATTGAAATGTGTGTGTCTTCTATATGATCATTTATGACTTCCTGAAAGGGTGTTTCTAGCAATGTGGTAGTCCAATAGTTATGTAGTGCATCCCTACTCACAATACACTTGGTGTCATGAGTGATTTTTCTAAATTAATACATAATAGATGTCCAAAAAAAGGATGTGAGGTGGTAAAATTATTTATTGAGGAGCTTCCCCTTGAATCTGTTCAATACAAACTCTGGGGAATTATTTCCCATGATGATATTCCAAATTAATTTCCAAATCAATAAATCATTATAAATACTAGGTTCTTTGATTCCAAGGCCTCAAGTTTCAATGGTTTTAATGCACACAAACCATGAAACAATGGCTAGTTCCCTCTCATGAATAGTTTATGTCTATATAAAATTGAGGACCATTCCTTGAATCTCTTTCACAACTCCCCTGGGCTATTTATAGAGTGAGATAGAGTAAACAAACATAGAACTAATCATAGAGTTAACTAAAAATAGACTTGCAGCATGGGAAATTGCATTCCCTTTCCATTATTACATTTGGTTGATAATTCCTATATGTATTCTTTCAAGGTATCTCCTCTTTACCTTGCCATAAAATAAAGACACTCCAAATAGTTAAAAGGAAGTGAGGCCCTCATAATGACATGTCACCTAGTTATCCTGTTTTATTTTTTTATGCTCATACCATCACCCAAGTCAACGAAGAATTTATCTCAACTTATGACATTACCAAAAACCTCCTCATAATGGTAAAATAGATCCTTGAAAACAAAAATGGTCTTTTTGGAGGCTTGACCAAAAAATAGTATATCATCTTTATAAAAAAGGTGTGAAGGGACCAGATTGTACCTGCCATATTTGATTTTCATATAAATTATAAGATAAGCCAACTCATTGATACATTTGCTCAGATAATCTACAGAAATGGAAAATTGGAGCCCTAACATAGGATCACCCTGTCTTCCACCCTTAGTACACTATAAAAATCCACTTAGTGCCTCACTAATATGAATAGAAATCATAGAAGATTCAAGAATGACATTAATATAATTGATGGCTTCCTTTGATATAACATACCTTCTAAAGATGTCAAAAAGGATGATCCATTCCATTATATCAATATCCTTTGATATATTAACTTTGAATGAAAAGTTCTACTCATTCATTGGTCTCCTCATCAAGTTGACTCCTTCCGAAGTTGTGCACAAACAATGATGAATGCTTCTTCCTGGGATGAAACCAAATTGGTTCGTTGATATATGTTCCTCCACAATCTCCACTATCATATTCATAATGATCTTTCCAATGAATTTAGGAATCATGTTCCCAATTTCATATTATTAAATTAGTATTTCTTATTTATTTTTTATTATCCCTTATTTAATATTTATTTATTCATTAATATTATTATTTATGTATACATATTTATATGTAGCAATCCATATGTATATTTATATAATCCTATTGAATTCTATTTACGCACCACATTAAATGCTACCATGAGTAGTAAATTCATTGTGGACTAATAAAAAAATAGGGGTTCAGATCTCACCTACCACATATATATGAAGAATTTCAACATGGAATACATTTATAATGCATTCATGGAAGGATATAGAAATGAAAAAATAATACATAACTATAAAATAAATAATAATATATAAGAAAATAAATATTCTAAAATATAAATATAAAACAATTAAGAAAACCCGCTAAAAATAAAAACTACCATGGAAAAAAAATTAATCGACAAAAGATTTAAGTAAATATAGATATTTCTAGAAACAATTGTATATCCTATAGTGGAGGTTTAAATCGTAATTAAACACACAAAAACCCATTGTGAATTTTCTTTTTGATATAATGTGCCATCCTAGACCCACTGCCTTTCAAACGCATAATAGTGACTCATAATGTTTGCATAATACCTTTTCTTTATGAAAAATTGAATATTTAACAAGTGCTTCATAGGTTCCCTCTATGAACCCCTATTGAATAATCCTCTCATTATGATGCTTTATCCATATATTCTCTACTCAACTACTCCACCATAAGACAGTGTGACCAATTAGAACTAGCATGGAATGCTTAACTACATCATGTAAACCATTTGATCATAAAAGATGTACCTTAAAATATATTCCTTAAAAAATTGAAGATAAAAAACATCATGTGACTCTTTTGCGGTCATCTATATTCTTTTATGATTGGATTATGCCTTTCAAACCCACTATAGTGTATACGATTTAAGTGGTCTCAGAAAATTATTTCCTTAAATACACTAATGTAGCACTACTCACATTTTTGAAATGATTGTTCTTAGTTCACACTGTCCATCGGCTCCTCTTCAGTATATTAGGTCTTCATAAACATCTACTAATTCTTTTAAACTATTACAGTCTATGTGACTCATAATGACTCGTATAGAATATATTCTACTACCTAGTTTTTTTGAGCCAAATATTTTTGAAAACCCTGAATTTTTCAATTCCACTTCTAATACTTAACATCTTATTGAAAAATATCATCCTTTGATACCATCCTCTATAATCAATCCAAAAATGGATATACAACAAAAAAAATTATTATTCAATCACATGTCACTTGGGTTCTAATTTTTTTAGAAAACATTAAATCCTATACAACCTATTTCTAATAGTGATGAGAGATATCGCTTTCCAAGAGAAAAATTGTATCCAAACATTTTACCCATCAATTTCATCATTCAAAACATCCATTATATTTTGATGTTCTAACTAAGTATACCTCATGTTAATTTTTTTATGGAGATAGTTTCAAATTCAATGGATATGTATTGTGTTCCATTACTGTATTGCAGTACTTTGATAGCATATCAGACATCATTTTTGACTCTCCTTTAATACCTCTTAACGTACTTTATGAATTCACTTTATCCCTGTGTAATCATAGAATATTTAATTAAACGAAATTCATTAAAAAAATGATGAGATATCTCAATTTATGAGTTCCAATTGGTTTCATTAGACAACATACATCTATGTGAACCAGATCAACGAGATTGGATGCCCTTTTCTTATTTTTATAATTTGGATCTTGGCCACCCCCACCACATATATCCATCACATGTATTTTCATGATCTCTCATAGAGTTATTAATTTACACTATATTTTTTTATTATGCATAGTTTTATCATGTTATATTTATGAAATTGTCCAAGAATGTGATCTCCCAAACTATTCTCCTCTTCAACTATATGAAGTCATGTATTTTAATTATTAGCTTCCTAGTCCAGATAACCATTTGTCCTCTATGATTTAATAAGCGTGTTTCTGACCAAGACATTAATAAAAATCCCATTATGCTAAATTAAACAGCATGTATTGAGTCATAGAGTTTATTCAAACTCGTGATAATATTCCATAGTTCATCAAGATAGGGAACTTCAATTTTTTTAGTCCATCTCAAACTAATCTTGTATTGCTTATTACATTAATTTTAAAACTCAATCATTATCGATATTCATTCTTTCACGAACTCTTATCATTATATTTTCACGAGTTTTATTCTTCCTATAAACTGGTATGAGAACCAACTATCAAGTATCTCGGTGATATAGTTCATTTATGTATTGAGGGAAATCAATCCTCGGTTATCCTTGTCAATCTTCTTATTCTTCATCAACCCAATGATTGGTTGAGTTTAGTTACAAGATAAAATCTCTTATTTATGTTTATTATAAATATTTTAATAAAACTCTTCTTCTTTATTCATTCAATGATGAATATCTATTTTTTAATTCTCTTTTGGAAAGAAATTTTTGATTTATTTATCTTTGACTTTCCTGGTGGTGGTAACATTTTTTTATTTTCCTATAATCATAAAATTTTCACATAGATTTATAGAAATGAAAAAAATACATAGATACATTTTTTATGATGTGAATTGTATGGTTTTTATATTATTTTTTAACTATTGAGTGATTATTTATTCAAATACGTCCCTACCACTTCACAGTGGGTCATGCGGTGTATGAGATATCCAGAAAATTGACACTTCATAATGTTTATTATATTCTAACCTACATATCTTCTAATATTTCATGAATTATTTTTTTTGGTTATTGGTAATAACTTGATTTTTTTGTACTATCTACATCCCTCTAATTTCCATTATTCTGGGACATTATTCTTCTGACTTTTGAAATCCCGTTATTGGTGTCATCATTATCAAGAATATGATTTCATATATTCTATTTCATCTTATTTTATTATCTAGTTGACCAAAAAACCATAATGATTCAACCTTTACCCAAGATCAATGGTTTATAATAGTTTATAATTTTATCTATACTATATATATCATTCATATATAATTCCAAATAGTAATAATTAGAAAAATTTTAAAAATGAGACCAATTCTATTATTCCCTTGGTTTTATTTTAGATTCAAACATTTTCCTCCATGTTATCACTTATTATTTATTTTTTGAACATTCTTCGATTACTTATTTGAGAAATAACACATGCCCTTAATCCCTATAAAACATTATTTAGTCTTTATATTGATATTATGTACATCCATTTAGTTCATCTAGTTGACTGATTTTTATTACGGTTAATTTTTCAATCCGTCAATACCAACTTCAAGAAGATCCTCATATTTGGAATATTCATTCATCAAACCCCTAGTCTTTTGATATTTATTTATCTAAAGATAATGTTCATTGATATCTCCTTCACGTTTTAATTTGATATCTACTACACCATTCATTTTATTTATTTACTCTTTTTTAAATTATTCATTTTCCATTGAAACCATCTTATGATATTTTATATTTGACATAAATTGTGATTCAATATTCCTCATTTTATCTTCAATGTCATCTTATTCATTGTATTTAAATATTTTCATTTATAAATTTTTTCTTACATACTAACATAGTTTGTAGTATCTTTGGAGAGGATATATCTGGTAGGTCTAATATATTCCATCTACATCACTTTAATCAAAATGAAATTTCCTTGGAAACCTTCTATAATGTTTCCTAAAATTCTGTTGGGAAATCAAAACAAGGGTGTATTTCTTTTGAAACTACCATTCCCTATATTTAATTTTCTATCCACAAGTAATATCCATTCATCATAAATATCATCATATCCATCACCACCTTTTTTAATGTCAAGTTACATCACAACATTGATTCATATCTCCTTTTTTGAGTGAATTCACATTCATTATGGCTTGATACAAATTTTTGTGTTGAAATAATTATTTAAATAATTCTATTTAAAATAAAAATAAACATATCCACTATCCTTTTTATCTTGAATTGTCTTTTAAATTGATTTTTTAGAACCTTAATTATTTATTAAAAATTAATGTATATTAATTGGAAGAATTTTTCTAAAGAGTAATTTTATCATAATGATATTGTAAGAAAGTATTTATTATTTTACCTTCCCATAAATGTTCAGATAAGTGTTTTGATTGTGATATTTTCATACAAAATAAATTTTAATGTGGAACTACAATAACATCATCAATAAAATAATTATAGGTGTATATCCATTTGATGGATGGTTGTGTTTATTGACATCATTGCAACTGAGTTAGAGAAATGTGGAATACAAATATTGGATTCATTTCAACATTCATATATAAATAGAACTAAAATATCAAGGAAAATAAGTAAAACAATGTGATGTGATAAAAAATTACAATTTTTTCATGATTTGAAATATCATGAAACAATGATTTTTTATAATTTTTATAGAGATATTTCCTCATAGTATATGTGTGAGATGTTTTAATTATCAATACTATGTGTATCTCACTTTTTTATTATTCTGTTCTGATCATTTCGATCAATGGATCTCATATCTAGGGTGACAGATTTTTTACTACTCTTGTTGATCAATGGATTCTTAACAGAAGTCAAAACATTTTTTAATTGGTTTGATCGAGGAATTTCAAAATTAACAATGTTCTAATACAACTTAGGTTGACCATAGGATTCTAGGGTATTGTAAAATAGTCCATTAGGTTGGGGTTTATTTTAATATAAACAAATTCAGGTCTTTATAATTCTTTAACAATTTGGGAGAATGTAAAGACCTCACTCAATTGATGTATTGTATGTTTTTTAGTTATCTCCTTGTATAGAAATTTATTTTTACATTTTACAATGTTTTATATTTTTAGTAAGTAAAACTATTTTTCTTCCATTCAATTGTTAAATGTAAATTATATTAATATTTTTTAACATCAATATTTTACTTAGATTATAATAATTTCATTAGAATAAAATTCATCAAATAACATAAATATATTCCACAATATTTACATGAACTATACTATGTGACTATGTTTTTTTTCAGAATGAAATCCTTCCAATTAACCTATAAACATGAGGTGTTGGAAAAATTTATGTTGAACAAAAAAAATTACATTCATCCTCTACACTTGTATTATATTATTTATAAATTCATTTGAAATTCACATTTAATATGAAAATAGACTACATTGAAAATCATGTAGCGAATGTTATTATTTGTTCCATTATTCATGATAAGAAATTGTTATATTATACATAGGTGATATTTTTTAAATGATCAATTTCAAAATATTAGTCTATTTTATCTCTTTATAATTTCCCCACATAGATCCATTAACCACACATATTTTATTGAAGAATATATCAATATATTCATCAGTTAAAATTTTATAGTCATATAAGTTATTATGAAGAACATTATGAATTCCCACCTCCACCATGTTATCACATTCATATATAATTTCTAGATTACCAAACATGGACATTGAACAAGTCATGCTTCTGAACTTCATGTATATCTGTTTTGATGGATCTCTAGAAAATCCTTTTGATTTTTGGGATCAACATCAAGTAGATTATTTTCTTCTTCAATTATGGATAGATTTTATGAATCACAATCTGGTATCCCATGGAATGTAGTAGATAAAACCTACATCCTCATAGAAAAAATTTATAATCTAATTTTATTATTTTAAATAACATTATTAATTCATTAAATAATTTGAACACCATTTTAAATGACTATGTTAATGAAACATAGATTCATATGACTAATTTAATTCCTATAACCATAGCTTCGATATAATTTGTTCTAAATTAAGACACACATATAGGGGAGGGTGAATAGGGAGTGAAATTTTTCTAATTATGTATTGAATCTTATTCCCATGTAGATATTAACATTTCCATCTTATGATTTTTAGTCACAGTTACACAGAAAATAAAATATGGAAAAAAAATTAAGGGCTAAATTTTTTTACATAGTTCAATACTAAAGGATATTCCATAGAGAATAGAGATAATATGTGTTATTCATAAAAAAATCTATATTAATTAAAGAGTTTATGTGGATTAAATTTCTACCCCTCATATGCTCTATTCTGATCCTACCACCTTTACAATTTGGATTATAAATTACAATACTTTATCCGTCAAAAAACAACTATCATGTATTTTACTATGAACTACCTTAAATGTATTTCCTCTTAGTTTTTCAAATTGTGGGTTTCATCCTTTTTGTTAAGAAAATATCATTTTATTTACATCATGATAGGTAAAAATTATTTTATAATTTATTCTACAACACATGTAAAAAATAATAGGAAAAAATTATATAAGATCCATGTCTTTTTTTATTCACCATGTAATATAACTCACATTATAATATGATCCATTTATTGTTTTCTCTTAATTTCCACGAGCTATAAATTGTGTAATATGCTCTGCATATTTATATTAGTGTTATAATAAACACATAATATGGCCCAAAAACTTCACTATATACACCATGATTTAAATTATCGTTTTTTTGTGATTCAATATGAATTTATTCATATAACTACCTCTCATAGACACATATTTTCCTCATGAATGAAATAAATTTTGAGTACTACCATGTGTGTACTAGGTTTTTCAGACTAGTATTATTCGAAAACAACCCTTCTTCATAAACTATTCTACCTTATGCGATATTCTAATAAACCACATAAACTTCCTTTTTTTCTATTGATTCTTAATGAAACCATAAATTTTGTATTTATAGGAAGAAAATCAAAAATAATTATATATATATATGATTTTAATAAATCCAATCCTTTATAATTATATAATGTACCTATCTTAGTCTACTTAGGTTCATAGAGGACTACATCCACACACCAAAAATGATCTCTTTCATAGCTCCACATAAGGCACATGATTTTTGGCTCTCAAAACAACTTAAGAATATTTATGACATCGTAAAATTCCTTCAACTAAGTAATATGTGACATCAAGAAAACACTTCCATCAGGATTTATAAACTAAATTTGTCCCTTTCACCCAATATTAGTCTTCTATTGACATGTTTGTTTGGGGTCATACTAAAAACATCTATGATATTCCTTATCTAAGAATTCTATGTTGTTCTACACTAATGAAAAATCATCCGCATAACTCCTAAGTGGGTTTCCTACAATGTGATTTCTACATAGTCACGTAAGATCTAAAAGAAAATATATTATTTCAAAAACATCAGGAAACATTACAAAATCCTATAAACATGATATAAATATAACATTTAATAAAAACACATAAAAATTAGAATAAATAATTCATCAAAATCATTTTATTCTCACAATATTTACATATAAAAATTATAAACAATAACCTTCTCTCATGTAATAATATAGAGAAAATATAAATCAAGAATCTCCATCTCAGAACACATTGGTTCTAAAAAATTATTTAAATGGTCCCATCTGTACTAATGGTATGTAAATATTAATATAAAAAAATTACATCACTAGAATATAGTCCACCTGATATTTCCAAAAATAAATAATTATATCATAGAGCATATCCTTTATAAGATAAAAATTAATAAATTCAAATAAATTTATAGTGGGATGACTCATTATAATCCTATTAAGTTATAAAATCAAGTAATAATATCTTCCCCTGTAGAATATTAATTTTAGATGAGGATAAATATATGATATGAGCAATATCTATACTCTATGAATATTAATAATATCTTTCATATATATGATTCTAATACCATTCGATGAAAATTTTTCTCATATAGGTAAGAAGATACATGATTTCAAGAGTTCATTCACAATAATCCAAATTCCATTATTCTTCCTGAATAACCTAATAACCACATCTATTTAATTATCTAGAAAATTACTTATTAAAACTAGTGGATGATACAACAAAGTGGTTCATCACCGATTCTTTTCTGTTGTCTTCTGAGAAGGCTGAAAATAAAATAAATACCTAGAATATTCTACATTTTGGGTCTCTAGAAAAAAATAGGATTTCATGATACATAATGGTAGATCTTGTATTCATAACTCAACTTGAATAGTATAATATTTTAGAGCATCACTAATCGGCTACACTGTAATATCCATTCATACCAGAAAATAATGGAGTAAAATCAACCACAAATGACCACCCCTTCTATCAACCTCATTCATTTAAGGAATCATGAATCCTATTAAAGTTATTATCAACAAACAGCCATTTTTCTCCCACTCCACAAACATGAAAATTTCATTAAGTCTATAAGAAGCCACAATTTTGGTCATCTCTGTCAAATATATGAAAAAGATAGCTAAGAATCCCATCAGCTAATAGTTCACTCTCATTTCCTCAATAGTAATATTTATTGTTTTCATATATGGAGAATCTCCAACCATATCTCCATTAAATAGGATATACGTGAGCCCAAAATAAAGTTATTTATTATATTATACCCATATAAGTTGTTCAATGTTGTGATCAGGCTATTATATTATATTCTTTAGTCTCTTTTGATCAGTATAACCCTAAAATCTCTCATCAAAAAGAATATTTCTAGAGTTTTATACAAAAATAAAAACAATATTAAATTATATGTTTTTATAAGATACATTCATCCCATTAATCCTTAGATACCAAAATTACTAAACCATAAATTTAGTTTCCTACTTCAAAAAACACATTAAATATAGTCTTTATAAAATTTAATACCATTTATTCCCAAATCCAAATCTAGTAGAAACTGAAATCCTTAATTACATTAAACACTTCCCCTTTTTTTAAATCAGTAGGGAGCATAAAATTCATTATTATTAATATATAAAATGATCCATTAATAAAATATATCATAAAAAACGTTCATCACTTGAAAAATCAAAAAATTGAATTTAGAGAAATTATTTAATATCGTATACTCACCGAAAGTCTTAGAAAAAATTTCATTGTGCCACAAACGCTCATCCTCAATCCTATAATAAATAAAATTATCTTCAAAACCCCCCAATGATGAATCTATTTACATATGGATAATATTTCCTATCAAACCGATAAAAACCATACGAGGATTAATAAATCTGAAAATTATGATAAAAATCATCCAATGTCCATATTGATAATATATGATTTATTTCTAATTATCCTCCCCTTTTACCATTAATCAATGATTACCAAACCAAAATTTTATCTTGAAAAAATATTGATTTCCATTGAATGATTCAAACATACAATCAATAAACTTTCAAAGAAGTTTTTTTCTCTCCACTACTTGTTTATGATTTTGGTAGAAAATTTATAGTGTTCACCTACAATACGTATTATTAGAAAATAATAATTAATATTACTATTGTGAAACACTAGGTTAATGAATCGTTTAGGTTTAAGATCATTTATAGGAACCTTTATCTCTTGAAACACTTCTAGTTCATAGAATAAGATATAAAAATATAGGTCTCATTCTTGGTACTATGTAAATAGATTAATTTAGCTCTATTTGGTATAAATATAGATAAACCCTATATAATAAAATATAGATATTGATCCACCAACGTAGAAAATATAATATTGTTCATCCCTTCAATTTCTCATGATTTAAGTCTACTAAATGAAGATATAAGGGACAAATATTCATAGTGTTGAGCCCCTTAATATATTATTATATATAATACACTCTCTTGAATGTGCAAATACTAACATTTATTGTTTCAATGAGAACTCATCCTTAATAGCAGTAAATTTAATATTTAAATTGTAATAATTAAATGTACATTAATAAAAAAAATAAGAACTTTCATCTCAGGAAAAAAATTTACCATTAGATATTCATGATTTCGATCATCACGATGAAATATAAACTTGTGTTCGTATCTGTTTCATTCAATTATAGGCATGTCAATTCATGTTGAACATGGTATCAAATCCATTCTTTGACCCAATACATGAACCATTCATGAAAGGATAATTAAATATGATGATATATTATCAAAAAATAAAGAAATATTTGTCATAGGTTATAGGGTGATACCATGAACCATAGGTGACCAAACATCGACCTCAACATCATAATGTTTCTATATAGTATCTCTGATCTTCCCTTAATTTTTTTTGAGGTTTTCGAATCTGTTCCAAAAAAACTCATAACATTAATATAATTTCCAAACAAAACCAGCCTTATTTAATCAACTTGTATTGTTTATCACTACACATAGTTGGATGTGCCTCCACTACATACCCATGATAATTCATTACAAAACAACTTTAGGAATCCTAGCTTCCAATAAAAAAAATTGGCGATAAGAGGATTCAAGCTCCATGATATAGAGAACCTAAAAATCACCACAGATAAAGTGCTCAATAAATATCCTACCTATGGAAAACTAGGAAAACAACTCATCTAATTTTCCAAGTAATTTCATAAATTTATATTTTTGATCATTTAAAAACCCTTTACATTAACAAACCATGGATGAAAAGAATTATCCTTCCAATTTATTTATATTTTACACCTTCAAAAAAATCACACTAAAGAGCTCTAAGTAGGTTAAAATATTCAAATGGATAATCCTTGATCAATTTTTTTTCTCAAATATGAATTTATAAACTATATTACATTTGGATTTAATTCACCACAGACTCAATTTGAGTACATCACCATCTCAAAATGTTTTGATTCCTAATGTATTTCATGAAATCCAAAAAATCACAATTTCATAGAGAAATTATTTAATTAGAGACGTATTGAATAGTGACGATCTTATCATGTCCATTCAAGTCAATACTTTAATCATAGCAAACATATATAATGTATTACTACTACAAATCTATCATCTAATCTAGAATATAACTTCAAAACATGAATTTTGAGGTATCTAATATGTGAAAAAATAAATAAATAATTTTCAGAAACCATTCCCAAACCAACATTAAACCCACATCATCCCTAAGTAACAGTGGCTTATGATTATCAAATATTGAGGCCATGTCAACCTCACTTGGTGTAACATAACATGTACCCATGTTAATCAACCAGATACCCTATATTGTTATTCTTCAAAAATTATGGTTTACGAGAGTATAATATACTACTACTTCTCCCCCCATCAAGCTCCAATCAATTCTCTCATAGGTAGCATATTCTATAAATCCCAAAAAATATCATCAAGAAAATATAATTTCAGTACCATTATTCTTCACTAAAAACAATTATTTCATACATTAAATTACATGCTTTTTATTCTCTTAGTAACTTTCATTTCAACAGGTATTTCTTTATTATAAAATCATAATCAATAAGAAAAATTATTTCAGAATCAATATTGAAATATAAAAACTGTAGATTTAATAAAAACACTTTTTCGTGCACAAAAAACCATTTTCATTCAATTCCATGGAATGTAATATTATTCAGAACATGCATACATCAATTCATGAACTCATTAATGTTTTGATCCATCATCAGTTAACATAGAACAAATAAAAAACCTGATTGGTTTACAACAGCCTCTCTCTAAAATAAACATCATCATAACTAAAGGATTTACATAAATAGGTAACTTATATCATTTTATGGGTATGATTTGATTCCAAAATAACTTATTCTATATTCCCCTTTAGACTTACAAATAATGGACTCAATAACATAACTCTAATATATTTTGATAGCATGTCATCCTATGAATGTAAATCACTACTACAGATTTGGGGTTTCACATGACCTCAACCTTGTCCCCCAATAAATAGTGGATATTGAAAAATAATGATGTAAAATGTTAGCGATTTTCCATTAGACCCAAATTTAAATAATTCATCCCAATGAAAAATCTACCTAAAATAATAATTTTTAGAAAAAACACTCATTGATAAACACAAATATTGTAATGTTACCAAATTAAATCCAATGTAACATTAAAATAAAAATACTTAGACAAAAAAAACCTCATCATCCATAGTATAACTTCAATATATAATAATGACTCTACCATGTTAAAGAGTAATGTCTTCCCCATGAATATATCATGGAAATTAATGTATATATACCACTGATGTTCATATATATAGGGAGGGTATAAACTATGTTTAATGTTCCTAATACTGCAATAAACATCCATGCATAAATAATATCAATATATAATGATAATAAAAAATGAATAATTAAAATTTATTTTAATTAAAAAGTATTTATTTAACCCATTCTATCCAAAATTAAATAAAATTAATTTTCAAAGTCTCCATGGATTATCTAAAAAACATTAGATTTAATAAATAACAATAAATAATCAATAAACCCATGATTTCTCCATCATAACACATATCCTAAAAATCAAAATTTTTATAATTCTATGAAAACATCAAATTTTCATAAATTGATGGAAAATAGTTGTTTTCAAAATAATAAAGGAAAATATATGTTTTCACAAAAACCTAACAGAAATTCCTTATTTAATGAAAATGAATTTTCTATGTTGAGGTATCTATGAGTATAATCTATTGGAAAGTATGAATTTTATACTATTTTCATTTTAAAAATTTATGAATCCCCAATCATAAATTCAAATATGAAACCATAGTGGCAACCTATTTTTAGACCCAATTTCCCAACCACTGATCACATTAATGAATGCTCTCTAAGACACTCATCTGTTCAGATGATACAATGATGTTTCAAAAATAAATATAAATAAAAATAATATCCAAATCACACACACAAATACATAGTATAATAATTAATAATAACCAAAATCAAAATTATTATAATGTTCAATTAATGAAAATAAAATTTAAACAAATTCTACATTTTTCAATATAAACAAATAACCATTTTATATTATATGTTCCCTATTAATAACTTATTAAAAATTCCCAAAAAATTATTAATTTATTTAAAACTAATATTTTAAGATCTAAAATAAATTCAGTATTCTAGAATAAAAATATTTATTTTCATTTATTAATTAGATTTCAACTACGAAAGGTAATGTAAACATCCAGTTTTCCATGAAAATTGACATGTTCCATAAATTTATAATATTTTAATAAAACCAGAATTTATTATTGTATAGGTAATTTTAGTCCATGATGATACATGATTAATTAATTGGTTTGTTACATCCGCCGCCGTTGAATACAATGAATGATCACAAAATGTGAATTAATTATTTCAATACCTAATAATGTAAAATGATTGTAATTTATAATCATAAATTCATTATTATAATATCATTTAATCTTGATCGAAAGTGATAATAAGGAAAAGATATAAGTGTAAACCCATTAACTATAGATATAATAGAATCATAACATTTTATTTATTGTTATTTCAATAGATCCTATAAAAAATTATACTTTATCATTTTAGATGACCCAAATTCAATCCAAAAAAACCCTAGATTCATTAAATATTATAGGAGAATGTAAATAAAATGGTTTAGAGTCCATGTGATATAGAAAAAATAGAAATAATAGTAACTCATTCACATGGTTATCTTATTGGGTTATGAAAATTATCAATATATTCATGCTACCATTAATAAGTTGAAAACCTATAAAAAATTATTATCTTGCATTTTTAAAATAATTTGGAACCTAACATTGAAAAATTAAATGTCAGTTTTTATTTACATTGTAGTATAGACGGTTATGATATCTATATGATTTACTTTATGCCTCATCATAATCCTTTAAAAGTCAAAATTCATACCAAAAACTTCAAAAATAATAAAATTGAAACATACCTATCAAATCAAAGTTAAATAAGGGTCCATGAATATATCATATAAGGTTATATATTGTATTTTTATAATTATTGTTTTTTAGTATGAGTATTTTGTATTTATATTTATAGAATATACTACCCTTTTTAATCATTTTACACATTATTACTCTAATTTACATGTATTCTTGTAGTCATAAAAACCATTATATTAATTTGGGAAAAAATTTAATATGATTGTATATCCATTATATTATTTATGAAACTTTTTAGAGACATATATCAATATGTTTTCATTATTGAGTATTATGATTTTTATTTATAGAAATGTATTTCATATTATAGTGCTATTGGATATATTAATTGAGGTGTGGTGAACTTAATTATATTTCACCTCAATTCATTAGAATGTATCATGAGGTTGATGAGAATATGGTAATAAGAGTGTCATTACTATTCATTGGATTCCCTGATAGAGTTATCCAACTACTTATTGAGAGAGCATGGATGACAAGATTCAACGGTGATGTCTTGCATAGGATAGTAGGTTCCCTAGCTTGGAATGCATTGGAAAACACTACATCACCATTTTAAGTGTTTCATTATATATTAAGGGGTTTTATCAATTGATAATGTCTGAGTGTATAACATAGTTTCTATTATATGGTGTTTTATAGCATGAATACTGCCATTATAATATAGGTAACCATGAGTAATGTGGTAGAATTTCCTTTTAATATAGACATGGAGTTATTCATTTAATAAAGGGAATTCTTCTCTTTAATAAGATGAGGATATACTTTTCCTTAAAAGAGGGAGGATTTCTCGTTAAAAATAGTTTTCCTGTTTGCAATTAATGTAAAATAGAGTTACTTTTCTTGATCTAAGTCATGTGGTACCTTTATGATTCTCTTCTGGCATGGTACCGAATTAGTTACAACCAAGGTTCATGGTATCATATTTATCACATGTTTTCTCAGGGTATGGTTCATTGTATTCTTGTTTTCACCATTACATTTCCATAATATCTTACACTTCTATAGATTTTCATAGTTATGTAAGGGATACAATGGTGGTGTCTTATTGGGTTTATAATCAGACCCTTCATGGTAATATTAGTCACCATGTGGACTTCATAACTTGGGATTCAAGAAATGTTATGTGCCTCGTGGTAACTTTCTCTAGAGGATGAATTTGGGAGGTAGATGTAGTACCTAGATAGGAACTAGATTATTACTACAATACTATTTTTACATAATTTATATTTTCCTATTATTCATCTATATTTGTTATTCAATCACATTGGGAAGTTGTTTAATACTTATGTATGACTTACATTTACATATATTGTAGCATTTATGTGTACTATTCTTCTATTTTGATATTTTTTATTACTATTTTATTTTATTTACCTTTAATGGATATGTTTAATATGTTATATTCTCACCATAATTCTATAGAGTACTATATCTACTAAGTAGCCTCTTGCATCTAGGGAGGATTGAATGATGTTATATGGTACTTCGAATCAAACTCAAAAGGTTTGGGTTATAGGGTTATGAAATGGTATCAAATCCCTAGAGTTTCGTTCCTTTATATTATTTTTGTGTTATGGTGGAAAGGGGATTGGTTGTGTGGGACTTAGGTAGGGGTTTTTTCATGATCCTTTCTAGCTCATGTGGAACAAACATCTAGGTTTTTGTAGGTGTATTTTTGTAATATTTTAATGGGATTTTAATGAATTAATTTATTAGGAATATGCACACTGTATCACATTATATATATATATATTGTGTGTTGTATTGTGCTTCTATAAATTACTACGAAGATTTTGATATCTTTTTGGTATAGACATTTATTATTTGTATAGTGATATTTTTTTTCCTTATTATTTTGAAAATTATATGTTGGGATTTATCATTTTGTAGAACAAAGAGGGTTATAACATTTCTATGGGAGTATTCTACGATATTTCTTGAGAGAGAAATTCTATTTCAGTTCATAAACATTCTTCTGTTCTTATAATAATGTTTTTATGAGTTTTCTAAATATCTATTTGTAATTTCATAAAATTTTTACCTCATTGATCCCTAATTGATCTTTCTCAAAATGACACACTCATCCCACCATAAGTTATTATGGTGGAAACACTAGAGCATTCTCAAGAACCTTATCTAGTGGTTGAGGTGATGAATGGACCCTATCTCATCGAATCAACTAGGATATTGGTCAATTAATCTTGGTACATTCACCAATAGAATTAAACATAATTATAGTTCACTATTATCCCTCACCACGTGAAGGGAATTATTGAAATTATTGAGGGAACATTTTACCTAGTAGTGACTGTCATTGATAAAATGGTGAATCCTAATAGAATTCTACATTAAGGGAACACTAAAAGGTGGTGAGGTGTCATGGGATAGGAAAATAGGTTTGATGGTCATACATGAGATTCCATTGAGGGGATGATATTGGAAAAGTTCAGTCATAATATCCTAAAGATAAATCACGCTCACGCGTTTATAGAGATCCAAAAATGGATAATAATATTTTATTATTTCTCAAATTATTTCATAGAGATTAAATTATTATCTCATTGTTTTACGTGAATGAGGAATACAAGGATATGAAGTTCATGCCAGTACTTCTATTAGAGCTCATACATCATGTTATATAATTTTACCTGATGAAAAATGCTCAAGTACTATTCAAGGACTAGATTTTTGAGAAGGGGATATAGAAGGACTATATTTCATGTTTTCTTCTATATTTTAGTTCCCTTATGATCATACATCTCCATGTGGTATCTACTTAAAATTATCAGAGTAAGAAGAGGAAGGAATATGAGGTACATTATGGGGCTTCGTATTAACAGTAGTTTTGGGATTATTCTACTCTCTCTATGGGAGAAATTTTAACTAGTTGTTATAACATTGTACAGAAGGGACATTTTATTAAATCATAAAAATTAAAATAATAAAATTTACTAACATTAAAATATGGTAAATATATAGTTCTTATTTTATAGGAATCCACATCTAGATTTCTAGTGCGCTAGTCAATGTGCTAGTAGGGATCCCTAGATGTAGACCAAGTCACCTGATATATCTGTGACTCAGGTGTTTCATGCTCAAGGTAATGGAATGATTTATTTTATGAATGATGATATAGAATCTGTTTGAGAGGGACAATCTATATTTAGAGGTACAATCTTGTTAAATTCTACTACATTTACTAATTTGTTTGATATATGAGCTTATCAATCTTTCAGGTCATCTCATATTGTTATTGACATAAGCATGATAGTTCTGTTATCTTCTATGTAAAAAAATTTAAAATTTTATTGGAAACAAATGTAGATGATCACTAGAGTTTTTTAAAATTTCATATAGTTTTCATTAGTAATGGAGACATATAGGAATTCATGATTTTATAGATGACTAGTTTCAATGTGATATTAAGAATGCACTATTTGATTAGTTATCATGCTCAATTTTAATGTTATCAAATATGTGTGAATTTTACCACACCTGCAAGAGATATGTTGTAACACCCCAAGCTTCCATTATACGCTCCTCTTTCAATAATGCAATAGCTTGCATTGTACGCATGTTCGAGATTTTAACACATCGCGACCAATAAAAATTGCCATTATGAATATTAATACCCACTTTTTGAAATTATAAATATATTATATTTCAAAATAGACTTCATTTTTGGATTTGGGATATCGAAATTAGCCTATGTTAAATTTTTGGTATTTTTCTGAGAACTTCCAATTTTTTATGAATAGTGAAAAATACCTAAAAACAACTTTTTTAATCAAAATAATTTTTAGTGATAAATTATACTATTGAGTGGTTTTAAAGTATAATTAGAATATATTTTTACTATTTTATCCAATGGTGGTCATTAGAATTGATTTCACTTTGAAATTGGACATAAACAATTGTCAATCTTTTGTTATATATTGTTTCTTAAAAACACGCTATTTGTTGTGACAGCGGGAATTAATTATAAAATTAATTAATGCAACTTATATGTTTGGAATTTTGTAAAATATAAATCATTTTTGAATTAGGAATATCAATTATAGCTTATGGTGAAATTTTGGCATTGTTCTGAAAAACATCAATTCTTGATGAATAGTGAAACCACTAAGTGGTAGTTAAAAAACTAATTTTTCATTTAATTGAGGGATTACCACTTCTATTATTTTATTTTCAAAAATCTGACATACATGGTTGTAATTAGGATGTAAAATGTTGTTCAATGGGATTAAAATAATTTTTTGGTGAATAGTAACTTTTACGTTTAATTAATCGTGATTAAAGGTAATTAGTAAAATTTAAGGTAAAAATGATATTATAAAAATATTAAAATACCTTTACACTTGTCCTACACTTATTGGATGAGTCATGGCCAACCAATACAATCCATGGGTCAACTTGGGGACCCCATGGAGGCACTTTGGTAGGCAAATGACATTAAAACGTTTTATTTAATGTTAAAATAAAAATGTCACAAAGATGAGTTGTTTTACTAAAAAAATTAAAAGGGGTTATACAAGTAATTTTTTGATTATAAATATTCATTATAAAGATAAAAATATTTTCTAGATCATGATATATTTTTTTGTAATTGATAGACATTAAATAAATTAAACCTTTTATGACACCATGATGATGCATCGATTACCTCATTAATTAATGATTTAAATAAAATTAAAATATAATGTAAAATATAATACATACACATGTCAAAAACCTATTGGATGAGAATATTTCGAACCCTTATCACCTTAGCCTAGAAATATATCATTGTGGTACCTTTGGAATCTGAAAATCACTTCATACTAATATAACATTTCATGAAATTTCAAGAGTGCCCCTCCTCTCCTCTTATAAAAAGCCCCCACCTCTACCACCTTATTCACACCATCAAGCAATTTGGCTTGGACAAATTCTGTCCAAATACTCTACCAACTTCTCTCTCTTACTCCTAGAATCCTTTCTTTGGGCAGAAGTCTTCCCAAGGAAGCCTTTGGTTCAAATCAAAAAGAGTTACCTGATTTTAAAGTAATGTCTCCTCTACTGTTGTTTTGTTTTATTTTTCTTCTCCAACCAACTAAACTCTTTTTATTATTTTCTTTTGTAAAAAACACCAGTATCTTCAATATAATATAATTTTGTTATGAGAAGGATTTTATTTACACTTACACACACCGACATCTAATGGTTAAGGAACATATTGTTTCTGTGGATGGAAAATTTCTTCCTCACGAAACGATGATTGTTCAATAGTCATATAACACCTCTCATGGTGGCCCTTATGGTGACACTATTTTTATATATGATATATATTGTGTTTTTGTTTTCCTTATGATTCTATATTTTTCATTTATGGAAAACCTTTATGATTTCCATTATCGGTATACGCGATAATTTCATTTTAGGAAGTGCGGACTACCGCCCCCTCAATGTTATTCGAATCGTTAATGCCATATGTGGGATGTATTAAGGATGGAGTAAATGGTATTATAAATTATATTATACTGGAATTATATTATACCTTTATATAATTATAACCTCATTCCATTAAATACTAAATATAAATTATAGTAGCGTTCATGCGTACGTACGGCTTACCGTCTCCATGAACGGTGCATTTCATTTCTTACCTCTAAATGTTATGTAATATTATAAATGCATGTATATACTGGATATATATGATATATATGATATCTAAATCATGAATATAATCTTGGGTATAATGGATATTTTACCACATGAACAAGATCTAATTATATGAATTTTATTTTTGACTCAAGTACCAAATATCGACAAAATGACCGTTATTAACTTAAATAATTACATAATGTTCATAACATGGTAATAAGTGATGTAAGAAGAATAATGAACTTGAAAAAGGTTCTTAAGCAAGTATAAATTAACTCTAGTTTATTATCTATGAGGTTAAAGAACGGTCGAGTCAAGTCGGACACGAGGTAAGGGAACTTCTTAACCGAATTTCCATTCTTTGGGTTAATCTCCTACTTTCATATAATGTCATGATATTATTATGTCCTATCTGGTATTTATACTTTCTTTCTGTGTAAATATAGCGAATACACATAATAGATCTATTTTATTTAAAAAATTATCTTTGTAAGGGACTTCGTCTCAATCTCTTTTCATTGAGGGATATTTTGTTTTATACACAACTTTCTTTTATACTGTGTATAAACCCCTTTGAATTTTAATTTTATTCAAAATGAATCTTTTTATATGAATCATTTTTACTAAATGAAAAAGGAATGGTTTTGTCTTACATATGCGGCGACAACAACTTCTCTGCCGCCATGACCATTATTTGTGTTTCGGCTTCCTCTACAAGCCATAACTTTTTTTAAATGATTTCAAAAAAGGGAGAGATATTTCTCTCAAATATATCAAAATCTAGTGAAAATGTATACTTATTTAAGGCAAGATTAATTTCTTTTTTAGAAAACCCGACTCTCGAGTGTGGTAGATAGGAAGGGATTGGGCGTGGACCCATAATGGCCTGTAATTAGTCGAGAAGTCTTAGAATTAGTTATTTTTTTTCAGATACTTGTATAAGGTTTTTAGAAAAACACTGGAGTATATTTGAGAAATTTTAAACGTAAATATCTTCTAAAAAATTGCATCTATAATTCTCATTAGACAAACTAGTGTCTTGGCATGAGGCTTTGAAAAAATCTTATTTGTGGTCTTGGCACAAGGCCATGGCTACGTGGTTATGATAGTCTGGCATTATGCATTCCATCATTATGAAAGTGGTTATTGATATTGCATGTGATTATTCGACTAGTAGAATATCCATGTGAGTAAGTAAATTGCATTATTTAATTGTATTTTTGCCATATTATGCTGAAGTTAAATTTTAAAAAGTCTTTTGTTTTAGTTATACATTGCCTTAAATGTTAATGTTTATTTATGAAAGCTTCTGCAATATTGTTATCCTTACTAACCATCTAATCTCACCCCTTTCAATGTTTTATTTTTCCCCGGATGTGAAGAAATATTTTATGACTGACCTACATGGATAGTCTAAAGGGGATAGAAGTGTGGACTATGGAGAATATGTTATTGTGATTTTTTTACTTTATGATTTAATTTAACATTTATGAATGTATCTAGTGTTTCCAAGGCTATTAAACTAATCATTCTTTTGAGGATTGATCTTTTGTGATCCTGCCAATGTTACACAATAATGCACCGACTCTTGGTAGCTGGGGTCGGGGCGTTACAGTTGGTATTAGAGGCAGTTAAGTACTAACCTTGGAAGCTAGATTTAGATAATCTCTGATTAGAGCACATAGCCCTAAGATAGACTTTGAGGATTAGTATAGAAGAACTTCCTAGAATTTTGGTATTATTGAATTTTTTGTGAGTTTTCTGAGGAATACATCCCTGTCTGGATACGAGAAGGTAGAGGTGGATCTGGCACAGATATACCTAGGGGTTATACCCAAAAACAACGCCTTGAGCTAGACTCGAAAGGGAACTGGTGCATGACAATGGGCATTTCTGCACTCTTTCTTACGACAATCCTGGGGGATACACTTACGATAATTCTCATTTTCTTTACCATCCATTATGAAGGGTTTATGAGTATATACATCTGAAAGAAAACAATTTTATGATTATGGATTTTATCCATAAACTGTCAATTTTATGTTAAGTGTTTTACAAGTATGGAATTACATATTTTGATTCATAAAGTAATATAGTGTATGCCATTGTTTAGAAATGGTGCCTAGTGGGAGGAATGGAAACCCTATCAATGCACGCACTCCATGTAGGGATTTCCCTCCTGCTCAAGATAATTATTGTGGAGCTATAGATACAACTGGTGCTTATCAACTTATCACTAAACTAGGACAAATAACTCAGGTTGTGAATAATAACTTTACTCGTATGGAGCACCCTTATCCGCAATGTGGAGGATAAATGTTAGACTGCTTCATGAAGAAGAAACTGCCAACATTTAATGGGGGTACAAATTTATTATTAGCTGAGCAATGGGTAAACTCCTTAGAGAAAATATTCCATGCCTTGGGAAGTAGCGAAAGGGAGAAGGTTGTCATGGTAGTTTACCGCCTCACTGGAGATGCTGATCAATTGTGGTCGTTGATTCAAAATACAAAGTAAGATTATGAAGTGTCAAATATGGAATGGAGGGAGTTCAAAGAGATTTTCATAGAAAAATACTTCCCTCGTGACCATCGAGCAGATATGGAAAGTCAATTTCTGAGTCTGAAACAAAAGGAGGATGAGAATGTCGCAATGTATGAGGCTAACTTTACAAGGTTAGCGAGGCATGCTGCAGAATATATACGTAACCCGAGAAGTAAGATTGACCGTTTCTTTGATGGGTTAAAACCATTTCTCCATCGATCATTAGTATCAAAATCATTCTCAACATACAAAGATATAGTCTTGTGTGCTATCAAGACAAAAAGGGAATTCTCTAAATCTTATGACAATAATGTAAAGCAAGAGAAGAAAAGAATGGTGGAACAAGAGACAAATAAAGGGAAAAAGGGAAAGAAAGATTTTCCATTGTGCGATAATTGTGGGAAGAATCACCCTGGTACTTTCCTAAAAGGAATGGGAGTTTGTTATAAATGTGGAGAAATAGGTCACCAGGCTCATGATTGCAAGGGAAAGAAAGAGGCTATCGACGTTGAATGCTATAATTGTAGGAAAATTGGGCATTATGCAAATGAATGTCCTAAGAATCAGGGAAACTTACCTCAGAAAAGGACAAGGGATCAAGGCCAATCTTATTCTATTACTATAGTTGAAGTGGAATAATTAAAGTATTGGTGCTTTTGGACTCAAGGATTATATTCTGGTTATATGGATAATGTGATATATATATATAAGGATTGTACTGTAGTACTTGTTGTTTTCATTAAGGATTTAATTTGATGAAGGTAATAATATTTTTAGTTTGTGACAATAAGAGAAACTTTACTTTGTTTGGGGAATATGATGTTACAATTGATTTTGGAATTTAGAGACCTTTTAGATAAAGCCTGGACAGAGGTATTTTGGATAACTATAAAGGTTGGAATGGATTAAGTTTATCTTTAGAGAGTATTTTTAAGGTTAAAACATTTCTAAATATTATTCTTGGAATATTATAATACTATAGTTTTAGGAAAAGGACAACCTGTAGGGTAGGGGATAACCTGTCGCGTCGGACAAAGCTGCAGGAATCGAACCCACAACCATATTGCGATAGGCCTTTATTACCTACCAATAGCCTACAGGAAGTCCCTGGTTATTAAAAAATAGTTTTCCTAATCTAAATGGTATGTGTTAATATTTTAAACCTTGTACGACTAGGATAAATATAATATTTTTGAGTTATGTTACCATTTGGAGTGAAAGATGGGTTTGTGGTAAAAATTTATTAAAGAATGAAAGTCTACAAGACATGTAATTATATTTCCTTACGTTCTTAGTAAATCTCTTAAATAAATTCCTCAAATTTATTAAAGGTATCTTGAAAGAAAAATGCTGTCGGATAACTTTTCCAACGGGGGATTCAATGACCGTTTAACCAATCACAAGTTTGTGATTTTCTTGTGGTTAACTTCCCCCTAATCATGTTTTCTACACCTCTACATCAGACCTTGATGGTTTGTTTTTCCTCCATATCCATATTTTCATATAATCCTAGTATGGGCTATCTCAGGTGACCTTTGTACCTCTCTTTCTTTGTTTTAATGTTATATTTTTATTAACCTCATTTCCGATGTGGGTTTTCCACAAAGGTATTTTTTATTTTCAACATTTTATTTTCAAAGAAAAATTTCAAATTGCAAGGATTCAATTTATTGAAGGAGGGGAGAATGTAACACCGCGAGCTTCCATGATACACTTCTCTTTCAATAATGTAATAGCTTGCATTGTATGCAAGTTCGAGATTCTGACACACTACGACCAATCAAAATAGCCATTATGTATAGTAATACCTACTCTTTGAAAATATATATATTTTATATTTCAAAATGGACTTCATTTTTGGATTTAGGATTTCGAAATTAGCCTATGTTGAATTTTTGGTATTTTTCTGAGAACTTCCAATTTTTTATGAATTGTGAAAAATACTTAAAAACAACTTTTTTAATAAAAATAATTAATAGTGATAAATTATATTATTGAGTGATTTTAATGAATAATTAGAATATATTTTTACCATTCTATCAAATTGTGGTCATTAGAATTAATTTCACTTTAAAATTGGACATAAACAATTGTCAATCTTTTGATATATATTGTTTCTTAAAAACACGATATTTGTTGTGATAGCGGGAATTAATTATAAAATTAATTAATGCAACTTATATGTTTTGAATTTTGTAAAATAGACATCATTTTTGAATTAGGAATATCAATTATAGCTTAGGGTAAAATTTTGGCATTCTGAAAAACTTCAATTTTTGATGAATAGTGAAACCACAAAGTGATAGTTAAAAAACTGAATTTTCGTTTAAATGAAACATTACCACTTCTATGATTTGATTTTCAAAAATACGACATACATGGTTGTCATTAGGATGTAAAATGTGGTTCAATGGGATTAAAATAATTTTTTGATGAATAGTAGCTTTTAAGTTTAATTAATCGCGATTAAAGGTAATTCGTGAAATTTAAGGTAAAAATTATATTATAAATATATTAAAATTCCTTTACACATGTACTACACTTATTGGATGAGTCATGTCCGACCAAGAAAATACATGGGTCAACTTGGGGATCCCATGGAGCCACTTTGGTAGGCAAATGACATTAAAAACGTGTTATTTAATGTTAAAATAAAAATGTCACAAACATGAGTTGTTTTACTAAAACAATTTTTAAAAGGGGTTATACAAGTCATATTCTTTACTATAAATATTCATTAGAAATATAAAAATCTTTCCTACATTATGATATTTTTTCCTAATTTTTAGACAATAAATCAATTAATCCTTTTATGACACCATGATGATGCAGTGATTACCTCATTAATTAACGATTTAAATAAAATAAAAATATAATGTAAAATATAATACATACACATGTAAAAAACCTATTGGATGAGCATATTTCAAACCCTTATCACATTATCTTAGAAATATATCATTGTGGGACCTTTGGAATCCGAAAATCACTTCATAATAATATAACATTTCATGACTTTCCAAGAGTGCCCCTCCTCTCCTCTTATAAAAGGCCCCCACCTCTACCACCTTATTCACACCATCAAGCCATTTGGCTCGGCCAAAATCTGACCAAATAGTCTACCAACTTCCCTCTCTTACTCCTAGAAGCCTCAATTCGGAAATAATTCTTCCCAAGGAAGCCTTTGGCTCAAATCAAAAAGAGTTACCCGATTTTAATATAATGTCTTCTCTAATGTGGTTTTGTTTTATTTTGCTTCTCCAACCCCCTAAACTCTTTTTATTATTTCCTTTTGTAACAAAACCAGTATCTTCAATATACTAGGATGTTTTTATGAGAAGTATTTTATTTACACTTACAGATGCCTACTTCTAATGGTTAAAGAACATATTGTCTCTGTGGATGGTGAATTTCTGCCTTACGAAACGATGATTGTTCAACACTCATATAACACGTTTCATGGTGGCCATTATGATGAAACTATTTTTATATATGATATATATTATGTTTTTTATTTTGATTCTGTATTTTTCATTTATGGAAAACCATTAATATTTCCATTATGGGTAAATGCGATAATTTCATTTTAGAAAGTGCGGACTACCACCCCCTCAAAGTGATTTGAATCGTTAATGCCATATGTGGGATGTATAAAGGATGGATTAAATGGTATTATACATTATATTAAACTGGAATTATATTATACCTTTATATAATTATAACCTCATTCTCTTAAATAAGAAATAGAAATGTAATTAGCGTTTATGCGTACGTATGACTTACCATCTCCATGAACGGTGCATTTCATTTCATTCCTCTAAATGTTATGTAATATTATAAATTCATGTATATACTGGATATATATGATATATATGATATCTAAATCATGAATATAATTCTTTATATAATGGATATTTTACCACATGAACAACTTGTAATTATAAGAAGTTTATTTTTGACTCAAGTACCAGAGATCGACAAAATGACCGTTATTAACTTAAATAATTACATAATGTTCATAACATGGTAATAAGTGATTTAAGAGGAATAATGAACTTGAAAAAGGTTCTTAAGCAAGTATAAATTAACTCTAGTTTATTATCTATGAGGTTAATGAACGGCCGAGTCAAGTCAGACACGAGGTAAGGGAACTTCTTAACCCAATTTCAATTCTTTGGGTTAATCTTCTACTTTCAAATTATGTCATGATATTATAATGTCCGATATGGTATTTATACTTTCTTTATGTGTGAATATAGTGAATACACATAATAGATCTATTTTATTTAAAAAATGATCTTTGTAAGGGACTTCATCTCAATCTCCTTTCATTGAGGCATATTTTGTTTTATACACAACTTTCTTTTATACTGTGTATAATCCTCTTTGAATGTTAATTTTATTCAAAATGAATATTTTTATACAAAGAGTTTTTACTAAACGACAAAAGGAATGTTTTTGTCTTACGTATGCGGCAACAATGAATTCTCCGCCGCCGTGACCATTATTTGAGTTTTGGTTTCCTCTACAAGCCATAACTTTTTTTAAATGATTTCAAAAAAGAGAGAGATATTTCTCTCAAATATATTAAAATCCAGTTAAAATGTATAATTATTTAACTCATGCTTAAAAATGTTTTCAGAAAACCCGACTCTCGAGTGTGGTAGACAGGAAGGGATTGGGTGTGGACCCATCATGGCTTGTAATTAGTCGACCAGTCTCAGAATTAGTTATTTTGTTTTCAGATGCTTGCATAATGTTTTTAGAAAAACACTGGAGTATATTTGAGCAATTTTAAACCTAAGTATCTTCTAAAAAAATTTCATCAGTAGGTATCATGAGACAAACTAGTGTCTTGACATGAGGGCTTGACAAAATCTTATTTGTGGTCTTGTCACGAGGCTTTGGTTACATGGTTATGATAGTCTGGCATTATGAATTCCATCATTATGAAAGTGGTTATTGATATTTCATGTGATTATTCGACTAGTAGAATATCCATGTGAGTAAGTAAATGGCATTATTTAATATTATTTTTTCCATATTATGCTGATGTTCAAGTTTAAAGAGGCTTTTGTTTTAGTTATACATTTCCTTAAATGTTAATGTTTATTTATGAAAGATTCTGCAATATTGTTATCCTTACTGAGCATCTGAGCTCACCCCTTTCAATGTTTTATTTTTCCCAGGATGTGAATAAATATTTTATGACTGACCTACAGGGATTGTCTGAAGGGGATAGAAGTGTAGACTATGGGGACTATGTTATTTTGATTTTTCACTTTATGATGTAATGTAACATTTACGAATGTATCTAGTGTTTCCAAGGCTACTATACTAATCAGTCTTTTGAGACGAGATCTTTTAAGATCATGTAAATGTTATGAAATAACGCACCGACTCTGGGTAGCTGGGGTCAGGGCGTTACATATGTACTTGTAGGATGGTGAATGCGATCTCCAGTAAGGATCGATGGGACTAGACCAGAGTAAAGTTGAATCTTTTATAATTAATGTATCAAGATTAACTCTTATATTAGAGTCATCAATATCTATATCTACATTTCCTCTTGTGGTGGATCATTATTAGGATATCTTCCCAAATAAATTATCAGACCTCTATCTCTATAGAGGATTTCCATTTAAGATTTATCTTAATCTAGGGATTCAAATTCTATTGATTCCTCATTAACATATATTAAAAACTGATTTTATTCAGGTAAATGTGGATATAGAGGATTTAGAGGTGAAGATATTTATCATTCCAAGGACATTTCCTTATGGTGATCCAATGCTATTTTAAAAGAAGGTAGATGGCGGTCTAAATATATTTGTGGACTTCTGGAAGTTCAATATAGTAATAGGGAAGAACCAATACCATTTATCTATGGTTGATGTTTTATTTGATATATTATATTAATAGCATTGGTTTCCTAAAATTTATCTTAGATAAGGCTATCATTATTTTTGGTTTTGAGAATGGAATGTTTTTAAAACAGCATGTAGAAGTATATATGGACTATATGCACATGTTTTCATTACTTTTGTTTTGAAAAATTATTTGGTGTTGTTCATGTCTCTCATAAATATGTTCTTCCATAAATATTTTTGACTTATTCATTATTGTATTTTATAACTATATCCAATGAAGGTATATGAAATGATGTCTCAAGAAACCTATAATAATGTGTATTAGATTAGATGTTTCCATAGGCTTAGGGGATATTATAGAATCTTCATTCAGGTATTCATCTATTTTTTTTATCATCGATGATTGGGATTATCATCATGAAGAAGAAGTCTGATTAGAATAATCAATGCAAGGATTTATTCCTAGAGGAGTAGAAAATATTGAAAACAACCCTAATTATAAAATTTCCAATGCTTAGGATTGGATTTGATGTTTACGTTGATGACATGAGTGTTTTTATGAGTTTTGATGCTGTAGAGAGATTATTTAGTCACTTATGGGTCACATCAGTTTCAACCTCATGAGTGGAACCACAAAACAAATTTCATAGAGTTTGTAGTTTCGGTTCATGGTCTATCATTTTTGTGACATTATTCATTTAGTGAGTGGTTTTTTCTACATTGACCAAAATATCCAATGATATATAATCTCTTTACATGATATAATTTATTTGTATCATTATTGGGTGGACTTTCTACATACATTTGGCATTGAGATGTTATATGGTCCAATAATATGTAATTTAATTTATGATTCCCTCAATTTTAATTTTTTAGAGATGCAAGATCTAAGGGAGTGTCCATCCCAGTAGGAATGTGTTATGTGGATTTTGATTATGAAATAGATTATGGATACATCAAATATTTAGGGTTTGATGGCATGGGCACTATTAGTGTCTAAGTATTCTTTGGAAGACCATGTAAGAGCTATCCAATAGTCTTTTCTTAAGTTAATAGTGGTGAGGGTATGCTTTAATAAGAAAAAATAAGTTCTACGGTAGTATTCAGAAGATGAAAACATCATTTAAATTATTAATAGGTTTGTGTTTCCAGCTTCCTTTAGGGAATATCTAATGATAGTCTCTTATTAATTGAAAAGGGATGATCATACATGTCAATAAAGATGTTCCATGCCACCTAACAATAGTTTTTTTGTCTAGTAATGAAGATAGACACCAATTATTTTGTTTCATGGTGATTTACCTACCTAAGGGAAAAGGTCCAGAATAAACATCTTGTTGCTTTCTGTTATCCGAATCTAATTCCTATATATAAGTGGGATGTAATAATGATAGAATTTTTAATATTGGAGCCTAGTACCTCTAGGTTTCATGATTTGATTTAGGTGATAGTCGATTGGATGATGAATGTATCTCATTTCGTATTGGTTCAACATACCATTTAAGTAGGTGAGTTAGGGAAGATGTAGATACGAGAGACTTTACACATGCATGGATATCTTGTGAACATAACATCTAATAGAGATGAACAATTAATGTCATGAAGGTCTTAAAAAAGGATTTAAGGAATTTGATAAAGTATAGTATAGTATATCATCCAATTGATGATGGAATTATAGAGATGATGATTCTGGTCCATGAGTATATGGTTCAGTCAGAAGTCCTAAACATTAGTAGATCATATATAAGCTCCTATATAGGTTTGAGAATATGTAAACCTATAGTTTCTAGGATTCTATTTAGATTGGACCTTTTGAGGCTCTCTTTGGATATTCATATCAATCACAATTGTTTTGGTATGATGTAAGTGAGGTAATATTTGTTAATACACCTATGAAACAAGTGACCTTGGATAGGTTTTAGTTGACCATGTAGTGGTTAGCTATCATTCAGAATAGATAGTGGTAACATTCTAACCTGAGTATAAGGTCTTTTGAGTTTACTGTTAGAGACAACGTTTTATTTTTGGTATCACCTCGATTGTAGTATCATCATTTATGGAAGTATGGGAATTTGTTTTGGAAATTTAGAGGACTATTGGATATCCCTGAACATATCTGAGTTGTTTCATACCAACTAGAACATACTGCATGTTATCGATACATGGATGATTTTTACCACATTTCATAGATTTATATTTGTATTCAGATAATGAATCATGCACATATGATCGACTAAGAGGATCTTGATTTGGAACTATATGTATATTTTGTGGATTTTCATGATCAGATCATAGATGTGAATGGTATAGTGTTACGGGGGATATTTTTTCTACTTAAGAACATAATATGAAATCATGGATAGATCAGATAGGTAAAATGCGAGTGGGACTCTGATGTTCAAGAACACTGGCTTGGGTTATTCAACTAGGCCCACTAGAGATGCTTCTAAAGGATGATAAGTCCATAGAGGCAAATATTGGAAAACCCCAAAACATTTGATATATATATATATATATATTTTCTCTTCCCATTACTTATGAGTATATGAATTTCTCTATTCATTGGTAATGTCTTGTTTCCCTTTGAAAATTTTTAGGGTATTATGTAGCCTTTTTTCCAATGTACGCTACACCACAGTCATGTTGCAAGCCGTGGCGGTGCATGAAATTTTCTATTATTAAACGGGCGAGGAAGAAATTTATAAACAAGTCATCAACATGGATATGGTTATTAAGTATGGATCATTTGATCCATTTCTTAGGAATCATCCCTTCAACCATGGGGGATTTTTTGGTGAGGGAAATTTATAAAAATGAATTGGTAATACAAAATAGATAATATATTTTCTAGTTAGTGTGTTAGAAGCCACTAAATCCTGGTGCATGTTGGGGTAGAGGAAATAGTGGGGTTCATGTGGGTTCTAAAATGTCCAAAATCATCACCTTCTTACTCATATAATGATCATTTCAATGTGTGTGCATAAATCATGAATTAGGGATCATAAAATCATTTCTAAACATTTCATATCCCTCTATTAATAGATTTTTCAAACATCCCTTGATATTAATTTGAATTTCATATTCTGTAGACAAACATATATTTAGGTTGGGTCATACATCTTTTCATGAAGTAATTTCCTTAATACACCTTAATATCTCCATCTGTGCTTTCTTGACATTTCTAGAAAACAAACATTCATAGGTGTATGAGGATCTTGATGAACAAGATTAATGAGTGCCTCACATATCTAAACCATTATCAATATTAGAGTAATGAATTTATCCATCTTAAATTAGGCTTCAATTCTGTTGACAGAGATGTTGACCATTGGGAACTCTTGGTGTGTGACTTTTTTCATGTTTGTGTGTGAACATGGTTAGGATAGCCATGATTTTGATAAACCATGACATTGATTTTGATATTGTTGATTTAGTAAGTTCCTTATCATGTATATTTAGTGTATATATTTGTTTTATTGATATGATTTTGTGATTCTTGTGAGAAAATGACTGATGTGTGATCGTATATTTGTGTATATGGTTGTTTACACTCATTCTTGTTATGTTGATTGATCATTTCTATATTATAACTTATATCTAGTTTTTTCAAAGATGAGGGATTTTTTTTTCAATTTTCTTTTTTTAGGTGGCATTGATTGACATAGATTTCTCCATAGAGGGGGTGCATGGAGAAAAAGACTAATTGGTGATGGCTCATATATGATTGTTAGAGCCTTATATTTTTCATCTATAAGGGAGCTCTATTTTTTCCTTTAGAATAGTATAAATACATTCTATTGTGATATACTATTGGGGAATGTTATTAAATTTGATATAATTTCCATTATATGGGTATTAATAGAATGAACACCACTACAGAAAAGCACATAACCATGAGTTAAAAGAAGTACCTTTCCATAATGTTGGATGTGGAGATTTTACATGAATGTGGAACATTCTTTTTCTTAGAAGTGGGTGGATATTCATGTTATAAAAATTAGATTGATTTACCCTTACATGTGGGTGTGGGGTATATCCATATAGGTAAATAGATTTATATATAATGACCTAATTCATTTGGTACTACTATGATACACTTATGGCCTAGCACTATAGTGGGTACATATGTGGTGCATGAGGTCATGGAAAATGCCACATTTCTTAGTGTATGAATGGTTGTATGCATGTGTGAATGTTTAATTTTTCATCATTTATTACCCTTTTTTACATGTTCACTTATATTGATGATTCATTAGTTATTTCCTATTGGTTTGATATTCACACCTAGCTTGGAAATCATGGCGCCCATACAGACTTTTTGAAGAGGGATCTATAAAAGGGAAAGGGACCCGTCATATTTTTATGAGGATCGTGGAACTAGAAGGTTGAGGTAGTAAAGTTATAGAATATGTATAGTTATATATATAATTTTATTTCATTATATATATTTTCTAGTTGTTTTCCTATAATTTTTTACCTTATGCATTGACATTATGTTGATTACTTACAAATATATTGAAATGACATATATTGTATAATTTATGTGTGTTATTACTCTTCTATAATATTTTTTTAGATTATGGTTATGATGTAATAACCCATGAAAGATATAATTAACAATTTTATTAGATCCCCATATTAATTTAGACCGTTATCATTAGTTAATATCCTCTTTTTTATCAGGATTCATGCACGATATAGTGCGGCACTTCAACTCAGAACTGAAGGTTCATGGTGGGGTTCTACATTGGTGTTCTTTATGATTCAAAAACTACATAAAAAAATATGAATGTGTTTTTCATAAGTCAACTATTATTATATATATGTGGAGATTTCATTAAAATATTTATATTCGACTTTTTTATATACTAGGATTAATATAAAGTTAAAAAGAAAATTTTTATCATATTCTTCATGATCTTTTGATAGCTACTTTTTATCTAAATTTTAGACAATGCATTTCAACTATGTTTTATATTTATTTTCTTTCTAAAGAAAGAAATACTTAATATATAATTTTTTCTACTATTTGCTTCAGGGATGACCTATAGTTAAGAGACTAGATGCGGAAGATTTTGGGATCGATGAATTTTTAGGATAAGAAATCCACTAATATTTATCATTGACTAAATAAGTTATTTATAATAACATGGGTATATAAGTGAATGTTTATTACACTTAGTATAATGTTATATACATATATATTTATATCCTCACAAGTATTTGTTTTAAAAGTTATGATGTTCACTAGTCATACAAACATAGTTATCAACCTAAATAAATATTTGTAAAATATGGTTTCCTTATCTTATTATTCATTTATTATATGATTTATTCATCATAAATCATTTTATATAGATATATCATAATTAATATTTCAAATAGTTTACCATATAATGGACTGCCACTGTGTTTTAATTACATTATATTAGTAAAGAAAATCCAAAATATTGTTAATCCAGTTTACAATAAATTTAATGGTTTTCCCTTCTCATTAAAGGTATAATTTATTCCATGCACTATCATTATTAAGGTTTAATATTTGGAGATCAATTATTATCTATATTATGGATCATTTCATAGAGTAAATATAAGATATATATCTAACATGAATTTTTTTAAATGAATACTCAAGTTAGTTTGAAACGATAGGGGTTGTTTGGTACAAAACTAATAATTTATAATAGTATATAGAAATTATTAAGGGATTTTTCCCATAAAACATATATCATTGTAGGTTTTTACTAATAAATATTAGTTTCATATGAATATATTCACTTGAAATATGATATTTGAGTTTTTATTTTTCCACAAATTTAATTGATATTTCATAATTTTAAATTTATATAAAATAGTATCCCATGTATGAATCACATATGTGTTATTGGGAATAAGGGGATGTGTGATAATTGTATGTGTAAACATTATAAAATTAGATTAATCAAATCCATTATAAATTCTGAGTATCAACTATATGTTAGAATAAATATATTATAACTTTTAGTATTTTTGAAGGTTTTGCAGTGCATATTGAAAGATGGTCGGATAAAAATTTAAAAAACATTATAATCATGATGATGTGACTTTGTTTTATTTTATGATATGTTGCCTAGTATGATGGTCTGAGGTTCCCATTTGAATATTTTTTGAAAAAATATTAATGAATAATTACCTCATCTAATTTGATTTCACATTAGACAGCCACCCATTGATGGCGAATATTGATTAATGAAACCCTATATATAAACCTCAAGAACTTCCACACGCACATAGAAAGTCCACATGAATATAATTTATTAATTTTTAGTTGATGTTATATATATATGAAAATAATGTCAGTATTCCAATGATCATCATAATGAAGATCCATTCATCTATGGTGGAGAACATGGATTAGTATTTGGGATCTTTGGTTTTTCTCTCTTGGAATATGGAGAGGAGAGATATGCTCTCAAAAAACATGTAGTTAATTTTTATGTGCAAGAAGCCTCCACTTCCTTTTATATTGTGGTTAAAAAAATACCATAAAATGGATCCTCTATCCCTTGATATTTATTACCCAATAAATATTTTTAAAATGAATTCTTAGGACTCTCTTATTAGCTTATAAAAATCATTTTTATTTTTATTAATTAATTATAATATATTAATTATATTTCATGATAAATGTTATATAATAACATTACTCAATACTCCCACAAATATTAAACAAACATTGAATATTAAAAGAAAATTCCATCATTAAATATTTTTCTTGTGTAATTATTTTAAAACATTTAAATAAAATTAATAAATAAATTCCAATAAAATTATTTTATCCTTTAATAAAATGAATTTATATATACCTTGATGATTGAATATTCTTGGACATTCTTGAACCCCATTGGTGTGCCCACTATGTCCTAAAATTTTATTCAACGGAATAAGGTATTCTTTTGGAAACACTAAGTGTCTGAAACACTATGAACTTATCTCGATAGTAGTAAATAGTATTCATAAACCCATATAAGAATCTAGAAACCCATCTAAGCCCCTAATTAGAGATGTAAAATTCATAGAAATCAAATCTATTCCTAGGAACACAAAACATGTTATATATTATTTTTTTCTCAAGATATCACATAAAAGGGTTTGTACACTTTATATCATCATTCATTATTGATTTATTATTTATTCACCTAAGTAGAGATAATTTGTTTCTTCAACCATGGCCATAAATTTAGTGAATTTCATACCACAAATGTTTTTTAATCAATGTCATTACACCTATTATACACCCAACATAATATACCTCACTACGACAGTTGTTCCATATTTTATAACTTTCATTAACATACACGGTCAATTAGTGTACATAGATAATTATATCATGTCAAGATACCATTATATAGGTTTTTTGATTGGAACTATTAATGACACCTAAAACATGTGTTATTATTATTGGCGGTTCAATCCTTATGATTTCCTATACTTGAGATCACTATGTGTGATCTTCATAAGAACAAGACTGAATGCTTATAATCCCCCAACAACTAACGGTCACACAATATATATGTCTTATAAACATGATATATTTAGTCCATATAACATAAGTAGAATATTTCTATCATGGTATGTATATGTTATCATTCTTTCCTAGGATCTTTTATAACTTTTTATTTGGACAAGAAATATAAGAATATTTCCATATAAATAATGTATGTAGAGATGTCAACACTATTATATAAATTATACATAATGTATAACTCACTATATAGAAGATATGGTAATCAAAAAGTATTGTTTATATTAGTCTTCTAAATCCACTGTTAAACACTCCCATTGTAACTAGTTCTATTATTCTAACTAATCTTTTTATCTCTCACGTGATAAGATTGTCCTTCTACTGAAATATGGGTTTAATCATTACGCCCCCAATGTATCCACTCCATCTCTATTCTTCAATCTACAACTTCACCTCCTTGAGTAATACTCCTCAAGAGATGATATCCTTGAGTATATTACTTTTTCCAGTTTCAAAAAGATGAATAATTGGCTAGTACAAGTAATAAGTTTATCAAATTTGTATTCTTATAAAAATTTAATTTCTAGCTGTGATTCCTTGAACTATTTTTTTTTGTTTTTTACACTACTTATTTATGCAACACACTCTGTATTTATAAAGATGAATAGTAGTGGATTTAAAGATATTTTAATTCCCATTATCTTATTCTAAATAAAATATTATATTATATTTATCTAAAGAAAGACTATATTATGTACTTGATACTATTTTCCCATCCTTTCCAAATGTTAAGAACATATCTTTTGTACTAATTCATGTACAATTGGATAGTTCTAACTACCTTTCCTATTGTTATCATGGAATTAACAGATATTTTATTAACATAATATATATATTTTATAATATGATATCTTATTCAGTGTTTGGAATATGTTATTGATCGATCTCATAAGAATTTAGAATTATAATCACCATATTAATCTCCTCCAATCTCACATATCTTTTTTCTTAGAGACATCGGTGTCTCATGAAAATATTAACAATCCTCTCTCAAATTATTCCAACATATATTTTTTAATACCATGTGTGTATGTGTAATGTAAATTATTCTATGAAACCCAAAATATTTAACTTAGAAAATTTATTCCCTAAAACCAAGGTTTCTACTTTATATCAATCCCTAGAGAGTTACATTCATTCTGGTCCTAAATAACTATATGTACACTGGTTTTTCCAATATGTATCAAACATTTTTAAATTAAAAAATTATGAAACTCCAACTAACCTCTTTTATATGTATTAAAAAATAATTCCAAAAGAATATTGTTTAATAATATTTATAACATAAATTCAAATATATATTTTAGAAAAATCCTACCCTTGTTGTCATTATATAGTGTCAAAACCCCTTTGTTTTTCTTTATTATAGACACATTCCAAAAATGTGGTCTTGACATCCAATTACAAATTCATTGATCATAGAAACTATCTATAAAATGCATATTTATAATTTATTTTGGAATGATGACTTGGTTTAACCAATCAGTCATTGTTGGTACCACACATTTACAACTCAAGTATACACACTCTTGAATACCCAACACAATGTCAGGTTTTTAAACATTTGATATATTGAGAAAATATGGAAAAAAATCTTTGACTTTTAGTTTATACTTGTAACCTATATGTAATTTCTATTTAATATTTATTTATAGGATCCATTATTCTCAATCAATAATTTATCACTAGTTGGGTTCAATGTAAAACAATTACCGTGCTTTTATTCTTCCAATGCATTATGTGTCTCAAAAACATTATTCTTCCCCAAAAACGTTTAGATTTTTTCCCTTGTCCAAATACATGTGAATCATCGATTGTGATAAAACCAAAGTAGATATTGATCCCACTATATCAAATAGGTATGCTAACACTTTAATAAAAATTTATTCAATTATATTATTATAAATTCTCAACCAACGATAATTCAATAATGTACTTAGAAACTAATGGGATAATTACAATAGATTCACATTACCTATAGCTTTATGTAAGTATGTTTATATCCTAAATAAAAAAATTTCTTATAAATAAATATTATTATGACATAATGGATTTATATCATATTATAAATCATATGATATAAATTTTTTATCATAGTCAGTATATGGTTATATGATAATTATAGGATTTTTTAAGCATGTATCGAGAAATAATTGTAGTTTCTACAATTCATATGACTCTAATCATTGATACTCAATTTACATAAAATTATTGGAACTAGTGTGTATTAGGAAATAAACATTTAAAAATTACTTCATGGTACATTTTATTAACAAATTGTGACATGTAATAAACCTTAACGATCTCTTTTACTAAGATCATTACTCTAATGTGAATAATGAAATTTGAGTATAGTTATATAATCACTCTAAATTTCAGGGTTGATGAATGATTTTCTTTATTTTATTTAGGACATTGGCCTAAAAAAACTCATAGGTTTTTACCATGTTTAGACCATACATAACGTTACCATTCCTTAAAAATAATAAAAGAAAATAATGAAGTATATTCTCCACTAGAATTACCTTTGAATAGTTCACACTCTATAAATTATATAATTCTAAAATGTTTATGGATAACCTTTTTTTAATAATGTTCATATTTTACATTTTTATAAAAGTGTATGTTCCAATAATACCTAATTTAGTTATCCCCAATGAATCTAAAACCATATTGGGTATATCCTAAATGATTACATAGTTTTCTCAAAAAATTAATTATCTTTCTATAACTAGGTATAACTATGTCAAAAAGTTTACATTAATCTTATATTTCCAATGAGTTAAGCATCACTGAACTATTAGATTAGTATTTGACACCAAAAAAAATTTATTATTAAAATGGAATAATTTCATCTTTTGTCCCATTGACATGTTAGAAAATGCTTTTGGTTATACTCAAGACTATTTTAACTATAATCAATAACCAAGACAATTATAAGTTTTGTTATTATAACCCCTAATTCAAGTATAACCATTTCTCATCCACATATAAAACACACCTTAATTATTGTTTTATTTATATACATTTGTTTCTAATGTAATCAAATAAAAATATTTCATAGTAATATTATACTCAATAACAAAAAATTATGGTAGAAACATCATATACAGTGATGAATATATAATATTTGGAAGACTCAATATACTTATTCAATAATTCAATGAATTTAATCTTCCATAAATTCATCTCATGAAATGAAATAAAAATAACATCCTTTATAATGATATACCTTAGTTTAGAGAAATAAATATTGAAGGTGCATTTGGAATCACATTTTCTATTGGCCTTTCCTCTGTGTCTGTAAAGGTAGTTTCCATTATCACTGAAGATTGATCTTTCTTTAAGTTCATAATATCATAGAAACCCATTAACAAATGGTAATGTTGTGTTTTATCCATATTTTTTTAATCATAAACGATGTTGGATAAAGTGGGTGATAAATTTATCATATTGAGAAATACTAAAAGGCCATGACCCATATTTCATATTTACATGCATCCAGTGTAAAGGTCATTTAATAATATTAATCACTTATATTTATCCTAGTATCATTATTTGTTATAAGATAACATGTTATATCATCCATTTACTGATTTTGTTTCCACATGTCATATGTCAGTCCCCAAATGGGATTACATACCCTGATGGGAGGGTGGGTTGAATCAGGGTATGGATATAATTTTCAAACATATTTATGCACCATATGATCTAGAAATATTTATTATAAGGGTAACTTAATGCTATATTTAATATTTATGTTGATATTATCCATTACAACATTATCTGATGATTATGAATAAAAATTAATGTATAAATAATGTGGACACCCGAATTGTTACTTTGTTCAACACTACAGAAAATTCCAAGGAGCATGCATACAATAACATATTAGTGCACCAAAATCACTAATCCCACTACTAGTTGGTTTAGGATAGGTAACAAATTCCTATGATCAATACCTTAACAAAGTTTGGAACAAACTCACTACCCCTCCTATGAAAGATAACAACTATCTCAACTAATGTGAGTTCACTAAACTTTTATTATATTCTTCTTCGATCACATGAATCGGTATGTATTACACATATTTGGTGCATCATTATGTTCTAATTTTTTCTAATTTATGAATAAAAATATAATACATAACTAATGAGAAATATCTTCTCAGTAGTTTGACAATATAGACTAATTTCATGAAGCTCACAAGACCATAACAAAACTTCCAAATTATTCAAAGAAATGTACTTCTTTCATGAACCCGAAAACATTAATGAATCTAAACACTTTCATAAATATTATATAAAAAACTAAAATCAAATTCCTTACATGAATCTCATAAAACCTTTATGAATATTAGTCTTTTCACGAATCCCTATCACAGACAAGCGAGATCCACCCCTTAGTCAGATTCCCGACCAAACCCGCGATAGGGAACAAAGGACATTCCAAATTCCCAAGAGCTGGCAGAAGTGTCTGAGAATCAAGGAATCAGAACATGGGAATAAATCCACCCAATTTATAACTAATAAGACAATTTGAGATATATAAATACATTTTTCAATTATATGTCTCTACATCATAAGTCCACACCTAAATAAAAATGTAGGAAAGCATAAATAAAGAAAATATAAATGAAGTAACTAGAAAGAGAACCAAAAAACACCCTCACACCTCATTCTCCATCTCATAAAAAATGTTTCTCCTACTGTATATCCTCAAAAAACTCAATATCACTTCACATTCGATTAATGAAATGACTAAAATTTTAATTATCTAAGATAATTCATATAAATTGAACCTTTGTTGCCAATCTTGGAAAAAATATTTTCTAAAAAACCATTTAATGGGAATAGATGAAAAAATGTTAATAAATTAAATAGTAACCTATGATAACTAAATAAATTCATAATAATCAAAGATATTTATAAGATCCCATGAATTAAAATATAATAAATATATAGTTGTAAGAAATAATTTTACTTGGCATGACAGGTATCCACTCCCCATGTAATAGTCTTTGGATAGTGGATCCATATTATTATAGAATGAAATAAAATAATAAATATATGTTTTCATTAATCTATGATATTTAATATTCATTAATACATTTAAAAAATATTCATCGTTTTAATTAAATTAAAAATACCACCAATAAAATGATTTTTGACCAACACCTATTTTTATCAAAATAATTAAAAACTAATAGTTTATACATGAATTAAAACATTTTTCCAATGAAAATTAAAGTATAAAATTTATAAGAACGATAAAATTGTATAAAAATGATATTTTAATAAAGGAAAAACACACCATCATATATAATAAAACATGCATTATATAATAATAGGATGATCCTAAACATCAAGTGAAGAGATTTTAGAAATACTGACTTCAGAACCATATTTCGGCCTTTTGATGTGATACATACTCAATAACCAACCCCAATTCTCTCCAATAGTCATTTTTGTGGAATCATTTCCATCTCCTTTCCCTATAATTGTGGTATAATCCATCTAATTGGGACTAAATAGATACATTTTCCCAAATTCCACTACGATTCTTAGGACCTTATTATAATAGTAAAGGGAGTGGTGAGGAAGAGAGAAATAATATTACATATGAAACATGAATCATCATAAAACATAACACTTTCTAATTCCACATCCCAACACCATCCTTGTACATATCATCACTAATATAGATGAATACCTTGGAGGTGTGCACTTTTGATAAAACAATTTAATGCTAACAACTCGACCTTAACATTTAAAACTATTAATTAGTTTTTGAGAAAACAAAAATTTATTTCAAAAACAAAATCCAAATACATTTAAATTATCTAATCAGGTATTGAAGGTTCCATATGTCCCATATAGTTTTATATTATAAAATAATATTTACTTTGGAATGAATTTCAAACCATGTTTAAATTTCTTAGTTAAAAATCCACTAACCCTCTTTCACCACAAAACTCATACTCACATACACTAATATATATATATATATCTGTGTGTGTGTGTTTTATATTGTAAAAAATTAAACCATTTCATATTAATTATTACATACACTATTAAATATACATACCCATGTATATGGGTGTAATCGTTCACCAGGTCACAAAATATTTGCAAGCCTCACACATTAATTGAAAATCAACATTCAAATAATCCATTTTTTAATAGATTTTAATTAATTAAATACCATTTTTCACTAAAATGATTTTATAAATACAAATTTATTATAATTAGATAATTTTGATAATTCAATATAATACCTTTTCTAGGGCCATTCAATCATTATTCAAAACTATCCGAGAGTATTTAGAGGAAGAACCACTATATTGAAATGGAAATCATGTGGATCAAGATTCACTTTTCAAAAAAATCATTGGATATATTTAATAAAATTAATTTATAACAAATCGATATATTTAAACCCAAGTAGTATATTTTTTTTAAATTATTATAACCAAAACAATGGTCTCCTACATAAAACTAAATGGATCGTGATATGGAACATATAGCCTTCAATGGTGGTAACACAATCGGGGGAGAAGAGACCACAACGAACCCTCGAATCATAAAATCCCAAAAAAAATAGTCGAGGCGGGAAACCCTAGTTTCAACTGAGAAAAATTATGGTGATGAAAAAGTGAAAATAACTGGAAAAGGTGGAGGAGGAGGAAGTGTGGGCCATATGAGAATGATTTGAACAAGAACTATAAGGAATATTGACAAAAATGTAATAAAATGTTAAAACCATGAAAGGGGGTGTGAATAACATGGGGTTCATCTAGGGGTTCCACATGTGAGTAGAGGAGTTTCTAGAGGATGAGGGATCATCTTTGGGTGTCAGCAGGGGACAAGCCACCCAAGGGGTAGGAAGATCAAAGCAAGGGTGGTCAAATGAGGGAGAGGGGGTTCCATTTGGTAACCGAGTATATGAGGTAGAAGGTATTGAAAAATAGCCGGGATGAACAAGGGGTTGTAAAATAAAAATCTAAAATATAATAAAAAAAATTTATTTAATAAATATATATGGTTACTAGAAATTTTAACCACACGATATAATAAATAATGCAAGAACATTGTGCCCTACACTGGTAAGTCAAAACACCTTACAAAATTTCTCCTAGGATCCATCACAGTTTAACAAACTCTATGTTAACCAATGAAAATGGAACATTCTCAATGAAGAACCAATTGTATAGTTTATGCACGATTTGGCTGACCGTGCTAGGAAAATATATTCCCCATTAAAACATTTTAAAATAAAAATAGTCAATCCTGAAGCTCCCAAAAACTATTAAATCCAAAAATTATTATTATATAAAAGTAATTAAATATTTAAAAAATTGGATTGTGACATTAAAAAGCCACTTCCTCTTTTTCCTCACAAACGATGTTGGAATCAAGATGTTTTTCTATTTCCAAGTATAATCATGCTGTGAAATCCATGTTAAGATAGTATTAATTGCATTAAATCTCACTAGAAATAAACCACATACAAAAATTATGGTTATTATATCATTAAATGTATACTTGGACGAGTATCTCCTACATGAAAATTCTTCCATAGTGATGAAAACATCTAATAAATTCACAAATCCTATAAACTTATGCTAATTTTTTACATTTAATCTGAATAGCATAAAACAAATATAATATACACACCAACAAAAAGATTCTTCTTTTCACCATTTTAAAGCATATTAATTTTACCCCTTAACCTTATCTGTTTCAACTAGATTGAAAAAAAAACAATATCTATCTCAGATCACCATGGTTCTAATATTCTCTCCCTTAGGGTGTGATAGATTTATATAGTGAAATTCAATTCTTCAAAAACACATAGCTAATTATATATGATTGTATAATATCATATCCATTACTCTACGTCAATTTAAAAATTTCTCAATGGAAAAATATTTTGTTTAATAGATAATCTCATGCCTTAATTCATTCCACAATCCAAAAATCATTATATCATCATGAATGTTCAAATTTATTCCATATGGATCATATATTCCCAATAACATTCATACCAAGAACCCCAACTTGATATTCCATTTTTTTACTATCTTTTGTTCTGTCCCCACTACTATTCAATGAATTTGAACATCATTTTCATTCACCCTCTATGATAATAATTCAAAAGCAAAAGAACATACCAGACACTGAAAAAACATATAGAGTGTCATATTCAAATATGGAGAGGGTAATACTCAAACCTCCTAAAGAGGAGGGAGGTTGTTCAATATTATGGATCAATTAATGTTTCTACAATGATGGAAAGATAATAAATTAATTTGGATATATTCAACTTACTTATTAGTTTAAACAAGCACAATTTTGATCAAACCTTTCTCCATTTAATCTCTTCTAAAGTGATATAGTATTTTAATATATATCTTATACAAGTGTGGTAATGTATTTTTAATTTACTCAAGTGAACTCTTATTATCACAAAATATCGTTATTATATATTTCACATCCTCACCAGTATCATCCAACTATTTCATATCACCTGATCTAAGTACATGATTTGTTATAGAGATGCAGTATACTTCTATTGATTATATTATTCATAGAGAGGTGAATCTCTATTTTTCACAAAGGTAGAAAAAAAAATTACTTCTAATGAAGATTAAACAACCACTTTTGTACTTTATGACTAACAAATCACCATCCCAATCCACATTGAAATTTGAAAATAACTCTTAATCTTATCTTGAATCAATGTAAAATACAAAATTGACAGTACCTTCGATGTACATCGTGATTCTAGTAACAACTATGAGATGATCCTCATCCATATTACATTGAAATAAACTCTCTAATCATGTGTAAAAAATATATATTTATGTGTTATAATAAACTATATCATGGTTTCAATTATCCTTTAGTAAAAGGTGGGGTCTATATATTTCCCATTATCATGCTTAAATATTTAATTCCAACCATAATCGATGTCAAAATATGATTAGAATACTGTATATAAAACAACTTTATCGTCTATCACACATAAATATCATGGAAGATAAAATTATATGACTCTTTTAGAATAACTTATAGCGAAATAAATTATATTAGTTCTCGAGTAATGGAAATTTTAAATTCTAAACACATTATATTAGAAAATTATTTCATATAATTATACTTACTTTTTATTAATATGATTACAACCCCATAAACTAAGACCATAGATAATATTTACATAGATGTATTCATATAAGGGATGTGATCGAAACCACCCCTTTTGAATTCCAACATCATTATGTATCATTCCAATCAAGTATTATTTTCTCATGGACCCTAATTCCATCAATAAAAACCAGTATATAACTTACATAGATTGGATTCATCATTTCCAATCAAGAGTCACATGGGTTATTCAATATATACAGCTTCAAAGGGAAGACCATTCAATATTATAGTTTATATATCCATCAGATAAATCATTAATCCTATATAAATTTTCAGCACCTAGATATGATTGATTAATTCAAGTCAACCAGATAGTGAAAATGTTTCTTCTACATTGATACCTTCAATCTGTTTATACTATTTATGCTCAAGGAATTCCTTGTTTTGAATCACATTTTCATCCTTATAAAATTAATTTTTAAATATTCACTTTTTTCCTATAAAATTGTGATGATATGGCTTCTCCATAATCTATCATGTTGTATATTTGGCAATTTTACACAAAAAATTAGTCATAAATAGAACCTCAAAGTCGTATTTAATAGAATATTAAAATAATGTTGGTTCCACAATCTATAATAAAATTATACGTTTGATATTACATATTATTTATTAGTATTGGAATAGTTCTATCTTCATTTATATTGGATTGATCTACATAAAACTTCATATGTATCCTATGATGTGCATATTTTATTGATTTAAAAATCATCTCCACTATTAATTCATCGTCATAATATTCATCATTTTGGGAACATTTTATAACCACATATTTGGATCATTTTCATCCTATTCACCACATAATTCTTTATTTTTTATTTTTTGTTACTATTTCATTTTTTCTCTGCAATGAGTTTGACATCATATCCTTAATTATTTCTATCATGATATTAAATCAATTTTATGTCCTACTCTTCATTAAGTATCATAAAAACACTCCTTCATCTTTTATAACACCATACTATCATTTATTTCCTTCTCAATTTCAAAAATAGAATCCTTTTTAAAGACATAATAATATGGCAGTTATATATTCCATGCATTATATATTTAATAAGATGTCATCCCTTCCAATAATAATTGAACATATTAGTTTTTTAGACCTATGGATTACCTAAGTGGGGAGGGGTGAATATGATTTTTCAACTTTTCCATATCATAAAAAAGAACTTTTCCCATGCATTAGTAGTAACTCAATAAATATATATGATCAAAATTACCATTCACTAAGAATTAAAATACTATAATAAAATAGATTGTTGAAATGTTTACTTACTTCACCAATAAGGGATATTCAAAGGAGCATACGATTTTGAAATTTTGGTCATAACTTAATCCAAAAAGATTCACATGATTTTATGGATTATAATTATTCAATAACATCTTATCTAGGATATGAATATATCCTCTATACATAGCTTAGGGAAAATGCATTGGCTCCCAAGGATAAATTTTCTTTACCACTGCCCCTTCCCCTACACAGTTGTCACTACATTGGTTAAATTCATACTAAGCGTATCGATATGAAGGATTTTTCCTCAATATCACGGATTAATTGAATGAGTTACATCATTAATTATAGAATGTGTTCCACTAATGAAATAACCAATCACCTAAAAGTCAAAAAAATATGAATTAAAAATTATTTCTCAAAAATTCCTACCATATAATTCTTATAAGTTACACTTTTAACCTTGTGACTGCCTCCCTATAACGCCTGCACAAAAGTCCTATATGTGAATACTTCCTCTAGACTAGACCAAATGTTTCCTCCCACATGACTTAGTTGTAATTCTCATTAGCTGTAACTAATACTCTTAATTCTTTCTACCTAAATACTTTGTGTGAAGCCTTAAGCATGGATTCTCCACATGAGAGCTTCCAAGTGTCTCTTCCTACTTGACAGATTCTATGATTCACTTCTCACGTGACTCCTTTGTATGACCTTCTCCCAAAAAATATTTAATTATCTATCATCTTTATAACTTCATAGTCATATTAATCCCCCTAATGATGTGAATGAAATTAAATTTATATGTCAAGACTCCCTGAATAAAATATTCATAGAAAAGATTATTGTTTCACCCTACCCCAACAAAATCAATTTGTAAAGGGATACATGGGCACTAAAGGAAGAAAAAAATTCTGAAGTTGTTTTTTAACTATGGTTCTCAATATCACAGATAAATACTTTATGGAAAAAAATTCTAAGGATTTTAAAAAAACACTACTTAGTGATCAATTTATACTAGTGGTTTTTAAGAACCCTCATCTAAATTAATGGAGAGAAAACATTAAATAATTAATAATTATAAATTATTAAATATTAACATTTATTATTTATTATTTATTATCATTTATTATTTATAATAATTTAATATTTATTACTTTTTATTTTAAAAAATAATTATTTGTTAATTATTAGTTTTTTACAGATATTTTTTTATTAATTATAAGAAACCTAATATAATTTGAGAATAAGTTGAAAATAGAGACTTCAACATCAAATTCCCATTACTATTGTTCTCACTATTTGTTTTAGCTCCTTATCTTATCAAATAGAAGAATATTAAATGAAGTAAATTTTAATTAGAACATAAATTGATAATAATTAAGAAAATATTCTTTTTTCTATTTTATTAGAAGTTAAAAATAAAACTACTTCTTCCAACAACCAAAATTTTTTATATGGATGTCTATTTGGGATCTACCATATATCAAATCGAAGTATTTAATGGATTCTATGATATGTAGATTGATATTCATATTCACTCTTTTTTAAAAGTCAAATAAGGACTTAAAGGCCTCCAAAGCAGAGTTTTTTTCAAGATACCATTATTTTTAACATTCGATGATATTTTTGATTCTGTGAAGGGTGTCTTTATATCCTGATTGAGCGATCTATTATTTTATTCCATGAATTTATATTATTTTTATGGTGTTTCAATTGTTCTGTTTTTCCATATTTTTAGTATTTATTATGTATTATATATGTATGTATGTAAATATATTGGTATGTTTTTAAATACATTTACGTATATTTGTCAATAATTTATATATATTTTATATTTTTATTAAAAAAATTATAGTACTTTAACTATACGTAGTTATTTGTATATATTGATGCTAATTTTTATATATTTATATACATTTATAAATATTTATTCATATTTATGTTTATATTTGTTTATGTTATTGTGGTATATATATATATTTACTTGTATTGATATATATATATATATATATTAATATATACTAATATATATATATATGTGTATGTTTATATATATTAATATAGTATAAATGTCTGTTTAAATATATTTACTAAAATTTTGTTATAATAATATATAATTATATATAATTATATCCATGTATATAATGTAGCATTATATATATATGATGATGGTATATATATTTATATTTCATATATTAGTTGGTGTTTTTGTGTCTCTCGGGATGTATTTATATATATTTATTAAAATTTATTTATATTTAAATATGTTAGGATGTAATATATGAAAATATTTATATTAATTTATATGTAATTATATAAATTTATGTTATTTAATATTTATTATTTATTATCATTTTTATTTTTTATATGTGGGTCTCATTACCTACTCTCGTAACCTCCATAACCTGCTAAGATTATTTATTATAAATTCATTTTTTATATTTTATTAATTAATTATTTTTTATAAATTATTTGTTGATCATTTATTATATATCTATATATTTATAATGAATTAATTATTATTTATTAATTTATTTATTACTTATTTAATATTTATTATATATTATGGAATATTATTTATTATTAACGAATTTGTAATTTATTATTTATTAACTATTTATTATTTATTTATTATTTATTATTTTTTCAAATGACATTTAATACTTTTTTATTATTTTCTAATCATATATTGATTTATTATTTAGTAATAACCTAACCAAGAAATCAAAGGATCGAGCAAAAACTACACCCATAAAAACATATTAGAATAAAAAAATTCAGAGTTAGAGTTAAAATGGGTTGTTACATAACCGAGAGTAGATGACACCACACATATTAGAATTATCCATTACTTTACAACAATTAAGAGTTGTAGAAGACCAAAACATACCTGTCTCACTGACATCCTTCTTGGATAGAAAATATGTTACATGCTTTGCTTCTCGATATGTGTGGGAGACATCAAAATTTCAGCGAGTGGTCTTGTTGAGTCACTCAACCTAAAGAGGTAGAATTATCCAGTGTACATCTCATGTCCTCTCCTTAAAAGATTTTATAGGAACTTCAGAGTCAGATTCATGCCACAATGGTGTCCAGTTATAATGAACAGCATAGTCAATATCATATATCATGGCCAATTAATCAGCCTAATACGTTGTTTTAATTCTAGTGGAGTGATAAAAACACCCCTTGACGAATCCATGATGAGTTTGAAAAATACATCCACATCCCAAGGGGCTGGAAATTCTCATTGTGTCCTCATAAATGTTAAATTTTCACCATGGTGCATTTGGAGGAATCCACCAGATGTATTTAACAAATTTGGGTTTTCTTGGATGACATGCAGCACCCCACAATCTAAGGATGTTCAACTCTTGGATCATGTTAAACAAACCTCCATTTTTCACTACTAATGCATCATAAACCTCATTCGGTAGCACCATCATCTCTACATGAATGAATGGCTTCATTTCATTGAACAAAAAATGTGTGTGGGTATTCCAGAAGTTGTAATCCACAACCTCATATACTGCAAGTAGTAGGTGGAAAACCTGCTAACTATTATTGGCCATACACTATGCATTCATGAATGCTTAAAATCTATTATTCCTATCAAATTACATATCAAAAAACATTCCAATATATTCCAAAAGTTTTTTTATCAAAGTCACATGAAATGTATAAATTATTTAGGTCCTCTTCAGCAAGCTTGTAGAGAATGAAAACAGATGTCATATGAAATCCATCCATCCTAATTTGATCTTGAGTGGGAATCCATCCTTTCTAGATTTTCTTGAGGAACACAATCCTTGAGGTATTAATGAAAGAGTTATTAAACAACATTATCCACACTGGTGGTTGGATGGAATCACCAAATTCATGTTTGTAAAACTATTTTTCATTAAAATTCTCCTGATTATTGTGCTTCTTTATAATAGTATCATAGTCCACAAAATTATAATTCAGATTTTCCAGACTAATCTGATGGGGAATGCAATCAAACCTATAAATCTGTGTTAATAGGCATTCAATTGACATGTGTCTGTCTTCTCTAGGAACATTGATGACGTCCTACAATGGTGTATCTAGCCATGTGGTAGTCTAATAGTTATGTAGTGAATCCATACTCACAATACACATCGTTTCATGAGTGATTTTTCTAAATGAATACTTAATAGATGTATAGAAAAAGGATTTCAGGTGATATTTTTATCCATTGAGGAGTCGCCCCTTGATTCTGTTAAATATGAACTTCGGGGAATTATTACCCATGATGATATTCCAGAATAATTTCCCAAACAGTCAATCATTATAAATCCTAAGGTCTTTGATTCCAAGGCCTCATGTTTCAATGGTTTTAATGCACTCAAACCATGAAACAATGACCAGTTCCCTCTCATGAATAGTTTATGTCTGTATAAAATTTAAGACCATTCCATTAATCTCCTTCACAACACCCCTGGGCTATTTATAGAGTGAGATGGAGTAAACAAACATTAAACTAATCACAGAGTTAACTAGGAATACCCTTGCAGCATGTGAAATTGCATTCCCTTCCCATTATATCATTTGGTTGATAATTCCTATATGTATTCTTTCACAGTATCTCCTCTTTAACTTGCCATAAAATAAAGGAACTCCAAATAATTAAAAGGAAGTGAGGCCCTCATAATTCCATGTCACCTGGTTATCCTGTTTTATTTTTGGATGATCACACCATCACCCTAGACAATGAAGGATTTATCCCAACTTATGACTTGCCTAGAAACCTCCTCATAATGGGAAAATAGATCCTTGAAAACAACAATGGTATTTTTTGAGGCTTGACCAAACAATAGTATATAGTCTTTATAAAAAATGTTTGAAGGGACAAGATTGTACCTGCAATATTTTATTTTCATATAAATTCTAAGATGAGACAACACATTGATAAATTTTCTCATAAAATCATCATAAATGGAAAATTGGATCCCTAACATAGGATCACCATGTCTCACACCCTTGGTACACTGATAAAATCAACTTAGTTACCCACTAATATGAATGGAAATCATAAAATATTCAAGAATGACATTAATATAATCAATGGCTTCCATTGAGAAGCTACACCTTAGAAGGATATGAAAAACAAAAGATCCATTTCATTATATCAATATCCTTTTATATATCAACTTTGAAAGTATGGTTTCCATCATTCATTGGTCTCCTCATCAAGTTGACTCCTTTCGATTTTGTGCACAAACAATGATGAATGCTTCTTCCAAGGATGAAACCGGATTGGTTCATTGATATATGTTCTTCCACAATCTCCACTATCATATTCATAAGGATATTTCCAATGAATTTAGGAATCATGTCCCCTATCGACTAATATTAATTTATTATTTCTTATTTATTTTTTATTATCTCTTATTTATTATTTCTTTATTATTTATTTATTCATTATTATTATTATTTATGTATACATATTTTTATGTAGTAATCAATATGCATATATATATATATAATCCTATTGAATTCTATTTTCTCACCGCATTAAATTCTTACTTGAGTAGTAAATTAATTGTGGACTTACCAAAAGTAAAGGGGTTCAGATCTCACCTACCACATATATATGAGGAATTTCTACATGGAATACTTTTATAATTCATTCATGGAAGGATAAAGAAATAAAAATATAATACATAACAATAAAATAAATAATAATAAATAAGAAAATATATATTTTAAAAAATAAAAATAAAACAAATCAAGAAATCACGCTAAAAATAAAAACTACCCTGGAAAAAAATTAATCGACAAAAGATTTAAGTAAATATAGATATTTCTGGAAACAGTTGCATATATTATAGTGGAGGTTTAAACAGTAATTAAACACCCAAAAACCCACTATCAATTGGATTTTTGATATAATGTTCCATCCTAAACACACTACCTTACAAACTCATAATAGTGACTCATAATTTTCACATAATACATTTTCTTTATGAAAAATTGACTATTTCACAAGTGGTTCAAATGATCCCTCTATAAAACCCGATTGAATAATCCTCTCATTATGATGCTTTATCCTGATATTCTCCACTCAACCGCTCCACCATAAGACAGTGTGGTCAATTAGAACACACATGGATTGCTTAACTACATCGTGTTAACCATTTGATCTTAAAATATCTACATAGAAATACATTCCATACAAAATTGAATATCAAAAAAAATCATTTGACTCTTTTTCATTCATCCACATTCTCCTAGGATTGGATTATGACTTAAAACCCCACTATAGTGTATACGATTTTAGTGGTCTCATAAAATTATTGTCGTAAATACACTAATGTAGCACTACTCACATTTTAAAAATGATTGTTCTTAGTTTACACTGTCTGTCGGATCCTCTTTGGTATATTAGGTCTTCATAAACAACTCATAACTATTCTAAACTAATATGGTCTACGTGACTCATAGTGACTCACATAGAATATATTCCATTACCAAGTTTTTTTGAGCCAAATATTTTTTATAACACTTAATTTTTCAATCCACTTATAATCCTTAACATCTAATTGAGAAAAAATCATCCTTTGATACCAACCTCTATAATCAGTCCAAAATGGATATAAAACAAACAAAACATTATTATTCAATCACATGTCACTTGGGTTCCACATTTTTTTAGTAAACATTAAACCTATTCAACCTGTTTCTAGTAGGGATGAGAGATGTCGCTTTCGAAGAAATTTTTTTTAACCAAACTATTTACACATAAATTCCATCATTCAACACATCCATTATATTTTTATGTTCTAACTATGTATACATCATGTTAATTTTTTTAAAGAGATAATTTCAAATTCAATGGATGTGTATTGTGGTCCATTACTGTATTTTAGTACTTTGATAGCTTATCAGACATAATTTTTGACTCTCCTTTGATACCTCATCACATACTTCAAGAATTCACTTTATCCTATGTAATCGTATAACAATTAATTATACCAAATTCATTAACAAAAAGGATGAGATATCTCAATTTATGAGTTCCTATTTGTTTTAGTATACCACATACATCTATGTAAACTAGATCAATGAGATTGGATGTACTTTTATTATTATTTTAATATGGATCTTGGCCACAACAACTACATATATGCATCACATGTATTTTCATGATCTCTAATAGGCTTTTTAATTTCGACTATATTGTTTTAGAATGGATAGGTTTATCATGATATATTGATGAAATTGTCCCAAAATGTGATCTCACAAACTATTCTCCTCTTCAACTATATGAAGTCGTGTATTTTAATTATTAGTTTCCTAGTCCAGATAACCATTTGGCCTCTATGATTTCATGAGTGTGTTTCTTACCAAACCATTAATCAAAATCCCATTAGGCTAAATTAAACATCAAGTCTTGGGTTATAGAGTTTTATCACACTGACGATATTATTCCATAGTTCATCCATATAGGGAAATTCAATTTTTTTGGCTATCACTAACTAAATCTGTATTGCTTATTCCATTATTTTTAAAACTCAATCATTATATATATTAATTGTTCAAATAAATCTTATATTTATATTTTAAATAGTTTCATGCATCCTATCAAGTGTTATGAGAACCAACTATCAAGTATCTAGGTGATATTGTTCATTTCAATGTTGAGGGAAATAAATCCTCGGTTAGCCTTGTCTATCATCTTATTTTTCATCAACCAATTGATTGGTGGAGTTTAGTTACAAGCTAAAATCTCTTATTTCTCTTTATTATAAAGAGTTTAATAAAACTCTTCTTCTTATTATTTCAATGATGAATAACTATTTCTAAATTCGCTTTTGGAATCCAATTTTTGATTTATTTATCATTGACTACCACTGTGGTGGTAACCTTTTTATTATTTTCCTATAATCATTAAATTTTCACCTAGAATTAAAGAAATGAAAAAAATACATAGAGGCATTTTATTTTATGTTGTTAATTGTATGGTTTCTGTATTATTTTTTAACTTTAGAGTGATTATCTATTTAAATACGTCCCTACCACTTCACAGTGGGTCATGGGGTGGTTGAGATATCTAGAAAATTGACACTTCATAATGTTTATTATATTATTACCTACATATCTTCTAATATTTCGTGAATTAATTTTTTTTGTTGTTGGTAATACCCTGATATTTATCTACTATCTACATCCCTCTACATTCCATTATTCGGAGACATTATTCTTTTAACATTTGACATCTCGTTATTGGTTTCAACATTATCAAACATATGATTTCCTATATTCTATTTCATCTTATTTTGTTCTCTAGTGGTCCAAAAAACCATAATGATTCACCCTTTACCCAAGAACAATGGTCTATAATATTTTATAATTTTTTATATACTATATATACCATTCATATATCATTGCAAATTCTAATAACTAGAAAATTTTTAAAAATAAGACCAATTATATTAATTCCTTTCTTTTATTTTAGATTCAAACACTTTCATCCATGTTACCACTTATTATTTATTTTTTAAACATTCTTTGATCACTTATTTGAAAAAAAACACATTCCATTAATCCCTATAAAACATTATTTAGTCATTATATTGATATTATGTACATCCTTTGAGTTCATCTAGTTGACTGATTTTTATTAAGGTTAAATTTTCAACCAGTTAATATCATCATCAAGAAGATCCTCATATTTGGAATACTTATTCATCAAACAACAAGTATTTCGATATTTATTTATCTATTGTTAATGTTCATTAATATCTCATTCAAGTTTTAATAGGATATCAACTACACCATTCATTTTATTTTTTCCTCTTTTAAATTCATCCTTTTCCATTGAAACCATATTATGATATTTTGTATTTGACTTAAATTTTGTTTCAAAATTATTTATTTTATCTTCAATGTAATCTTATTCATTATATTTAAATATCTTTATTTATAAATTATTTCTTGAGTACTACCATATTTTGCAATATCTTTTGAGATGATATATCTGGTAGGTCTAATATATGACCTATACTTTTCATTAATCAATATAAAATTTTCTGGGAAACCTTCTATAATGGTTCCAATTGTTCTATTGGGAAATAATGACAAGGGTGTATTTCCTTTGAACCTACCATTCCTTATATTTTATTTTTCTGTCCATAAGTAATAGTCGTTCATCATAAATATCATCGTATCCATCACAACCATTTTTAATGTCAAGTTACAACACCACATTGATTCATATATCCTTGTTTGAGTGAATTCAGATTCATTATGTCTTGATAAAAAATGTTGTGTTGAAATAAATATTTAAGTAATTATATTTAAAATAAAAATAAAAATATCCAATATCCTCTTTATCTTACACTGTATTTTAAATTGATTTTTTATAATATTAATTAGTCATTAAAAATTACTGTATATTAATGGGAAGAATTTTTATGAAGTGTAATTTTATCTTAAGTATATCGTAATAAAGTATTTATTATTTAACCTTCCCATAAATTTTGAGATAAGAGTTTTGAGTGTGTTATTTTCTTTAAAAAGAATTGTTAATGTGGCACTACAATAATTTCATCAGTAAGAGAATTATAGTTATAGATCAATTGGAAGGATGGTTTTGTTTATTGAAATCGTTGAAACTGAGTTTGAGAAATGTGGAATTCAAATATTGGATTTATTTCAAAATTCATATATAAATAGAACTAAAACATCAAGTAAAATAATTACAACAATGTGATGTGATAAAAAATTATAGTTGTTTTCATGATTTGAAATATCTTGAAACAATGATTTTTTATATTTTTTATAGATATTTTTCATCATAATATATGTGTGAGATGTTTTACTTGTAATTATTATGAGTATTTCACTTTTTTATTATTCTGTTCTAATCATTTTGATCAATGGATCCCGAAGCTAGGGTGATAAATTTTTTACTAATCTAGTTGATAAAGGGATTCTTAACACGAGTCAAAACATTTTTTAATTGGTTTGATCGAGGAATTTTGAAATGAAGAAAGTGATAATAAAAATTACGTTGACCATAGGATTCTATTGTATTAGAAAATAGGCCTTTTGGTTGGTTTTTATTTTAATATAAAAAAATCTAGGTCTTCATAATTCTTTAACAATTTGGGAGAATTTAAAGACCCCACTCAGTTGAGGTATTGTCCGTTTTTTTGTTATATCCTTGTATAGAAATTTATTTTTACATTTTACATTGATTTATATCTTTAGTAAGTACAACTATTTTTATTTCATTCAATTTTTTAATCTAAATTATATTAATATTTTTCAACATCATTATTTTACCTAGATTTTAATAATTTCATTAGAATGAACTTAATAAAATAACATAAATATATTCCACAATATTTACATGAAATATACTATGTGACTATCTTTTTTGTAAGAATTAAATCCTTCTAATAATCCTAGAAACATGAGGTGTTGGAAATGTTCTATGTTGAACAAAAAAAATAACCTTCATCTATAACACTTGTATTATATTATTTATACATTCATATGAAATTCATATTTCATATGAAAATAGACTGCATTGAAAATCATGTAAAGAAAGTTATTATTTGTTCAATTATTCATGATAAGAAATTGTTATATTATACATAAGTGATATTTTTTTACATGATAAATTTCAAAATATCAATATATTTTATCTATTTATAATCTCCCCATATAGATCCATTAACCACACTTATTTGGTTGAAGAATATATCAATAAATTCATCAGGGAAAATTTTATAGTCATATAAGTTATTATGAAGAACATTAAGAATTCCTACCTCCACCATGCTGTCACATTCATATATAATGTCTAGCTTACCAAACATGGACATTGAAAAATTCATGCTTCGGAACTTCATGTTTATCAGTTTTGATGGATCTCTAGAAAATCCTTTTGATTTTTGGGATCAACATCAAGTAGATTAATTTCTTATTCAATCATGGATAGTTTTCATCCATCACAAACATGTATCCCATATAAATTAGTAGACAAAACCACTATCCTAATATAAAAAGTTTATAATCTCATTTTATTATTTTAAATATGATTGTTAATTCATTAAATCATTAGAACTCCCTTTTAATTGACTATGTTTATGAAACATAGATTCATATGACTAATTTAATGACTATAACCATAGCTTTGATATAACTTGTTGTAACATAAGACACACATAGAGGGGTGGGTGAATAGGGAGTGAAATTTTTCTCACGATGTGTTGAATCTTATTCCCATGTTGATAGGAACTTGTCTATCTTATCCTTTTTAGTCACACATACACTGAAAATAAAATATGGAAATAAAATTAGGGCCTAAATGTTTTTACTTATTTCACTACTAAAAAATATTCCAAGGTGATTTCAGATAATATGTGTTAGTCATACAAAAATATATAATAATTAAAGAGTTTATGCGGATTAAATTGCTACCCCTCATATGATCTATTCTGAGCCTACCACATTAAAAATTTGGATTACAAATTAATGTACTTTATCCATCAAGAAAACTTCTATCATTCCCTCTACTATGAACTACCTAAAATTTATTTCCTCATAGTTTTTAAACATGTGGGTTTCATTCTTTTTGTTAAGCCAAAATCATTTTTTTTACATCATGACAGGGAAAAATGATTCTATAATTTTTTGCACAATACATGTAAAAAATAATAGAAAAAAATTATATAAGATCCATGTTGTTTTTTATGAACCATGTAATATAACTCACATTATAATATGATCCATTTATTGTTCTCTATTAATTTTCACGTGATATAAATTGTGTAATATGCTATTTATTTTGAGATTAGTGTGCTAAGAAACATATAATATGGCCAAAAAACTTCACTCCATACACCATGATTGAAATTTTCATTTTGGTTTGATTCCTTATGAATTTATTCAAGTCACAACCACTCATAGACACATATTTTCCACATGAATGAAATATCTTTTGGGTACTACCATGTGTGTACTAGGTTTTTCAAACTAGTATTATTTGAAAACACCCCTTCTTCATAAAATATTCTACCTTATGTTATATTCTATTAAACCTCATAAACATCCTTTTGTTTTCCTTTGATTCTTATGAATCCATAAATTTTGTATTTATAGGAAAAAATCATAAATAATTATATATCTTTGATTTCAATAAATCTATTCCTTTAGAATTATACAATTTACCTCTCTTAGTCTACTTCGGTTCATATAGGACCACATCCACATACCAAAAATTATCTCCTTCATAGCTCCAAATAAGGCACATGATTTTTGAATCTCATAACTACTTCAGAATATTTCTGATTTCCCAAAATTTCATAACCTATGTAATATGTGACATCAGGAAAACACTTCCATCAGGATTAATAAACTAAAATTTTCCATTTCACCCAAAATTAAGCTTTAATTGTCTTTTTTGTTTGGGGTCATACTAAAACAATCTATGATATCCCTTATATAAACACCCAATGTTGTGCTACACTAATGAAAAATCATCTACATAACTCCTAAGTGGTTTTCCTACAATGTGATTTATACATAGTCACGTAAGATCTAAAAGAAAATATATCATTTCAAAAACATCATGCAACATTACCAAAGCCTATAAACCTGATATAAATATAAAATTTAATAAAACACATAAAAAGTAGAATAAATAATTCAACAAAAGGTTATTCTTCTTACGATATTTACATATAATAAATATAAACAATAACCTTCTTTAATGTAATAATATAGACAAAAAATAAATCATCAATATCCATCTCAGACCACATTGGTTCTGTAAAAAATATTTAAATGGTCCCATATAAACTAATGGTATGTAAATTTTATTATAAAACAATTACACCACTAGAATGTAGTCCACCTGATAAGTCCAAAAATCAATAATTCGATCATAAAGCATATCCTTTATAAGATAAAAACTAATTAATGTCAACACATTTATTTTTGGATGATTCATTATACTCTTATTATGTTTTAAAATCAATTCACAGTATATTCCCATATAGAATATTAATGTTAGATAAGGATAAATATATGAGATGAACAACATTTATACTCTATGAATATTAATAATATCGTTTATATAAATGTTTTTAGTATCGTTTGATGAATTTTTTTCTCATATAGGTAAGAGGATACATGATTTCAAGAGTTCATTCACAATACTCCAAATTCAATTATTCTTTCTTGGTAGCCTAATAAACACATTTATTTAATTATCTGGCAAATTCTTTATTAAAACTAGTGGATAATACATCAAAGTGGTTCATCACTGATTATTTTCTGTTATCTTCTGAGAAACCTGCAAATAAATAATATAACAAGAACATTCTATATTTTGGGTCTCTAGAAAAAAATAGGATTTCCTGATACATAATGGTTGATCTAGGATTCATAACTCAACTTGAATAGTTTTATATTTCAGAACATCACTAATCGGCTACACCGTAATATCCATTCATACCCAAAAATAATTGAGTAAAATCAACCACAAATGGACACCCACTTATATCAAACCCCTTCATTTAAAGAATCATGAATCTTACTAAAGTTATTATCAACAAACATCCCTTTTTTCTCATACTCCACAAACATGGAAATTTCATTGAGTTTATAAGAAACCACACTTTTGGTTATCTCTATCAAATATAAGAAAAAGATAGCTAATAATCCCATCAGCTAATAGTTCACTCTCATTTCCTTCATAGTATGATTTATTGTTTTCATATATGGTGAATCTCCAACCATATTACCATACCATAGGGTATAAATGAGCCCAAAATAAAGTTATTGATTATATTATACACATATAAGTCATACAATGTTGTTATCAAGCTATTATATTATATAATTTAGTCTCTTTTGATCAGTATACCCCTAAAATCCCTCATAAAAAAATGTCACCAGTTTTATACAAAAATAAAAACAATCTCAAATTATATGTTTTTATAATATATTTTCATCCATTTAATCCTTATTTACCAAAACTACTAAACCATAAATCTTGTTTCCTACATCAGGAAACAAATTAAATATAGTCTTTATAAAATTTAATACCATTCATACCAAAATCCAAATCTATTAAAAATTGAATTCTTTAATTACATTAGAGAATTCCCCTTTTTTTGAATTAATTAGGGATCATCAAATTCATTATTATTAATATATAAAAGGATCCATTTATAAAATATACCATAAAAACATTCATCAAATATGAAATCCAAAATTGGAATTTAGAGAAATCAGTTAATATCGTATACTCACACATTGTCCGAAAAAATTTCATTGTGCCACAAACACTCATCCTCAATCCTAGAATAAATAAGACTATCATCAAAATTTGCCCATTGATGAATCTATTTACTTATGGATAATTTTTCATATCAAAACGTTAAAAACCATAGGATCATTAATAAATTAGAAAATTGTGATAAAAATCATCCAATGTCTATATTGATAATATATGATTTATTTCCAATTATACTCCTCTTTTACCATTAATCAATGATAACCAAACCAAAATTTTATCTTGAAAAAATATTGATTTCCCTTGAAGGATTCAAACATATAATCAATAAACTTTTAATGAAATATTTTTCTCTCCACTACTTGTTTAAAATTTTGATAGAAAATTCATAGTGTTCACCTACCAGCGGTATTATTAGAAAATAAAAATTTCTTTTACCATTGTGAAACACTTGATCAATGAATTTTTTAGGTTTAAGATCATTTAGAGGAACCTTTATCACTTGAAACTCTTCTAGTTCACAGAATATGATGGAAAAATATATGTCTAATCCTTTGTATTTTTTAAATAGAATAATTTAGCTCTCTTGAGTATAAATATAGATAAACCATCTAGAATAACATCTAGATATTGATCCACCACCGTAGAAAGTATAGGATTATTCATCCCTTCTATTTCTCAGGATTTAAGACTGCTAAATGAAGATAAAGGGGAAAAATATTCATAGTGTTCATCCCCTTAATGAATTATTATATATAATACACCCTATTGAATTTCAATATACTAACATATATTGTTCCCAAGTGAACTCATCGTCTATATTAGTAAATTTAATATTTAAATTATAATAATTAAATTTATGTTAATAATAAAAACATGGACTTTCTTCTCAAGAAGAAAATTTACAATTAGATATTCATGTTTTCGGTCATGACCTTGAAATATACACTTGAATCCTTATCTATTTATTTCAATTAAAGGCATGTCAATTCATATTGAACTTGGTGTTAAATCCATGTTTGGACATAATACATGAACCATCCATGAAAGGATAAATGAATATGATGATAAATTCTCAAAAAATAAAGAACTATTTGTCGTAGGTTTTAGGATGATACCATGAACCATAGATGACCACACATCAACATCAACATAATAATGTTCTTATATAGTATCTATGATCTTCTATTAATTTTTTTTGAGGTTTTCGAATCTGTTCCAAAAAACCTCACAATGTTTATATAATTTCCAAACATAACCTTCTTTTTTAATCAACTTGAAATGTTTATCCCTACACATGATTGGATGTGCTCCCACTGCATACCCATGAGAACTAGTTACAAAACATCTTTAAGAATCCCAGGTTCCAATACAATAAATTGGTGATAGGAAGATTCAATCACCAAGATATAGAGAACCCAAAATCACCACAGATAAAGAGCTCAATAAATATCCTCCCTATGGAAAACTAATAAAACAACTCATCTAATTTTCAATTTAAACCCATACATTTATATATTTGAACATTTAAATAACCCTTTACATTAACTAACCATGGAAGAAAAGAAGTATCCTTCTGGTTTTTTTATATTTTACACGATCAAAATATCACACTAATGAGATCAAAGTAGGTTAAAATATTCAAATGGATAATCCTTGATCAATTTTTTTATAAAATATGAATCTTTAAACTATATTAAATGAGCCTTTAATTTACCATAGACTCTATTTGAGTACTTCAACATCTCAAAAGTTTTTGGTGCCTAATGTATTTCATGAAATCCAAAAAAAACGAAATATTATAGAAAAATTATTTAATTTGAAAAGTATTCACCAGTGATGATATTATCAAGTCCATTCATGTAAATACTTTAATCATAACATACTTTTATAATGGATTCCTACTAAAAATATATCAACTAATCTAGAATATGACTTCAAAACATGACTTCTGAGGTATCTAATAAGTGAAAAAATATATAATTAGTTTTCACTAACCATTCCCAAACCAACATTCAACCCACATCATCCCTAAGTAATAGTGGCTTATGATTATCAAATATTGAGGCCATGTCAACCTCACTAGGCCTAACTTAACATTTATCCATGTTAATCCACCAGATACCCTATATTGTTATTCCTCCCAACTTATTGTTTACATGAGTATTATATAATACTACTTCACCCTCATCAATATCCAATCAATTCTCTCATAGGTAGCATATTCTATAAATCCCAAAAAATATCATCAAGATAATATAATATCAGTACCATTAATCATCACTAAAAACAATTATTTCATACATTAAATTACATTCTTTTTATTTCCTTAGTAAATTTCATTTCAAAAAGTATTTCTTTATTATAAAATCATAATCAATAAAAAAATTATTTCAGAATCCATCCATAAATATAAAAACCATAGATTTAATAAAAACACTTTTTTATTCACAAAAACCATTTTCATTTAATTCCATGGAATGTAATATTATTTAGAACAAGCATACATTAATTCATCATCTCATTAATGTTTTGATCAATCATTTGTTAACATAGAACAAATAAAAAACCAGACAGGTTTTCAATAGCCTCTCCCTAATATAAACATCCACATAACTCAAGTATTTCTATAAACATTTTAGTCATATCCTTTTATGGGTATGATTTGATTGAAAAATACCTTATTCTAAATTCCTCTTAAGAAATTAAAATAATGGACTCAATAACATAACTCTAATATATTTTGATTGCATGTCATCCTATGAATCTAAATCCCTGAACCAGATATGGGGTTTCACATGACCTCATCTTTTCCCCCAATAAATAGAGGATTCTGACAAGTAATGATGGAAAATATGTGCGGTTTTCCATCAGAACTAAATTTAAATAATTCATCCCAATGTAAAATCTAGTTAAAATAATAATTTTTAGTAAAAACACTCATTGATAAACATAAATATTACGATGTTACCAAATTAGAACCAATGTATCATTAAAATGAAAATACTCAGACAAAAAAAACCTCTTCACACATATTATAACTTCAATATAAAATAATGACTCACCCATGTAAAAAATTAATATCTTCCCCATGAATATATCATGTGAATTAATGTATATAGGGAGAGTATAAACTATGTTTAATGTTCCTAATACTGTAATAAACATCCATGCATAAAGAATATCTATATATAATGATAATAAAAAACAAACAATTAAAAATTATTTTAACTAAAAAGTATTTTATTTAACACATTCTATAAAAAATTAAATAAATTTAATTTTCAATGTCTCCAAGGATTTTCTAGAAAACATTATATTTATTAAATAAAAATAAATAATCAATAAACCAATGATTTCTCTATCATAAAACACATCCTAAAAACAAAATTTTTATAATTCTTTGAAAACATATAAATTTCATAAATATGTTGAAAATATTTTCTTTCAATATAATAAAAGTAAAATCTATGTTTTCACAAAAACCTAACAGAAATGCCTTTTTTCAAGAAAATGAAATTTCTATGTTGAGGTATCTATGAGAATAATCTATTGGAAAGTCTGAATTTTATATTATTCACATTTTACAAATTTATGAATCCCTAATCATAAATTCAAATCTAAAACCATAGTGACAACCTCTTTTTTGACCCAATTACCCAATCGCTGATCACATTGATGAATTATCTCTAAGACACTCATCCCTTTAGATGATACATTGATGTTTCAAAAATACATTTCAATAAAAATAATATACAACTCATACACACAAATACATAGTATAATAATTAATAATAACCATGATCAAAAAAATTATCAAAATAAATATTATGATAATCTTCAATTCATGATAATTAATTTTAAAATATTTCTATATTATTCAATATAAACGAATCACCTTGTTATATTATATGTTCCCTATTAATTACTTATTTAAAATTCACAAAAAATCATTATTTTATTTAAAAATAATATTTTAATTCCTAAAATAAATTATTTAATCTAGAGTAAAAATATTTATTTTCATTTATTAATTAGATTTTAACTACCAAAGGTAATACAAACATCCTGTTTTCCATGAAAATTTACATGTTGCTTAAATTTATAATATTTTAATAAAACCAAATTTAAATATTGTATAGGTAATTTTAGTCCTTGATGATACATGATTAATTAATTTGTTTATTACATCCACCACCGTGGAATACAATGACTAATCACAAAACATGAATGAATTATTTCAATACCTAATAATGTAAATAAATGTTTTTAATTTATAATCATAAATTCATTATTCTAATATCATTTCATCAAGGTCTAAAGTAATAATAAGAAATAGATATAAGTGTTAATTCATAAACTAGAGATATAATATGATCATAACATTTTATATATTGTCATTTCAATAGATCCTATAAAAATTAATACTTTATCATTTTAGATGACCCAAATTCACTGGAAAAAATCCCTAAATTTATTAAATATGATAGGAGAATGAAAATAAAATGGTTTAGAGTCCAAGTGATATAGAAAAAATAGAAATAATAATAAATCATTGAAATTGTTATCTTATTGGGTTATAGAAATTTTCCATATATTCATGAAACCATTAATAGGTTAAAAACCTATGAATGATTATTATCTGAAATTGTTAAACAAATTTGTAACCTAACATAGAAAAATTGAAAGTCAATTTTGATTTACATAGTAGTATACACGGCAATGAAATCTATATGATTGACTTTGTGCCTCATCCCAATCTTTTAAAAGTCAAAATTCATACCCAGAAACTCCTAAAAATAAAATAGAAACATACTTATCAAATCCACGTTGTATCAGGGTCCATGAATCTCTCATCTAAGGTAATATATTGTATTTTTAAAAAAATTATCCTTTAGTATGAGTATTTTGTATCTATATTTATAGAATATACTCTCCATTCTAAACACTTTACACATTATTACTCTAATTCACATGTATTCTCCTCGACATATAAACCGTTATATTAAGTGGGGGAAATTTAATATGATTTTATATACATTATATTATTTTTGAAAATTTTTAGAGCCATATATAAATATTTTTTCATTATTGAGTATTATGATATGTATTTTTAGAAATTTACTTCATTTTAAAGCGGTATTGGATATATTAATTCATGTGTGGAAAACTTAATTATATTTCACCTAAATTCATCAGCATGTATCATGAGGTAGATAAGAATATGGTAATGGGAGTGTCATTATCATTAATTGGATTCCCTGATAAAGTTATCCAACAACTTATAGGTAGATCATGGACGACAATATTCAATGGTTATGTCTTTCATAAGATAGTATTTTCATTAGCTTGGCATGCATTGGGAAACACCACATCACCATTTAAAGTGTTTCTATATATATTAAGGGGGCTAGCTATGGATAATGTCTAAGTGTATATCACAGTTTCTATTATATGGTATTTCCTAGCATTAATACTTCCATTATAATGTATGTAACAATGAGTAATGGGTTAGACTTTCCATTTAATATAGACATGGAGTTATTCAATAAATATAGGAAATCCTTCTCCTTAATAAGATGATGATATAATTTTCCTTAAAAGAGGAATGATTTCTCATTAAAAAGTGTTTTCAGGTTTGTAATTAAGGTAATATAGAGTTAATTTTCTCTATCTAAGTCATGTGGTACATTTATGATACTCTTCTGGCATGGTACCGAAGTAGTTATGGCCATGGTTCATGGTATCATATTTGTCACTTGTTTTATCAGGGCATGGTTCAATTTATTATTGTTTTCACATTTACATTTCCAAAATACCTTACACATCTATAGATTTGTGTAGTTATGTTACGGAAACAATGGTGGTGTCCTATTGGGTTTATAATCAGGCCCTTCATGGGAATATTAATGACCATTTGGACTTCATATATTGGGATTCAACAAATGTTATGTGCCTCCTGGTAACCTTCCCTAGAGAATGAATTTGCGAGGTAGTTGTAGTACCTAGATAGGATTTAGATTATTAATACAATACTATTTTTCATTATTTATATTTTCAAATTATTCTTCTATATTTTTTTTCAAACACATTTGGAAGTTGTTGTATACTTATGCATGACTTAGAAATACATCTATTGTAGCATTTATGTGTATTATTCTTCCACTGTGAAATTTTTTATTACTATTTTATTGTATTGACCTTTAATGGAAATGATTACTAAGTTTATATTCTCACCATAATTCTATAGACCAATATATCTACTTGGTAGCATCTTTCATCTAGTGAGGATTTCATGATGTTATATGGTACTTAAAATCAAACTCAAAGGTTTGGGTTGGACTGTTATGAAATAGTATCAAAGCCCTATAGTTTCATTTATTTATATTATTTTTGGGTTATGGTGGAAAGTATATTGGTTGTGTGGGACTCAGATAGGGGTTTTTTCATGATCTTGGATAGATCATGTGAAACAAACATATATGTTTCTATAGGTGGATTTTTATTATATTTTTATGGGATTTTGATGAATTAATTCATTGTTAATAGACACACAGTATCCAATGATATATATATATATATATATTGTGTGTTATATTGTACATCTATAAATTATTACCAAGATTTTGATATCTATTTGGTATAGAGATGTATTGTTTGTAGAGTGATATATTTCTTTTCTTATTATTTTGAAAATTTTATGTTGGGATTTATCCTAGTATAGAACAAAGAGGGTTATAACATTTCTATTTGAATATTCTATGAAATTTCCTGAGATAGAGATTATATTTCTCTTCTTAAACATGCTTATGTTCTTATAGTAATGTTATTATGAGTTTTATAAATGTCTATCTGTAATTTCATAAAATTTTCACCTCATTCATGCCTAATTGATCTTGCTCACAATGACACACTCATCCAACCCTGAGTTTTGTAGGTGGAAACACCAAATCATTCTAGAGAACCTTATCTAGTGGTTGAGGTGATGAACGAACCATATATCATGGACTCAACTATGATATAGGCCAATTAATCTAGAGACATTCATCAATAGAATCCACTCTAATTCTAGTTCACTACTGTCCCTCACCACATAGAGGGAATTATTGAAATTAATAAGGGAATATTTGACCTAGTAGTGACTCTCATGGATAAAATGGTGAATACTAATAGAATTATACTTTAGGGGAACTATAGAAGGTGGTGGGGTGTCATAGGATTGGAAAATAGGTATGATGGTCGTACATGAGAGGCCATTTAGGGTATGATATTGGAAAAGTTCATTCATAATATCCTAAAGATGAATCGCGTTCAGACATTTATAGAGATCATAAAATGGATTATAATATTTTATTCTTTCTCAAATTATTTCATAGAGATTAAATTATTGTCTCTTTGTTGTATGTGAATGAGGAATACAAGGATATGAAGTTCATGCCAATACTTCTTTTAGAGCACATATATCATGTTATGGAATTTTACCTGATGAAAAATTCTCAAGTACTATTAAAGGCCAAGATTTTTGAGAAGATGATATAGGAGGACTATATTTCATGTTTTCTTATATATTTTCGTTCCCTCATGATCATACATCCCAATGAGGTACCTACTTCATCTTCTCATAGTTGGAAGAGGCAGTAAGAGGAGGTACATTATGGTGCTTCGTATTAAGAGCAGTTTTCAGATTATTCTACTCTGTTTATGGGAGAAATTTTGACTAGTTGTTATAACATTGTTTGGAAGTGACATTTTATTAAATCATAAAAATTAACATAATAAAATTTACCAAAATTTAACAATGGGAAATATATATTGATTACTTCATAAGAATCCACTTCTAGATTTCTAGTGCACTGGTCAATGTGCTAGTAGGTATCCTCAGATATAGACCAAGTCACCTGATATATATGTGACTTAGGTGAGTTGTGGTCCAGGTGAAGGAATGATTTATTTTATGGAGGATGATATAGAATCTATTTTAGAGGGACAATCTATATTTAGAGTTTCAATCTTGATAAATTATACTACATATACTGCTTTGTTTGATAGATGTGATTATCATTCCTTCATATCATCTCATATTTTTATTGGCATAAACATGATAGCTATGTTATATTCTATGTAAAAACACTTAAAATTTTATTTGAAATGAACCTATATGATCAATATAGTTTTCATAAATTTCATATAGATTTCATCAGCTATGGAGACATATATTAATTCATGATTTTAGAGATGACTAGTTTAAATGTGATATTTAGAATTCACTAGTTGTCCAGTTATAGTGCTCAATTCTTCTTTCATCAAATACAAGTAATTTTCACCACACCTGTAGGAGATAGGTACTTGTAGGATGGTGAATGAGATCTCTGGTAAGGATCGATGGGACTAGACATGAGTAATGTTGAATCTTTTATAATGAATGTAACAAGATTTACTCTTATAGTAGTTTTAGCAGTATCTATATCTACATTACCTCTTGTGGTGGATCATTATTCAGAAATCTTACCTAATAACTAATTAGACCTTCATCTTGAAAGAGGAATTCCATTTAAAATTTATCTTAATCTGAAGATGAAGATTATATTTATTCCTCATTATCACATATTAAAAATTAATTTTCTTTGAGTTAAATATGGTTATAGAGGATTTATAGGTGAAGAGATTTATAATTCCAAGGAAAATGCCTTAGGGTGCTCCAATTTTATTTTAAAAGAACGAAGATGGTGTTCTAAATATATGTGTGGACTTCTAGAATTTCAATATGGTAATAGGGAAGAACAAATACCCTTTATCTATGGTTGATGATTTATTTCATTAATTATATTAATCGTAGTGTTTTCTTAATATTGATCTTAGTTAAGGCTAGCATTATTTATGGGTTTGAGAATATATTGTTTCCAAAAAAATCATTTAGGAGTATATATGGACTATATGCGTATGTTTTCCTTTCTTTTGTTTTGAATAAAAATTTCGTGGTGTTCATGTATCTCATCAATAAAATCATCAATCAATATTTTGACTTATTTATTATTGTATTTTCTGACTATATTGAAGGAAGTTAAATGAAATGATGTCATGGTCAACCTCTAAGAATTTGTATAAGATTAGATGTTTCTATAGGCTTAGGGGGTATTATAGAATATTCATTTAAGGATTAATCTATTTTTCATCATTGATCATATAGATGATCATCAAGAAGAATAATTCTAAGTAGAATAATCAATGCAAGGATTTATTCTAGTAGGTGTAGAAAATATTGAAAACAATCGTAATTATAACATTTCCAATGGTTGGGATTGGATTTTAAGTCTACTTTGATGTAATGAGTGTTGGTTTATGAGTTATGATAGTGTAGAGGGATTATATAGTCACCTATGGATCACATTAGTTTCAACCTCATGAGTGGAACCACCAAACACATTTATTAGAGTTTGTAGTTGTGGTTCATGCTCAATCGTTTTTGTGACATTATCCATTTATTGATTGGTTTTTTCTACATTGACCAAAATAGCCAATGATATATAATCTCTTAATATGATATTAACTTTTGGTATCTTTATTGGGTGGAGTGGCTGCATAAATTTGACATTGAGAGGTTATATTATTCAATAATCTATGATTTCATTTATTATGCTCTCAATTTGAATTTTTTAGAGATATAGGATCTAAGGGAGTTTGCATCATAGTAGGTATGTTTTATGATGATTTTGACTCTGAAATATACTATGGATACATCAAATGTTTAGGGTTTGATGACATGGGCACTATTAGTGACTACGTATTCTTTGTGAGACCATTTAACAGCTATCCATGAGTGAGTTCTTATGTCAATTGTGGTGAGGGTATTCATTAATAAGTAAAAATAAGTTCTAGGGTAGTATTCAGATGATGAAAGCATGATCTAAATTCTTAATAGGTTAGTGTATCCAGCTTCATTTAGGGAATATCTTATGATAGTCTCTTATTAATTGAAAAGTTAAGGTCATACATGTCAATGAAGATGTTCCATGACACCTGAAACTTGTTTTTATGGCTATTAATGAAGATAGACACCACTGGTTTTGTTTCATGGTGATTTACCTACATAAGGTAAAAGGTCCAGAATAAACATCTTGTTGCTTTCTGTTATCCGAATCTAGTGCTTATATATAACTGGGATGAAATAATGATGGAATTTTTAATAGTGGGTCATAGTACCTATAGGATTCATGATTTTATTTAGGTGATAGTCGATTGGTTGACGAATGTATCTTATTTATTATGGGTTTGACAGACCCTTTAAGTGGGTGAGTTATGGAAGATGTATATATGAGAGATTTTACACATGAATGGATCTCTTGTGAACATAGTATCTAATAGAGATACACATTTAATGTCTTGTAGGTCTTAAAAATTGATTTATGTAATTTGATAAAGTATAGTATAGTATATCATCCTTATTATTATGGAAGTGTAGAGATGATGATTCATGTCCTTAAGTATATGCTTTAATCATAAGTCTTGGAATTTAGTAGATCATATGTAAGTGCCTATCTATGTTTGAGATGTGTAAAACAACAGTTTCTAATATTTTATTTATATTGGATCTTTTGAGGATCTCTTTGGATAGTCATATCAATCGAAATTGTTTTGGTATGATGTAAGTGAGGTAATATTTGTTAAGAAACCTATTGAAAAGGTGACCTTAAAGAGGTTTTAGTTGATCATGTAATGGTTAGCTATCGTTCAGAATAGATAGTGGTGACATTCCAACAAAAGGATAAGGCCTTTAGAGTTTACTGTTACAGAAAAAAAATTATTTTAGGTATCACCTCGATTGTTGAATCATTATTTATTGAAGTATGGGAATTTTGTTTGGAAATTTAGAAGACTATTGGAGAACCTTGAACATATATGAGTTATTTCATACCAATTGGAACATACTACATGTCATCAATACATGCATGATTTTTACCACATTTCATAGATTTATATTTGGATTTAGATAATAAATCATGCACATATGATTGACTAAGAGGATGTTGATTTGGAAATATATGTATATTTTGTGGAGTTCCAGGAGTAGATAATGGATGTGAATGGGATGGTGTTATTGGGGATAGATTTTCCACTTAAGAACATAATATGAAATCATGGATAGATCAGATAGGTAACATGAGAGCTAGACACTAATGATCAAGATGAGTGTCTTGGGTTATTCAATCGGGGCCACTAGAGATTCTTCTAAAGGATGATATGTCCATAGAGGCACAGATTATAAAGCCCCAAAAACATTTGATATATATATATATATATATATATTATATTACCATTCCTTATGTGTATCTGATTTTATCCATTCATGGGTAATGTTTTGTTTCCTTTTAAGAGGTTTTAGGATATTATATAGCCTTTTTTCAATGTATGCTACACCACAGTCATGGTGCATCCTGTGGCAGTCCATGGAATTTTCCATTGTAAAATGGGCAAGGAGGAAATTTATAAACAAGTATCCAACATGGATATGGTTATTAAGGAGGGATCATTTGATCCAATTCTTAGGAATCATCCCTTCAACCATGGTGGATTTTGTGGTGAGAGAAAATTTATAAAAATAAATTGGCAACACAAAATATATATTATTTTTTCTTGTTTTTTGTACTAGAAGCCACTAAATCATGGTGCATGTTGTGGTAGAGGAAATAGTGGGGTTCATATGGGTTCTAAAATTTCAAAAATCGTCACCTTCTTACTCATATAATGATAATTTCAATGGGGTTCATATATCATGAATTGGGGACCATAAAATCATTTCTAAACATTTCATATCCCTCTATTAATGGATTTTTCAAACCTCCCTTGAAATTCCTTAGAATTTCATATTCTGTATAAAAACATAGGTTGATGTTGGGTCATCCTTCTTTTGATAAAGTACTTTACTTAATGAACCTTAATCCCACTATCTATGCTTTCTTGAAATTTTTAGAAAACAAACATTCATAGGGTTAGGGGGATCATGATGAAAAAGATTCATGAGTGCCTCACATCTCTACACCATTCACAGTATTAGAGTAATGAATTTATCCATCCTGAATTGTGCTTCAATTCTATTGACAAAGATGTCAAACAATGGGCACTCTTGGTGTGTGACCTTTTTCGAGTTGGTGTGTGAACATGGTCAGGATGAAGATGATTTTGATAAACCATGAACTTTATTTTAATATTGTTGATTTAGTAAGTTCCTTATCATGTATATTTATCATATATTTTTTTATTGATATAATGTTGTGTATCTTGTGAGAAAATTATTGATGTGTGATCACATATTTGTGTATATGGTTGTTTACACTCATTCTTGTTATGTTGATTAATTATTTCTATATTATAAATTATATTTATTTTTTCATATCTGCTGGATTTTTTTTCAATATTAATTTTTTTAGGTGTCATTAATTGAAATAGCTGCCTCCATAGAGGGGTATAATGGAGAAAAAGACTAATTGGTGATGGATCATATATGATTGTTAGAGCATTATATTTTTCATCTAAAAGGGAGCTCTATTATTTCTTTAGGAATTGTATAAATACATTCTATTGTGATATAATATTGAGGAATGTTATTAAATTTGATATCATTTCCATTATATGGGTAATCATATAATACACATCACTATAGGAAATCATGTATCCATGAGTCACAAGAAGTACCTTTCCTTAAAGTTGGGTGTGGAGATTTTCTATTAGGTGGAACATTCTTTTTCTTAAAAGTGGGTGGATATTCATGTCCTTAAAATTAGATTGATTTACTCTTAAATGTGGGTGTGGGGGTATATCCATATAGGTAAATAGAGTTAATTATAATAACCTAATGAATTTGGTACTACTATGATACTCTTATGGCCTATCACTATAGTGGGTACATATGGGGTGCATGAGGTCATGACCAATGCCACATTTCTTGGTGTATGATTGGTTGTATGCATGTGTGAACATTTAATTTTTCATCATTTAGTACTCTTTTTTATACATGTTCACTTATATTGAGGATTCATTAGTGAATTCCTATTGGTTTTATATTCACACCCAGCTTGGAAATCATGGCGCCCATACAGAATATCTAAAGAGGGATCCCTAAAAGGAAAAGGGCCCTGTCATATTTTTATGAGGATCTTGGAACTAGAAGGCTGAGGTAGTAATGTTACAGAATATGGATAGTTATCTCTATAATTTTATTTCATTATATATATTTCTAGTTGTTTTCCTAAAATTATTTACCTTATTCATTGACATTATGTTGATTACTTACAAATATATTGGAATGACATATGTTGTATAGTTTATGTGTGTTGTTACACTTCTATAATATTTTTTTTAGATTATGGTTATGATTTACTAACCCATGAACGATATAATTAACAATTTTATTAGATCCCCACATTAATTTAGACCTTAATCATTAGTTAATATCCTCTTTTTTATCTGGATTCATGCATGATGTAGTGTTGAACTTCAACTTAAAACTAAAGGTTCGGGGTGGGGTTCTACATTGATGTTCTCCATGATTCAAAAACTATATAAAAAAATATGAATGTGTTGTTATAAGTCAACTATTATTATATATTTTTGGATATTTCATTACTATATTCATATTTTACTTTTTCATATATGAGGAGTAATATGAAGTTATAAAAAAATTATCATATTCTCCATGCTCTTTTGATATATACTTTTCCACTCAATTTTAGATAATCCATTTCAACTATGTTTTATATTTATTTCCTTTTTAAAGAAAAAATATTTAATTTATAATTTTTTCTACTATTTGCTTCCTGGATGACCTGGAGTTAAGTGACTGGATGAAGCTGATTTTGGGATCGATGAATTTTTGGGATAAAGAATCCCCTCATATTGATCATTAACAAAATAATTTATCTATAATTACATGGGTATATAAGTGAATGTTTCATAAACCTAGTATAAAGTTATCTACATATATATTTATATCTTCGAATGGATTTGTTTTAAAAGTTAAGATGTTTACTAGTCATACTATCATAGTTATCAACCTTATTAAATATTTCTAAAGTATGGTTTCCTTATCTTAGAATACCTTTATTATTCATTTATTCTATGATTTATTCATTATAAAACATTTTATATTGATATATCATCATTATTATTTCAAATAGTCTACCATATAATGGAAGACCATTGTGTTTTAACTACATTATATTAGTAAAGAAAATCCAAAATATTGTTAATCCGGTTTACAATTAATTTAATTGTTTTTACTTTTCATTAAAGGTATAATTTATTCCATTCACTTCCTTTATTAATGGTGAATATGTGGAAAGAAATTAATATATAATTATTGATCATTTAATATAATGAATATAAGATATATATCTAACATAATTTTTTTAAAAAAAATTAATACTCAACTTATTTTGAATCAATAGGGGTTGTTTGGTACACAACTAATAATTTATAAAAATATACACAAATTATGAATGGATTTTTTCCCATAAAACATATATCATTTATATTTTTCCTAATAAATAGTAGTTTCATTTGAATATATTCACTTGATATGCGAAAGTCGAGTATTTATTTTTCCACAAATATAATTGATATATCAAAAATTTTAATTTATATAAATTAGTATCCCTTGTATGAATCACATATGTGTTACTGGGAATAAGGATATGTGTGATAATTATATGTGTATACATTTTAAAATTAGATGAATCAAAGCCATTATAAATACTGAGTATCAACTATATGTAAGAAGAAATATATTATCACTTTTAGTATTTTTTGAACATATTGGGGTGCATAGCAAAAGTTGATGGTATTAGAATTTAAAAACATTATCATCATGATGATATGACTTTGTTTTCTGTTATGATATGTTTTCATAGTATGATGGTCTGAGTTTCCCATGTGAATATCTTATTCAAAAATATTAATGAAGAATTACTTCATCTAATTTGATTTCACATTAGATATCCATTCATTGATAGTTAATATTGATTAATGAAACCCTAGACAGAACCCTCAGGAACATCCACAAGCACATAGAAAGTCCACGTGAATATCGTTTATTAATTTTTAGTTGATGTTAAATAGATATGGAAATAATTTCAATATTTTAATGATAATAATAATTAAGATCCATTCATCTATGGTGGATAATATGGATTGGTTTTTTGGATCATTGTTTTTTCTCTCTAGGAATATAGAGAGGAGAAATATGCTCTCAAAAAACATGTAGTTAATTATTATGTGCAAGAATCCTCATCTTCCTTATATTTTGAGGTTAAAAAATACCTTAAAATGGGTACTTGATCCCTTGATATTTATTACCCAATAAAACTTTTTTAAAAGACTTCTTAGGACACTCTTACTGACTCAAAAATATCATATTTATTATTATTACTTACCTATAATATATTAATTGTCTTTCATGGTAAAATTTATACAATAACATTACTCAATATTCCCACAAATATTAAACAAACATTGAATATTAAAAGGAAATTCCATCATTAAATATTTTTCTTTTGTTATTATTTTAAAACTTCTAAATAATCTAAATAAGTAAATTCCACTACAATTATTTTATATTTTAATAATATGAATTTATATATACCTTGACGATTGAATATTCTCAAACATTCTCTAACCCCAGCAGTGTTCCCACTATGTCCTAAAATTTTATTCAATAGAATAGGGTAGACTTTTAGAAACACTAAGTGTGTGAAACACTCAGAACATATCTCAATAGTAGTGAATACTATTCAAAAACCAATATAAGAATCTAGAAACCCATCAAATCCCCTAATGAGATATGTAAAATTCAAAGAAATGAAATCCATTCCTAGGAACACACAACATGTAATATATTATTTTATCTCAAGATATCTCATAAAATGGTACGTACACTTCATATAATCATTCATTATTACATTATTATTTATTCACCTAACTATATATAATTTCCTTCTTCAACCTTGGCAATAAATTTTTTGGATTTCATACCACCAATTATTTTTTAATCAATATAAAAACACCTATGATGTGACCAGAACTATATAACTCACTATGAAATTTGTTCCGTATTTTTTATCTTAGATCAACAAATGGGGTCAAATAGTTTACATAGATAATTACATCATGTCAAGAGACAATTATATATGTTTTCGGATTGGAACTACTAATTACACCTAAAACATTTGTTATTATTATTAGCGGTTCAATCCTCATGATTTCATATACTTGAGATCACTATGTGTGACCTTCATAAGAACATGTCTGAATGCTTATAATCCCCCAACAACTAATGTTCACACAACATATATGTCTTATCAACAGGATATATGTAGTCTATATGACATAAGTAGAATATTTATATCATGGTATATTTAGGTTATCACTTTCCTACAAACTATTATAACTTTTTAATTGGAAAATAAATATAAGAATATTTCCATATAAATAATGTATATAGAATTGTCAACACTATTATATAAATTATACATAATGTAAAACTCACTATATAGAAGATATGGTAATTAAAAAAAACTATTTAGCTTAGTCTTGTAAATCCACTTTTAAACCCTCCCAGTGTAACTAGTTCCATTATTCTAACTAATCTTTTCATCTCTCACATGATAAGATTGTCCTTCTATAGAAATATGGGTTTAATCATGACACCCTCCATGTCTCCACTCCATATTTATTCTTCTATCTACAACTTCACCTCTTTGAGTATTATTCCTCAAGAGATGGTATCCTTGAGTATATTTCTTTTTCCACAATAAAAAAGATGACAAATTGGCTAGTATAAGTAATAAGATTATCAAATGTATATTATTATAAAAATTTAATTTCAAGGTTTGATTCCATGAACTAAAACATTGTTTTGTTTTTACACTATTTATTTATGAAACCCACTTTTTTTCTGTAATGATGAATAGTAGTTGCTTTAAAGATATTATAATTCCCATTATCATAGTCTAAATAAAATATTATATTATATTTATCTAAAGGAAGAGTATATTATGTAATCGATAATATTTTTACATCCATTCCAAATGTTAATAAAATATCATTTGTACTCATTCATGTACAATTATATAGTTCTAACTACATTTCATGTTGTAATCCTAGAATTTACTAATATTTTCTTAGCATAATATGTATATATGTTATAATATGATATCTTATTCAGTGTTTGGAATATGTTATTGATAAATTACAGAAGAATATAGAATTATACTCACCATATTAGTCTCCTCGTATTTCTCATATCATTCTTCTTGGAGACATTGGTGTCTTGTGTTAATATTAACAATCCTTTCTCAAATTATTCCAACATATATATTTTCAATACAATGTGTGTATATGTAATTTAAATTATTCTATGAAACGAAAATTATTTAAATTGGAAAATATATTCCCTAAAACCAAGGTTTCCACTTTATATTAATCCCTAGAGATTTACATTCATTATGGTCCTAAATGACAATATATATACAGTGGTTTTTTCCCATATGTCGTCAATCATATTTTCCGTAAAAAAATTTAAAACTCCATATAACCTCATTTATATGCATAAAAAAATCATTCAAAATTAATATTGTTTAATAATTTTATTAAATAAATCCAAATATATATTTCAGAAAAATCATACCTTTATTGGCAGTCTATAGTATCAAAACCCCTTTCTTTTTCTTTATTATAGTCACATTAATGGAAATGTTGTCTTGACATCCAATGCCAAATTAATTGATCATAGAAAGTATCTATACAATGTATATTTATAACATATTTTGGAATAATTACTTGGTTTAACCAATCAGTCCTTATTGGTACCACTCTTTTACAACTCAAGTATACACACTCTTGAATACCCAATACAATTTCATTTTTTAAAACATTCGATATATTGAGAACATACATATTTTTAGATGGAAAGAATCATTGAATTTTAGTTTATACTTGGAACCTATTGTTAATTTCTATTTATTATTTCCTTATAGGATCCATTATTCTCAATTAATAATGTATAACTAGTTGTGGTGAATGTAAAACAATAATTGGGGTTTTATTATTCCAATGCGTTATGTGTCTCAAGAACATTATTCTTCCCCAAAAACTTTTAGATTTTTTTCATTTGCCAAATACATGTGAATCATCGATAGTGAAAAACCAAAAGTCAATATTGATCCCACTATATCAAAGAGGGATGTTAACACTTTAATATAAATATATTGTATTATATTACTATAACCTTTCAATCCATTTTATTTCTATAATATATATAGAAACCATTGGGATAATTACAATAGATTCACATTACATTTAGCTTAATATAAGTATGTTTATATCCTAAATAAAAACATTCATTATAAAAAATATTATTATGACATAATGGATTTATATCATATTATAAATCATATGATATCAATTTATTTATTAAGGTCAGTATATGGTTATATGATTATTACAGGATTTTTAAAGCATGTATCGAGAAATGATTTTAGTTTCTGCAATTCATATGACTCTAATCATTGATACTCAATTTACATAAAATATTAGAACTAGTGTGTATTAGAAAATATACATTTATACATTACTGTATGGTGGATTTTATTAACAAATTTAGACATGTAATAAACATTAAAGATCTCCGTTACTAAGATCATTGTTGTGATGTGAATAATGAAATTTGAGTATAGTTATAAAATCACTCTAAATTTCATGGTTGATGAATGATTTTCATGATATTATTTAGAACATTTGCCAAAAGAAACTCATATGTTCTTACCATGTTTAGGCCATAGATCACATTACCATTCCTTAAAAATAATAAAAGAAACTTATGAAGTATATTCTCCACTGGAATTACCTTGGAATAGTTCTCACTCTCTATATTATGTAATTTTAAAATTTTTATGGATAACATTTTTTTAATAATTTTTATATTTTCCAAAGTTACACAAGTAAATGTTTCAATTATACCAAATGTACTTATCCCCAATGAATCTAATCCCATATTGGGTATATCCAAAATGATTACATAGTTTACCACAAAAATTAATAATCTTTCTATAACTTGGTATAACTATGTCTAAAATTTTACATTAATCATATATTTCCAATGATTTAAGCATCAATAAACAATTATTTTAGTATGAGACACCACAAAAAAAATTATTCCTCAAATGGAATAATTTCTTATTGTGTCCCATTGACATGTGAGAAAATAATTTTGGTTATACTCACGAATATTTCAACTAGAATCAATAACCAAGAAAATTAGAAGTTATTTTATAATAACCCCTAATTCAAGTATCACCATTTCTCATTAAAATATAAAACACACCATAATTTTTGTATTATTTCTATACAATTGTTGCTAATGTATTCAAATACAAATATTTCATAGTAATATTGTACTCAATAATAATGATGTATGGTACAAACATCATATACAATGACGAATATATAATATTTGGATGACTAGATATACTTATTCAATAATTGAATGCATTTCATCTTCCATAAATTCATGTCATGAAATGAAATAAAAATACCATCATTTATAATGATATACCTTAGTTTAGAGAAATAAATTTTGATGGTGCATTTGGAATCACATTTTCTATTGGCCTTTCCTCTCTGTCTGTAAACATAGTTTCCATTAGCACTGAAGATTGATCTTTCTTTAAGTTCATAATATCATAAAAACCCAATTAAAATGGTAATGATGTGTTTTCTGGAAATTTTCTTTTTTTAATCATAAATGATTCTGGAGGAAGTGGATGATAAATTTATAATAATTAGACACACTAAAAGACCATGATCCATATTTCATATTTACATGGATCCTGGGTAAAGATCATTTAATTTTATCTATCACGTATATTTATCCTAGTATAATTATCAGATATAAGATAACATGTGATATCATCCATGTACTGATTTTCTTTCCACATGTCATATGTTAGTCTCCAAATGGGCTTAGATACCCTGATGGGAGGGTGGGGTGAATCATGGTATGGATATAATTTTCAAACATATTTCTGCGTCATAATGATCTAGAACTATTTATTATAAGGGTAACTTAATGTTATATTTAATATTCATGTTAATATTATTCTTTAAAACATTATATAATGATTATGAATAAAAATTAATGTATAAAGAATGTGGACACACCAATTTTTACATGGTTCAGCACTACAAGAAAATCCAAAGAGCATGCATATAATAGCATGTTAGTACACCAAAATCACTAATCGCACAACTAGTTGGTTTAAGATAGGTAACAACTTCCTATGATCACTAACCTTAAAATGTTTGGAATAAACTCAATACCCCTCCAATGAATTCTACCTACTATCTCAACTAATGTGTGTTCACTGCACTTTTATAACATTCTTCTTTGATCACATGAATCAATATGTCTTACACATAATCTGGTGAATCATTATGTACTAATTTATTCTAATTTATGAATACAAATATACAACATAAGTAATGGGAAATATCTTCTCAATAGTTTCATGTTATATAATACTTTCATAAATCTCACAAAACCTTAACAAAACATCCAAATTATATATAAAAATGTACACCTTTCATGAACTCTAAAACATTAATGAATCTAAACACAATCATAAATATCAAATAATCATCAAAAACCAAATTCCTTTAATAAATCTCATATAGCCTTAATAAATCTTAGTCCTTTCATGAAGCTCACATATCATTCACAAAGCGTAAAAATTTCATGAAGTTGATATATCCATCACGAAAAACATTTCTTTAGGAAATAAATTATCTTATGAAAAACCTCATGGAATATTAATCCTTCATGAATGAACTTGGTGAATTTTGAGCCTTTGGTTTTTCATAAGACTTTATTCATTCATATTATATAGGTGGGTGAATATTTATAAAAATATGATTCTTTTTTATGATGATATAATCCTCATTATCACCTTTTCGTGAAGCTCTTTATTCTTGTTCATGAAACTTGTTGGATCCGACCATAACGAAAGTGTTTTCATGGAAGGAGATATATTAAAATTTATTTTAATAGTTGATTCTCGAATCCATGAATGTGGATCTAGCACATCATATTAATAATAAAATTCTTTAATAAATGATGAAATAAATACCTGGGCTTAGGAAATTTCTTCATTGATGATTTTTTATTTTCTGAAATGGCCCTTTCAGATTTCATTCATTGTAATTGTGAGTATCTAAGGGTATAATATTTCTAGTGGTGATACACAGACGATCACATGGTCTCCGAGAAACTCCACCCATTATATAGGTGCTAAAGTAGATAATTTAATGTCTTGAATTGTTATTTCTTGATCACACATTCTTTGGTATTGAATGAATTATCTCTTGGGTATTCTGTTCTTCATTGTGAGAGTAGAGGAGGAGTCAAAAGAGAATTCATTGTGTGAAACAATCCTGTATTCCCAATCATTTAATAGGTTTTTAATGAATTATACAATATACTTACTCATCTATTTATAGATTTGGGATTTTGGTTAAAAACATAATTGCATAAAATACATTAAATATAATTATAACCATTAATGAAATCTCATTATGAATAATAATATATGTATTAATATTATTTTGTGGTGGCTCAACTTGCATAAAATGAATAAATAATATATATCAACTCACAAATTGTTATTTTGTTATCATAAATGGTCATGGTAGATTTTAAATCATCTTTCATTTTTTGGACCCGTAATTAAATATTTAATTCTCTTAAATAACATTTTACTCACATAGAAAATAAACATTTTTTACATATTCAATGAAGACAATAAATATATTTTTATTCACAATCCAGTGAATAAAAAAGTATTTAATATATGTGATCAATATAACATAAATAAAATTATTCCTAGGGCTTTAGAAACATATTTATTCCATTAAGTAAATACACATATAATTTAATTGAGACCAACAGAAACACTTAGTGTATGACCATATAGGATTCATTTTTTTTGGCATTAAGAAAGTTTTCCTAAAGTCAAAGATTACACTCTAGAAGTGGATCAAGGCACCGAAGAGAATGAACTTAAAGTCACAATGCTGAAAACCATAGATGAACACTCACTGTGTAATATAACCCCTTTGTTACAATATCTCATCAAGAAGGTTTCATGAGTTTGTCTTCATCCTATATTCTAGATACATCATCATTTTAATATAATAAATAAACTAATTATTACACTATTTTCATTCAATTTAGGGATATTATACTATTTCAATCAATGGTTCTAGATATCAACTTCTATAATTATGGAAGGGAAAAGTACTTCCTTGAATTATACATTATTAACATGTCATTTGTGATGCACCCAGCATACCCTACTTCCTCCATGTTGTCTTCTATGGAAATACTACTCACTGCAACCTCCCTTCTTTGATAAAAATACCTCAAGAGTTTATACATTATAAGTGTGTTCTTAATGTACTTATGTGACTTTGGATCTTTTTCAAGAGCTACCACTATAGTATTATCACAAATGAGTTTGCTGGGAAATTTACTACTTGGTACCACATCATGATCTTGGATGAAATTTCACATCAAATATTTTTCTTTAGATACATTAAAATTCTCAGTATACTCATACTATAATATATAATCTTTGACAATAGCCTTTTTTGATCTATTCCAGCTAACAACATGTCTATTTAAAGTGATTATCTATCCCGTTTTTGACATCATGTCATCCTGAGCAGTATTTAAACAAAAATATGCATATCCTCTGATGATTAGTTCCACATATTATCCATAAAATAGGAAAATATCTTTAGTATAAGTCAGTTACTTATGTAAAGTATTTACATCGATCTAATGATTCTCACCTAGATTAGTTTGATATCTCTCTACTGCACTTAATGAATAAGAGACTTCTAGCCTAGTAAATATCACATCATACATGACTGACATAATTTATGATGCATATAGAATCGTTTTCATTCTATTTATTTCCTCATTGGTCTAAGGACACATTTTAATAGACAGATGAATTCTAAGTGACATTGAAAGAAATTCCATCCTATGTTATTCAATATTTAATCTCTTTTGTATCATGTCTTTGTATGTAAATTGACATATGGTGAGAAACCTCTTATATAAATCATGATGGATCCTGATGACAAGAATCTATGTGTCCTCAACTATTTATGTCATGTAAAATAATTTATTCATCCACACCTTAATAGACAATAATCATGGTATTTAGATTCTCTTATGTAATCTGTCATCAAGATGTACTATTAAGAGAATGGTTGAATTTCCACTAAACCATTTGTATACAAAAGGATCTAATTCATTCTTTATAAAACAAAACTCTACAATGGATTAATCAAAATGAATTATTCAAGACAAGGATGCTTTATTTAATCCATAAATATATTTTTTTCAACTTGAATAACTTATTGGAATACCATAAAGATACAAAAAATTTAGGATGTATCATGTTAACTTAATATTTATATTTCCCTTTATTTAATTCTATTATGAAATCCATTTACCCAATCTAATATTCATTGTAAGTCATAATATAAAGTATAATTCTTATAGATATTAGAATTATTTCTGGTGAAAATGTTTCTTCTTAGTCATTACCTTGGCACTCTTTAAGCCCTTCTAAAACTAGGCACGCCTTAGTTGTGCTTAATTGTCCTTGCAAGACTAGTTTCTTCTGGATTAACCATTTTAAACAAATGGTATTTACATCCAATAGAGTATCTACCAAAATATAGATTGGTTTGGGTATATGGAATCACTTTTAGAAATTTATGGATTCTTTCTGCTTAGAAATATCGGTTCCGCTTACTACTTCTTTATAGGTTATTGGATCATTATTATCAACTAATAATGATTCCCCATCCTCAGTAACTAGAAAAACATATCATTCTAGTTCCCTATCCTCTATTGTAGTTGTACACGGTATTTTTGTCTCTAAAATAGTTTCTTCTCCCATGTGGCATTAAGGAATCTAATTCCATACCAACTCTTGTGTTACTTGAGCATCAACTTCAACGAAGCTTATCTCACTCCCACAATCTCTTTTAGAGATATTATAACTCTCAAAGAATACAAAGTGTCTTTCAACTAAAACAATTTTTTGAGGGTTCATGTAGGTAATATATATTTATTTCCTTGTGGTATCCTATAAAGGTACATTTTTTTTCCTTGGGGTGCATGTTTGTTACATGAAGTGTCTTTAAAAAATATTTTTCTTCCCCACAGATGTAAATTAGATAACATGGTTTTTCTTCCAGTACAAAATTCATATGGAATCCCATTTATTGTATTAGTTGGTATGTTTTTTAGTATGTGTGATGTTTTTTGTAACTTATATCCACCAATTGATAATAGAATAATCAAATGACTCATCATTGATCTCACCTTGTCCAAGAAGGTTTGGTTCCACCATTCAATTATACCATTCCACTGAGGAATATAAGGAGGAGTGAGTTGGGATAGGATCCCAAACTCCAGAAAGTAGTCCATGAATTTCTAATTAAGATATTCTCCACCATGGTCTGAGCAGATTTTATTAATCTTCCCACCAAGATATTTCTCATCCTCATTCTCATATTCCTTGATTTTATCAAAAGAATCCAACTTATACCTCATTAAGTAAAAATATCCATAACTACTAAGATGATCAATAAAAGTTATGAAGTATGAGTAACCACCCCATTCATATATTAGAAATGGTTCATACACATCGGTATGAAATAATTCAAATATCTCTTTATCCCTTTTACCTTTCCCACTAAATGTGGATTTGGCCTTCTTTCCTAGTAAACATGAATAAAAAACACCAAGTGGGTTTAGTTCAATATAATCTAAATTTATATAATGATGTAATTCTTTCACGTATTTCTCATTAACATTACCTAGCCAGTGATGCAAAATTTGGGTGTGGTATGGGTCATGTGAAGTAACTTTGTTATTGATTTCCATCATATGGTGTATATAATTCAACACATAAAGACCATTATATAAATGTGAATTACCATAATAACTTCTATCATTATAAATAAAGAAGAATTTATTTCGAAATTTGAAAAGGGTTCTGAAGTGCCCAGATCAGTGTGAATCACTGAGAGGGGGAGGGGGTGAATCAGTGATCCCTTAAAACCTTTTACTAATTGATTCTTATCAATTAAACCTCTATGGCTGGTTAAAGCCTCGATCCACTCTTCTTGTATCTCTCAACCTTTCCCGGATAATGCAGTAATGAAAAGGCACAGGACACAAGGATTTACAAGGTTTGGCACCAAAGGCCTACATCCTTGCCATGCTCTCCCAGCATGGATTCTCCCATTATAACTTGTTAGAATTACAATGGTCGATACAGAGTCCCACTGTATCTCTCCTGAGTCCCACAGGAGGGTCTTTATACTGCGTCCCACAGTGTTACCAGAGTCCCACTGGCCTGCTCCAGAATCCCACTGAAGACTTCTTCTCCCTGAGTCCCACAGGGTCTTCTCTTGGCTCCTCGAGTCACACGAGTAGCTCTTCTTCTCTTCAAGTTCTTCAAGTATCCTCAGCAGCCTGGGATAAAGGCTGCTGGCCTTGCTCTGTACCTCTGATCACTTGTGATGATCAGGTCTTCTCGTCTTGCTCAGGCTTTTATCTCCTTCTTCTCAGGATGACCTGGCCTCTCTTCTACTACTGAATACTCAGACAACAGATATCTTTAACTCCAGTCTGGTCCAGTCTCAATTCACATCAACTTCATGCACTGAGTGCATGGAAACTCTTCAAGATCTTCAAGTCTTGGACAACTCAGAATGCACACCACTGATTCAGCACTGTTCACGTGTGCATGTGCATGCATGCAAGCATACACTTCTCCTATCCTCTTCTTGGTGCAGTAGACCCACAAAGGGTGTAATCAATTATAGCACACACCTTCTCCCTTCTTCACACTTTGTTCTTTTTGTTTACACACTCACTAATGTGTTGTTCTTTAGTGTGGGTCTTATTCTTCTTCAAAGTGTGCACATCACTTTGTACACACTAAGGTTCGGCCACTTCTTGTCTAGCACACACAACTTGTTTCTTCCTCTTGCACACACACACAATATGTGTTCTTCTTTGTTGTGGTCTTCACTTGGTGCACACAAGACACTAAGGTTCGGCCTTTTTATTCCTTTGCACACACACCACTAAGGTAAGTCTTTAGCCTTCCTCCTTCACTTTGCACACACACAAAATATTCTTTGTTCTTCAAAGTGTGCACCCCACAAGGGATACGGCCTACTTCACTTGCACACACAAAGTGTGTTCTTCAATTGTTCATTCACACAAAGTGTGCCCTCGGCCTTGCTCTCTCACTTCCACAAACAACCAAGCCTCGGGTTCTTCCTCACTTAGCACACAACCCGTAGGTATGTAATGCACTCCATCTTCATGTTTCACTAAGCACACACTGCCTTCTTCTCTTTTTGCATGCAACCAACCCGTAGGTATTCTTCCTTCACTTGGCACACAAGCACGAGTGTCTCGGACTTCTCAATATTCACACACGAGGCACTGCCTCTACATCCTCTTGCTTATGCACACACTGCCCGAAGGGTGTGGTCTTCTCAACACGAGCCGTAGGGTGTTCTCACTTGAACCCTTTCTACAAGGAGGCGCGCAAGGTGTCTTGGTGCAAGGGCGCGTAAGACCTCCTACCCGCGGGGCGCGCAAGTGCAACACCCGCGGGATCTTCCTCCTGCCGCGCAAGGGTGCGGGCAGAGAGGGAACAAGAGTCTCGAGCGCGCAAATATGCGGCTCGGCTCCTTCCTGTCGCGCAAGAGAGGCGCGCAGGGGATCTCCTCCTCCTCCTTTCTTCTTTCGCGCAAGGAGTGCGCAAAAGGAACACAGCCGCGCAAATGGGTTGCGCGGGGCTTCAAATTCGCGAGGCAGAGCACCCGCGGTTCTTCGGATCTTCAACAAAGGATCAGCACATCAGCAAGCTTCTCCAGCGCCTCGGGTCTTCTTTTTATAGGCGAGGAGAGCCTCGGTCCATCCACGTGTGATATCTTCAAATTCACGAAGATTTCGGATCTTTAAGATTTTCTCCAAATCTTGTTTTCTCTTTTTATTTCACGCGGGTTCCTTCACCTTCGGCCTTCTCCACGTACATGAGTTTTAGAACGCATGCATGGCTCTGTTTAAGCCCATCTCATGCAAAACATCAACCCGGTGCCTCGGCAACTTCGTTTGCCTCGGCCAACATCGAATTCCCTCATTTATTGCATGCACGTGTATTTTTGGGCATGATCCTGTTCGTTATGGCCAGACGAGCACAATGGAGGCTTCGGCTCGATCAGCGGTGGCCGGGAACTCAAATTCTGACGTCGGGAGGCTCTGGTTCATGCGGCGGCTCGCGGGAGGCTTCGACTCGAGCTCGAGGTGGAAGATGAGCCACAGCCGTCGGATCGATGATTTGGACGGTCGTGATCAGGATGGGCCGCGGCGGATTAGATGGGCGGCCGAGATCTGGCGCGCGATTGATCGTGCGGCCAGGATCGCTCCCGGGTGAAAATTCCGCGTCCCACATCGAAACGGGGCGCGGTTTTCACGCGGCTTATCAATATGCCGCTGCAGCTCAACTCCCAGTTGTACTTCTCCCTCCACGGTGTCGCCCCGCACCGTGTTCTCCCTGCGGGCGCGCTCTGCGCCCACTCTCTGCTCCTGCGGGCGCGCTCCTAGCGCCCACTATGCACACACCGGGTGCGCGGGCTTCACCACCGCGTGCCCTGCGCTCCTCCGGGCGTGCCCCAGGCACCCATGCAGTGTCTGCGGGTGCGCCCTGCCGCCCTGGACTCGCCCCACGAGTTCCCCCTTGGGCGTGGCGCCTTAGGCCCACATGAGCCTTGGGGTTGAACCCTCAAGGTGTCCAAGGGCTGGCCAATTTTTTGGCTAAGTCTTGAATAAGACTTTGTAAAAAACAAAGTCCTCCATGTAAAATGCCATATCAAGCCCTTTCATTCTTCTTCTCAATTTCTTCCCTTCTCTACTTCTTAAGAATTCCTTAATCCTCCTCAACATATAATCTTCACTTAGGATATGGAATTCAAAAGGTTTCTTCATCTTCAACCGAGCTCCTGAATCAAATATTTCTTCAATGTTCTTCAATGATCCAATTAGAGGTCAAGTTGGATCACATTCACATTGTCATGCACTAAGGATTAGTACATGTTCTTCTTCAGCTCACTTCATCCACTTAGAAGTTGTGGATGGCTCTCTTCATCTCTTCATGCATTGTGAAGACAATGCATGGTCTTCTAAAATTGTTGTAACATTGTATCCAGTTGATACAAGTTCTTGGAACTTTAAGAACAGCTCAACAATCGTCTGATTTTACTAGAGAATGTTTCAACCACATCTCCTATGCCACTTAGTGAATCTCCTAAGTGACATGCCTCTTAGTATCATGGCCATTCTCCTTTCCTCACCAACACCATCACAACCTTTGGCATTCACATCTTGACAATTCTTGACATCCATTCATTCCAAGACAACTTCATGCCTCATTGACAACAAATGCAACACAATGCACTTCAATCTCCCCCTTTGTATTTGTTGTCAATATCACAACTTCAGCACATATGAATGGGTCAATATGTGTGCCAATATTTCTCCCCCTTATTTGCAATCAAATAAAAAGGTGTGGTGTGGTTCTCTTCAAAATATTTCTTCCTCCCTTCGAATAGCATCTTCTTGAAAAGCACTAAGAGAGGGATGATGTCACATGTTCACTTGAGCAATGAACCTTTAGTAAATCAGCTCTAAGTCTACTTGGGCAAACCCGGTGTAGAAAACAAGAGTGATATGACCAAGGAATTCAAAGCTGTCCATAATTCTCTACACATGTGAGATCATGCTTAGGGGTTTGAAATTTTTCAGATATATCAATGAATTGCTAAATCCTGCACAACTTCACAAAACTCATTAGAAAGTTCAGTGCAATGATAAAGCTCCCCCTTTCATCCATTTGCCTTCAATCCATACTCCCCCTTAATTGACAAGATAAACTCAATTAAGAAATAAGGGATGAAAGTATGATTGGAATACCTTCACTTTTCTCAAGATGATATTAAATCTTAGAATACCATCTTCTTCAGATTGGCTCCCCCTCAAGGGGTGCACTCCATTATTTCCAAACCATCCTCCAGTTGAGAATGATCATCATCTTCAATTCCCTGCAATGTCAGCACATGTAAATACCAATAGTACAAGGGAATAAGATGGAACCTCCTTGGTTCATCAATGTGAACAACAAGGTTGAGAAGATTCTCTCAACCGAGATGTCCCATTTTCACCAGTCTTCACACTTGCACATTTGATCTTCATTGATGATTGTGCTGGTGTGGATCTCAATACATCTTCATGTGAAATATTCTTCTTCCCTCTTGCCTTAGCAATTGCCAGAACTTCATCTTCAGCTCTTTTCATATCTTTGGCAAGTTGCAACTGATTTGGCCATATGACTAGTAAGTCACTTGGAAGTGTGGCCTCAGTTCTGGATATTCCACATGGTTCCTTTGATGCTGTCAAGATACCTTTCTTAGGCAACTTGTTTTCAATCAATCCCTTCAGCTTCTTCTGGATTGATTGTCTGTTTGAGTTCAGTCTGCTTCTATTTAATTTCATGGCTAGTTTACAGAGATCCATGATATGTCCTTTCTTTCCACAGTAGAAGCATGTCTTCTTTGTGGTCCTACTGGATGACTCACCCTTCTTGGACTTAGACTCCGAGGTCTTCTCTTCCTTTTTCATAATCTTCTTGGGAGCATCTTCCACTTTCTTCCTGCTTCCCAAGGATTTTTTCTAAGCCATGTTCTGTGATCTTTTCTTCTTTTGAGCTCTGGATACAGTTGGAGATTTACATGTATCTTTTTGACCACTTTTGCAAACATCCCAGATGTTGTCAAGCAATCCAAATCTGTTAGCAGTAAACAGATGTCTCTGGACCTGTGGATGCTGCTTCTTTTCTTCTGGCTTGCTCCCCCTTGGCATGGGCTTCCTCTGTGCTTTGGCATTCAGTGGATTGTACCAACAATCCTTTGCACAATGCCCATACTTGTTACAACACCAGCATTGTCCCACGAATCTTGACCTTTTGATTCCTTCTGATTGTAGGGTACTTGTCTTGAATTGTTGTGCTGCTTCAGGAGAGCTCTGCTTCTTCATTTTCTTCATCCATACTTGTTTGGAATTATTTTTCCATCCTGCACTTTTTGTGGAAACACTATTAGAAGCATTAGTACAAGATGGGATGGATGGTACCTTCCTTTTAGAAGTTGTTTCACTTTCACTAGAGGATGTCTTTCTTTTAGAATCATCCTTCTCAAAGCATACTTGTGTAGCAACATTTCTTCTATCAGCTGACTGGGAGGATTCAGCTTTAGGTGATTGCAGATTTTTCAATATCACCTCCAGTTCTAAACACTTCATGTTGAGGGAGTTCTTCTCATCCTCAACTGTTCTTAGCTTTCCTTCCCAACTTTCTTTCAGCTGATTCATCTGTTCATCATGCAGTGTCCTCAACTCAAGCAATGAATTGTCAAGATCCTTCACCCTGTTTACTTTGTCTTCAAGTTGAGCATCTCTGACATTCATTGAAACTCTATGCCTCTTCTCCAGTGCATGGTAAACATCTTTGATTATTACTTTAAAGATTTATTTCTCAGAAAGTCTTCTTTGCAATTCTTCAGCAGTGTCTTCATATCTTTCATTGCAAAGGGAAACAGTTTCATCTTTGGCATTTACCAGCTTTCTGAGAGTGTTGGTTATGCCAACCCTTTTAGCCAATTGGACTTCTAGAGAATTGGCTTCATCTTCTAGCTGTAATTTTTCTTCTTGAAGATCAAGGAGGCCTGTAGCTATACACATTGCAACTTCCTTGGGGACTCTCTTCTGAAGATATTTGATTGCATTTAGAAGATCATTGTTTCTTCCATCTTCATCACAGCTAGAGCAGGCTTCATCAGAAGAATGATAAAAGGAATTGTCATCTGATGTGACGTTCACATTTCTTTCCATAGAAGGAGTTTCTCTGATTGCAGCAACCTTCTTCCTCATCTTCTTTGCCTGTTTCTTCATTCTGTTTTTCAGAGTCTTGGCAGATATCTCCGTTTGAGGCTGTTCTTTCATTTCCTCAAATCTGCACTCCATATTGACTCCCTTGGATCTTTTAGAGGCAACCTTCCCTCTGATACCAATTGAAGTGCCCAGATCAGTGTGAATCACTGAGAGGGGGAGGGGGTGAATCAGTGATCCCTTAAAACTTTTTACTAATTGATTCTTATCAATTAAACCTCTATGGCTGGTTAAAGCCTCGATCCAATCTTCTTGTATCTCTCAACCTTTCTCGTATAATGCAGTAATGAAAAGGCACAGGACACATGGATTTACAAGGTTCGGCACCAAAGGCCTACATCCTTGCCATGCTCTCCCAGCATGGATTCTCCCATTATAACTTGTTAGAATTACAATGGTCGATACAGAGTCCCACTGTATCTCTCCTGAGTCCCACAGGAGGGTCTTTATACTGCGTCCCACAGTGTTACCAGAGTCCCACTGGCCTGCTCCAGAATCCCACTGAAGACTTCTTCTCCCTGAGTCCCACATGGTCTTCTCTTGGCTCCTCGAGTCACATGAGTAGCTCTTCTTCTCTTCAAGTTCTTCAAGTATCCTCAGCAGCCTGGGATAAAGGCTGCTGGCCTTGCTCTGTACCTCTGATCACTTGTGATGATCAGGTCTTCTCGTCTTGCTCAGGCTTTTATCTCCTTCTTCTCAGGATGACCTGGCCTCTCTTCTACTACTGAATACTCAGACAACTGATATCTTTAACTCCAGTCTGGTCCAGTCTCAATTCACATCAACTTCATGCACTGAGTGCATGGAAACTCTTCAAGATCTTCAAGTCTTGGACAACTCAGAATGCACACCACTGATTCAGCACTGTTCACGTGTGCATGTGCATGCATGCAAGCATACACTTCTCCTATCCTCTTCTTGGTGCAGTAGACCCACAAAGGGTGTAATCAATTATAGCACACACCTTCTCCCTTCTTCACACTTTGTTCTTTTTGTTTACACACTCACTAATGTGTTGTTCTTTAGTGTGGGTCTTATTCTTCTTCAAAGTGTGCACATCACTTTGTACACACTAAGGTTCGGCCACTTCTTGTCTAGCACACACAACTTGTTTCTTCCTCTTGCACACACACACAATATGTGTTCTTCTTTGTTGTGGTCTTCACATGGTGCACACAAGACACTAAGGTTCGGCCTTTTTATTCCTTTGCACACACACCACTAAGGTAAGTCTTTAGCCTTCCTCCTTCACTTTGCACACACACAAAATATTCTTTGTTCTTCAAAGTGTGCACCCCACAAGGGATACGGCCTACTTCACTTGCACACACAAAGTGTGTTCTTCAATTGTTCATTCACACAAAGTGTTCCCTCGGCCTTGCTCTCTCACTTCCACAAACAACCAAGCCTCGGGTTCTTCCTCACTTAGCACACAACCCGTAGGTATGTAATGCACTCCATCTTCATGTTGCACTAAGCACACACTGCCTTCTTCTCTTTTTGCATGCAACCAACCCGTAGGTATTCTTCCTTCACTTGGAACACAAGCACGAGTGTCTCGGACTTCTCAATATTCACACACGAGGCACTGCCTCTACCTCCTCTTGCTAATGCACACACTGCCCGAAGGGTGTGGTCTTCTCAACACGAGCCGTAGGGTGTTCTCACTTGAACCCTTTCTACAAGGAGGCGCGCAAGGTGTCTTGGTGCAAGGGCGCGCAAGACCTCCTACCCGCGGGGCGCGCAAGTGCAACACCCGCGGGATCTTCCTCCTGCCGCGCAAGGGTGCGGGCAGAGAGGGAACAAGAGTCTCGAGCGCGCAAATATGCGGCTCGGCTCCTTCCTGTCGCGCAAGAGAGGCGCGCAGGGGATCTCCTCCTCCTCCTTTCTTCTTCCGCGCAAGGAGTGCGCAAAAGGAACACAGCCGCGCAAATGGGTTGCGCAGGGCTTCAACTTCGCGAGGCAGAGCACCCGCGGTTCTTCGGATCTTCAACAATGGATCAGCACATCAGCAAGCTTCTCCAGCGCCTCGGGTCTTCTTTTTATAGGCGAGGAGAGCCTCGGTCCATCCGCGTGTGATATCTTCAAATTCCCGAAGATTTCGGATCTTTAAGATTTTCTCCAAATCTTGTTTTCTCTTTTTATTTCACGCGGGTTCCTTCACCTTCGGCCTTCTCCACGTACATGAGTTTTAGAACGCATGCATGGCTCTGTTTAAGCCCATCTCATGCAAAACATCAACCCGGTGCCTCGGAAACTTCGTTTGCCTCGGCCAACATCGAATTCCCTCATTTGTTGCATGCACGTGTATTTTTGGGCATGATCCTGTTCGTTATGGACAGACGAGCACAATGGAGGCTTCGGCTCGATCAGCGGTGGCCGGGAACTCAAATTCTGACGTCGGGAGGCTCTGGTTCATGCGGCGGCTCGCGGGAGGCTTCGACTCGAGCTCGAGGTGGAAGACGAGCCACGGCCGTCGGATCGATGATTTGGACGGTCGCGATCAGGATGGGCCGCGGCGGATTAGATGGGCGGCCGAGATCTGGCGCGCGATTGATCGTGCGGCTAGGATCGCTCCCGGGTGAAAATTCCGCGTCCCACATTGAAACGGGGCGCGGTTTTCACGCGTCTTATCAATATGCCGCTGCCGCTCAACTCCCAGTTGTACTTCTCCCTCCACGGTGCCGCCCTGCACCGTGTTCTCCCTGCGGGCGCGCTCTGCGCCCACACTCTGCTCCTGCGGGCGTGCTCCTAGCGCCCACTATGCACACACCGGGTGCACGGGCTTCACCACCGCGTGCCCTGCGCTCCTCCGGGCGTGCCCCAGGTGCCCATGCGGTGTCTGCGGGTGCGCCCTGCCACCCTGGACTCGCCCCACAGGTTCCCCCTTGGGCGTGGCGCCTTAGGCCCACATGAGCCATGGGGTTGAACCCTCAAGGTGTCCAAGGGCTGGCCAATTTTTTGGCTAAGTCTTGAATAAGACTTTGTAAAAAACAAAGTCCTCCATGTAAAATGCCATATCAAGCCCTTTCATTCTTCTTCTCAATTTCTTCCCATCTCTACTTCTTAAGAATTCCTTAATCCTCCTCAACATATAATCTTCACTTAGGATATGGAATTCAAAAGGTTTCTTCATCTTCAACCGAGCTCCTGAATCAAATATTTCTTCAATGTTCTTCAATGATCCAATTAGAGGTCAAGTTGGATCACATTCACATTGTCATGCACTAAGGATTAGTACATGTTCTTCTTCAGCTCACTTCATCCACTTAGAAGTTGTGGATGGCTCTCTTCATCTCTTCATGCATTGTGAAGACAATGCATGGTCTTCTAAAATTGTTGTAACATTGTATCCAGTTGATACAAGTTCTTGGAACTTTAAGAACAGCTCAACAATCGTCTGATTTTACTAGAGAATGTTTCAACCACATCTCCTATGCCACTTAGTGAATCTCCTAAGTGACATGCCTCTTAGTATCATGGCCATTCTCCTTTCCTCACCAACACCATCACAACCTTTGGCATTCACATCTTGACAATTCTTGACATCCATTCATTCCAAGACAACTTCATGCCTCATTGACAACAAATGCAACACAATGCACTTCAGGTTCTATCTGTATCTATTTTTTTTAAGAAATAATGTTTTGGTAACTAAAGGAACTTAATAACAAGCCATTTTAACCAAAATCATTTTAGTTGTCAATCTGAGGTGGCAGTCCTCGATATCTATAACAAGAAGTTTATATATGTTAGTTTCTCAAAGATCTACCTCCCCACATTAAATTTTTCTATATATACATGGTTTATGTATTTGAATACATATTTGAAAACTAAAAGATATATGTAATAACCAATTTTTAGAAATATATAAATTTAACAAAATAACAATCTCCCTTGAAGATTTCCCTTGGTTATTTAGGTGGGTGCATTTTTTCTTCCAGTGGACCTTCATTCCATTTGAGAACCATACATCATATTATTCCCTTGATTCTCCTTTAATCATCATATTTTTCAATAGGAGTGAAAAAGATTCATGCTTAATGAAATTTGGTTTCCCTTTACATTTGATCACCATAGGTATAGAAGGCTTTCTCATCTTCATATCTTTATCTATATGGTGAAAGAGGTTAATAAGATCTAGAAGAGACTACTCAATGTTTATCATGTTAAAATTCAGAAAAAACTCTAAAATCATTGAGGGAGTGATGCTAGAATGCGATTGGTTCCTAGTGCTTCAGTGAGTTTAAACCCTATACCCTCTAGACAGTCAATGTAGAAAATGAACATGACATGTGAGGCCAATCTATGGAACCCTCTCCAAGATTACTCTAAAAGAGAGCCTTGAAAGTCTAGAACCATTATTTTTTATCTCTCTCCTAGTAATGACCAGAATGGTGCTCAAGAATTCTATATGAATCCATGATTTTATGTATCTTCATGAGTTTACTAGACATAGATGAAATCATCAAACAATTAAGTTTGATCGCATCTTTCATATGTTTGTTCATAGTCTAGGAACTCTTCACCATTATCCTCTTTAGTATGTGGATTAGGCAATGAGGATTGAAGGACGTAAGATTTCTATTCGTGGTGCAGAACAACCTGCTGGCACCTAAACCACTCATGAATGTCACATCCATTAAGAAGGTAACCTTTATCCAATATTGATTGCTGGGATAGTGTAGATGATGATATTATCATTTTATTCTACAATTAAAAATGAAAATTATCAGTAATTTTATTGGTTAAAAAGTTGGTGATAAATAATAAATTAATTGATTTTATTAAATCTCCAGATATTTTATCAAGTCCCAATAGCCCTCACCATTGAATTTGAAATGTCTTGTTGATTAGACATTATAGTGGAAGTGATCCATCTCCCCCTTCACATAACCCCAACAAGGGTTGGTCAATATATTTATAAGTTATTTATGTAGTCATGTCTTTGACAATTGTGGGCTTGTATCTCATTTATCTATTGAGTGGAATCCCTGATCCATAAATCATAGCTTGGGTTCTCTCAACACATGCCTCAAATTAAACCATTTCTAGAAAGCACCACTAATTTTGATGTAAAATGGATAATTCAACCTTAAACATTCATAAGAAATCCCTTTATAAAATTAATTACCCCAACAAGAGTTGGTAAAACACATAGTGTTATGGAGTTTTGTTGCTAATGAAGTAACTGAAATCATAGTCTATCTTAATATTAGATTTAGAGGGTTTTTTTGTTATGAATAAATTATTATATTTTTTATCCCTTACCTTCATTTTTAATATTTTATTTTATGTTTTCCTAATTAATTAACCATATTTAGTTGAAATATTTAAGCATAATCCATTTTATTTAAATTCAACTTTTCCATATTAATTTATTTATGTGATCACGGTCTCGCATCAATAAATATAATTTCAATGCAATAGAAAAAAATACAGAAAAATATTAAATGACTTTTTCATGATATTATCTAATGTTTCATTTAATGAGATAATAGTTAACAAATCTATGACCTAGGGGAAATTACTCCTTATTCCAGACATGGAATAAGCTATAGTATTACACATGTTCTCCAATGTATCACCTAGTTAGCATCATTATGGTTCCATCTTGAACTGTCTTCATTGGACTTCATATGCTCTATTAATTACACATATTTATTACCTACACACATGTGAGGGGAACGAAATGATTTTTAAAGTGAATTACATAAATGTACATGCACACGTAGTTCATAGATAATAATGGACTGAGGGATGAGTCGTAGTCCATATTTAAATTTAATATATAATAATATGAAAAATTACTATAAATTTAATTAAATAAATGCCGACACATGAATAGGTCTTGGTCATGCTCATGATCAGTCCTACATGAAACAAATACACAAAAAGTATATTGCTAGAATACATTTCATTATTTTTTCTTTGTTGTTAAGATGAAATAAATTATTCTTATAAATAAATAAATAAATTTATTCCCATTCATCATAATGATCATCCATTCTTATTTAGAGATACCCGTCAATTTATCATTCATGGAAAATAAATAGCATAAACATTAATGAAATTTTTATAATAGTGAATTAATTGAATATATAAATTCTTTAATCCATTCTTAAATTGTCAAAGACCCAATGTTGCACCAATAAATAAAATAAAGATTCAATGTTTCATTTTTTTCAAATTTAATGTAATTTAAATTTTTTCCATTAATGGGAGCCTGCATGGAATGTATATTCACCTACACACCATGTACCTCAGTTCACACATATTCATGTCACACACCTAGGGCTTTCTACATGTTAACTCAACCAGGCTACACGGTGTGTACATTCAATCTTCACGCCCTATATATGCTTGTTGCATTCCATTTTGTCCTGGTCAAGACATGGTGTTAACTAAAAGAAAGAAAAAAATAAATTGATCAATCCATCTAGATTAAATGAACATGGGTATAAGATGTGTGATCCGACTGAACTCCAGGTAACCCATTTTTATTAGCCAGTGATTTGGTACTTCCTGATGACATCTCAAGTCATTATTCATTTTTTTATAATTCTCTATGAAAAATAAACATTAAATGAACAAGATTATTATGTTGAAAACATATTAATTCATGTCAAATTAAAATACGAATAACATGGAATTAAAATCTGTCCATGATTTTATATAAAATAAAAATAAAATAAATAATTATATATTTAATCATTAGAGCACTAAAACCACTTTTTTGATCCCAACGTAGTGGAAGCGTTGTGATTTAAGGAAATATATTAACATTTCTATTAACAATTATTTCCCAAAACCTAGAGAGAGGATCTTGCACATCAAATTTATAAATATTTTATTTAATATTGGAAAAAATAAATACCTAGGCTTATGAATATTCTATATTCATGATTGTTGATTTTCCAAAATTCCCCTTTTATATTGCCTTAATTTTTCATTTGATGATCCAAAATTATAATCCCTATATAAGTGATCTACACATGCTCCAATGGACTCTGAGCAATGCCACATATTCTCAAGGTGCTAGCACGGCAAATCAAATGTCTTGCTTTGTTGGTTTTTGATTTCTCATTCTTCCGCATTGAAAAAAATTCCAACATGGATTTCTCTTTATTGAGAGGAAGATAGGATGAGGAGTTGAGAGAGAATTCATTGTGCACAACAATTCTCTCTTCCCAAACATGGAATTGGATAAAAATTAATTACATAATAGAATTAGATTCCTATTTATAGAATTGGTATTTCTATTAAAAACATTAATTTTATAATCTCCATTAAATAAAATTATAATCATTAATGATGTCCCATGTCATATAATAATAATAATATTATTATTAATATTATTTTGGGATGTTCCAACTTGCTTGAAATTGATAAATGATATTTATCAGCCCATAAATGATTATTTTATCCCTGGACACGGACTTGGTCCATTCAAACATCTAAAGCATTAATTAAACACCTGAATAAATATTATATTTTCCTAAATAAATATTTTAATCAAAAACTAGTAAAAAAATATTTATTAAATTTTCAATAAATTAAATAAATATATTTTTATTCATAATTTGGTGAATAAATGTTTTTTAATTTATGTGGTTAATATAACATGAGTAAAATTATTAGATGTTATTGAGAATAATATTTTTCCCTCAATTAAATTCAATTAGAATTTAAAATAGACTAATAGAAATACATACTGTGTGACCCTGTAGGATTATTTCTTATTGGAATTAGAGGGTTTGCCTATAGTCCGTGATTACTATCCAAAAATGGATCAAGAAACCCTATAGAAAGACTTAAAGTCACTATGACTACGAATTATTACTGTGTAATATAATCTATGTGTCAAAATATCTCATTAAGCAGGTTTCATTAATTTATCATCAACTTATATGTCGGATACATCATTCAATAGATATCTGAAATAAACTCTAAATTACAACATTTCCTTGGATGATAGCTATATTTTATATTTAAATTAAAGGGTTTAGGTATAAACATCCAAAAATATTGAAGAGAAAAATCTTTACTTGACATATCCATTAATAACATGTCATTCATGACGCACCTAACATACTCTACATCCTATTGATATATGGAGTAACTGTTTTAATCTAAAAATATAAGTTCACTAGTCATGACATGCATTAATGATAATATTTTTATCTAAGGACCATTACACATGATCAGTGATAGGAATATCTGATGACACCAAAACATGTAGAACTCCTACTCAATGGAAAATTCTCATAATCTCCCATATTTGATATTTTCCAGTGCGAACTTCTTGAGAATAATTCTCATATGTTTACGAGTACTCTCACCTGATGTTCTACATAATATGTGTCTCAACATAGTATGTTACGAAAAAATAGAACTATATTAAGAGTATTGTGAAATAACATCAATGTTATCATCGTAGAAGTGAAATATTATTACATTATAATTGCAATAAATACAATGGGACATTATTATATTAATTTCAAGAGGAACAATGAACAATATGTAATAAAATTTTTATTTTAATATTTAATACATAAAATATTCTTGTAAAAAAAGTGAAAACAATTGGTTCTTGGACAAAAAATCTAACAAACCTTTCTTTATTTGTTAATTACTATGCAAATTTTTCCATCACGTAGCTTTTCATAGTTGAAAAATTTTACTATCCACCATTAATGAATTTTCGAACCATCTGGCGTTCACAAAAAAAGATACCATCATGAAGTTATACATCTCTGTGAAAATCTAATATTCACAAAATCTATAAATTTACGAAATAAATGACGTATAGTTCATAAAAATCCAACATTTATGAAGATCGAGTCATCCTCCATTTTTTGGGAATTTTTTTTGAAAAACTGGGAAACTACACCACCTTGTATATAAAATTTTCTTTACCACCTCCAAAGAATCAATGCCTTTGTCTTAGATCTTCGTTGTTTGAAATTTCTAAAAAAATCTCTCGAATTATACAACTAACCTTATAGACCGCTTTTTTAATAAACACAATCAATCCAAAACACTACAATGTTACCTCAAGGGATTGTTTCACTACAACATTTAGTAATAATGATAGAATTATGATGTAAACATACAATTTCTAATACACGGGTCTCTTATATGAATATTTCATTCCATAACATACTGATGTTTCTCAATGAATTATGGGGACTCTAGATCATAGAATTTCCATTAATTTTATATTACCTTTTGGAAGCTCCTACACTATAATTATAAATTCTAACTGGTTATGAAATTATTATTTTTGGAAAAAATTATTTTAATGTATAAGGTGTGTTATATTAAAATTTTCATCAAAATTAAACATAAGATGATTTGATATTTTCCTTGATTACTATAAGACATTATAGATTAATTAATTCATTAAAATTCTCTTATAATATTATTAAACCATAGTGTCCCTAACTACTTGACTCAGAATAATAATTATCTAGAGTATTATAATAGAAATGGTCCATGAATCCATTATTTAAAGTCCATTCAATGGATACACCACTACTAAAAGAGTTTTAAGGTAACTGTTTGACTAGCCAATCATATTAAGTCATAGATCCTTGAACTATTGGGTGATGTCACAAATTATAAGCATTAAAACCTCAATTTAACCAATGATTTTTTTCTAAACATTATAAAATTTGTCAATGTCTGATTATCTTCTACCATACTTAGTTTATTCAACCCATCACCTTCCCATGAACTATCTTGTAGTAAGAGACAATCTCAAAAAGGGTTGTTAAGCACCATGTAAACCATATTTTATTCAAATTAGAATGAGGAAAGGTACTACAACATAATATTACATTAATGTTTTTTTATTATTTATTGATGAATGAAATAATTTTCTATCTAAAATGAATGTACTATATGAATACAAACAACTTGACTATGAAATTAAAATAAAACATTCAATACATATTAATTAGATTTGATATATTCATTTTTGTTTATTGTTTTTATGATTACATAAACATGAATATTCTAAAAATTTATAAAACAAGTGTAAATTAAATTAATAACTCTATTGATCATTAGAATTTTTTATTGGTTTACACATTTGTGCTCAATAGATCAACTGTGACCCTAGGTGAAAAATACATGAATCATTTAAGACATATATTATAGCTCACACCACAGTCCAATGTATCCACATATTTTCTGGAATACCACCTCATCTCTGTATGATCTCGATCTTAAAAAATCCCCTTAATAATATATATTTACTAGTACTCAGGCATGAGGATCTCCAGAAATTACAAAAAAGAAAATATAACATTTGTGGGCATGAAAACCATTATATATATTAGGAAATAAATTTTGACATATAGCCCAATAGAAATATATTAATTATTATATAAAAAATCTCTCATGAAATATTTAATTAGTAAACTAAATTTAAGGAATACATTAGTTGGTCTTTTTTGAAGATTAGTCGAAACACAAATTATATATGTAATAAAAAATAGATATGAAATAAATTTATTAAGATGTTATTAATTGAATTAAAATAATTAAATTTAATTTTAATTCAAATAAAAAAACATAGCATGATCGCAATAAATTTATTTTTCAATCAAAAAATATTTACAGTTAATTTCAAAATTATAAATACTTTTGTGAGCCCAAAGAAGAATGAAAAAACATTATAGTGGTTTTGGGATCATACTAGACTAGAAATGGGTTGGCTGTGTTAGGAAGAAACCAAATCAGCATGGCGAGAGTCTGGTGAAACCAACATTCCCAAAATCATCCAGTATGAGGGTCTGTGGCATAATGGTAAGCCATTAAGGAGGGGGGTTGGGGGTGCAGGAGGTTGTGACTAGGATGTGTTGGGTGTCTGTGACTGGTGGCATTGGGGTAGATGGGGGGGGGGGGTGGTGTGTAGCGTTGGCATCCCCATTTTTGGTAATGGGGTTTGTTGTTAGGAAAACTCCCACCTCTCCCCATCTAGTGTATATTGTTTTTAATTTCCTTATCATCATTTTTCTGAAGGTAATGTTTTTAATATTTAAGATATTTTTGTTTATTACTTCCTCTTAAATGTTCTTACCCCCTCCCCCCATTAAAAATAAATTTTTTTTAATCCTATTTTTGAAAAACAATTTAAAAAATGGTACTATTTTAAACATCCCCATTCATGTGCAATGTGGGGTCGGTCAAAAAGTCTATTCAGGCTATGAAATCTATACGAAAAAGTGGGAATCATTGGAAAGCGCTATTATATAGATAAAATAAATAAATTTATACACACACACACACACACAAAGATATATATATATATCTGTGTTTGTGTGTGTGTGTCAATATATTTGTGTTCAAAAAATTAAACCTATAAAATGGTTTTGATCTTCCTTTTGACCTTTTGATGACTATATATTAGCCATATAATATTGCATTTTTTAGACCACTGTAATTACCTTAAAATGAATTTATTAAAAAATTATTTTCTTATTTGGCTTAAACTATCATTATATCTTTGATTAACAAATTAAAGGTATCAAAATGTGAAACAAAATAGGATGAGTTGGAGATTTAAAATTTTTCATGATTGGATCAATGTGACTACATCTTTTTAGGTGATATAAATCTACTAGGAAGTCATGAGGACCCCAAATGAATAATTTAAACATAGAAATTAATGATTAATTACCTCATATAATTTGATGCTGTGTTCGACACCCACTCCTCACCAATGACTATTTCTCGAATAAAACAAATAAATATCTCTCTATATCATTTGCATGCTCTTTGAATATCCATTGGAATGAAATTCATCAAATTCTATGTTCTATCATACATATCTGAAGATGCATTTGATGCCTCGATAGATTCCGTAACAATAATCTATTGATCTATGAATGATAACTTACATTGATTTCATAGATCAGTGACTTCTAGATCTTGGAAAAAATATCAGAGAGGGATACTCTGAAGAAAAAAATAGTAAATATTTATCTATGTGATATCATCATCATCCTTATATATTGAGAAACTAAATTACCTAAAATTGGCTCCCCAACACCTGGATATTTATTACCCATCAACTTAGTAACCAACTACTTCTTATGACTGACTTCCTGATTCAAAAATATAATTTATATTTTTTATCACTAAATTATAATATATTTAAAATATTATGTGATATGAATATGAAATTAATTGAACTCTATATCCATGAAAATATGAAATGGAACATAAATATTAAAACTATTTTTCTCCATTAAACATTTGTTTTTCAATTTATTGAACTTATACATGCAAATACAATAAGAAACAAAGTCAACTCGAATTATTCAATACAAAAATTATATGTTTTTTTATTTTAATAGGATCAATTTTTTTTAAAATTTATTGAATAGTATTGTTGGGCCCCACCATGTTCTAAATAGATATTAATTATCTTAGGATGTACTTTTTAATATGATTATTATGTAAACATCTGGTCCCTTTTCTTGAAAGCATTGATTTCTATTCACAGTCTTGATGAATAATCTAGAAACGCATCATGGACCTTAAAGATATAATGAAAATTTACATCGATGATAGTTTTCTGATGAACACATACCATGTAATATATTCCATTTATATCATGAAATATCATAATATATGATGCCCTAATTGTGCCACCGTCTATTTTTACTTTATTTTTCATTGTCATAACTAAAAAAACATACATTTTTGAACCACGATCAATGATTTAGTAAAGGTACTGCCATCTTGTTCAATTAGTACTAACATATCTCTTTCAAATCAGAAAAAATTCAATCTTGAGTATTCAAAAAATTATGTTCTAAAAATGACACACCTAATGAAAGCTACCACAAAATGACCGTAATTCCATAGTTTTCTTCTTGATTCAAAGTATGTGATCAAATATAATACACATCTAATAACCTCAACCTGAGAGACAATTACATATTATATTATATTTGAACTACTAATTAAACCTTATAATGTGGTATTAATATTGGTTGGTCAGTACTCATGATATCATATACTATAGATCACCATTCTTTTGAACTTCATGAGAAGGATCCTCAATGATTATGATCCCCCCAACACCTAATGGTCAAACGTCATCTATTTCCTATCAACATGATGTATATAGACAATATGACATTAGTTTTTTATTACTCTCATGTTATCTCAAGGTTCACATTATATTTTTGAAACTCCTATAATATTTTGATATAATAAGTAATTTAATAAAACTACCATATAAATAGAGGACATAGAATTATCAACACTAATATTGTAAGTACGCATGATGTATAACTCATTTTATACATGATATGGTAATAAAAAAGTGGTGTATAGTTGGGTCTGGGTAACCCACTATAATGACATATTTATATTATTGTTAATGTAATAAACTGTAGAAGGGGTATTGCAAGGAGATATAAATATATTTATTATAGTTTATTTTAATTAAATAAATTTTATTTATTTTATTAATATATTGAATTTATCAAATAAATAATATATAAATTTATTAAACAATATATAGCATATAAAAAACGTACTAAAATAATGTATATCCATGTAAATATATTAAAAATTATTTTTAAAATTCTTATTTATATATATTTTTCAGATAATATATTCCACAGATACCATTATTTATTTTCTATAAAATAATTTTCTAAAATATTATCATATTCTAATTGGTCATATAAAATATTTCATCAAAGGAGAACTTCATAGAGATATTTTATTTAACTAAAATTAATAAGTAGAATATATCTCAGTAGAATATTACAAAACACGTATTTCAGATCCTTAATTTGAATAAAGGTCAACAAATAATTTTATACAAGGATTCTCAAGTTGAATTAGTATTTTAGGTGGGAAATATCTCTCAAAAAAATTATATTTACCATATCATTACTGTATCAAAATCTTATTTATTATATTTTTTGAACATAAGGTTGATTTTTTAAGCTAAACACTACTCAAGATTCCACATTATCACTATGTAATTTTATATTCATTATTCAGATATTAGATTCTTAATCCATTGAAAAACTTGAACATGGTAAATCTATTTAATGAAAAAATAATTTTCAAAATTTCATTATATATTGTCTTTATGAGTGATCTTTATCTAAGGTAGTATAAGATATTTTGTTATTCAACATTAAATCTGATTCTGATTAATTATTTTTACATTGATTAAAACTAACAATAATATATTTTGGTGGTGTTTTGGTGATTACTTCACTCCTTATAGACACAAACATTAATGATAGTGTGAATCTTAAATAACTAAAAAATGTATCTTTAATATTTAAAATTATATTTTTTTAATTCATGATGAACCAGAATCATTAATATAAATTATATCATATATGAATATTTAAAATTTAAATCACTTTTTTAACTATACATATTTCTAAATACTCAACAAATATTCATAAATTTCTTGACTTGAAATTAAATTCATTCATGTCTTCATCATAATTCACTCATGAGTTATCTTAAACTTTAATTCATGATTTTCTCACCATTAATTTTAAATTTAAGCTATATATTTTTATTTCTCCCCCTTTATAAATAAAATTAAAAATGAATTAAAATATATAAAATCAAAATAGAAATTTTATTATTATAAGATGATATTTAAATCCAAAAAAACGTTTATGTGGTAAAATACATCCATTGATAATTAATTCATGATTATATTCATCATTTTTTATTTTATGAATATCAACATAAATTTCATCCAACACACACCAACTATATTTAAAGAAATTTTCCTTAATTTCCATGTTTATTTATGGATATTATTGAACCATATTTTTTGATAAGTTGATGGTGTTTTCATTTTAAAAAAATTATAAAGAAAAAATACAAGATCAAACTCATATCCTCAGGTTGTATATTAATCCACATCAGTTATATATTTGATTATTTTATTATAATATTCTATTATTTTTTTCATAATGTTTCTATAGTTAGGTTCACTGAAATTCAATTCATACCTATATTTACCTTTTAGAAAATGCATCTCTATAAATTGAAATATTAAAATTATTGATTTTAATATAATACATAATATAATTTTCATATAAATAACATTTCCATCATCTATCGTATAAAATTATACAATCATATATTCCTTTAACAATGTTGGAAATCGGTTTTCCCTATAATGTGATATTACTTATGACTTTTTAGGAAACTATTATATAATGTCACTAAATATCCAAATCATGTAATGATATTCTTATATACATCAAAAATCTAATATCCTCCAATTTTACTTAAAATTCTTAATATTTCAATCTTTATCCTTATAATTTCTATTGTTAATAGATATGTACATATTTTATCTATTTTAATTTATAAACTCTAATGTTTTTTGATAAATAAATAATATGTTTTTCTTATAATAGTAAAATTATTCCATTAGTTTATGATAATTATAATTTCATGAAAGAATAATTCTAAAAAACCACAATAGCATTGAATTTTTGTTTATTTATGTATTTCAAACTTCCCATGATTTTTTTTACCTTGATATTAATATTATTAGATGATCTTATAAAATCAAATTTATTAAAATTATATGACGTTATTTCACATATAATTAATTATCTAACATTTCTTTTTTAAACATCATGTGATTTAAAAATATATAACTATTTTAATACCAAACCTACAGATATTTACATAGAAAATATTACAACATATTGAAATTGAGAATATGGGTTTTATCTTTATCATGAAATAAAATGATTTGTTCATTTTAAAAAAATATCATCTTCAATACCATCGCTATGGAATTTTAACTTCATATTATCTTGTAAAATATTGTATTTCAATCTATATTATATAACAATAAAAATTAATGTAATGTATTTAATTTTCATGAGAAAAAAATATATTTAATGTCAACACTTTTAACTTTTAAATGGACTCCACATATATGTATTGGATTGTTCATTTAGGGATCGGGTTAAAATATTGTGGTAATAATATTTTTTTTAATATAATTTTGAAAAAAATGTAACATTTCATTATATGTAATGAAACTATTAATGGAAGTTTTTTAAATGGATGTGATTTAAACAGTATTCCAATAATAGGTATTAGTTTTCAAAAATTATCTAATTTTTCAATATAATATTTTAATTCGTGGAATTTCTATTTTATGTGTATTGGTTCATTGGAACCATTGATAATCCATATTTGGAATTGGTATAAAAACATCCATGAAAACATTTGATGTTTGTTTAAACCCAGAACATTTTGTTAAGTAGGTGGTTAAAACCACCATGAAATAGAATGTAGAGATTATATTTGGAGGTTTTCATTGTAAATATATTAGTTCTTAAAACTTTAACATTCAATTTTTTTAAAATGAATAACTATGCACAATATCATATTTGATATATCACATATAGCTTAAACAATTGACTAAATATAATTAGTTAACTGAGATTATTATCACATATCATTTGGAATGGTATAAATGAATGTGATTAAAAAAATAATAAAAAATTATTTTACACTTGATTGTAAAATTAATTCATTAGTTAGCAATTAATTTTAAATGAAAATAAAACCCAATTGAATATAATGTATATGTTTTAATTAAGAACAATTTTATGATCGTATTGATTTATTATATTAATAAATTAAATTAATCACTACTAGTAATTAATATTAATGAATTTTATATTTTTTATATTCAATGAAATGTTTTAAAATAATATAATAAGTTTATAGGCTTAATATTAGATTTAATACTATTTTAAGGATAAATAATTATATTTTTCAAAACGACAATTTTGCCGCCTTTTGATGCTGCATATGTTTTGAAACAAACATTTGACACTATAATAAAATTTATTTTAGAAAATAAAATATTTTTTTAATATAGAAAAATCAAATTTACCTTTGGGTGAATTTTTTATATTTTTCCGATAATTTTTATATTTTTAATGAATAGTGAGAAATCATGCATCTTATTTGAAAACTGTTATTTTATCTAATTTATTTATATAGTTAAATTATATAAAAATTAGGTATTAAGTATAATTAGTTAAATTAAACTTCAATCGTACCAATTTCAGTAATTATAATAAATTTCACATTGAAATTGGATATAAAAACATTTCAATCCTTGGATCTTTTCACTTTAAATAGCCTCATTTTCCTTTTATTTTTGGGATTTTTTTAAATTTAATTTGTTTAATTATGTGAATTTAATAAGGAAAAGTAGATTCTATATATGGAATAATAATGTAAAAATTATGTTTATGTTGAATTTATTTTTTATGAAGAAAAATTTTACCATGGTAAAAAAACATTTTCAATAGTATGCGTAAATTAATGAAAAGGGTAAAAGGTAATAGGTTAAAGATTAAAATACCTAAAAATACTAAATTTAATGGGTGTTTAGGTATTTATCTTCTATATACCTCTTTTTAATCATTAATTATCATCAAAATTTTGTGAAAATAATCCCACCTTAATATGTTTGACTTTAATTATAAAATAATCAATATTTAATCACTTAATCCCACACATCTTGAACTATAAAAACCACCCCATGTATACTTAAAATATTTGTATCTCCTCAAATATCTACCAAAACATCACTTACATACCATACCCTCATCAATTTTATACTGGTCTCACCCAAATAACAAATCCAAGGTCCCTAAGGGGTCCTCTAATGAGGTTATAGTCATGAGGTAATTTTCTCAAAACACATATCTTCTTTTGATTTATTTTTAAACTATCATTGGACCAATTTAATTTATAAATAACTAATAAATCAAGAATCATGTATATAAAAGAGGTTTATTATTTAAACTTAATATTTGATAATAATTTCATTTCTTAGTTATTCTTATTCAAAGAAACGAATCAATTGTTCGAGTTATGTTGGTTAATCGCCACTATGAATAATGATTTCATTTGTTTTCCATTACGACCTCCATGGATGGTTATTAAAGTATTATTCAGGTTAAATAATATTTTAATAGGTATATAATAACCAATTTAAGGTTCTATAACTATTATATAGATATAATATTAAATAAAATGAAACCATTTCACGATGTTCAGAAAAACCCGCCAAAATAGGGAAATCAATTATCATTAACTTCCTATCAAACGAATCATCCTCATGTGAGAATCAAAAATGATATATTGTACCATTCATAAATTTTTAAGTTCACTAATAAAATATCATTCATCTTCTATAGATTAATTTCCCATTTTACAAGAACATATATAATTATAATCAATAGAATTGATCCTGAAACCTTGAAACAAATGCACACAAACCATTAAAATAATGAAGTATATTTAATTCATGGGTCATAATATGTTATTAAATCATCAAAAAATGTATTATAAATATTAATATATTTACTTAATGATTTATTAATGTTAATTTATGTGAAACTAAATGTAATATTGTGTTAGGGATTTCATAAATCAATTTCCATTAGGGTTAAAGTTCTAATTCTTTATTATATAATGGTAATCCTATGTATGAAATGAATTTTTAATATCATATTTTTTATTTATATTTATTTTATATATATTTATATTTAACATACATATTCTATTTATTTGATTTAATATCACATATATGATATGATATTTGTATGGGAATCCTAAATTAAAAGACCTCTTTTTAAATGTTTTGAATATTTATTTTCTAAATCATACTATTTCATATAGAGATTTTTTTAAAAATAATTGTTTTTAATTTTGTTTTATATTGAGATGAATGTTTTTTGGAATTTACTTTTCTAATTTATCATGAATATTTTAAATAATTTATTATTTACGGTTTTATACATAGAACATTCATTTAAAAAAACTCTTAAAAGGTTTTTTTAAAGAAGTTTTTTATTAAATATATTGAATGAAAACAGTTTTCCACTTTCATGTTGATTTAACATTTTTAATCATAGAATTCATTTATATATGTTTACATTAAAAATAAAAATTCCATTTTATGTGCGCGACTTTTCAAAATGGGTGATTTTATAATTAAGAGTTCATTTTCATAAAAGAGTTTTTTATTACACAATCGTTAATGATTTATGTTTATTTAATGGTTTATGGGAATTGATTATAATGATGGGTGGTTATGTGATAACCCAATGATGGGTTGTACCATAAAAAACCAAGGATAAGGGGTTAAGTGATTAACGTCCAATGGTCTGGGTACTTTGAAGTTGGAGGTTGGTCATTTTGGTTAATTCATTTGTAAAGGTAATTTAGAAAGTGATGTCCCATGTTACCAAATAATATGTTATATTATTTATAATGTGGTTTCATGAAAGATAATTGATTTTAAAAATTTCTTATGTTGACCTTTTTGAAATTATGATTCCTCTTTTTGAATTTGAAGTATGTTTTTAGAGAAATGTATTAATGGATTCTCAGTAGACTAACATTTTTACATATTTAATGTACATTACATAGAGTTTTATTCTCATTTAATGGTTTAGAATTTTATTCATAGGGTAAATGATTATTAGAGATAAATATGAGGTTAATATTAAATGTTTTATGATATTCTATGAAATGAAAAAAAATATTTTAAAATGATTACCATTGGTTCCACAAATGGATACAAAGTACAAGTGTCAATATGTAATTTATGGGTTTACCATGTAAGGTTTTTTCCATACTCTCTAAAATTATAACCCTAATAGATCATTGGAAAATAAAAAAATATTCCTGCTTAAAATCACTATAATATGTAATGTTTAAGGTTGAGACATTATAGTTGTTATCAAATCAGGGCTTTGACAACATTAGAGATTAAGATGTTTCTTTCTAAATTTTTCTTAAGAGTTATTGATATCATCATGGGTTTTCAATATTATGGATTATGTTATGTTCACATTCCAATACACCTCTTTATTAGTTCAAATTGATCAATTTATAGGATATTAATGATATTTTTAGAGATACATCTAGAAATTGGATGGCACTCACTCTTGCTCTCTCTCTTGTTCTCGCTCCTACTTGTGAGTCCGGTGGTGTGCCACATGCTCATGCTCTCTCCCGTGCTCGTGAGGCTGATCAGGTGGCTGTCTCTCTTTCTATCAAGAGGGAGTTTGGGGTGAAGGTGGTTGGCCCCTTGGGGTTATCCTTCAAGAAAGTTAACTATGGTAGGAAGTTGGTTCTGGCCCCAGATGGGGATGGCCACCATCTGGGTTCTCTTCGTGCTCCTTTGATTGAGATTACCCCCGCCCCACCGGCAAGGAGGAAAGTCTCCCTATGCTGGACCATTCCGTTAAAGAACTCCAGGATGGTTCGGCCTTTCATGACCTCACCGTGATAGCTTGGTTTGGCTTCAAAAAGCCCCAACTGAGTGTGTTCAGATCCTTTATCAACTTCTAGGGGCTCCAGCAACTAGTGGATATTTCTGAATTCTCTTGGGTTGTGTTTAGAATTAAGTGCTTTGATTTTGTCAACATTGTGCTTGCTTGGGCCAAGGAGGATCGCTGGTGTGGCTCGTGGAGGATCCATCTTTCCCACTGATCCTAGGACCACCATTTTGGAAGAGAAACCCCCTCAGCGTCCATTTGGGTTGGCATTCCTGGTCTCCCGCTTCCTTTTGTCAATCCAATGATTTTGATATCAATAAGTGACTCCATGGGGTTGTTTCTTTGTTCTGATGAAGACACTGCTTGCGTCCGTTCTATGTCAAGTGTGAGAGTTGTGTGGAAATGGATCTTCTGTTGAAACTTCCAGATCGGTTTCTCATAAGGTTCAACGATGTCCATCAGTGGTGGCAAAGGCCTCGGTATCAATCCCCGCCTTGATTCTTCCTAGCATGCAGTCTCCAAGGGAACTCGTCGAAGGTTTGTAGAAAGTGGAGGTCTGGTGTGGGTTCTATCTTGGGGCTGCTAAGGCCTCGGCGTAGTCGTTTGGGGGATTTCGGGTCGTCTGAACTGGAACTAGTTCCACCGGTGCTTCCAAACGTTGCGGTGGATGATTCAAATTCTCATGGTGGTCCCCACTACCTCTTGTCAGACCTAGAAGTGGCTGGTTTGTCCCCCTTGGAATCTATCAGGTCTTGTTCCCCTAAAAAATCCTTGATTTCTCTATCACATATAGTCTATGGGAACTCTAACATGGATGTCCCAATTCTAGACACTTTTGGAGATTCTGGGGTTTGTGATTCCCAGATCTTTCCTCTCCATCTCCGTCCACAATTTTTTCCAACGACGCCCCCACCTTTTCGAATATCCTTGAATCCTTTTTTAGATTTCATCCAATGTTGTCTGCTTCTAAACTGATCCCCACCCTCCTGTGGGTCGACTCAAAGTTAATCATTTCCAACGGGTGTATTGAAATAGGTGGAGGCTTCTCGGGGGTCCCTTCAGTGTTTTCTTCTGATTTCTCTTTTTAATGGGGAGACCGATGGGCTTCTCCCAACATCCTCTTCTTCGTCACGACTTTCTCTCCATGAAGACTCAGAATGGGTCAAGACAAAGACTCCCCCTTCCAAGTTTGGCTCCAGGTTTGAGAGGCTCCCTGGTCCAGTTACACGTTCTAAATTGAAGGAGGTTGGTTTGGCCATCTCTTTTTCCCCATCTGGAGGTGCTTATTTTAAGACAAGGAGTGGAAAGATTTGGTGGCGTCGCTGATTCTTTGGAATGCGAGAGGGATAGGGGATCCTGTCAAGAGTTCCATCCTTTATTTGAAATATATTAAGTTAAAGGCATCTGTAGTTTCTATTCGTGATCCAAAGAAGGGTGCAGCTAAACTATCTCAGGTTACATGAAAGATGGGGTTCTATTCATGCATGCACGGTATCCATGATAATTCTTCTATCTGGATTTGCTGGAAACAACCATTAAATGTGGAGAATGTTAGTCTCACGGATAAGTGCATCAATAAAAAAATTTCCTTTGCAAGTGTTGAGTTACTGTTATCCTTTATCTATGCCAGTAATGTTAGTTCTAAGAGGATGGAAATGTGGTTCTTTCTAGGATCATTCCAGTAGAACTCCCTTCCATGGTTTGTGGGAGGGGACTTCAACGTGATCACCAATCCTTCAGAGAAAAAAGTGGGTTCCTCTAGTCTCAATATCGGCATGCAAGACTTCGGTGATTTTATATCTTCAGTGGGACTTTTTGACCATGTCTTCAAAGGTAACCGCTTTACCTGGTACAACAACCACAAGGTAGACAGTTGAATATGGTGTCGACTTGATAGATGTTTAACAAACCTCAAAGGCATTTAATCCTTTGGGTAGACGACTGTCACCCATCTTCCTCGAGCTCTATCTGATCATTCTCCACATCTTGTAGAGCTCCATAGGGACATGTCAGATCACAAGGCTTTCCATTACTCCAGATACTAGCATTAGGAGGGTGACTTTATGTTGACAGTCAGATGCTCATGGGAAGGCGAGGAGGGGGGAAGGCCTGGAAGGGTCTTATAATCGACTCAAACGGATTAGAAAGGATCTACTAGATTGGATTTCACATAAACCCATTGACAGGTCAGGAGTAGAAAGCATCCAAGTGGATATTGGAAGGCTTGAGTAAAAGCATCAAACTGACTGGGATGAGAGAATGTTTCTCCTTCTCTACTATAAACACAATTTTCTTGTGGAAAAACTTCTAGAAATTGAAAAAGACTACACATCATGATCTAATGGTAGATGGATTAAAGAAGGGGACCGAATCAACACTTCTTTTCATGCTTTTCTGAAAGAATGGAGCAGTTCAAAGCTCAACCTGCATCTAGGCAATGGGGTCTATACGTTGGATGTGGGGGCTGTTGGACGCTTGGCTGTGGACCACTTTGAAAGTCTCCTAGCAGGGGACAATCCAGAGCATGGGAGTAATCCTACCATAGTTGAATCAAAGGATTTTTGGGAAGCGATTCCACATTCAGTAAGAAACATAGATAATGATTTTTTGTAAGCTTTTTCAACTAAGGCGGAGGTTAAGGGATTGGTCCTTTCCATGCCTCCTGGCAGTGCACCCGAGCCAGATGGATTCCATGGATAATTTTAGATGGTTGCTTGGGATGTTGTGGTAAAACATGTGGTGGAATCCATTGATTAATTTTTCCATGGTGGTGAGCTCAATAGGTCCGTCAGAACTTCTAGGATGGTTCTCATCCCGAAGGTTAAGGACCCATATTCTATTGGGCAGTTCAGACCCATCAGTCCTTGCAATGATTCCTACAAAATCCCTACAAGCTTGATTGCTAGATGAAGAAGTGGGATTATTCTGAGGTTAGTCTCCGATGAACAGCATGGGTTTATCAAAGGGAGAATCATTTAGGGGGCAGTCGGAATTGAGATTGAGCTTGTTAATGAAATTAATAGAAGGGTGGTTGGGTCGAATGTCATCCTACAAGTGGACATTAACAATGCTTATGAAACGATAGAATGAAGATTCATCATCTGGGTGATGCATAGTTTTGGCATCAGGGAAAAGGTTTTCGATCTTTGCTTCCGGTGTTATGCATCCTTGTGGCTGTCGATTTCCTTGAAGGGGAACTGCTATTTCTTCTTCAAATCAGTGAGGGGCGTCTTGCAAGGTGACCCTCTGTCCACTACCCTCTTCATCTTGTAAAGATATTCCCTCTCTCACAACCCTCACAGGTGTATGGAAAGTTGGAACCTAGTACCATTCTATGGTAGGAACAATAGGGAGATCATTTCCCACTTGATGTTCGCGGACAACATCCTAGTCATCACGAATGGTCAGCGTAAAACCCTTCCTGTCTTCATGGGTATCTTCTCGGTGTTTGGATCCTTAAGTGGGTAGGTCATCAATACAGGGAAGAGCCACATCTTCATCTCCAACAGGTTCTCGGGGATATGATGCAGGGGTATCCAAGAGATACTAGGCTACCACCTTAATCATTTCCCTATGATGTATCTAGGTGTCCTGCTCTCCCCAAGGCGTTTTAAGAAAATATTTTTTGAATACATTATGAACTGAATTCTAGGTATAATCCTAAACTGGAAGATAAAGTTTCTTTCCTTTAGGGGATGTGTCACGCTGATCAGAATCATCCTCACATCCATTCCTCTCCATGTTATATCTATCGTCCAACCATCGAAGGGGACCATGGCATGGATTGAGAGAACTCTGAATTCTTTCTTGTAGGATGCCAACCAGTCTGGCCGTATCCATTGGGAATCCTGAGGGTCTTATGGCAAGGCTAGTGGAAGAAGGTGGAGTGAGGTTATGTGATATTTTCTGAAAGCATACTGGGCCTGATAGCGCGACTCCCATGGGACATCCTCTTAGGAAAATCATTATGGGCCTCGTTTTTCAAATCCAGATATGGTGATCCTTAGAGGTCTAGAGAAGAAGGAAGAGCAGGCCTCTCTAGGCTAGCTTGGTGCATGTTTGATCATATCGATGAGCATCGCGATGCTACTCGATGGATTATTGGAAGAGGAGATGTTGGCTTCTGGAAGGTTAACTGGGTCGGGGAAAGGCTCTTTTTCATGGGTAGACCTACCCCTGATATATATTTCAATGAAGAATGTAGGATTCCTTCATTCCTTATGGAAGTCCTTAATGAGGAGCATCATATGGTGTTTAATTACATATGCAAGGTTGGGAAGGATGATCGATGTTGTTTCACAGGTTCGAATCTGGGCTTCTTCACCATCCGAGATTTCAAGAGGATCTGGCATGTGGGGGCTACTTCATATGAGTGGGCTATGAAGTAATGGTGTAAAGATATCCCATCCATGATGGACTTCTATCTTTGGCGTATTAAGAACAAGGCTTTTCCTACGGATGAGTGTATCCCGAGTAAGGGTATTTCTCTTGCCTCGCACTGCTTCTGTTTCTTGAACTCGAGGAGGGAATCTATTGACCATATTTTTGCACAGAGTGACTGGGTGGTTGAACTTTGGTTCATTTTCTCCCGGAAGAAAAAGGTAGGCTTTCATCAGTCCTCTTTTAATGACCTCATGTCCTCTTGGCTCCACGATGTCGAGAGAAAGAGAATCGAAAGTAGAGTGTGAGCTATCATCCTTACATCTATCTTCTGGACAATTTGGGAGGCGAGGAACAATTCTCAGTTGGGTACATGGATTGCCACGTTACTTCCCTTTCTAAGGGCTAAATCCTCAATCTATGAGCTACTCGCACTCCTAAAAGGGTACCATCAATCACCCATTATGTGTAACTCTCATCATAGGTCCTTTTCGCTTGGGGGTTCGGGGGCAGGTGGGTCAGATTGAGTCCCCCTTCCAGCAGGCTAAAACTCAATGTTGATGGTTCTCTTAAAGATGGTTTCATGAGCAGTGGTGGAGTTCTTCGAAATGCTTGTGGTTCAGTACTTGTGGAGTTCAGTTCTTTTTAGGGTCCAGGTAGCTCTCTAGTGGGGGAGGCACGAGCGCTACTTTTTGGGCTCCATGTCTTCCAGGAGCGTGGCTTCCAGGTGCCAGAAGTGGAATATGATTCAGATTCTGAGGTAAGGATGGTCTACTGTAGGGATGACACCACTTGGGAATAGACTTATATTATCAAAAAGTGTACTATTGAAGTCGCTTCGGGTCAAAACATCCACCATAGTTGGAGGGAGACTAATTTTGTTGCTGATTCTCTTGCAAGCATTGGACGGTCAGGAGAGGGGCTTATCATTTTTGACAGCTTAGGGTCCCTCCCACGGGCATGAATTTTTTTTGTAGAAAATTATTCTATTGGGCTTCACTATTTCCACCTACACTGAAGGTTGTTATTTTGGGGGGGTTAGTCCTTCTTTTTCATATAATAATAAAAAAATTAATTTTCAGTCAATGATATTTTTTCGATATTGGATTTATAGTGTTAATTGATTTAGGTATAAAGGATTAGTTGAATAAAGTATTATAATGTTTCAATGTGTATAATCATTAAATATACCATTTTAATTTTAACATGTAATAATTCATTTTAAAAATTAATTATTTTATTTTATATATATTATTGACCATTTCTCAACACGGAAGGAAAGAGATCCTTTACAACCTTCATATCCCTTATAGATGATTTGGTAATCACTATTATTGAAAAATATTATTAAATTTTTTTTGAAATACTTTTATGTATTCAAGTTGCCTGTAAGAAACTATTTGACATATGTTATACCTTTTCATTTCTCTAAAAAAATTTTGGGTCATTATATATATTTTTACCAAAGTCACACCTTTACCATTTCCTATAAAAATGAAATTCTATAAAGGACCTGACCATTTACTTTCAAGAAGTCAGGAATCATTTCTGAAGGTAGAGGGGATAAAAAAATATCCTAATTTATTGTTTTATTTTATGAATTATTCTGGTATGTTCAAAGTTTGTATCATATTTGGGTTAATAGTGATGAATATAACTCAAATTATTGATTATAGTAATGATGTATTATGGAATAAGACGGTGAATAATGGTTAATTTTATTAGAATGAAGATGAATAAAGATGGTGTTTATGTATTATGTTTTCAAAATTATTATATGTGTGTATTTTAAAAATATTAGAGGAGTAATGGAATCCCTAGTGAGTTTTATATAGTAGTTTTTGTTTGAAAAAATTTGGAAAAAAAATTAGATGGAATTAATACATTTGAAAAGTGGTACAAAGGTTATTATTATCAAGATATATGTTAACCTTGACATTATGATAAAAAAATTATTTGAGGAAAAATTCCTATACTTTTGGTGTACATAAGTTTAATAGTATTGGAAATATTTTTCGTTTATTAGATCTTTTAATTTGAGGTAATTATGGGTTATTAATTAGGGATTAAAAATGAAAAGTATTATATTATCTTTATTTTTTGATAAATTAATGTAATTTTTTGGATTTGTTTCTGAAATTTCAATAATTTAATATGGATTATATTAATATAGTTTTAGAAAACTTATAACCCATACAATGGGTGACAAACCATCATGTATTTAATGGCCGTTAGAATTGAACCCACACCCAAAGGGTTACAAGGGTGCATCGACTACCACTGGCCTATGTGTTTTACTTATTATTATGATATTTTATTTTTAGTTAAATGATTTGAGTGATGAAAAAACAAGTCTATTTAGGGAATATATGTTTTATCCAATAGATAACCATGAGATTAAAAAACGATTCGATTATTAATTGATTAATGTTATTATGTAAGAAATTCACTATTTTTGTTTCTTAATATAATTAAGGTAAATACAATACTTTGGAATTTTATTTTATAAATAAAGAATGAATTATATTTTGGAAGAATATATGATTCATTATTATTTGGGTTTGTTATGGAAATAGTTATGATATCTTGTAGATTATATGATTAGACTGATTACATTTTTGTATAATAATTTACGAGTGATTGAAATTATAAATATATATATATATTAAAAATGTCTTGGAATACTATTTGATCAAATCCTGCTGAATTTTGGGTTTCAGTTTGATGTTATAATATTGTGAGGAATTTTGAAGATAGTTATTTATTGAATAATCTGTGTTAAAATTTAGTTATTACTGTTGAATTTTGGAGATTAAATTCGTTATTAATCATATACCAGTATATTTTTTGTAGGAAATAAAATTATATTGTACTAACCATTTTGGTTTTGGTTAATTCTAAAATATAGGAGGAATATATAGGCAAATTTGTATGGATTATTTGATCTATAGAAGTAAATTCTGATTCATTAGGTATAAATATTCATCATGAAAACTCTTCATCTAATTAAATGATTAGATTATGGTTGAAATTGACTAAAGGATGAAATTTTTCTTGTAATGTTAGTATGTTTCCTTATTTTGATAGTCTAGTTAAGAAAATTGATCCTGAATTTTAGGAAAATTATTTTGAATCAAAAACATCATCTATTTACTTTTATCAATGGCCTTTTAAGACATCACTTAATTATAGTTTTGTGATGGTTAGATTTTCGATGATAATTTTATTTATTACCAACTTATAGTCAATTAGTGTTAGTTTTCTCTTCTATTTTCATGTTTTTCTACTTTAATTAATAGTATGTGTTATCTTAGGTGACCATCATACTTTCTTTTCATACATTTCAAGTAGAAGATTTTTTAAATTTTTTTGATGTGGAATTTCAACAAAACTAATTTAAAAACTTAATATTTTGATACTGAGTTAAAATAGTGAGTAGAAAATTTATTAAATGGTAGGTAATGTGACATCATGAGTTTTTTAAAATGAATAACTATACACAATATCATAAATGATATACCACAACAAGTATAAACAAATGAAAATTATTATTATTTAAATTTGATAGTTATAACCTAGGATTTTTAATGGTCGGAATGAATTAGATTAACTAAATTATATAAATATATTTTAGACATGTTTATAAAATCAATTCATTTGTTACCAATTAATTATAAATGAAAATAAAACACAATTTAATATAAAGGATTTGGTTTTCTTAAAATAACTATTTTTCCCATATTGACATTTTATATTTAACAAATTAAATTAATACTTATTATTAAATTATAATAATGAAATATGTATTTTTTTTAATGAATTGTTTTTATATTTCTCCAATAATTTTTGTAGGCTTAATATAAGAATAATTCATATTTTATGCATAAAATGGTATATTTTTTGAAAGATAATTTTATTGCCTTTCGATAGTGCACTTGTTTTGAAACTAAATTTTCACACATTTAGCAATTTAATTTTAGAAACAATACTTTTTTAAATTATTAATATCAAAATTACCTTTGGTTTAATTTTTGTTATTTTTTAGATAATTTTCGTTTTTTGATGAATATTGAAAAATAATGAATTTCGATTGAAAAAGAAGTTTTTATAAAAAAAATTTATATAGTTAAATTATATTATAAATTGGTTTTAAAGTATATTTAGTCCAATTATACATCGATAAACCCAATTTAAGACATTTAAATCAATATCACATTGAATATTGGATATCAATATATTTCATACTTTGGAAAATTTAATTTTCAAAACACCCTTTTTCATTTCATCTCTCATATTACTTTTAAATATAATTTATCAACAAAACAAAATAGCATGCATCTAAAATATACAAAGGTGACTTGGGTAATAATTTTTAAATCACTCTTAAAATAATGTAACTAAAATGGCGAACCTCTAAATCTGGAGTAAACTATGCATTAGACATTAAACACATAACACCTATCAATTGGTTTATCATGGAACCACCTATAAAATAATCAGTATATTATACAAAACCTATTAAAACTAATTAGAATCATATTATCCAATACTACTAATGTTAATTGTTTTTAGAAACCTATTATTATATCTTTAGTTATAATTGGTGCAATGAATAAATAAAATAATTACCATATATGTATCTACGGAAAATCAACATTTAAAAAATATCAATTGTTATTTAGTGATGGTCTAACCAGCCACAAAGCATTATAAAATAATCAGTATATTATACTAAACCTATTAAAACTAATTAGAATCATATTAACCAATACTACTAATGTTAATTGTTTTTAGAAACCTATTATTTTATCTTTAGTTATAATTGGTGCAATGAATAAATAAAATAATTACCATATATGTATCTATGGAAAATCAACATTTTAAAAGTAGAAATAAATCATAATATATTCAAAATTTATTTCATACCTAATATTATTATGACATAATCACGATGTATAAGTTTTTCCCAATGAATGGAAATCGGGTTAAGAGATCCCAAACTGAATGGTTCCATTTAGTTTGGCATAAATTGACCTCCTATAGAATGGTTAATATAATGTTTTTAAATAATTAAAAAATTATATTCATAATTATAATTCCATATGTGATGATTTTATAAGATATTATAAGCCATTCATTAAAAATATTTAATTATTTCTTGGTTTTGGGTGTGTCGTTTCATAGTTTCATGATCCATTGTATATGTGTGGCATTTCAAAGTGAAATATTTTAAAAACAAATAGTAATTTTCATCAAAAATTGTTTTTATAAACCAATCATTCATGATTTATGAATATGTTATGGTTCTTGGAAATTTGTATAAGAATTTTTGGATACTTGATAAACCAATAAATATTGGTTATGTTATAAACTAATGATGGGTGGTTTTGTGATAAACCAATGATAGGTGGTTCCATGATAAACCAATTGATGGGTGTTATGTGTTTAATGTATAATGCATAGTTTACTCCAGATTTAGAGGTTGGCCATTTTAGTTACATTATTTGAAGAGTGATTTAAAAATTATTACCCAAGTCACCTTTGTATATTTTAGATGCATGCTATTTTGTTTTGTTGAAAATCTATCGATTTTCAAAAGGTATGATATTGATCTTTTTTAAAAGGTCATTCCTTTTTCCAAATAAGATAGGTTGTTTTTATAAAAAAATTGAGGAATTTTACTGGAGTAACATTTTACCTTATTTTATGTCCCTTGCTAATATTTTTATGATTATACCATTTTTCAACATCAATTATCTAGGAAAATTTATTGTATAGATAAAGATGAGAACAATATAAAAATTGTGATGATTTGACATGAAATAAAAAAATTGATTTTTAAATGGATTTATTTAGTCAAAATAATTGATACTTTGTATAAGTTTTAACTTATAACTAATGGGATTTATATTTATCATTTTTTACCAAATTTCGAAATCTATATCCGTCAATGATATTTTGGAAAAATATAAATCTAATTTTAGTTTAAATTCACTTGAATATGTAATTTTTATGGCTGGTTCATTGCACCAATTATAACTAAAGATAAAATAATAGGTTTCTAAAAACAATTAACATTAGTAGTATTGTTTAATATGATTCTAATTAGTTTTAATAGGTTTATTATAATATAATGATTATTTTATAATGCTTAGCGGCTGGTTAAATCATCACTAAATAATAATTGATATTTTTTAAAATTGTAGTGGTTAAAAATAACACTAATTATAAATAAATGATCAGTCATTATCCCCATAATAAAATTCCACATCAAGTATGAAAACAAAAATATATCGAAAAATTAAAAAAATAAATATTGATTTTTGTTAAACATTTTACAGATAAGAATATATATATATATATTATAAACATTGAAACCACCCATCAGTTGCTACAAAATAAACTTATATATTTTTTAGTTACAATTTCAATTCATATAAACATGAATCAAACAATAAAATTTCTATCTCATGTCCTAAAAATAAACTTCACATGATAAATTATCCTAATTTTTATATCATCTAGGAACTTCGACTAGATATAAGGAATATATTAACTAAAATTTAGAATTAAATTATTTTTCAGTAGATAATACATAAAATATTATTTAATATAATAATTACAAATATATAATTAAATGTTTAATACATGTAACAAATTTTGTACAAATATACTATATAATATCAGGGCTATAATGTTCACATGAATTCCATTATTCAAGGGGGTCTCATTAAACTCACACCAAAATCTGAACCTATAGACTTTCCATTTTTCCCAAACATTTCTATATTCATTGATAGTCAACCATAACATAAACATCAAAATGGATAATCATTTACATATTAAATAGGAAACAAAACTAAATTTATATTTTATTTGAGTAATAGTTAAAAAAATAGATATAAATATTTTACATACATTCATTTATTTATCAAAAAAATCATTCTTCAAAGTAGTGTGAATACGCCTCAATTCATGATTACGGATTGGATGGGATATTATATCGCATGGTAACTGACCCGAGATATACCCATATAACCCTCTGACATAATTTATAGGCACTCCAAACAATTTAAATTATAAAACTACATTAAACATACCCAGTTGAAAAAAGACATATATTTAGGTTCATTTATATATTCTTATTATTTTAATCTGTTAAATAAATATATTTAAAAATCAGTATATTAATGTAATAAATTAAATGTTTACATTAAATATTTCATACCAATAATGGTGACCTTCCATTACAATAAAGATGATCTATTCATATATATAAATAATTGTTTTCTTTGAATTCCAACATCCAATAATAATACAATGAAATTTTAAAAATTATATAAAATATAAAACAAGGAAACGATTTGAAAAGTTTGTATATAGACTATTTAAATTCATGTTTTCTAAATAAAACAATAAAAGATAAGTTAATGGAATGGGAATATAATCATTTAATTCATCATTATACATATTATTTCCATCATCCACCATCAACATGATTTTATCATCTTTAATCTCTATTTCAAGGTAAGATATTTCAATATCATAATCTATAGGAAGATTAATTTATTTTTGTTGGTGGGGTCTTATATGATAAAAAATTATTTAACTCCATCACTTATATCATAAATGTATCTTGGTTTCACATAGACTTCAACACTCCAACCATCATCAAATCTATCATAATCCTAATATAAATTTTTAAATTTTGATGCACAAATATATTGATCATTTTCGTTACACTCAAATGTATCAATCATCCATGATAAGTGAACATATGTAAATTCTAGATAATCTTTCTTTAACATCAGTAAATATCAAGCCTCATACATTTTAATAACACAATTAAAAATAGAACAAGTTAATTTAATTTTATAGTATCAATAAACATCCCATAGTATAATAATTATATGAATTTTTTAAGATTCATGTTTATTCAGACAATCTTCAGGAAAAAATGTGCGAGCCTAACATCCAGAAATATTATAAGTATTGAAACTTTTACACTTAATGGTCATCGATCCAAATATTTTTAATTATCTATATCTCTATATTCATTTTAATTATTCATAAAATGAATTTATAAATATAAAATGTTATCAATTAAAAAATATAATTATATCAAAATTTTGTTAATATACAATTTTCTATGATATTATACAATGAGAAAACTGATAAATAATATATTTCATAACAAATTTTTTATCTATTTCTCATTTTTTTACTCCACTATAACATCATTTCTTTGTTTTTATATTAAATTGAATAATATATGGATTAGAAATATCATATTTGAGTGGCATATATCAATGTTCATGTATGAAAATTGCTTTTGTCAATAAAACTGATGATATTTTTCCCACATGATTAACCTACATATGAAATATTTCTACACTATAGTAGAGTTAAAATTGTTTCTCATTAACATAAATACATAAAAAATGATTGAATCACATCTCAATATTATCTAAATAACTCAGAAAAATGGGTGAAATTCTTCTTCAATATAACCTAAAGAATAGAGCCCTCCAGTTGAGATTTGGTTTTCATAAAAGGATTCAAAATCCATAGATTCCAAATGAAATATTATAAAATAGATGAATTGATCCATATTTATTGAGTTTTAAAATAATAATTTATTATTCGGAAAATTATGATGAAAATATATATTCATGGGATACATCCAGAAGTAATGTTAGGGTCCCTATACATTTATTTGTCTCATGACATGAATACTTAGATGAATCGCCATAGTGAAAAACAATGGGGAAAATTTCATTTCCAAATGATAAAATGTCATTACAATTATTTATTAATGTTTTTAAAAATCATTGGGATTTATTTTTATCATATAAAGAATCGATTATAGTTTGTAAACCCCAATTATAGCTACTATTACTTTATCATGTAATAGTTTATGCAATGCTAATGTTAGAATATCCTCCATCAAAATATGTGAGTCATGAATATTAATTCCTTATAACATGTGATGTTTTAATTTCAAAAATAATGAAATGTGACATGAATATCCATCAATTAATTTCACATCTTTCATTATTTAATGGAAAAAATATTTATCTTGTTTTTTCAATAAACAAACTACTGTAGGATAATTCCTATTACCATTTACCCATACATATTGTATATATTCATTTATTCCAAGTCTTTATGAGCATTATGATGACCATTTAATTTCCCTACTAATTTGATATTAAAAAATATATTATCATATGTATTTTTTTAGTTGTTACAATTTAAATATTAAGACATAACAATTGAAATTCCACGCATGGTAATTTTAAAAGGATATACAATTTATTCATTTGTTTGGTATAGAATCTATTTGATGATATGTGATATATTTTCCCAAAAAACATCAATTCATGCAATTTCCTAAATTCTACGTCAATAATATATAATTATGATATGCTTTTTAAATAGGATAACATTTTTTGTAGTGATGAGAACTCATTTATTCCCTGAAATTATGACTTGTTAAATTGAGATATTGTCGTTTCATCTATGAACAGAAATGATATCTATAACACCAATTTCAAATATGTGGTAATATCTTCAATAAAATTAAAATGATACAAACTAGACATTCTTGACCAATGTGAGTATTCCAAACCAAAATTATTCTATGTCTAGTAAAACTATTAATTATCCGTATTAATTAGCATGAATTTGAATATTTTTGTTGTCAATTCACAATAAATATCTAATCCATTTTCCCATAAATTGGGAAATTATTCAATAATACAATAAAGTTATACATTTATTTCATTTCCATTAATTTTCTTTCAAATAGTGGTCATTAGAATATATAAGTAATTTTTTTCATACACATACATGGAGGTAGAATATAAGGGATTATAAAAATTGGCCATATTATTTCTATTTTTTTAGAGTTTTGAATGTTTAAAAACCATTATTATCCAATCCCAATTTCAAATTCACAATTACTAAAGATAAATTTATATGAGAATATTAAATTTACATCCATTCATTCAAGTCTAATATATGATGTATAAACTAAAATTGATATTCTCCATAGCATGAAAATTTATATGATTCTTAGTTTTACAAGACATGAACAATCATATCAATGTATATTTAAATATGACATAATATAAAAAATTTAATTAAGTTTCATTTATATTCTCATTCATAGTTCATTCATCGATTATTTTATAAAGATTCAATGATTTCTGTCTAAACTTATAATTTCTTTAACACTCTTCTCTATCAGAATACTCACCCAAATACAAATTTATGTCTTTGGAACTTTCATGAATCATTATATAATTGATAAGAAGTTTCATAATAAAAATCATCATTTCATAAATTTATTTACAGATCATATCTTTTTAACATTCATCATGCCTCAACTCCCAAATCATCAACATTTATTTTATTAATTCTAAATAAACACTTGATATTATAAAACATCATTAAAAATATAATTTGGTATATTTAATACATCCATTATACAACACTTTATTTCCATATTTCTATAATTTATATTCCTCTATTAATTTCTTATTTATCTTCCATCCTGAATTAATCTCTAGAAAATTAAATGGTACATATACTAATATATTACATTCATCATCATTATATGAAATGACTAAAACATCATTAATCATGTTTTCAATCAATTCTTAATAGTCAAGATAGTAGGTTGTTCATTTTGATGATGATCATATGGTAAACTTTATGAAATGTCATATTCCCCAGGCTAAATCCATCTCATATATCAAACAAGAATTTTTTTTTCAAATTTCCAGGCTCATAAACATCGTGTTTTTTCAACCACTATGTCAAATAACAATAAGGACATGCCCATTATTCCCCCCATCTATAGATTAGTTTTCAATTGAAAAATCTCAAAACACATCTAGTCCATTACTATATAAAACTATATTTCAGGGGAAATCAATGAAAATTGTATCAGTTTTTATGATATTTATAAATAAACATTCTATAAAAATAACTCTAATTAACTAAATAATATCATGTAAAGAGTAAAAAATTGGTTTTCTGGAATAAAATATATATATATATATAAATGACATTATATAATTTTAATTAAACCAAATAATCATATTCAATTATGATTTAAAATATGAATTGTTAATTGATGAAAGAAGAAAATATTAAATTCTTTTGTATTGAAAATAAATAATAAAATTATTTTTTGGATGAATGTAAATTCAAGGTCAAATATAGTTAAGGATTTCTCAGATCACTTTATATGAAATATATCATTAGTGAACATATAACTTATATTATTTTATATTAATATATAGTAGAGTTAGTTTATATAGATGTTATCTTATATTTGATTTTACATAATAGAAACAAGACCCTATACAGATAGACAAAACCATAGATAATTCATGTATAGAATGAGTTACAGAAGGAATTAATGGGTAACTCACCATATAGATGGATACATTCTGAAAGAGGATTTATCACATTTATTAATAATGTTTTATCACTGTTTCCTCTGGAATTGGGGATGACCTCATTGATTGAAGATTCAAACATTTCAATCAGTTTCTAATGGGTTTTTTGTAGAACTGAAAACATCCAATGATTCCATATCCATTTGGACTTACTTTCCAATGGTAGGCGCTCATTAGTTGTGGACTGATAAGCCTTATGAATTTTCATTGGTTTATAAGATGGGAGGTCAGACTCATCACACCTTTTTTAGGGGAATTATTTTCTACTCCGGGACTCTATTTATAGATTTAAGTTATGTTCATGAATCCTTATTACATTACTAATTATAAAATGAGATTTTCTTTAGATCTGACAATCAGTGATTGATATTTATGAGATTTAGATAATATTTTATATGTATTCGACGTTCTTCATTGATAGATAATCATCTGTATTTGTTAGAGATTATTATTCAATGGTATCCTTGAATACATAAAAGTATCTTGGTCATTATGATGACCATACTGGTTTTAAAGCCACTCAGTAGGGAACTTTAAGTTTATTGTTATTCAGAAGGACATGGATTATTTCAGAGTTGGGATCGTACCCATAGATGGGCTACCTACATATCCTTTCTTTTGGAAAAGGAATCAGACCCCATGTAGTTTGAGTAAGGGAGTGTGATTTTTATTTATGATAAACGGCTCAAAGAAAGGTGTCATAATTACTTTTACACTCTAAGCTCACATTAGTCATGCTCAGTGTGAGAAAAAAGAGGCATTAGTAAAACTAGAAAATTGTGCCATCATAAGAAATGATATGGGACTTAGGTATATATGAAGGCCAAAATAGGCGAATATTAGGTTTCACATCAGGGAAGAACCCCAGGAATAAGGTCAATAAAGGTATATGTACTTTATAGATATTTGGATAATCTAACATGGGGATTACTCCTGAGGAAGATGTCCAAATTAGGAGGGGACTTATAATTGGGTTTTACACCTGAGAAGGAAGCCCAGATCAAAAGTAAATTAAAACTAGTTAAGAGAAATTAACACTGAGGCTTACTCCTGAGAAGGAGGCCCAGGATAATGGGATTTGAAAAATTATGGGAATTGGGGCTTAATCATAAGGAGGATGCCCATATTTGAGACGGGGGATTACTCATGAAAAGTAAATCCAGGTTAAGGTAATCAAGGCTGGGGCTTACTCCTGAGGAGGATTCCCATATTTGGGAACTTTGAAATAGGGGATTACTCTGAAAAGGAATCCCAGATTTGGAAAATTATGACTGGGGCTTACTCCTAAGGAGGATACCCAGTTTAGGGGACTTGTGATTTGGTTTTACTACTAAGAAGGATGCCCAAATTAAAAGAACTTGGACTGGGGATTACTCTTGAAAAGGAGGCCCAGGTTAAGGATGCTCTGATTTTAAAGGATGAGGTTAAAATGAATGAAATCTCTTACCTTAGTGACATAGAGATATGTAAATCACTAGGTTTTAAGAGATGTTCCACAAAATTCCTTTCATATAAAAAATCCAACAAGGAAATCATGCCATAGATGGATTTGGAGAGATTTATGAAGGTTTATTCTTGAATAGGATAGGTGTTTAAACATAGGAGAGGTGAAATAGGCAGGAGAGGCACCCAAAAAATGGTGGCACGCAAGTCTTGCATGGGTACGCAAGTACTGCGGTGATGCATAAGTCCTGGTCGCGCAGATGTACCTGCGCGACACATGGGTACTTGCGAGATGGTCAATACTTAGGGTAGAACTTGGGCAAGACACGGCTCAAGCCTTTAATTACTACCCCTAGAGACATCCAAAAGAGAGGTGCGCAAGTTATGTTGAAGGGGTAAGGTGGCGCGCAAGTGTGGCCATTTCTCTTAACGGCTGGCCACCTAGGCACACAAGTGTTGATGTGTTTCAACACTTAGGCATCCCCCCCCCTCTTTTAAGATTTTCCATTCTAGGTAAGAAATTAGCTTATAAATGTTCAGAAGCTTTGAGAAGAGACTAGGGCACTGGGAGCTCAAATCTAAGTTTCTGGAATTTTTTTGACCCTCAAGTGGGGGGCCCACAGGGGGTATTTATAGGCTGGAGAAGACCCTGGGCGAATTTCAAAGAAGGTTCACAAGTCACCTACATGATCAATAGGAGGCGCACAAGTATACTTTCATGACCTTAGTAGAACTTGCGTGACCCAATTGCATTTGAATCTTGGTTCATGTCTTTGTCAATTTTTGATGTTTCTTCAAATGATGAATCACTTTTGGTTCAAGTTATTTCCCTTTACAATCCTTTAGACTCTGTGACAGAAAAGGAGCATCAACAAAAGTCCCCCTTCAGAGTTGGATTAGAAAGAAATATGTATGTGACTCCGAGGAAAAGAATAAAATAACGGAACATGCAGCGCGCAAGTGTGGAGCATGCAGAGGGTGGCACACAAGTGTTGAACCGCGCAGGCGTCGGCGAGCAAGGGTGTGGCCTGGCCTATAAATATGTGTTCATTCTCGTGTAAAGCCACCTGATCTTGAATTTCTTGATCTCATCATGCAAGTTGGTCTCATCATGATAGTTACTTTTTTTTATCTGTTTCATTGTTGTCGTGCTGCTGTCAAGGTATTTGGACATTCACGGGGATACCTGCGCGCCAAAAACATGTGTGATACATCCATACAAGCGCGACAAATTTAGACTTGTGCAACTTAATGCTTTTTCCATTTTTTCAAATTTCTTCACAAATATTATAAAAAATTAACCCTTTTAAGAGTTAATTTATTCAACTTTTTTTTAGAATCAATGGCTCCCAAGAGAATTGGAATGGCTGATCAACTGGATAGAAAATGGATTGATGATATGATAAGAATCATTGTCCATGATTACTATTCTGTCTGCAACAGCACTCTCCCAGATTTGCCCTTGTATTTAAAGAATTATCATCGTGACTTCACCCAAAGAATCTATCTGCCTTTGTATGGCTATGGTCATCTGTGAGAAGTTACCATTCCATAGGAAAATAAATATCGTCTAATTTCTTAGTTTCAGAACTACACCAATTTCACTATAGAAAATATCTCATGTGGAGGAGTATTTATAAATGCTGTAATAGTGGAGAAGGCACATATGATGCATCATAGCCCTTGTACGCCAGATCTGAAACCTCATAAGCCTGAGCTACAACCACATTGTTATCCCTCAATCTTCTGAAATTCTCAGATGGATCAATCCAAAGGCTTGAAGAAGAGATGGGACATCCATCCTGGAGGAGGTGTGAAGCCAACCTAGATGTGGGCATACTGGGTACAAAAACCTGTGCAGAGTTTGTTGAGGATTTGAAAGGATTTGCGATAGATGAAGCCGTCTCGGCTGGGCAAACTTATGTATACAAACATAATAACTTCGTGTCGGAGATACTCCGCCATTGGAGCCCAGAAACCAATTCATTCTATCTGACTAATGGAGGAGTAGGAATCATTCTTTGGGATCTCCACAAGATCTCAGGGGCTCCAATTTTGGGTGATATGTAAGATGAATTCATCCCTCCCAAGGTGACTTGGACTGATTCATAGAAGAGTCTGGCTTTAGCTTGGGAATTATTGAAAATCTTCCACAAGCTCAAGAGTTCAGAGACCTCCATAACATATTCTAGAATGGATATTCATCCAGAGGAGTGGATTCATATGTTTCTTATCGATAAGAAGGATAAGGAGCCGAAGGAAAATGGATTGAAGGAGAAGGGATCCAAGAAGAAGGGCCCAAGGAGAAGAGGCCCACTCGTCCTACCACCTTCCCCAAAATAGATAAGAGGGGTGCTCCTTGCACATTCTGGCCGACCCTGGAAGTAGGATAATTTGAAAAGTGGGGATGTGAGGTGAATCAGAGAATCTCAAGGATGACTCATCTGGTGGGCTTTTGCCCTTGTAGATCATTGTTTATCTTCTTCCAGTCAGGGACTCGAAGGGAGGCGTCAGGCCAGAGACCTTTTTTATTACAGCTAAGTTGGATGAGGGGAAAATGGTTGGGTTGGATACCATCATTTTAGCAAAGATTCATAGGAGCTTACTCCATGTCTTCATAGGTAAGTCTCCTTTAATAATAGTGGGACCGTTCCAGGTTTTGTGTGGATGGATCACCACTCACTTCAGGACATATAATGTACAGAATGAAGTACATATTCCTAGAAGTTATTTCACGCCATCAATGCAGGAATTATCTAGAATTACTCCACTTTCTGTCAACTCTTATGACTTGAAGGTGAGGTTGAGCATGTATAAGGAATTAATTTTCTTTCTTTATGGAAATCCGCCAACCGGGCGAGTTGTTGATGATGCAAAAACTAGCCTGGATTTGAGGGCATACATGCTGGCCTGCAGAGATGGTGTGCTGGTCGCCAGAATTGAAAGAGAGATTATATGTGAGGCCTATGCTCCATATATATTTTCACATCAATTCAAGTGTTTACAGCAGACTACTTTATCTCCCCCTATACATGTCATGTTAGAGAAAAATCTGATGGTTTCCCAACAACTATGTTTGCTGACATATAGGGAGAAGACTGGGGTAGTGATTGATCTACCAGTTGAAAAAGTGACATATAACTTGACTACATGGTATGATGAGCACTGGATAGCATCATACCCTAGAGCGGTGCTAAATCACCATGTTTATCAGGTGGGGAAAAGGAAGAGGACTATAGAGAATGAAACCCTTCCTCGTGAAGGTGATACTACCCCACCTGAAGCTGATTCTCTAGATTCCTCATCTGGGAATGTCTCACCGGTTTCCCAAGATGGGGATGATGAGGCACAACAAGAAACAAAGCGGCCTCGTGCCTGATATAATCCTTCAGTCAGAATCAAAAGACCCACCCCATCAACTCCTGGTGAGTTACTTCATTGTGGTAATTTATTCACCATTACTTTATAGAGCAACAAGTATTATTTTCTTATTCTCTATCAGTAGTTGCAGGATCTAGGATGAAACTGATGTCCAAGATGGTAGGACCTTCCTTGAAGCCTTCTGGTAAATGTACTGAATGTCTACGCCCAAAGGCTATCCAGACATGGAAGAGTCTATATTGTGGTGCTGAAAATGTCTGGCTAGATTTGTGAAAGGGGATACACATCCCTAGAATAGGGAATCTTGTGGCTTCTACAGATATACATTACAAGGATAAGCCCAATGAATTGGGGGATTATATCATAGAGCAGCAAATGATCATATATTCCACTTATGATTCCATTCCTATCACCAAGTTGGTGAAGGAAATGATAGATCGTGGTGCCGCTGAGGGTACTGATGATTCCAGAGAGGAAGAGTGACATGATTACATGGCTTCTAAATATTTAAGTTTTATTTCCTCATTTTCTTTGCAACTTGATTTCAGTCAAAGCTTTGTTACTCAAGGAAATTATTTTCTTCATCGTGCAGCTTGAAAACAAATGAACTACTAAGGTTCCTTCTCCATAATATAGCCCTGGTGTTACTACCATCGGGTCCGCTGCTGAATCTCCTCGCGAATCGGGCAAGATATCTCCAGGCCAATAGGCTATGAATGAGGAGTTTGACATGGCCTACCTTTCTCAAATTCAAGTGCCTATAAGGGAGACTACCGACACTCCCAAAAATCCAAGGAAGAAAAATCAATGAAAGAAGAATTCCACAGCTAAATGATTCATTAGTACTGGTAAGTCCTTTGGATAATCATGAGTCTATACCCATGAAAAGGATGATCATACTTCTTGGGATTGCAGGGGCTTCTTCAATTTCCCCTCTGAGAGAGAGAACTGACCCTCCTTTGAGGACTATGGAGGGTACTGGTGAACAATCACAAGTTCAGGATGACATGGAAACTCCTGGAGAAGAGCCAGCATCTGTTCCAAGTATCCCTTCTACTACTGTTGCTAGAAGATAAGAACATGCTTTTGGTAAGTTTACAATTCTTCATAAATTTTTGAATGAAACATCGACTGACATCCATTCTGTAATACTTAAGGTTCAACCCTTGCACTCGAGCTTTTGGTGATCATTGCAACTGACGCCGATATTTTATCTGAATATGCTATCCACAAGATGAATGTTTCCAAAAAGATGTACCAAATTCTCCTACTGGTGAGATTAACTAGGACTCTGAGATTACATTGGATTAAATGATGGGACGTGGCACATCATTTGAATATTTTTTAGATCATGTCAACTTACCATGTAATTTAGAAGATTATGGACATGAGTTTTATCCTTCTTCCTATTAAAAATAACTTGTTATTACATGTCTAATCATGATCGATTCCAATATGCATCTCTATCTGTGAAAGCTACTGAACTACCAATTCATGAAGGGGATACAGAAAACCCTACTATTGCAGAGACATTAGTGCAAGTGGAGATGAACCTCGTAGAGCTTCCTAAAACTCACCCTGAAAATCCTGTTGAGGCTTGGAAATATGGGGAGGATCCTTCTCAAGTTTCTAATCTATCGTTGGGTAAGGGATAAAGATATTTTCAACTGTACTTAATTTGAAAGACAGTCAATCAAAATTTTTTATTCTTTGAAACTAACCAATAATTTCAATTGATTATACCCGGCCATCAATTTCAGTTGCTAGATCTGGAGGTGAAGCCTCAGCTTCCGCCCCAACGGGAAATGAAAGTGAAGAAGCACAGGTCAGGGGGAAGGAGCAGAACATGGAACTTACTTAAGTGCATTAATCCCAGATTACATTCCCCCTTGTGACTGTGATGCTGAGTCAGATCCAGAAGTACAAAAGGTGTTCCTGTTTTCATGACGCAAGGCATGGAAAAACATATGGAATATCATATCCAAAGTGCGTTTAGAAGAGCTGTCATCGAAGATCCCTTGACTGTCATCCCTATTTTTCATACTGGGACTTGGCGGTTTTGGATATCAAAAATATCCATGCCTCAGTGAATAAAGTCATAATAAGGAGGGTGTAGGTGCAAAAGTGTTGTGAAGATCTGACCAAGTTGAAGTTATCGGCCAATATCAGTGAATTTGAGGCTGCGGTATCCCAAGATGACGCTGACTATGCTGCCAAGATGAAGGAGCTGGAGCACAAGATCAAAGATAATGTCATCCAGCAAATGCACCTTCAGCAACAGTTAGATGTTGTTAATGGGGAACATGAACAACTCAATAGTTCATTGGAGGGAGCTCAAGAAAATGGAATGAAATCCATCACAGATGACAATAAAGCACTCCATCAGGCTGAAAACAATGAAGTTTGCTGAGTGCATGAGCTTCAAGTAGCCAGTGATGAAGCTCGGGATGTTGTACATCAAGTGAAGACTTATGTTGACAGCCTCTTGTAATTTATTAGAAAAGATAAGAGACTACAATCTGTGGATTACTTCTAACTTTTGTGCATAAAATGAAGAATACTTTTGTCTTCAATCATTTGTGTCTGCATTTTCTTGTTACCTACTTTAGATTTTTACCTAAGACAATTGGCCTAGTAAGAATAGTTTGATTTTTACTAGGATTATTCTAAAAAACCCTAAAAACATTGAATCTTTTAATTGGTCAATATTACCTAAATCATACGAAAATGTATGTTTAGTGAGCTGGGACTTGACTTTTATTCAGAGTTCCCTTGTCTGTTGTGGTCAGTTTAAAGTCATGCACATCAGACATAAAAAGGCTAATGTTTAAGGTCAAAATAGCTTTGACCGAATGGGTTAAAATTGACTCAATTCCTTGAAAAAATAACTGAAAACAGGTTACCACACTCAAGTATAAAGGAAAACATGTAAAATATGACTTAATAAATTTTGAATCTGAGGAATGATACGAAAAACTGATAAAAGGCATTAGAAGAAGTTGTTCCCAAGAATGAAGTTTCTGTTATTTAACAAACCCGTTAGGGGGTTGAATTATGCAGGGTCGCCTAAGGGCATTGACAGCATAGTAATATAATAGTATCTTTTGGTTGACAAGTCTATTATGTGGACTGTTTATGCAAGGATTCCTAAGGGCACGTGCTGCATAGTCAGGCAAAAGAACTCTTAGAAATTTACTTTTCTACTGCTAAAATTTTATTGGAAGTTTATGGAGATTCAAATTTTCCAAAGCTTAGAGTTTTCTGTTTGGAGAGAGGTACTTGGATATGGAGAATATATTTCCACTAAAGATCGTCTAAGAACTTGATGAATGTCACTTCTATGAAGGTCTGACCCAAACCTAGGGAAGAGAAATACAATCCATAGACTTGAATACTTTCAGATCAAGAAAAAGAACATGTGGAAAATAAGTTAAGGATGGCTATTTTTTCGCGGATACTTTACATATTGTTGATAAGACCAATAAGGAAAAAAGAGGTTTTCTTCCCAACAATGAACTTACCATTATTTAACAAACCCATTATGGTGTTGAATTACACAAGGTCTCCTTAGGGCATTGGCTGCATAGTCAAATAATAGTATCTTTTGGCTAACAAGTCTATTATGTAGACTATTTATGCAAGGATGCCTAAGGGCACGTGCTACATAGTCAAGAAATAGAACTCTCGGAAATTGGACATTTTATGACTAGAAGTCAAGAAAAGGGTTATGAAGATATGGAAGTATTTAAGACTAGGTTTATGACACATAAAAATGTGTATTTTCCACTGTATTTAGAGATGTACAGATCAATTCAAACCATAATCATGTGGGGGCTGGGTCCTGAATTGAAATGTTGGAGTTCACTTTGTATCCCATAATGATGAGAATCAAGCCATGTGTAGTTCTTGAAATATAGTTTAACATCATGTGGGATGAAAGTATGAGAGATTTTAGTTTAGGGTCATAGATCTCGGACCATAATAATGAATACACAGTATGTGTTTTCATAGGGTCTTTTCATATAAGGGAATGAAAGAAAAATTTGGGGTTAGGCCCAAACAATTGGGGATGGATTTGAGGGATTCTCGAACATTCCTACGTAACCCATAAGGATGGGAATTAGGCCCACGTAATTTAGAAATACCATCTGTACAGATTTGGTTTGTACATGTGAAGGGTGAAAAAGGGGACTTTAGTGCAATGATGGTTTGACCCAAGATAAAAGGTTCAGGCATTACCATGTATGCACATAGTATTTGATATATAACATGATTGGATATCAATGTAAATAATTATTTCCTCTTAGGTGAGGGTATCATAGAATTTTGTAGTTTACTATCATACTAGACAAAAGGTGCTATACAGTTTAAAATCATGTAGCAAGGAAAAAGGTGAACCAATGTGAAGAGATTGATTTCGAGGGCAATTTCACGAATCAACATTGTATGAGATGGAGGTGAACTGATGTGAAGAGATTGCTTTTGGGGGTGGTTTCATGAATCAACATCGTATGAGATGGAGGTGAACCGATGTGAAGAGATTGGTTTTAGGCTTGAACCTTGGGAGGCTACATACGTACCTCGCCTAGAAGGCAAGGATCAAGGTCCATGAAGTTCAATTAAATAATGGATTAGAAATCAAGTTGATCTTTGGGACAATGTCCTAAAAATGGTGTTGGGACTTATTCCTGGTTAGCGACCCAGAGAAGGTGTTATGGTTGAAATTTGCTCTAAGATCACGTGAGTCATACTCGGTGTGATAAATAAGAGGTAGCAACAACCTTAACGATGCATAGTTTAATGTCATGTACTACATATGAAGGGACTATATAGTTTAAATTCTTGTAGTGAGGATTATTGGTGCTACACAGTTCAGTGTCATGTAGTAGGGATAAAATATAGTTTAATGTCATGTTGGACAAAAAAGGGGACTGTGCAGTTTAATGTCATGCAGTAAGGACAAAAGAGGACACAGTTTAATGTCATGTTAGAAATATATGGTATTTTTTAACAGTTTAATGTCATGTTGGATAAAAATGGACAATACAGTTTTGCGTCATGTTGGACGATGGTGTGAATAGTTTAAGGTTATAATCATGAACCATTGATGTAAATTTTAATGACATATAGAACAATGAAAGGGACACAGTTTAATGTCATGTTTGAAAAAAGTGTGAATAGGTTAAGGTCATATGCATGGACCATGGATAATGATGTAGTTTAACCTCTTTCTGGACATAAGGGACTTCTGTATAGTTTAACATCATGTAGTTAGGATGTCACAGTTTAATGTCATTTTGGACATAAGTTCCAATAGTTTAAATTCATATGCATGGACCCTAGATGGTGACGTTTAACATCTTGTGGGATTAAAGTAATACAAATAGTTTAAAGTCATATGCATGGACCATTGCGGTATAGTTTAACATCGTATAGGATGATTAAAGGGACACAGTTTAACGTCATGTTGTACAAAAGTGCGAATAGTTTAAGGTTATATTAATGGACCATGGATGATGATGTAGATTAACATCTTGCTGGATGTAAGGTTCTTCTATATAGTTTAGTGTCATGTAGTTAGGATGTCAGAGATTAACGTCATGTTGGACGTAAGTTCCAATAGTTTAAAGTCATATGCATGGACCCTAGATGGAGCAGTTTAACATCTAGTGGGATGAAATTAATACAAATAGTTTAAATTCATATGCATGGACCGTTTATGTATTTTGTGTTTATAAAAAATATTTCTTCAGAAATCTAGCATTTTTTGGAGTAGTGATGAGTTTTACATCCATTGAGATTAAAGAATAATCTCTATTGGAGTAGACTATATGTATTGAATACAGACCTTCCCATTTTGGCTCAAGCTTGGGAGATTTCTTTCCAAGTATAATTGGAGTTATGAGAACTAATACCAATTCCCCATGAACGAATGAAGGAAGACAAACTTTTTTGTTGAATTCTCGTGATATTCAATTTTTATAGACTCCTAAGTGGTGTAGGGTGAACAATCTTTTCTCATCTAACCGTTCCAATTCATCCAATTGCTTTTGAGATTGTTCATCTATAGATGATTGATCACAAATGTCTACTATGAGCGAGGGTAATTGAACCTCAATGGGCAAGACTGATTTTGTTCTATATACTAATGAATATGGAGTTGACCGCGTTTCAGTGCGGGTGGTGGTTCGATAATCCCATAAAACATGAAAGAGTTTATTAGGCCATGACTTATTATCTTTATCCACTATCTTTTGCAGTATATTTGATAGAGTCTTTTTGAGAGATTCTATCTGACCATTGGCCACTACATGATACTGAGAGGAATGATTGGATTTAATATTTTATTCTTGATACAACTTCCATACCTCGGATGAACAAAATTTTGTGCCATTGTCCGTCAATATGGTATGAGGGACACCAAATATGGTAATTATGTTAGACTTGATGAAGCTAACAATGCATTTAGAACTGACTTCTTTGAGGGGTATTGCCTCTGCCCATTTGGAAAAGAATTTAGTAGGAGTAACAATGTACTTAAACTAGTTGGATGTAGCCGAATGATAAGGTCCCACTACATCCATTCCCCATGTGGAAAATGGCAATGAGTGTTTAGCTGTATGAAGCAACTCTGGGGGTTGATAAATGAAGTTGGCATGTACTTGTCCTGAATGACACTTCTTTGTGAGTTCAACATAATATTCTATCATTGAAGGCCAAAACTATCCAATCCATCGAATTTGATTAGATAGTCTGTGTCCAAACTGATGGGCACCATAGACTCCTACAAGTACTTCATTCATGACAGCCATTCTCTCTTCACAATTGATACATCTGAAGAGAACTCCATTAAAACCACGCTTGTAGAGAATTTTATCTAAGTGATCTGGGCTATCAAGAAGAGTGAAATTGACCACACCTCTCCGGACTTGTTCTTTCTCGGCTCTATTAGGTGGAAGTGTTCCATTTTTAAGGCATTACATGATAGGTGTCATCCATCCTGTAGTATGTCCATATGGTTCAGAGATGGGACTAATTTACTTGATTTCCATTGTTTTGATTTGAATATAAGGTGAAATTGTACGATGGTGGGCAATACTGATAGTTGTCTCGTCTCGATTTGGATCTACCAGAGCTGTGGCTATATTATCCAGTGCATGAGCTTGGCCATTTTCTGATCTTGGGACATAAGAAAATTTCAGTTCCGAAGGAATCTCCCCCATTAACACTCTGATGTAATCATACAAAGGGATTAGTTCTTCTTTTCTGATTGCGTAATCCCCATTGGCTTGTTTGATTACCAGGTCTGAATCACCTTTCACCTTTAAGTGACTCATTTGTGCTTGAAGCACCAACTCCAATCCTATAATAAGAGATTGGTATTTCACTTCATTGTTTGTACCGCCTCCCAATAATGAGAAGGAATAAGGTAGCAATGCATATTATGGGGAAATGAGTACAACTCCAAACCCAACTTTTTTGAACTTAGAATTTTCCATTTTCCTCCCTGTTGGACTTCTGGAAGCACCATCAAAGTACATTTCCCATGTTTGAAGACTTCCATGAATAGAGAAGACTTCCTTATCAGAGAGTTCAATATCTGAAGATGTGTATTCTACTGAAGGGTGTTCAGCAAGGAAATCAGCCAGAGCTTGGCCCTTTATTGCCTTTTGAGACACATATTGAATATCAAATTGCTTCAAAATAACTTCCCACCTTTCCAGACGTCCTATAAGCATTGGACGACTAAAGATCAAATTTTAGCAGGTTATTGCGAGATACCAATGGGACCTCGTGATGTTGCAGGTAGTGTCTCAATTTCTGAACTACAAATATTAATGCTAGGCAGCACTTCTCAATATTTGAATATCAGGTTTCTACTTCAAGCATAGTTCGACGGAGATAGGAGAGGCTTTTTCCATTCCCAGCATCATTCTTCTGGGAAATAAAGGCACCCAATGATCACTCTAAAGCTATCACATAGAGGATTAGTGGCCTTCCTTCAATAGGTGGCATTAATACTGATGGACTCAAGAGATACTTCTTAAGAATATCGAATTCTTCTTGAATTCATCAGTCCACTGGTAGGTGACACACTTCTTCATCAATTTGGTGAAGGGTAAACTTTTGCCTACCAAATTGGAGATGAAACGCCGAATATAGGCTATGTTTCCTTGAAGTCCTCTCAATTCATTCAGATTTTCATGAGGTGACATACCAAGGATTTACTTTGTTTTCTCTGGATCGACTTTGATACCACGATGGCATACAAAAAAGCTGAGAAATTTCCCTGAGGTTACCCCAAAAGCACATTTTAAGGGGTTCATCTTCAAATTATAATACCGATGTTTGTGGAATATGATTTCCAAATCAGCCAAGTGATTAGAACGTTGTTTGGATTTAACCACAAAATCATCCACAAAATTTTCAACAGACTTCCCTAAAAAGGGATTGAATATATGATGCATGGAACGCTGATATGTTGCTCCTGTATTCTTTAGGCCAAAGTTTATTACCCAATAGCAAAATACACTATGAAGGGCTCTGAAGGCTGTAGATTCTTCATCTTCTGGAGCCATTTAGATTTGATTATATCTGGAATATCCATCTCTAAAGGAAAGTGCTTCATATCCAGTTGTTGCATCAATTAAGAGTTTTGTAATTGGTACTGTAAAATCATCATTAGGACAATGCAGATTAAGATCACTGAAATAATTGAAAACTCTAATTTTCCCATTATTCATTTTCACTGGGACAATATTAGCCAACCATTTTGGATATAGAAATTCTCTAATGAAGTTAAATTTCATGATCTTATCCACTTCAACTTCAACTTTGGAAGCATAGGTTGGGTGTGTTCTTATAGCGGCTTGTTTAAATCCTCAATGTTCTTATGGAAAACCCAAACGATGACTGGAAACATTGGATCAAGCCCTGGAATCTTTGTATAGTTCTATGAAAATATATTTTGATTTTTTTTAGAAAGGAAATATACATCACTTTATCTTCAAGAGTCATAGTCGCACTAATTAAAGTGGGGCGTGGATCTTCTTTTGTACCCGGATTTATTTCTCTGAGCTCATCCACGGTGGTAGAGATACCCTCTTCAAATTCTAGAGGAGCATCCCTGAGATCTTCCTCATCTTCTTCAACATGTGTTATTTCGTATGCTTCTACTTGAATAGTAGATGATGAAGTACAATTTCCATGATCAGAAGAGATGTTGAAATTTGAACAACCTAAAGAAGAAGCTTCCATTTCCGACCCTATTAATGATGAAGGGTCTTCCTTGGGAAATATAGAGTAGATAATGGATTGGTAATCAACATCATCATTCACTTCTGACATTGCTATAACTTCTTTGGGCCTTGTTGTCGATGCATAGACTTGTTGGATTTCAAAAGATGAAATGAAGACATCTCCATTTGAGCTTTTATCATTGCATGGTGAATCACCAATTTCTCCCATGATATTTGGCTTGATTTCCGTAATTGACATTATGGAAGTTTCTATAAGAGTATTTTGATTTGGGTCTGTCCTATCAATATTACTGATAGGAAACACATAATCTGTACTCACATGTGTAAATGGGTTCACTGAAATCTTTTCCAGACCATATGAAGCATTATCATTTGTAATCTCCCCTGTTGTGGATTTATCATTTCCCTTCATGTGATAAAATTCTGCCTCAATGTATTTAGATTCACATGTCTTGAACGGGGCCTTATCACCATACAATATCTCAACTTAACCATCGAAACAATATTTGAGACATTGATGGTATGATGAAGGGATAACCACATGTTGATGTAGCCAGGGTCTTCCAAGCAAGATGTTGAAGGCTTAGTCTTGATCAACAACCATGAAATTTTATTTGGATACACGATCTACAAACTGAGTTTTGAGTGTAATCTCGCCCAGTGTTTCTTGTTCATTTTTATCATATCCTTGTAAAATCAAATTAGAAGGAGAAAAATCAGATTCTTTGAGGCCTAGTCGACGAAGTTTATGAATGGGGATGAGGTTGACTTTTGAACCATTATCAATGAAAAATATTTGGACGTTTACACCATTGACCTTTCTGGATAAGTACACAGGTTTGATATATCCATCCATGACATCATCTTCATCTTCATCAGTAAAAGATATCACTGCATGACATTCTGCAGGATTATTCTCTACATGGTAGACTTCAGCTACCACAATTCCAGTTTCAAACTCTTGAGGACTCGAAAATGCCTCGATGAGTTCCTCCTAGAGATCCTTTGATATATTCAAAGCAAACAGCGTTGATAACATGGCTGGTGTTTAGGGAAAAATGTTTCAATACATCATACTTTTGATCCAAAGGTCTGCATTTCCCAACAGAAACATGTAGTTTCACGTGTACCTTAGAAGTTGATGCATTGGAAGTTGATGCATCTTTTACCGGGATAGGAGTTGGTAATAATCATTTCGTTGGAATATAAGACTAATTAGATCTCTTTATTTGCTGAGATGAATAAGATGGAACCATTAACCGATCTTCCAGAATAATTGTTCCAAGAATGAGTCTGCCTTGTGTAGAAGAACTTGCTTGTTCTTGTTGAGCTCGTTGAACGGATCTTCCATGAGTTTCTTCCGCATACACAGTTCTAGTAGTGGTATAATTGGAATAGTGGCCTCTAAAAGTTCCATATCTTCCCCTATAGCTTGAGCCTCTGGAACATCCTAGGATTCTTCTGTTTGATACAGGGAACTCGGGCTCATCAAAATCGAAACTGTGACTGGCATATGGATATGTTAATTGAATAATATTAATAGAATCAATGATCAACTCTTCATCCAATTAAGACTCTACCTAATTAGCCTGTTTAGGTTGTGTCGTTTAATGGGGCGGTGCCCGTTGCTTCGATTTAGATTGCATAAAATCATCCAGAGTTAAAGACAACTTGGCCTTTGACACATACTCGTCTTCATCTGATTCCTCTTCTTTCTTTGAATTATGACGTTTTATTGAGGATTTTCCCTCTGATGAAGACAGTTTTTCTTTGGCATCCATTGCATAAGACACAATTTGTTTCTTCAATTGTGTTTGTAAAATAGCATGAGTTCGGTTGATCATCTTTCTGAACATCCAATCATAATATTTTTGTGCATTTTTGTTATTGACTTCTTGCCACTCGCCTTCCTCCTCGGGATCTGTAGTAGTAACACATTCTACCTGAGCTGAAGATCCTTTCAGTTTTACTTGTCCCAAATAAAAAAAATTGCAGGAGGTCCTTGAAAATAAAACACTCCTGAATGGGATTCCCCAACATTTGATGAAATGAGAAATAGTTTGGATGGTCTTCATCTCCTTCCTTATTTGGCCTCTTTGTCCTTGGAAATTGAAAAAAATTATTTCCCAGAGCTAAAATGATGTTACCAGGAACATGTTCATTTTGGAAAGAGTAAACATTTCTATTCAACTCCTGAAATTGTTTTTGTCTTTGATCTCTTTGATCATCCTGACAAAATGACCTCTTTTGTTGGTGCTCAGGAGGTGGAACCCTTCGAGAAGATGAAGGTTTTGAAGTAGAAGCAGTTACAGGTGCTTGTTTAAGCATAACTATTGTAGTCTCTACTTTACCCATTCATGTTCCTGGAGCTGATGGAATTACACGAGCTTTATCCATAGTGTTTATAAGAAAATCATCAATCTGTTGCGAGATTGAAGTAAGGCCTCGAAACCCTCCAATGTATTTTACCGGAATCAATGGTGTACGTAGCTCATCACATATATTTTCCACACAGATTGGAAACAATTCCTCTTGAGGGAGTGCTAAGTTTAAGGGAATAAGATAACCCCTTCCAGCAAGCAATTAAATCTAAGACCCTTTCATTCTCCCTTTGCATACTATTTGTAAGATCAAAAACTGTTGTCTTTGGAAAAGTTGAGATAAATTGAAGAATAAATCTTTGGCGGAGATCCTCCCATCTGGTAATTGACCGTGATTGCAAGCTTGTGTACCAGACAAAAGCAGGCCCTTGTAATGACTGTACAAAACACATGAGCTTAACTGCTTCCTGTTGCTGAGTGGTTCCCATCATAGGATCGCAATAAGAAACAAAATGTATTATGTTTTTCTCTGGGTCTCCCGAACCATTAATGATTGGGAGTTTGGTACATGAAAAATTTGATGGGGGAGGAATTGCATCAAACCATTCAGGGTAAGCACTCTTTTCTGGTTGAATTTGAGATCTTTTCCCTCCATAGCCTCCAACCGAGCAGTTAATGACCCAATAGTAGTAATTAACTTTTGAGAAACATCTGGTTGAGTTTGGACCTGAACAGGTGCAATGATTGGAGCTTGGACAGATGTGGCAGCTGGTACTGCAACTAATGGTATCACTGCCGATTGTTGTTGTATTTGACCCATAGGATTAGACCTGTGAGGGTGTACTGTTAAAGGAGTATATTCTTGATCCATCTCAGTAGCCACAACAAATTCCTTTGGCTGACTGACTCCAGCACGCTTAGGAGGAAGACTACCCTGAAGTAGTTCTGCATTCATCCTCCTCAATTCCTTCATTTATTCCTCTTGTTGTTCAAATATTTTCTCTAGTGACAGTGATTTTCCTAATCTAAAGGAATGGTATGTAATGTCATTCTTTCCTTTCCCCTCATTGGACACTTTCAGATAGGGGGAAGTGGGTTACTTGAAGGATTACCAAGGTTCTGAGTAGTCGTTTGATTTTGTGTACGCACACCTTCTTCATTTGTGTCTGTGCGTAAAAATTATTGATCATGAACATCTTTATCTGATCCCTCTGAGTGAACCTCATCTGGTGGATCAGAAATAACGGCATTGTTGACATTTATTGATGCATAACACATTTCATACCTTCTATTGTAATTTCCGCAATATTGTCTTCTTCCATGTTCTTAATGAGACATTGCCTTTTGTTCATTTGATCCCTTAGGAAATTCTTGAAGAACCATAATTTGGAGGGAATCTCCTGATAAATTGGCTCTGTGTTCCACTTGAGGCTTCTTCCCCAATCGAGAGAAGACTGAATTTCTATAAGGGAAGGATTGAGGATTTGAAAAAGTCCCCATTCTGGTGGACTGGGGTTATTCTAGCTCAACTCCTCAAATCCTATTTGTTGACTCTGAGGGTTGGGTTAAAAGAGTCCCCAGTCTGGAAAGATGGGTGGTTCATGAAAAGCTATATCTAAGATATTCTTGAAAGCTCTCCTGATCTTGTAGACTTTAGTATTGAAATTAGCTGGATGCATCAACCTGCATCCACTTTTATCACCCAGATCAAAGGACTGTTAGATGATTTCTGACACTTTTGTCACTTAGTGATGTGCTTGCTCCAAATGAGAGGCATGTTCAATATTCTAGTTTGCTTGATATAGGATTAATTCAACAACTTTTTCTCTGTATTCCTGATTTTGAGAGGAACTAGTTGAGACCTGTTCTTGGGAAAGATTTTTATTACAAACAAAACCCATTGACTATGTCCGACCATGGGAAATAACATTTCATGAGACCATTTTCAGCAGGCTTTGCTGACTGGAGAGTACAGTGAAATGTAGCGCTCCATGAACACTCCATCCCCTAATATGAATACCAGATGTGGTATTAGAAATTAACTATTGTAATTTTTTTATTGCGCCAAGGCATGAACGATGAAGGGCTCTCGACTATTTTTCAGCCTTCAGATATCGAGAAACTGAGAGAGATGTAAAATCAATTTGGTGTTGTAACCCTTATATTATCTTAACATTATTTTCATATTCATAATAATATAATATATTTTTTTCAACTCAAAAAATTTTTTCCATATGTTGAGACGAATATCATGAATTCCATCTTCCATCAACATTTCTGGAATGTCATACTGAGAATCAGCCAAAGGCCAAAACATAACTGGCACTTCACCTTTCTCCAATTGTTTTCTCATATTCAGTACTTCCTCTTTATCATTCAATGAAGATTCTTCTACCTGATTAGACGAGATCTGGTGCTTCCTTGCTGCTTCATTAGATTGAACAATATTGGAAGAGAATTCACTGATTAAAGTAGAAGATGAACAACCCAGGGGTGGTTTAGAGAATGACCTACACCCCAAGTTATCTTCTGATTGAGAAAGTGTTTCACCTGATAGTGGTAAAGCATCAGACATGACTGGATCCACATTTTCATTTTCCTTAAGATAAGAGGGATTTCCCGTCACTACATTTTCTGTTGGAGAATTTTCCAAGAAATGTGAATCACTACTACAGAGCAGACTTTCATAGCTAAATATATCATCATGAGGAGGACCACTATGGTGGGTAATAGAAAAATATGAAACATTTTGTTCCTTGATCTTCTGGTCAAATAGAGGGTTCTTGTGGCTCTCATCTGAAGATAAAACTTCGAGATCATCCAAATCGTCATGAAGAAAGCCTTCATGAAGAAGTATCTGATGCAGACCTTCGGAATTAATGTTCCCACTATTGGGAACTAAGATAGTAGAACCATGAGTGGCAACAGATAATTGTCTAAGTGCATCAAGAACTCCAGAATCGAGTAAGGCCTTATTACAGATTGGCCTTTGATTTCTTTACTGTGGTGGGAAGGTCTTCTTTTTAGACACCTTCTTACTCACTTGAGGAACCTCTTATTGACAAAAGTGGTCATTATGGGTAGGTGTATGTGCCTGCTCAGGAGAAATGATTAGGTAAGGCTGATTTTCTCAACTCAAATCAGGTGTATGTGCCTGACTTGACTATCCGTATGATATAGGGAGTACGCCCCACAACCCTCTTGGACAGGAACAGAGGTGTGTATCTGCTTTGGAGTAAATTTTTGATGTGTCACTCCACTGGTAGAGATAAATTTATGTGTCTTTCCCTGAGATGATGTTGAAGCTATTATAATATCCTGTCAGGCATCCAGAATATGAGCGGAGATTTTCTTCTGCTCTTTCACCATTGACAGAATGTGCTTGGTGACTTCAGCAGCCGAAATGTGGATATACATCTATTCCATGCTTGGAGAAGGTGTATATGCCTGCTCTTCTCCTCCTTTTCCTGTCAGTGAATTCTGACATTACTCATGTGTGGGTGTAGAGAGTTGAGTCTGCCTCTGGTGTGTCGCTGGAGCATTCCGAATGACTTCTCTGAATGCTACCAAACAAGACTGTTGGTCGGCTTGATCAATACTAGTAGGTGTATGTGCCTACTGATTTCACTCCACCAAATTTGGTTTACGAGCTTCCTTCAATAATGACAGATGAGGCTGCTGGCAGGATTGATAAGTGTAAGTAGGTGTATGTACTTGTTTACCAGTTGTCAAAACATTGGGTTGGCGGGCTCCATCGCATGTAGTCAGACGAGCCAGATAACTAGATAATGAATTATAAATATGTGTATGTTCTTATCTATAGTACTCTACCTGAATTGCTTGGCGGTATTGGCGTGCTGCTGCCAGACGAGTCTGCTGGACAGTGGGATTAAAATGGATGGGTGTGTGTGCCCGCTTGTTGCTTGGCACCAAGTTAGGTTGGTAGATTTCTCTAGAAATGGAAGAGATAATAACCTTCTCACTATTAACCGGTTGTCACCTATGGTGGTTTGTCTTTCATTCTCGAGTTCGAGGAACCTGAGCCGAATAACTGGAGACAACACCCTCATTATATTGAGGGCGCATTGCCGCATGAGTCTGGCGTCGATTGTTGGTGGGATCCCTTGGGAAGGACTCATGTTTCCTTGAAATAAGGCCCTGAGCGGCTTTCTCATTCACCTCCTTAGAATATGGTAGGGAATGGTTGTTGTGTTTTGGGGATAACAACCTGAAACGGTTGGAGACGGTGGTTAGCACCACCTGGTTCTTGATCACTGGTCGTCACTGTCCAGACGACCAGGGTGAGTTGTTCACTTGGAGGGCTTTTCGAGCAGCCTCCATAGTAGGAATGGTACCGTGTTAATGGTACTCCTTAACCATAGCATTCGATACCTAGCATTGAAGACACTGAGTAGGTGTTGTCGCCCTCAGAGCGGATGACGATCCAACAGGAGTAGCAGTAGATGCCTTTACAACAGAGGTATTCACAGGTGTGAATTTAAGAGAATCCATTCTCGTCAAGCAGAAGATCTTGGAAAAGATTGTCTGTTTGATATAATAGTTGTAATCAAGATAAGTCCAGCCACTACACCTTTTTGATAAGCACATATGTTATTGATTTCTTTGTTGGACCTCTCATTGAGTTTAAATAGGGGTCGAACAAATAGGTAAAACATCACATTAACATTGTTAAGGACTCACGTTGGGTTCACCATTTTTTGTTTCGTCTGGGATTGGGAATGACCACGTTGATTGAAGGTTCAAACATTCCAATCAGATTCTAATGGATTTGTTTATAGAACAGGAAACATCCAATGATTCCAAATCAATTTGGACTTTCTTTCCAAAGTTAGGCGCTCATTATTTGTGGACTGATGAGGCTTAAGAATTTTCATTGGTTGAGAAGATGGGAGGTGGAACTCGTCACACCTTTTTGAGGGGAATTATTGTCTACTCTGGGACTCTCTTTATAGATTTATGTTATGTTCGTGAATCCTTATTACATTACCTAGTATAAAATGATATTTCCTTTAGATCTGAAAATCAATGATTGATATTTATGAGATTTAGAGAATCTTTTATTTGTATTCGAGGTTCTTCATTGATAGGGAATCATCTGTATTTGTTAGTGATTCTTAGTCAATGGTATCCTTCAATACAAAAAATTATCTTGGTAATTATGATGACCATACTGGTTTTAAATACACTCAGTGGGGCACTTGATGTTTATTGTCATTCAAAAGGACATGGATTATTTCAAAGTTGGGACCGTACTAGCAGATGGGATACCTACTTATCCTTCGTTTTGGAAAAGGAATCAGAACCCACGTAGTTCGAGTAAGGGAGTATGATGATTATTTATGATTGATGGATCAAAGAAAGGTGTCATAATTACTTTTACACTCTAAGCTCTCGTGGTTCATGCTCGGTGTGAGAAACAATAGGTATTAGTAAAACCATACAGTTCTTCCATCATAAGAAATGATATGAGACTTAGGTATATATGACTGCCCAAATAGGTGAAGATAATGTTTCAATTTAGGGAAGAAACCCAGGAATAAGGTCCATAAAGGTATATGTACTTTATGGAGATTTGGATGCTCTAACTTGGGGATTACTCCTGAGAAAGATGCCCAAATTGTGAGGGGACTTATGATTGGGTTTTACTCCTGAAAAGGATGCTCAGATCAAAAGTAAATTAAGACAGGTTAAGAGAAATTAAGACTGGGGCTTACTCATGAGAAGGAGGCCTAGGTGAATGGGATTTCAAAAATTAAGGTACTTGGGGATTACTCTTAAAGAGGATGCCCATATTTGAGACTGGGGCTTACTTCTGAAAAGGAAACCCAGGTTAAGTGAATCATGGCTGGGACTTACTCCTGAGGAGGATGCACATATTTAGGAACTTTGAGACTGAGGCTTACTCTTGAAAAGGAATCCCATATTTGGAAAATTATGACTGGGGCTTACTCCTGAGGAGGATGCCCTGTTTATGGGACTTGTGATTTGGTTTTACTCCTGAGGAGGAAGCCCAAATCAAAAGAACTTGGATTGGGGCATACTCCTGAAAAGGAGGCCTAGGTTAAGGATTCTATCATTTTAAAGGATGTGGTTGAAATGAATGAAATCTCTGAGCTTAGTGACATAAATATATGTAAATCACTAGGTTTTAAAACATGTTCCACATAATTCCTTTCAGATAATGAAGCCAACAAGAAAATCATGTCATGGATGGATTTGGATAGAGTTCTGAAAGCTTAATCTTAAAGATGATAGGAGGATAAACATAATAGAGGTGAAATAGGCAGGAGGGGCACCCAAAAAATGGTGGTGAGCAAGTCCAATGTGGGCACGCAAGTACTTTGGTGGCGCACAAGTACTGGTCACGCAGGTGTACCTACGCGACACATGGGTACTTGCGCGATGGTCAATCCTTTGGGTAGATCCTGGGAGAGACTTGGCTCAAGCCTTTAATTACTACCGCTATAGACTTCCAGAAGAGAGGCGCACATGTTATGTTGAAGGGGTAAGGTGACGCACAAGTATGGCCATTCCCCTTAAGGGATGTCCACCTAGGCGCACATGTGTTGATGAGTTTCAACACTTCAGCCTCCCCCCCCCTTTAATATCTCCCGTTCTATGTAAGAAATTACCTTAGAATTTTTCGAAAGCTTTGAGAAGAGACTAGGGCACCGGGAGCTCAAATATGAGTTTCTGTAATTTTTTCGTCCCTCAAATGGTGGGCCCACAGGGGGTATTTATAGGCTGGAGAAGACCCTGGGCGAATTTCAAAGAAGGCATGCAAGTCACCTGCGCGATCAATAGGCGGCGCGCAAGTATACTTGCACGACCTTTGTGGAACTTGTGTGACCCAAGTGCATTTAAATCTTGGTTCATGACTTTGTCAATTTTTTATGTTTCATCAAAGGATGAATCACTTTGGGTTCAAGGTATTTCCCTTTAAATTCCTTTAGACTCTGTGACGGAAAAGGAGCATCAACAATTACATATATATGTGATTTAAAACCTATGTATGGTTGTGTATTAATAATATAAAATGAATAAATTTTTCATGAATATTTTATAGATTTATTTTTTGGTTTATTTAATCATGTAATGGAAATTGTTTATTTAGGGAAATTATTCCAAAATTTAATGGTAAATTGATGATTAGTTTTTCCTCTAGACTAGTATAACCCCTTAAATACTAGAAATTTTTCCATAGTAGTTGAATCAAAAAATGATTAATGTTAAAATAAAAAACATAGTATTTACCAAAAAACTTATCTCAAAACAGGATTTCTTCTTTATATACTCTTCATAAGGGGGCAATGTTGAGGAATTGAATAAGCACCATAGTATTTCCTTGAAGATTATTTTTGGTTGAGGATGATTTTCTAGAGGAAATGATTTTTTCTTGGGTTTTATTTATCCTGAGGAAGATAGGTACATGCATCAAGAATTAGAAGAGGATGAATGGGGGTCCCACTATGATATGTACTTTTATTTAGTGGTGTTTTATCAATGAACCACTAAAAAATAAATCTACATTTGTGGTAAATTTAGGAACATTTTCCAAAAAAACCTAGTCGTGAAAAAAACAAAATTATTAAAAAAATGATCGATGTTAAGATTTTCCTTATTAGTATTAGTTACATGAAACCACCATTAATAAAATGCCCCTGTTTAGTTCTTTCATAATAGTGTTTATGTGATTCCCTGAGTTTATTTCTTATGTAATAACAATATTGTATGGTTTTACTTCATTTAAAATCTACGATGTCCATACAAATACATGAAATAAACTCACAAAAATATTTACTCAATGAAACACTGAAAATGATTACATTACAATAAGGCCAAAGAACCTCACTGCCCTAGGATACCCACAAAAAGACATATTAAAATCATAGGGAGACCACCCAATAAAAAACCAAGAAAATAGTAAGGGGACTTCCGATCTGTCATAGTGATCATTAGAATAGAAATAACCACAATGACTATTCTAAGCATCCGAGGAATGATTAGCACCATCTTCTCCATGTAGTATTGAAGTAGAAACACCATTTTCAGGTTTTTATAAGGCCAAAGAAAATTTGACCATTGCCTTCTTTATCTGACCGTCGAGTCTCTAGTAGCTATAAGACCTTAATACCATTAGTTCTTCTAGTAGTTTAATTTAAACTATCTAGGTATAATGAGTTTTTAAATTGTTTAATGTGTGCATTGATGTTATAATAATAAACACATTTCTAATAAACTCTTTTTATATAATTTAGAAGGGTAATGATTTAAAATGGGTTTAAATCATAACCCTTTTTTTAAAATAAATACCAAGAGAAATATTTATATGATACTACTTGTTTTTGGTAGAATGAATCCTATTTTTGTGTTTGTAATTGAACTTAGGGAGAATGAAGAAAAATACTACTGTTTAAATTATTTTTTTATCCATAATTACTGAATTATACATTTAAATATTTCAAATTTCATGAAAAGCATTTATAAATGTTTTCATCTTCATATGTATAAAAAATAAGTTTTAACTAAAAATATGTTATGGATTTTAAATATAATAATAATATAATATTTTCTTTTTGATGTTCTAAACATTAATTTATAACATTGTGTTTTAAAATAGAAGTGCTTATAAACTAATGAAAATATTTGTTTTAGGACTTTATGTAGTCATAATAAAGAATTTTTAATTTGAATACACCTATATATGTATATGAAAAAATATTATTATGTTTAACAAAAATGAATTAATTCTAGGAAAAAAATGGGTGAGTTCCCCACCTAGCTATGGAAAACTAGTAGGCCAAACCACCAAAGGACTTGGTGGGAATCTCACCGAACCCCTAAAAATGACCTAGGTCTATATACAAATGGGTGTGTTCTATTTCACGCATGAATGCATTCATAATATGCCATAATCATGAATGGGTGAGTGCATGCAAGGGTTCCAGGGCTCGCCACATTGTGGGTGGCACATTGGAATGGGTGGGTGCAAGAGTGTGCCCGTAGTGACCCGGTATGAGGATGTACTGGGGAGGGGGAGGCGGATTTCTATGATATTGTGGGAGCTCCAAGATTATAAATATTTTCTGTAGCCTATCCCATTTTGATGTGGGATTCCCTTTTTCAGTGGGAAATAGATATATACCATCAGATCTCGATGACCGAGATCCGAGCCGCCCTATAGGTTTGACTATTGAACCCACACAGCTGTAGAATTCCCTCCGTGTTTTTATTATTAGTTTGTTTGTGTTGGATCTAATCATGTCTGTTCTTCTTTTATAAAACAACGTGTTGTTTCGTAGCTATCCGATCGAGTCGAGATTTATTCTTGACCGATCATTTCTTTTAAAACCCTGGGATGCACCTCAGCCATTGAATCAATGTGCGGTCAAATCCTGGTCATCCACTCTTTTTCCATCCACGTTATCTTGTTCCTCTTGTATGTGTCGCACCAGTATCCCTTGCTAGTAATATTTTCTATTTTCCAACACCCATGACCTTGGGTGGCCTGTCCATTCTCTCATTTTCCACATGATTAATGTGCTTGATGTTATTTTAGACCATTGATCCTCAGTTTTACTTACAAGTTTCATTAAATATATATATATATTATAAATGGTTTATTTATACAAATCATTTTTTCACTTTAACACTATGATTTCTCCTCTTTCCAGTGCCAGTATCTAGTCTTTCTCAACTTCTTCTCCTTCTTCGAACCAGGTAAGGGTCTTCATTTTACGCTTTGTCTTCATTTGAAAAATAATATATATATATATATATATATACCTTTTATATATAGATATGTATATGTTCATATATATATATATATATATCATTCATCATCCTAAACCTATTCTGGATTTATAAATGTTGTTCATTAGGGTTTAACTAATGCGAGTAGTACATGTTTTGTTGTGAAATAAAAAACCAATCCACTTATTTGTAGGTTTATACAATTTATTTACATATAATTATATATATATATAATCTCTAAGGTGAATCCAGGATTTTAGATGGTTAAAATTTTGTGTGCGTTATTATTTCTAAGGACAATGATGATGTATTGGTTCATTAGACATGCTTTTTTATTTTGGGAAATCAAATATAAACTTAGTACATTTTCAAACATATACATTTAATTCATTTAAAATCTGTTTTGTGTTATTAAAGATGATTTTCAATATTTAAAAAAATATCTGGATGCGAATAATGTTTTGCGATTAAATTTATTTCTATTTTTATGAAAAACAAATTGTTTATATGTATGTATTTTCATGCATTTAGGTACCTTAAACATAACATGAGTTTCGGTTTTCAATTCGGTGACATTGGGGATTAAATAGTGTTTTTAATTATTTATTAATTGTAATGGTTTAACCTACCTTGTCTTCCTTGTGCAAAACCTATTTATACAGTTTTTATATTTTGGTTTTATTTATATATTTATATATATTCACATTTTCTTAGATAAACATCAATGATACCCATTTATCAGCATATGTTTTAATAAAATTGGAATCTACCTTTAATTCAATTATAGATTTAAGAATATTAAAATGTTTACATACATAATAAGGTCTACACTATTTAAGGTTTACCATTTTATGTATCAAAAACTATTTTTTATGGGCATTAGTTATCCTCACATGTGCTATAATCTGGCCACCATACATGTATTCTATTCAATTACCATGTAGTTGTTAGTTTTGACACTTAAGTACTTGATTAACTATTTATAATTAATATATAAATAATTTAATTGAACTGTTATGAAAGTTTAGGGATTAATGAACTAAATTATTCAAAGTGGTATGAGACTCCAAGAATAATATGAAATTAGAAATTAAATATTCAAATTGGTATGGGACACATTGAATATACGACCTTACATGGAATTTGAAGAATTTATTGGATCCAGTGAGAAATGGGTTGGGGATCTGTTAATGAAATCCCTACGGGATGGCTATCAGTTATTGAATGCCCTACGGGTAGTGGACCAGTTAATGAAAGCCTTACAATGTGTCAATAGTTCTGATGAGACAAATCAGGTCATGACATGAGGCCTTGACACATTATGACATTATACATTTCCCTCATTATGTTTACTATAATTAATTAACCAAGTGGGTATTCAACATGAAAAATATTATTGGTTAAGAGCTCGTACGTATGAGTATCATAAGAATAAAATGTTTATGACATAATTATTATTCATCATTCAGATATTTATCTGCCAGTTAATGATTTATAATTAGTAAGGAACAAAATGGAAGTTATAATTTTATACACAACTCTGATCTTGTATTACATTCATTTGTAAATTCTATACTTGAACTTTCTCATGTGTCACTTATTATAGTTAGAATAACTATTTATTTATATGTTTTACACCATATATTTCATAAAATATTGCCTTTTATTTGAACATGTTTTATTGTATCCCTGTTAATGTTCCTTTAAATTTTCACTTCATGTATTGTTGTTTTCATTAAGAAAATGTTTTATTAAATTTTTTGAAGGGATGTTTTTAAAATCTTTAATTGAAATATTATTTTATCTTAAACCCCCTTACTATTAATTTGAATGCTCACACTTCATTTTAATTTAAATTTTATAGGTTTGGTAGATTAGAGTTACTCTGGTTGGTGGCATTTTTGTGGTGATCTTATCTCTTTTAGTTTTGAAGGATTGTAATATTTTTATCTGGTTTTTCAATACATAAACCAAAAGGATCTTTTTCAGTATAAAATGATGTGTAATTATTTATATTATGTCTTATAAGAAAAAATTTCCCACTATATTTTATTGAAACTACACCAGCTTCGGGGAAGTCGGGGGCTGGGGTTGACAGTTGCTATTAGAGGATTGGTTTAGACAATGCTGGATAATTAGAACAATATTAAAAACATTATTATGTCTTACTAAGTAGATGTTTTCTAAAAAAATTATATGGAAAAAAATCAATCCTTATGTCACTTATAATGGAATTATTAGAAATTATAGCGGGAAAATCATATTTAGAAGGATACAAGACTATTGAAAACCTTCGTTTGTTATGAAAACACCCCTAGTATATATCCAATTCTCATAGTGTACTTCAATTAACAAAGGTGGAGGTTTTTACTATTTTCTTCTGATTAATTCTCAATTACCACTATATTCATGGAATGGAAAATACATCAAGGGATTATTTAAGTGCTTTACCCAGGCTAGGAATGCTTTATCTCGAGAGGACTTCCAAGAGGCATCCTAAGAGGGTGACCTCTAAGCGGTATACTCATGTGAAATTTTGACCTATGGACTACGTGGTAATGTTATGAACTTTAATGTCCTTGAGAATGAGACTACTCATTTAAATTAAGGACATCAAGTTCATACTGATGTCTCTCAACTTGATTCATGTCATTTGTTTCTCACACTAAACATTAGATTTCCACATACGGTTGATCCTAGTTTCCCGTGTTGTATCTTGGCCAATGTGATTGATGAATTTGGAACCGCTTTGGGAATCCATTTGACTAGGAACTGGGGAAATCCCCAATATCGGTAGTGGTCCTAGTGAAGGGACCTCGAAATTGATGTGTCTATGGTTTTCTGGTGGTAGTGTGTGAGTGTTTTAGAATTTCGTGGATGCAATTTTTTGAAAGGGGGAATAATGCGATGACCCGAGATTATTTATTATGTAATAACAATATTGTTTGGTTTTACTTCATTTAAATTCTACACTGTCCAAAACAATACTTGTAGATAAACTCAACACATTCTTTATTCAATGAAACATTGAAAATGTTTACATTTCAACAAGACCAAAGAACCTCACTACTCTAGGATACCCAATAAAAGACTTATTAAAATCAATATGAGACCACCCAATACAACAAAAATACCATGGAAATAGTAATGGTCCTTAGAATCCGTCAAGATGAACATTATTATAGAAAGAACTACAATAACAGTGCTAATCATTAGAGGAATTATGAGCACCATATTCTCCAAGTAGTATTAAAATAGGAACACATTATCCATTTTTTTATAAGGCCTATGTAAATTTGACTGTTCCCTCTTTTTGGTGACCATTGAGTCTCTAACGTCTATAAGACCATATAGTCATTGGGTTTTCTAGTGGTTTAATTTAATGTGTCTTGGTATAATGAGTTTTCAAAGTTATTAAAGCGTGGATTAAAGTTATAATAGAAAACACATTTGTAATAAACTCATTTTATATATTTTATAAGGATAATTATTTAAAATGGTTATGAATCATACACCTTGTGTTTTAAAAAAAATACAAAGAGACGTATGTACTTGATACTATATGGTTTTGATACAAAGAAACGTATTTTGAGTTTGAAATTGTACATTGGGAAATAAAAATAATTTCTGTTGTGCAATTTAATATTTTAGATATACATAGTGAATTAATAATTTCAATTTTTCAAATTCCTTGGAAGGATTTTAAAATTTTTTCATCCTCAAATGTATAAAAAGAAGGATATAAATAAAAATATGTTTTTGATATTAAATATAATACTAGTATAATGTTTTCTTTTTTATATACTAAACTTTTATTTATAACATTATGTTTTAAAACACAAGTGTTTATAAACTAAGTAAAATATTGGTTTCAGGACTTTGTTTAGTCATAATAGATAATTATTAATTTGAAGACACCTATATATGTCTATGAAAACCTATTTTTATGTTTAATAATAATTAATTTCTTCAATGTACAAAAACTGTGGGATTACCCACCTAGTCGAGGGAAACTAGCAGGCCATGTCATTCAAGTCCTTGGTGGGAATCTCATAGAACACCAGGAGAATGGCCCAGGGATGTTCACGTATTGGTTAACGCCATGTATATCATGCAAGAATGCATAGTTTTCCCTAGAATCACATGGGTGTGCGCATACGAGCGTGCCTGATTGTGCCAACGTGCAGGGCAGCGCGACGACAGGGGTGGGCACAGGGGTGCGCCAATAGAGACCCGGTACGGAGTGGTATCGGGGATGGGTAGGGGATTTTTGGGCTATTGTGGGAGCACCAAGATTATAACATCAGACTATAGCCTATTGGATTTCGATTTTGGATGCCCTTTTCAGTAGGAAAAAGATCTGGACCGTCAGATCTCACCGCACGAGATATGAGCCACCTGATCAGTTTGACCATTAAACCCACGCTGCTGCGGATTTCCCTCTACATTATTTTCAGTCATTTGATCCTGTCGAATCTAATCATGTCATTTATTCTTTTTTTAAAACATCATGTTGTTTCGTAGCCTTCTGATTGAGTATAGATATAATGTTGATCGATAATTTTTTTTAAATCCACGAACACAACTTAGTTATTGTATCAAGGCACGATCTAATCCTTGTTTTCTGTTCCTTTTCCCTCCATGTCATCTTCTTCCTCCATCAAGCACTGCATTAGTATACCTTGCTACTCTTCATTCCTTTTTTTTGCACACCGGTGACCTCAGGCGACCCCTCTTTTCTCTCATTTTTTACAATACCAATGTGCTCTATCTTATTTTAAACCAAGGAGCCTCATTTTTTCCTTGAAAGTTGCTTTAAAAATATATATTATATAAAGTTTGTATATTTAACTTATTTTCTAATTGAAACCTACGAGTTCTCCTCTTTCCAGCGCCATTATCAAGTCTTTTCCAACTTCTTCTCCTTCTTCGAACTAGATAGGGTTCTTCTTTTTATGATTTTTATTCTTTTGAAAAATTGTATATATATATTGTTTTTATTTAAAGATATGTATATGTTCATATATATATATATATATATCTTTCATCATCCTAAACAAATTTTGGATTTATATATATTGTTCATCAGTATTTAATTGATGTGAGTTGTAATTGTTTTGATGTGAAATGAAAAACATATTAACTTATTTTGAGGTATATAGGGTTTATTTAGATATAATTATATATATATATATATAATCTCTAAGTTGTATGAATTATGTTAAATGGTTAAAATTATTCATGCATTACTATTTATAAGGTCGATGATGATGTATGGGATCATTTAACATTGTTTTTGATTATGCAAAACTGAATATACACTTAGTACAATTTCAAATATATAAATTTAAATCTTTTCAAAATTTTATGGGGTTATTAAAGATGATTTTCAATAATTAAATAAATAATTGTATGTCAATAAATTTATGGGACTAAATGGATTTAAATTATTTTGAAAAACATAGTTTTTATGTATGTATTTCAATGCATTTATGTACCTTAAACCTAAGATGAGTTTTGGTTTTCAATTTGGGGACATTAGGGATTAAATAATGTTATGAAGTATTTATTAATTGTAAGGTTTAAATGTACATTTTCTTCCTTGCACAAAACCTATTTATACACTTTTCATTTTTGGTTGTATATATATAAATGTTTATATATTCACAATATTTTAAATAAACATCAATTATACCCATTTATCATCATATGTTTTATTATAAATGGAATCTACCTTAAATTAAATTATATATTTTGGAATATAAAAATGTTTACTTACATAATAAGAACTATATTATTTTATTTTTACTATTTTATGAATCAAAACCTATAATTTATGTGAATTAGTTATCATAACATTTTTTATAATCTTCCCACCGTACATGTCATTTATTAAGTTGTCATGTATTTTTTAGTTTTGACACATATGTACTTGATTCACTATATATAAGAAAACTTTAAATAATTTAATTAAAGTTTTATGACCATTTTTGGATTAAGGAACTAAATTGTTCAAAGTGGTATGAGATACCATGAATAATATGAAATGAGAAATTAAATATTCAAAGTGGTATGGGACACTTTGACTATACAACCTTACATGGAATATGAGGAATGTATTGGAGTCAGTGTGAAATATGTTGGGGACCATTTAACAAAATACCTATAGGTTGGGGATCAGTTAATGAAATCCCTCTAGGTTGGGGACCGATTAATGAAAGCCCTATGATTCATTGATAGTTCTCATGAGTCATATCAGTCCATGGAATGATGCCCTGACACAGTTTGGAATTATACATTTCCCTCATTATGTTTATCATAATTAAATAACCAAGTGGATATTCGAATTATAATATTCTTGGTTAATATACCCTACTTTTGAGTATTAGGAGAAGTAAATTATTATGGCATAATGTTTATTCAGCATTCGGAGATTTATCTGCCAGTTTATGATTTAAAGTTATTAAGGAAATAATTGGTTATTCTCATTTTATGCGCATCTCTGATCATATATTACTTTAATTTGTAAATTTTGTACTTGCACATTTTCATGTCATACTTATTATAGTTAGAATATTTGTTGATTTTCATATTTCACACAATATATTTAGTATAAGCAGGCATATGATTTGAACATGTTTTATTGTATCCCTATTAATATTCCTTAAAATGTTCCATTCATGTATTAATGTTTTCATTAAGGAAATTTTTTATGAATATTTTTTAAGGGATGTTTTGAAAAGGCTTAATTGAAATGTTATTTTATTTCAAACCCCCATTACTGGGCATTCATATGGTCACCCAAAATTTTAATTTTAACTTTACATGTTTGGTATATTTGAGTTACTCTGGTTGGTGGAAGCTTTGTGGATATCTTCTCTCATTCAATTTTTAAGGATTTTAGTATTTGTATCAATTTTCCATGACCTAAACCAAATAGATCCTCTTTAGTGGAACATGATGTTTAATTTTTTAGAATTTATTTTAAAAGAAAGAAAATTACACACCATGTTTTATTGAAACTGCACTGGCTCTGGGGTAGTCTGGGGTCACGGGTGATAGTTGGTATTAGAACATTGGTTTAGACAACCATGTAAAATTAGAACAACATTTAAAACTTTATTATGTCTTACAAAGTATATTTTTTTTTAAATTTCTATATGTCAAATGAATCAATTCTTTTATCACTTCTAATGGAATTATTAAAAACTACAGTGGGAAAATCATTTTTAGATGGCTAATAGTTTTTTGAAAACCTTACTTTGTCATGAAAACACTATTAAAGTATATCTAATTCTCCTTATGTACTCCAAAATCACTAGGGAGGAGGTTTCAACAATTATATTACGATGAACTCTCACTTCTCGTTCTATACACAAAAAGGAATATACTTCGAGAATTTATTTACATGATTTACCCTATCTAGGAATGCTTCATATGGAGAGGACTTCCAAGTAGCTTCCCAAGAGGGTAATATCTAAGAATCATACTTATGCCAAATCATGACATATGGTATTCATGGTCAAGTTATTAACTTCTATGTCCTTTAGAATGAGACTACCCTTTTACAGTATTGACATCTAGTTCATACTGATGTCTCTCAACTAGATACGTGTAATGCCTTTCTTCCACTGAACAATAGATACCCACATGCGGTTTATCCTAGTTTCCCATGTTGTATCTAGAAAAAAGATATTGATGAATTTGGAACTGCTTTGGGATTCTATTTGACTGGGAACTGGGGAAATCCACAACATCAGTGGTGGTCCAGGTGAAGGGACCTTGGGAGTAAAGTTTGTCTCATGTTACTGGTGGTTGTGTATGAGTGTTTTCTAATTTGGAGGATGCAATTTTTTGAAGGGGAAATAATGTGGTTCCTTGAACATATTTCTTATGTAATAGAAATATTGTATGGTTTTACTTAATTTAAATTCTATACTTTCCAAAAAATACTTGTAAATAAACACGAGACATTATTTATACAATGAAACACTAAAAATGATTACATTAAAACAAGACCAATGAACCTCACTACCTTAGGATACCCACTAAAAGAACAGTTAAGATCATATGGAAACCACCCAATACAACCCAAAGCCCAAAAAAATTGTAAGCTTCCTTCGGACCCGTCAAGATGAACATTAGTATAGAAATAACCACAACAACCATGCTAAACATCAGAGGAATGATGAGCACCATCTACTCCAAGTAGTCTTGAAGTAGGAACACCGTAGTCAAGATTTTAAAAGACCCAAGTAATGTTTACCATTGCCTCCTTTAGGTGACTGTTGAGTCTCTAACAGCCATAAGAGCATATTGCTTTTGGGTTTTCTAGTGGTTTAATTTAATGTTTTTAGGTATAGTGAGTTTTTAAAGTGTTTAAAGTGTGAATTAAAGTTATAACTATAAACATGTTTGTAATAAAAAAAATTATATATTTTAAAAGTATAATGTTTTAAAATGGGATTGAATCTGCACCCTTGTGTTTTAAATGAAATACCAAGATAATTATGTACATGATACTAATTGGTTTTGGTAAAAAGAAACATATTTTTGAGTTTGAAATTGTACTTTGGGAAATGAAAATAATGACTATTATTGTATTTAATATTTTAGATATACTTAGTGAATTAAGAACTTAAATTTTTAAAATTTCCAAAAAAGATTCTATAAATGTATTCATCCTTATATTTATAAAAGAAGGGTTCTAATTAAAAATATATTGTGGATTTTAAATATAAAACTACTATTATATTTTCTTTATAATGTACTGAACATTGATTTATAACTTTATGTTTAAAAACTCAAGTGCTTATAAACTAAGAAAAATATTGGTTTTAGGAATTTTTTTAGTCATAATAGAGAATTTGTTATTTGAAGGCACCTATATATGTAAATGAAAACCTATTTTTATTATTAACAAAAATGAAATTTTCTATGAAAAATATGGGTGAGTACCCCACCTAGCCAAGGGCATCCTAGTAGGCCAAGCCACTGAAGGCCTCATTGCGAATATCACGGACCTCCAGGAAAATGGACCAGGGGTATTAACGCATGGGTGCATACCATGTCACATGCACAGACATGCATAGTAGTCCATAAGCATGCATAGGTGTGTGGATTCAAGGGTGCCTGGTCACACCACTGTGTGGGGTGACACATCGGCAAGGGTGGGCGTAGGAGCGTGCCCATAATGACTCAGTATAGGATGGTACTGGGGAGGGGGAGGTGGATTTATGAGATATTTTGCGAGCTCCATGTTTATAAAGTCATACCATAGATTGTCCCCTTTCGATGTGGGGTTCCCTTTTTTAGAGGGAAATAGATTTGGACCAACAGATCTCGTTGCACGAGATCTGAGCCACCCAATCCCTTCATCCATCAAACCCATGTAGCTGGGGATTTCCCTCCACATTTTTATCATCCATTTGATTCCATTAGATCTAATCATAACTATTTTTATTTTTCAGTATACTGCGTCATTCTATAGTCATCTGATCAAGTCAATATTTAATCTCGACCGATCATTTCTTTTAAAACCCACAGACGTACCTCAGCTATTAGATCAAGGCACAATCTAATCCTTTCCATCCATTGCCTTTCCCTCCATTTCATCTTCTTCCCCCCCACATGTGTCACACCAGTATCCCTTACTACTTGTATTTTCTTTTTTTTCAACACCCATGCCTTTGAGTGGCCCCTCAATTCTCTTGTTTTCCACAAGACCGACATTCACAATACTTTTTTAAAAGATGGATCCTGGGTTTTCCTTGAAAGTTGCATTAAATATTTATAGTTTATATAGTTTATATATATATATATAACTCGTTCTTCACTAGAACCCTAAAATTTCTCCTCCTTCCAACGCCATCATCAACTCTCTCAAGGCATCATATCCTTCTTCGAACTAGGTAAGGGTCTTCTTTTTATGATTTTTCTTCTTTTGAAAAATCATATATATATATATATATACATATATATATATATTCTTTTTATATACCGATATGTATATGTTCACACATATAAATATCTATCATCATCTTAAACTTAATATGGATTTATAAATATTGTTTATTAGTGGTTAATTGATGCGAGTTGTACATAGTTTGTTGTGAAATGAAAAAACTTTTATCTTATTTATAGTTATATATGGTTTATTTACATATAAGAATGTATATATATATAATATTTAATGTGTAGCCATGATTTTAAATGGCTAAAATTTTACATTAATTAGTATTTATAAGGTCAATAATGATGTATGGGTTCATTTAACATCTTTTTGAATATGTAAGACCGAATATACACTTTGTACATTTTTGGACATATACATTTAATTATTTTCCAATATACTTTGTGTTATTGTAGATGATTTTCAATATTTAAATAAATACATGTATGCAAAGAATGTTTTGGGAAAAAATAGATTTTTATTATTATGAAAAACATTGTTTTTATGTATGTATTTTCATATATTTATGTACCTTAAACATAACATGAGTTTTAGTTTTCAATTCGGTGAAATTGGGTATTATATAATGTTAAGAAGTATTTATTAATTTTAAGGGTTTAAATTACCTTTTCTTCCTTGCATAATACCTATTTATACACTTTGAATTTTTATATTTATATATATATGTATATACATTCACACAGTTTTAAATAAACATCCATGATTCCAATTTATCAACATATGTTTTAAATATAAATGGAATCTACCTTAAATTAAATTATATATTTCGGAATATAAAAATGCTTACTTAAATAATAATTTCTATAGTGTATAAGGTTTATCATTTTATGTGTCAAAACCTGTATTTCATGTGAATTAGTTATCATCACATGTGCTATAATCTTCCCACCATAAATTTCATATTTTAAATTTCCATGTAGTTGTTATTTTTGACGCTTATGTACTTGATTCACTATATATAAGTAAATGATAAAGAATGTAATTAAACATTTATGAATATTTATGGATTAAGGAACTAAATTATTCAATGATTTATGGGACAGCTTGAATAATATGAAATAAGAAATTAAATATTCAATGTGGTATGGGAAACATTGAATATACTACCTTACTTGGCTTATGAGGAATGTATTACACTCAGTATGAAATAGGTTGGGGACCAGTTAAAGAAATAACTAAGGGTTAGTTACCTGGTAATGAAATCACTATTGGTAAGGGGCTGGTTAATGAATTACCTACAATGCATTGTTAGTTCTCATGAGACAAATCATGTCATGGAATAATGCCTTGAAGTAGTCTAGAATTATACATTTCCTTCATTATGTTCATGATGATTAATTAACCATGTGGATATTAGACTTGTATAATAGTATTGGTTAAGATCTAATAATAATGAGTATTAGTAGAAGTAAAGGCATATGGAATAATTTTTATCTAGCATATAGAGATTTATCTGCTAGTTTATGATTTACAGATAGTAAGGAATTAAATGGAAGTTATTATTTTATGAAAACCTCTGATCATATATTACTTTAATTTGTAAATTATGTACTTTCACATTCACATGTTAGAATTATTATAGTTATAATAACTCTTGATTTATATTTTTCACACCATGTGTTATGTATAAGTATGCCTATGATTGGAACATGTTTTATTATAGCCCTGTTAATGTTCCATAAAATGTTCACTTCATGTATTGACTTTTTATTTAAGATACTTTTTTATGAATATTTTTTAAGGGATGTTTTTAAAAGGTTTAATTTAAAAATTATTTTATTTTAAACACCCTTACTAGTAATTTGTACGCTCACCCTACATTTTAATTTAAATTTTATAGGTTTAGAATATTTGAGTTACTCTGGTTGGTGGAAGCTTTATGGAGATCTTTTCTCTTTTAGTTTTGAAGGATTTTAATATTTGTATCTGGATTTCCATGACCTAAATAGAAAAGATCATATTTAGTGTTACAAGATGTGTAATTATTCAGCTTCTATTTTATATGAAAAAAGTTACACATAATGTTTTAATGAAACCGCACCGGCTCTAGGGCAGTCTGGGGTTGGGAAGTGACAGTTTTTTTACTATAATGATTCTGCACTTATTATAAATTTTGTAATTGTATTATATGTTAAATTTCTAAATAACATATCAATATCAAAGTTATAGAGTTATCCTTTTTATTCAAATTTATATTACAATCTATTTGTTTAATTTATATGAATTATGAAAAAATATATTGATGATTAGGAAATATTGATTAGGATAGAGAAATTAAAAATTATAAACACATGTGGTACAATTCCATATAGATCATAATCATGTAATACAATGTTCTTTAATAATCTTGGGAAATTATATGGGGATAAAATAATACTTTTCAATTAAATTTAATCATGATATTAAATAATATTTTTTTGTAGGACATTATTGATAAATTTTATGAGGTGTAGGAAATTTGTATAGGGACATGTCTAATTATATACTATTCATAGTTGAAGATACATGATTAAAGAACCGTGGGAATTTTTTATCATGCACACATCCTAATATTAAGAAAGATATATTTTATGCACAATTATTTAGTTAAAATAACATGGTTTTTGGAGAATGATTGATATTATGAGACATGAATATTATATCGTAGGTTTTTATGATACTTCATGGGTCAAAGATTATAGTAGAAAACATATTACAACCAAATCCTAGTTTCTAGTTGTTGGACATAGTTTTTATAAGTTAATAGTTTCTAATTTTTCTTATTGATATTAATTTAAAAACATTATGAATTAATTTTTAGATATATTTGATATATCCTATATAATTTTTTTAAAAAAATTAAATGTCGTTAATTAAAAATTTATCTATAGAAAATATAGTTAATATATTGAGATATATAAATGTATTTTCTCTTTAAATTTTGGTAATTTTATTTGGAAATCAATTATTTAGTAGAGTTCTTTTAATGAATTTATTAAAGATAGAAGGAAATATATTGTCGTAATAATATTTTCTTTGTGATCTCTACCATTTAAAACATGGGTATGAATTTTGATTATGAGAAAATATTAGGTTGTAGATAATTTTTTCTATGTTTTTTTACTAAAGGGTATTTATGGTCTTGAGTTATTTTGTTTATATAAATGATTTTTGTTGGGTTATAATAGTTGTTAATTCATTCATATATACTCATCATTATTACACAACATTTTTTAAGGACTAATCAACTTTTTAATTGTGTATAAACTATTTATTATATTTGGTATTTTTATGGAATGAGTATAATTATATTATGTTTAAATATAATTTACATTATTAATTAATATATTAATAAAATTACACAATAATGTAATGAGAGTATTTTCATAATAAGAGAAAACTTTATTGACCAAAAGTTTTTTTCTTTTCACTATTAATGAAAACAAGTCAATTTATTATAAATACCAAGGGATTGTTAACAATATATAAAATTCAATATGTATTTATATTCCATAATTTTATTTTATATAGTTATATTCTTTATAATAATAATAAAAATATTGTTCATTAAAAAATAGTTTTATTCTATCTAAATTTTATTATATGTATAATTTAGTTTTATTTAAAAGCATGATTTATAAAATTTAAAATTTTGATTTAATAAATTTACGCATTTTTTAATACCATTTATTCAAAAAAAATTAGATATGTTTATTTGGTTATGTTAGGGAAAAGGGGATTTTTTGTGTATATTTGAAAATACAAAATTTTTATAAAAAATTGTCTTTTCATTTCAAGTATTTTAATAGTCTCATTTTTTATTGATTGGTTTTAAAATATATTTAGTTATTTTATATTAATAAAATCAAATTAATTTCATTTTAATGTATATTATTCTATAATTTGGTATAAATACAATTTTATCCTTAAAATTGTATTTTTATGGAAAATAATTTTTCATCACATGTTGTGGGTTTATTTAAAAAGTAATTTATGACACTTCTCAAAAGTGAATATGATATTATGGAATAGATATTTGGAATCATAATTACATAATTTTTAATGATTCCACTTTCATTTTTTGACATTATGAATAGTGACGTTATTAAAAAAGGCTTTTACCACAGTAAGAATGTGTTAAATGGGATAAAACTAATGATATAATATTTTAAATTAAAATGAAACTTGTATGAATCCTACATTATGGACATATTTCAAAATTATATTATATATTATTCATATATAAGCCTTTTTTGAGTAATTTTTATTCATTAATACGTTAGTATATTTTAATCATTTGAAAAATTCCATGTGTGTATTCCCCCTTACTTATAATATTGAACACATTATTGTCTCTTATCTATTATTTAAGATCATCCTATATTAGCTGTTACCTAAACATATAGCTTCTTAACATCCCTACCCATGTACTAATGGTTCTGGTTTTTTCTTCATATCATCTTATAAAGGAATTAGGTTTAAACCGATCGAGGTTGTTATAAGAAGATGTATAGTTCTTAGTTGATTTTTTTCAATTTATTTTTTGTTTTACCTAATTCATCCTCTACCTACCATTTTAATATAATAAAATAAATATGTAAAATATAATTAAATATTATTATGTATATTTTATGACCATTAGTCAACTACATAACCATCTAATGAAAAATAAAAACATCACTCTTGTGTACATTCGATCTACTACCCTATGAGATTATGTATTTCATTTTTCATCACCAGCTCTTTTGTTTGGCCTTAAAAATGGATCCCAAAGAAATAATATGACATTTATGAAATAAATTTATATTTATAATGTAATACAAATATTATACTTCTTTCATTATAATTAAAAACTATTTATCGTTTGTACGTTTAGACTACTGCCACACGAATAAATAAATTTTAGTTATCATCATTTCCTCACATGTATTTTTTATATCAAAGAATTAAAAGAAATAATATTATATTTATGATGTATTAATCATTTTATAATGGTATAATTACACTTAACCTTTTCCTCAAATAATCTTTTAAAAATAGAAAAGTCAATCATGTTTACGTATGACCTACCATCTCCATGATTGTAATGTAATTAAATTTTCATAACCATCTAGAATAAATGATAATAAAATTATAAGTAAAGTATAAAATGATAATTATTATCTGAATATATTTTTAGAAATTTTCTAATCATGTTTCATTTGACTATAGCTAGCCAATGTAGATAATTTCTGAATTATAAGAAGAATGTTCTCAAAACACACTCACTTGAACTCAATCGATTATGTAATTAATTATAATAAGGATATAAGTGAAATAAAAGGAATAATAAACGATATTTTTTTTAAAAAAAGTAAATAAATAACATAAATTCAATATTGGTGAAGATAAATATTGTACATGACAAGTTTAACTCGAAGTAAGTGAAACACTACCTTATTACAAAGTCTTAAATATTTTAATGATTTGTTGTTTTAAATATTTTACATCCATGTACATATTCATAAAATCCATGAATGGATATATGTTTATTGAAAAAAAAAATCAATTTTATGAAACATTTTAGGTATCTTATTAGTTACTCGTAATGGTTTAAAAAATTAATCGGTGTACTTATTTTATGTGGAAAATTTTGAATTTCATTATAAAAACATTGCTTAATTTTAATGTATAAAATATTGAAAAATTTTCCACCCCTAAAAAAATTATTTTATGACATTATTCATTTAAAATATTTCCTGTTTTATTTAAATAAAAACAATACTTTCTATTTTTTTGGGTATTTTAGTTTTGAAAATTATGTTTTAAATGAAATATATATAGAAATATATGAATATTTTATTCATATAGAATAAAGCTTATATATTTTTAGTTTTATTAGAGAAATGAAATCTCTTATACATTTCATGTATTTTACGGTCCTTGAAATTTTTTTATTATGATAGAGGAGCCTGATATATCTCTATTATTCATTAGGTAATGATAATTTTCTCAAAGCGATGTATGATGGAAATAATTGGGTAGGTTATTCTATTTATAAGGGTTCTTATAATTTTTTAATTAAGGTTTATATTAACATGGTTTCTTAATGAATCTATATAATATTTTTATTCTTTTTAAAAAATTTACAGTTAAATATTCTTGATTCTATAAAGTAATATTGTGATATTTTCTATAGAGGAATAATTAATCCCTTTAACGGTTAAAGGGTGTGTTTTTTAAAAAAAATCATGTGTACTCATGTTTTATAAGAAACCCACATGATAATGAAATTTCATTTATGTTTTTGTATAAATTTTTATTATTTTTTTGTAATAATTATAATTCCATATTAAAGTAAATGATTATTTGATAAAAATGTTTTTTAAATGAATTTCTTATTGGATTTCATGATTTTGAAATAGACTAAAATGTTTCATTATTCATTTTTGTATGAATCGTACTACGATTTTTATTCTAATTATTTTTTTTAAAAAAAATCAAAGTGTTTAAGGATGAGTAAGAATAATTATGAAGAGGTGTTAAATATCATTAATATTTTTTAGGAAAAGAAAATTCATTTCATTTTATCATTATTTTATTATTTAAAATATGGATACAGAGTGAACATTTACACATGATAATGTATAAGTTTAATATTTAAGAGTTATGAAAAAACTATCTAAGCCTCTTATACTAAAAATATATTAGACAATGGAAGAAAACTAATTTTTTTTTTAAAATCCAATATTCTATAATATATTTTGTCTAGATCTATATTGTTTGTATTAGAGAAGGGCTTGGATAATTATTGTGGTAATTGTTATTTATGTAAGTAACCTTAAGTGATTCTAATTTATTATTTTCTTCATATATAATTTGAGGATTACCAGGTTGAATCATCTAAAATAGTCTATTATGGTATGGTATTATATTTATGATGTAGGGATATTAATGTAGTAATGTAAAAATAGGATAATATACTTCCAAACCAACAACATAGTATGGTCAGTATTAGAAAATAGATATTAATTTATAGATAATTTGATGTAGGTTATGAATTGTGGTGGTTTCCATATTGGAGGGAAAATGTATTCGCTATATAGGATCATGTTCATTGTAAATAATTTCTTGAAACAACCCAATCCAAAATTATATTGATCCTCTGACCATGTGATTTCTGAAGGATGGGTTAATTCCTTAGTGACGATATTTGAAGTCATTGATTGTATAGAAAATTAGATGGTTATTCTTTCTATATACTATTTTGAAGATGAATCCAAATAGTAGTGGTAAATGATTAAATATATCAATTAAATAGGATATATCTTAGGCCTAGAATTAGATGGATTTAATAATATTTTCATAGAGACGTAATTTCTTAATGTTTTTCAACACTGAATGAAAAATAAATAAATGGAATTAAGGTATAAAGAGGAAAATTTAATATCATTTTATGAAGAAAACATCTCTTGGTGGGAGTGGTACACACCTAGGTGATACCACGATATTGATATAAATATTAGTTGGGTTTACATAGGATTTTAGCCAATATATCTAATGGGAGTGGATTATCTAAAATTTAAATGTAATGATAAACATGTTTGATGATATATGAATTAATAAATTGAGTTTTCTAATGATAATGTGTTTTATGGAAACAAAAAAATGTCTATGTGGTAGGAAATAATGAATCATTCATAAAAATAAATGATGTTAATAAAATAAATTTTCCATTATGTGATAAGTGTAAAAAAATGACCTTCGATTATGTCTTATAAAATATAAGAATTGTTTCTGATGTGTTGTGATTTGACACGTGGTTCGTGACTGTAAAGAAATGAGTAAATATAATGATTAGAAAAATAATGAAGAGTTTAGTGTAATATTTTTAAAATTTATTTTATTTTCCTTATTATGTGGGTCATTTTCCAAGGATATGAAGGAATTATGGAATTCATCAAAATAAAAATAATAATGATGTGGCTAAATCATTTATGAATAATCTAATAGATTTTTTTCCTCCCAATGAAGTGGTGTCAAGTAAAATAATTATTCATTCTGATTACACTAATATAGTGTTTGATTTTGGGTCAACACATTCTATAATTTCTAGGAAATTATTTAATAATTATGAAGTTTCACCTCAAGAAATAAATCTAAAAAATTTGGTCAAATTTCCCATGGTGGGAGTACTAAAGAAAATATGAATTATTTGAATCATCATGTTATTTTTAGAAAAACGTCTTTACCAAAAAACCATGATACCTTTCATCTTGTTGAGATTGGTGTTATTTGGACTAATTATTGGATTTCTATTTATAATTATATGATATATTTTAGAGCTCAAAAAGTTTTTTAGAGTGACTATTATTTTTTATAAAATAATGAATTTATACATTTGATAACATTTTAGGAAGATGATAAATATATTAATGATGGATATAAAATTTATCCTATATATATTATATAGAACTATGATAGTATTCAAATGGGTAATTTTCTTCTAGTAAATGAATATAAGTATGTATAGTCGAATTAATTGTATATTATAATACATGATCAATATAATAAATTTTCTATGAATCTTTTATTTATGTTAATCCAATATTAAAAACAATTTATTAAATTGATCAAGTACGACTTTTTGAATTGAAACCCCGATTACTGGAGTTATTCTATAAAGTATTCATTCATCCCAGCACTTCACCATGGGGGTGTCCAATTTTTTTCTAAAATTAATGATGGTTCCATGAGGATGTTCATTGATTTTAGATAATTATAAAAAATCAATCTCATGAATATGGATATTTTTCCTAACATGGATAACTTTTTTGATCAGCACTAGGGAGATCAAAGTTTTTCAAGGATAATCAAAGGTCTCCGTACCATCCTTTTATGGCGAATGAGGATTACATTCCAAAGATGAAATTTTATATTATGTAAATGAATTGGTATTTTTTGGACAAGATTTTTTAGTTGAAAAACACTTTAGTAATATTTATAAACCTTACAAATTTTGTTGTTATGTGTCTTGGATAAATTTTTTTATTGATCACATCATGATATAGCTTATATATTATTAATAAGAGATACATTTGAGTGTTGTTTAAAAATATAGAAGAAAAAGTAGTTATATGTAAAAAAATAAATGTCAATTCATGTTGTGAATGATTTTTTTCATTGAAAATATTATAAAAAAATAGAATAGTTATTTATCTTGATAAAACTAATGTTGATGAAGAGTGTCAAAAACCTATAACTTCTATAATGATTCCTAGTTTTCATGGATTAGTGGGTTACTACTAATGTATTGGTGAAAACATTTCTTGTTTATATAACTCATGAAGTAAGGTCACTTGAAAAGAAGATAAATTCTTATGTACAACTAAATGCGATGAATGATTCCATGGATTGAAATTAAAAATACATATTCCCTCTCTATGGGCCCAACCTTCCAAAATGGTGAGATTGTTATCTATAGTGTTGCATCATTTATGGGACTTGGTTACGTTCTAATATATAATGATCATATAATTTGTTATTCATCGCATCAATTGAGACTTATTGGTCCATGTTATCCTACACAACACATTGAACCTGTGGTTGTAGTGATTTCTCGATAAAAATAGAGAAATCATTTATATGGATAAATTTGTGAAATATATATGGATAAATGTGTAAATTATGGGATTAATTTTGGTCAATAAATTATTGATATAATAAATTATTATATTTTGTTTTTAGGTGTTAGTATTGACTTCATATTCAGATTTAATTAATCAAGATTAGAAATAAGATCATGTTCTGAATTAAAGTGTAGAATTATATAGTAGGTGTATTTTGTTTGAGTTTAATATTGATAATATAGTGGTTAGAATATATTGAAATAGGTTTTATATTATAATTTATTCCTAGTTGAAGAGTTATTAATTGGGTGGAGATCAAAGATCAATGTTTTGTATTCATCCCTATAGTACAAATAATGTTTAGAGACCTTTTGGTGTATTACTAGTGGGATGGAATAGATATAGATATGGTAGATATTACATAGAAAAGTTTGAGTTGTTAATTGGTTAATGTTAAATGAAAATTGTTAGAGGCTATTCTTCATCCTTTTCCTATATCTATGTGAAAATGAGAAAATATAACAATGGTTTTTTTTGTTGAAATATAGAATACATATCGAGTTATTAATTCAATTTTGGTTAATGTTGACTGATTGATTAAATATTAACATTCCCTTCTTATTCAGTATACTATATATTTAGATCATAATTATTTACTATATATCAAAGAGATATTTAGATTACATAGAGTTCCCATATTTGTTGCATTGGACCATGATCATATTTTTACAAATAATTTTGGAAGATGCCTTTAGAATTCATTAGTACCTGAATTAAATTTCAGTATAACATTGCATCCAAAATCTGATGCACAATTGAGAAAATGATACAAACATTGGAAGAAATTATTTGAGTTTATTAAATGGATTCATATAGACGTATGGATCAACATATTTCATTAGTATATTTTTTATATATTAATATATTTTATTAATATATATATATATATGAAACTTTAAGAACACAAGATTTTACACATATTATTACTTGATTTTTAACATAAATATCCATTAAAATATATCCAAAAGATAAAAAATTCATTGTTTATTATGAGTAGAAGGTATATAAAATCTATAAATGATAATGAAATATTTTTTGTTTAGTATTTGTAATGAGATCCTAAATAAACTTGATCACATAAAACATCATTTGATAACCAGGGGAATCCATTGTCAAAAGGGGTGAGTAAAAAAATTCAATAAGGTAATAAAAATTGTAATAAAGTATAACATTTGACTCAGAAGGACCAATATGATGTTATAATATAAAAGGATCATAAGTAATCATTATATTTTATAAAATAAATATCATGGTATCATAATATAATTTCACCACTGGAAATGTGTTTTCAATATAAAACATGGCATAAGCATAAGTCACAGATGGATGCCAAGACCACATCACATGGTGGATAGTATCACAACATGAATTAGGTTTAATTGCTAAACCCACACATAGTGTATCCATAGAAAAAAAATTACCAAATTAATTGGGGATGAACCTTGAAAAAAGAATCATAACATGTTCATTATTATTTATTCTACCTAAGGAATATGATTATATAGAACAATCATTATAATTACCAATGGAAATAAATGTGTTTCATAATCTTTCAATGTATCTTAATGAATATAAATTTCACAATGTTTCTGAGTAGAATAAGTAATTAAATATTTTAAATATCCATAAGTGATTTTATAATCAAATGTATAAAAACAAGGTATTCATTTGGGAAAAAAATTAAAATTTAATTATATAAATGAAACATGGAATGTAAAATTTCCCCTTAATTGGGTATTATTTTAAATAATTAATTTTATATATTAATTTTCTGAATATATTAACATTTAAAAGTAAATGGGAATAAGATAGGTATGTGTGTAAGAGACATATATACAGAATTCATAAGCAATATATAACATAGAAGGGATAGATAAAGTAAGTTAGAGAGGCAATTTTTACAACTGAGATGAATATACTAGTTTAAATTAAAACCTTATTTTCATCTATAAAAATTTGAGATAGAAAATAAATTACACCCTTCATGGAGATAGTTGTTTATACGTACGCATGAACGTTGTTTCCATTTTCAATGGATGAAATCAATTGTTATTAAATAAAATTTTACCTTTCTATAATCATAATAATATCATAAATTATATATATATTTATTAACTAAATCTTTATAACAATCCATGGTAGGCGGTGATGGAAAATGAATTACATCTATTAACAAGGTTGTAGTCCACCATAACAATTAAAATTGATTTAATTTTCCCTTTGATGGAAGAGGATATGGATATAAGTGATTAAATTAAAATAATAACATATATGTATATTTAAAATTTTGGTGTTATATTTATAACTTTTTTAATAATATTTGTAGGAGTAATAATAATAAATAGAACTAAATAATTCAGTTCAAGACTATTTATATTCACTAAAGAACATCATTCTACTCACATATTAAACCATCTATGGTTGATATTATACAAAAAAAGACCTCTAAATTATGGTGAGGGATGTTAGGGACGTATTTGAGTAAGGATATTCTATAATAAAAAAGTAATTTGAGTTTTTTAGAAAAGTGGAGACGAGGTTCCCTTTTATAACTAAGCGGAGGGGTGGTCTATGAATTAAATAAAAAAATATATTAATATAAATTAATTTTCCTGAAAAAAGTTCCAAACTAATATAATTCTATGATATTATGTGTATGGTTCAAAATTATTTAATCAACTATTATGTTAAAATTTGTATATAAGGGTTTTACAAATATATATTTTTTAACTCGAGAAAACCCTTTTTAATAATTAATGCGATTACATTGTTTTTACACCCTAGGGAGAGGTTATTTAGTATAAAAAGAAAATTAGTGCTTAAAATGACCAATGTTTATATTCTAATCAATTAAAAATAACCTGGATGATGAAATGTTTTTTAGGAATTTAAAATATTATAATACAATATTGTTTAACAAAAAATATCAATAATGTCAATTTAATACTATTGACTTATTTTGAATTTATATAGAATCATGGAAAAAATTAATTCAAATATAATAGATTAAAACAAAACAAACATGTTTAAATTTTTAAAAAATATCATGGTGCATAATAATTCATTCAATTTATATTACTTTTAACATTTTTAAAACATTAAATTTATTTTTCATTTGATTGGATAAATATTGTGTCGGCATTGTGTGAAAATATAAGATAATTATTTAACCACTAATAAATATTAATAAATTATCATTATAAAAAAAATTATATTCCCAATAACCCTTTTCAAATCTACATATCCTCTGGTTACCCCTATAATAAAAATGTATAAATAATTAAATAATCATATAGACATTTTTTTACTTTTCCTTATAGAATATAAAATAAATGACAAAATAAATTAAACATGGCACCATGTTTCCATATTTTCAAAATATGAATGTAAATAGCTAAAATGAACTCATAAAACATGATTATGTTATTTTTTAAACTAACTGTTTGTTCTCATCATATTATATTTTTCCTTAATTACATGATTTACTATTACCATGTTGATACTTATTTACTATAGTTATTATAAATAATGTTTAAAAATAATGGTGGAATATTTACCAAAGTTATACTTCCTGATTTATTTTATGTAATAAATTTTTCAATATTAAATTTGTATACATTTCTTATGTAAATTTGTGATTATAACTCAAAACACCATGAAATATAGTTTTTTATAAAAATTCCTTAAGTATAAAAATGATTTTTATACCCAAATAAAATATAGAATTCATTCAAAAGAATATAATTAAATTATTCTAAATAAAAATGAGACAATAAAAATATAAAAAAAACCGAAAGTATATTTTTAATTTTATAATTCTTTAAATGAAAATAAAATTTTCAATGAAAAGAAGTTGTTTTTACTATTCATTGATAAATCAAACTATTCATAAAAATATCAATATTTCACCATAGGATCATTATAATATGATAATTTCAATAATGATATAATATTTATCAAATAATGTTTCTAATTATTCCTAATAATATTTATAATACTTTTTCCCAAAAATTAAAAAAATCTTTTTTAAAGAAAACATATTTTTTAATAATAAAAGGAATTTTCTAAAAATAATTTCAATATTTAATAATAATTTATTAAAACAATAATATTGATTAATAAATATCAATATATTTAACAAAATATTTAATCATATTTATACATATATATTTAGCTACTAGGTTATAATATTAATATTTTAAGAATATTATTTCTTTGTATCATTATGTTTGCTGTTTTGTGCCTTTTGTTCTATAAAATATACTTTTTAAAATAAACTATGTGTTAAATTTTCAACCCTTAATAATTGTATCCCTTGAGATTCCATATTAAATACAAAAGAGAAAATATGTAAGGGTACTTCTGCTTCATAGATTCCTCTTATTCTAATGTTTCCTCATCAAATTTAAAGTTTCACCATTGTAAATTCACTATGTGAGTTGTGTTATTGAATAAATATATACATATATGGTCCATGAACATACCCTTTTGGTCCTCAAAAGAGTAATTATTTTGTAGTTGTACCACCTCTGCATTCAGAACATGTTAGGGTTCTAGTATGTACTTCCTCAAGAGCGATACCCGGAATATGTCATTTATGTGAGTTTGGGTTGGTGATAATGCTTGGTGATATGTCACAACTCTAATGTAATGGATAATATAATATAGCCTGATATATCTAGGAATTAGCTTACCCATCTTTCCAAATTTTTTAGCATTTATCCATAGATCTATTTTAAGAAACACTTTATCTCCAACATCATACTCTTCATATAATCAATGATTTTCAATATAACTCTTATGTGAACTCTGAAAATCCTAGATGTTTTGGTGAATGGTCTTGAATTTTTCTACAATATTGTCAACAATTTTAGGTCCCAAAAACATTTGTTTAATGAATTCATCCCAACACGTAATTGTTCTACATAACATCCCATAAATGGATTTATATAAATCCATTTGGATCCTTGAGTAAAGGAAATGATTATATGAGAACATATATAATGTAATATGTTCATATCATCATATTCTATCAAGAATGCCCTAAAAATCTCTTAATGTTTAATGATATAATCACATATTGGAAATCAATTTGGGGGTGATATTATATATTGATGTTCAACTCAACATTTAGATCATTTTTGTGAATCTTCTAGAACATTGAGGTAAGTCACATGCCTTGATCATAGACAATAGATAATAATACTCCACACACCCTCACATTATTTCCAATGTATATCATTTCACATTGATTGAGTGATAATTCATCTCAAATAATAATTAACTGGTAATTATTTCAATTTCCATCCACTACATACCATATTTTGTTCTTTCCCCTCGACGTATTTGGAATATCCTTATAAAATTCAATGATGATGTTATCCAATTTTGAGGTTGTTAGGGGAATGGTTACATAATCCTCTTAAAAAATTTTCATTTCATCCTTCAATTACTGATATACTAGATACTATTTTGCATATTCTATGATCTAATTCTTCTTATTTTCCCTTAAATATTGATCTCAGTGATCTTGAAACATTTTCATCATCACTGGGTGGATGTAAAAGGTTTATCTATGTGGGGAATTCAATATATCCTTCTTTATCATAATATTTTATAACAGAAATATAAATTACAAAAATATTAAAATTAATTCTTCATTAAATTCTAATTTTTTAGGATTTCAATTTTATAATAACTCCCATATTCTTCTAAAATTAAATGTGATCTATTTCGAAAGCCTTTATCATCTCTAGAAAGATTGGTTGTGAAACCTTTTAAGAAAGAAATTAATATTTTCCTTACTTTACAATTACCATGACCATCATTTGAAATTCTATGGAGATATGATCCTTGTCAAATCCCATTCATGATAAGGTACTAGATCCTTTCTACAGAGAGGTTCTTATACTTTATTTTCATTCCAAGGATTTTAGAGGATTTATTTATCATAGTCCTTGATCATATCTTAATATCTTCAATGGTGAATTTTAAGCTCCTTCTGTGTGAATATACTTGAGGATCATTTAATCTATTTATACTTCTCACATATACACATAGAGATTATTCCTCTATATTTTCAATGAGAAGATCACTACATATAACTCTAGATCATGTTTTCGATAGCTCTATTCATGAATATCCAACTATCTTGAGGTATAATCTATAAATTTATCATTATTCATTAATACATAGTCCAATAACTTTTATAAAGAATCATATTTAACAATTAAAGTTCCCCACTTGAGCATATAATGAGGACTGGTGTAGTGATAATCATTTTTAATTCCTTGTAGCTCTCATCACAATAATCAATAAATAAAACACTACTCTCTTCTGAGTATGTTTGGTATATTTTTTTAAAATATTGAGAAGTATCTCACAAATATTCGGTAATACATATATAGACCATGGAAACTATGGATCTCTATTTAATATGTTGTTCTAAGAGAGTCCTTAATAGAATTTTTCATAGACAGGGCCATAAATTTTCCTTTTTTAGAGATACCAATTCCCGATAATGATACTTCATTCATCTAGATCCCATATTTACTATAAAAATCAAAAATCCTATCCATTCATAATATCTTTAGAAAAGTATTCAAATTCTTCTAAAGCTTCACCTTGATTGTGGAGTATATCAGAAAACCATCTATAAAGAGTACCTCACATTTATCAAAGTAATCTAAAATTAAATTATTCATTATATCCATAATTATTTCTGGATCATTAGTGAGTCTTAAGGAATCAATATGAACATATATTTTTTATACCTTATTCTAATGGTAGTCTTGGTAATATCATTATTATTCATTTTTAATTGGTTATATCCCCACAAAATGTACACTATAGAGAAATAATAGTCCCCAAAGAGTTGATCAAAACTTTTTTCTATATGTGGATAGGGATATATATTATTTATCATGATTTTTTTAAGTTCACTATAATAAATGCAATGGTTTAATTCCTCATATTTCTTCTTGATAAATACCACTTACAAACACCATGGTGAAGTAGTCAGGAATATAATACCCATTTGCTTATTCTATGTTCAGTTCATCAAACTCAAAAGTGGACATTATATAATGATTCATGTATTTGGGAAGATATCCAAGTTTATGTTTGATTGACAAATATACCTCCTATAAAGGAGTACTACCGGGAAAATAATTAAGAAATAAATAAGTATAATCCTTTATAATGATAAAGTCACCAAGCATAATTCACGCCACTATCTTAATAATTTGATTTATATATGGTTGATCAGATGGAAAAAATATCCAAAATTGAGTAAAATACTTCATGGGATGTCCATCCTTTTCCTTAATCTTGTACACAAGCAAAGGTTGACTTTGGATGTGAAGAGTAATCTCCCACCATATATAGTTGATATTAGATTTATATAGAAGTAGCTAATCCATTTCCATTATAACAAAAAACTCTAATATAGGAACTGAGACAATATTTTCTGAGAGATTCAGTCAACAAATATTGTATGACAATAAGTTATATTATTGGGATGAAACAATTTCTATGTTTTTTCTCATATATATTTCAAAAACTAATTTTTTTGGTGGTTTTAGAGTATTTATACTAAAAATTCATGATATAAAAGATTGCATAGATCAAGATTGAAAAATTATGTTCCATGTTCTTGAATTCATAACCAACACACCCATCACCATATCATGGTCAGTAGCCACCTTAGTAGTAGTGATAACATATACAATTTGCTGCCCTCTATACCTTTGAGGTTTTTGTCATTTATTTTCACAAAAAACCCTTATCTTATTAATTTTCTATTTTATAATGTGCAAGTTACTTATAGTTCAAACACAACACTAGATTATGAATGTTGATCTATAAAATATTTTATTCGATATAATTTAGGAGTTTCTTTATCTCCCCTTAATATTTATTATCTTGATGATTCGATTTTATTGACATGAAGCCTCTCCTAGTTCCCTTAAACAATCAAGATTGTTTTTATCACACCTTTAACTAATTTCATGTTTGGTTTTCATTCCTCTATGATATTTATCATTTGATTCTCCAAAATAAAACAAACATTGTATGCCTTCTATTTCTAGGCCCATGAGACCAGTTACAGTTTTTGATATCCCTCCCTACCATAAGGACAAAACAAACAATATCTTCATAGATATCAAAGTATAAAATTATAAATTATCTTCAAATACATGGAATTAATCAACTAAAGAATCATTCCACCTAACATTTAGTGTTGATGTTGAAGGTGGAGGTTTATAATGCATGCCTTGGGAAGTTTTCCTTAAACACCTAATAGAATGTCAGGAACTACCTTCACCAAAATGAGAGAAGGGACAAAAAACTACAAGACCCTTCCTTATTCTTGTTGAAGGTAGAGATAATGAACCCTGAGTCCTTTCTTCAATATTCCATGGAGTGGAGACTAGATCAAATGGTATAAAATCTCATGTGATATGGAATGCATCACCCTTTTTATTGAAAATTATTGGGAGATAATATGGTTAATCCCAAATAACTATAAAAAAGAAAAGTTAATATAAAGACAAAAATCCATCCCCATATGAATTTTCAAAATAAACTAATAAAAATTACAAGAAAACTCTGAATAAAAGTAGAAAAATAAATGAAAAGATGCAATAATGACTCCAAACACCCAAGCTTGAAATTATGATACGGTCTTCAAAGTCCTCCTCGAAACCTCAAAGCAGATTTATATGTGTATGGTGAGTATACATGTATACTGAGTAGGGAAATAAAAATCTCTTCTGCACAAGAGGGGAGATATTATAAAGCCCCATCAAAATAGAAATAACCAAAACATATTACATGGAAACTATACACCCAGACACACCAAGTCACACTCCCCGAATAATATAAGTCTGGTAAATTAACAGTATTAACACATTGATATTTGGGTACCCTGTACCGCTTTCTCACTGGTTTATTAGAACATCCAACATGTCATACCACCCCACAAGTCTCATTTTAGTCCCACTCCCACCCCAAAAAAACCTTATGGGTCACCACCACACATCCCACCCACAGACACCTTGGCCACCAAGACCACACATAACCACGCCTGCGGACACCTAGGACACAACAAGAACCACCACACCCAAAGACACCAAAGATAGAACAACCACTACCACGCCCGATGACATTTGGGCCAAAAAAACTACTACCACACCCGAAGGCACCTGGGCCTCATCCTGGAGATACTTGGGAAAAACAAGCCCACACACACACTTGGTCCAACAAACACAACACACCCTTCCCAAAGAGTCCTGGTCCATAATGAAATATATGACATCAAAGCCAGCCTGAAGAGTCTTGATTTACCTAGTAGAGGAAGTAGAAAGAATATAATAACCAGCCACTCATATTAATGTTGGGAACCCCCCCCCCCCCCCCCCCGTGGAATTGGGGTGTTTGGAACAAAGTTGTCAACATTGGTGAGGTGTGTATAAGAAACAAAAGATCTAAAACTTATAAATATATGTAATCAAGAACTCAATCCCACCAAAGGGTTCAAAAATAGACAATCATCCCATACATAACCACTCTTACTGCAATCCCTACATGCACAAATACAAAACATCCACAACTTGAACACAACCAATTTTAGGAAACAAATTTCACATTGTACCAGCTCTCATTGAAATGTTCAAGTAATATTCATTTAAAAAATTCCTCCCCTACCAAGAAACTAACTAGAATAACCTCAAGAAAAAACCTCAACTGAAGGAAAAATATCCAAGAAGGATATAAAAAATTCACACCCAGTTCTCTTGTAATGAAACAACACCAAAAGGGATCTGTTAGATCCCTCAAATACTGGAACCAAACCAAGCCCCAATATACTGGCTCCACACAGCCTCGAATTAAAAAACCCTCAAATTATCAACTAGAGATTTTATTCTCATCCAAATTACCCCAAAAATATTGAACATAGAAACCATGCATATCACCAGAAGAGAGAAAAAAGGATTTTAGATTGAACCAAACCATTCATTAAGTTCCTTCTTGTTGTTTAGTTGACCGGGATGATCACACAAAGAATCTTATCCATCAAGAATCCATTTAATCATCCATGTTTTTATGATTAGTTGGTTCCCATGTTATAGTCATTCAATCACAATATTATTTAGAATGGAAAAGGTTGGATAGTGTGCATGATAGGACAACTAACGACCGTGATATTTTAGGGTTCACAAGCCAATAAAATTCACGACATAAACATCAAGATAAAATACAACCATGTATTCACCTTTCACACCCCTTCACTCATTAATAGTCCATGTATTATCTTTGTTATATTTTTTTCTTCTATATTTCAAGTGAAAATCATCATACCTACCTCGCAAGATGCACAGTAAAGATAGACGATGGAAGAAACCCTACCTGGATGATCAATGATCGATGTTTTCTCCTCATGCCAAGAAATAAGGATGCACGACTGCTAGAAAAGAAAACTCCAAGTCTCCAAGCTTGAGAGGGATGAGCTCCCTCATGGGTGAATGATTCATCTCATGTGGATGTATCATGGTTTACTAATAGAATCCCAAAGGGATAAAGAAGAGAGGATCTCGGTTAAAGAATAATCAAGATCTTAAAATCAGGGAGACAATTTTGAAGTACATAAAAGTTAGATCATGGCTCGACTGCACAACTATGCAGGTTCACATGTTGGTATTAACTAATATTTAATAATTATCCACATAGATGGTGGAGATAATGGAAGTGAGTTAATATATTTCTTTTAAATAGAAAAAACACCTAACAGGTCCAAAATGTAAACCACCGGAGACTGGGAAACATAGAAAAGGTTGTGATATGCCACACATTTTGGTAACTGAAGGATCTTGTCACTATTGAAATATTTAATTTATCATTTTGGGATTTATGATGTATTATATTTACTTTAATGGGGTATCAAATATGAACATAGTTGTCACATGAAAACTGGGGAAGGAAGCCTTGATACCCCTCTGCGGTACCGTTCGGGTGTAGCACCAATCAGTGTGACCAATCGGTGAGGCCGATTAGTGAGACCGATCGGCGACACAGTAATTAGTGGAACTGATAGGTTACACTATGGAGACACTCCTCCATAGATATTGAAACCCACCTGACACATCAATGGTGTCCAAGACACTACATGCACCAGATTTTGACAAAGTAATGAACTATGAAGGTACGAGAAATTACATCAAATACCTCAAAATTTATTCTTGGCCTCAAGAGTCAAGATTAAACACTACTGAAATAGATGGGTCTGAACAAACACCTCAAAAGATACCTCTTAGAGAAAAGAAACCCTATAGTCATTTGAAATCTTGTCGAACCATGACATTTATGGATATCATTATCACATATATCTCCGGAACAATGACAGAAACACTATGATCTTCCCAACTGACCACACAAACATATAAATGTCACACTATCCAAACATATAGATTAGGGTTTCCCTTTTCTCATATCAATATACTATCTTCTTTGGGTGGCACTGACTCACCCACACAGGTTTAATCTTATCCACATTAATGCATCTTGATTGGGGATTCAGTCCTCCCCACCCCACAATAAGAAATTTTCACACAAAACTGAGAATAGGGAATAAAACATATCATATAGCAAGATAGGTTTAAACATTAAATCATAATGAAGTCACAAAGAAACCACATGGTCAAAACTCAAAACTGCATTGGGTACTAGGCAATCATATTTTTCTCACACTCATATGTACTCTCCTCATAGACACCATGCCTCCACAACACATGAACCAAGGGAATGGTCCATCCACAAAGCACCTAATCCATAAAATAATCATTACTCACTGTCAGCTCCATGAACTCTGTATCGTCCTTGATATCCAACACTCCCCAATCGATGACATTGTAGTCATCATGTAGATACTGACGAAGCTGAGATACGTGGAAGACATTGTGGAACCTCTCCAATGGTGGTGGTAACTCCAACTGATATGCCTCCTCACTGACTCATCCCAACACCTCGATGGGTCTGATGAACCTGGGGGAAAGGTTACTCCCTCTGCTAAACCTCTTTTTCCCACACCATGGGGAGACCTTCAAGAACACATGGTCCCCAACCTCGAACTCCAAGGGTTTCCACATTTGATTTGCCTATAACTTCTACCAGTACTGAGCTTCCATCATCCTATTATGAACAAGATAAACCTTATCTATCATGCCCTACACTACCTCTGGGCCAATAAATCCAATCTTCACAACCTCTGTCAATCACATGGTTGAATAAAATGGTCTCCCATAAAAATCTTTTAATGGTGCCATGCCAATGGTTGAGTGATAGATATTGTTTTAGTCAAACTATAATAATGTCATGTGTCATACCCACGATACTCTAAAGTTCTGAACGCATGCTCGAATCATATCGTCCAACATCTGGATGTTCCTCCCTATCTTCCCATATATCTAATGGTGGAATGGCAATCTAAGAACAAGATGGGTTCAAAATGCACTATGTAATCCCTTCTAGAATCGTGAATTAAAGCATCTTTCCCAGTCCCAAATGATGGTTCTAGTAACTCCATGTACCCACAAAACTTCACCAATGTACTTCTGTGCTAAGGCATCCACATCGCTCTACTCCTTAATCACTAAAAAGTGTAGAAATTTCATCAAATGGTCCACCACAACCTCGATGAAATCACAAACTCCCTCCTAACTGGGTATTCCTGTGAAAAAATCCATTGAGACGCCATCCCACATCTGCTTGGTAATGTCTATGGTCTACAATAAAGCACCTAGAATATTGTGGTTAACATTCATATACTAAAATAGGAGGAACATTTCCACAAACTCCACCACTACCCGCTTCATTCTACGCCACCAAAACTGACCTCTCAAGCCCTGGTACATCTTGTAGTCCCTTGGATGTACCATCAGGGGTGTGTTATGGAACTCACCGGGAAATCTCTCGTGCATTAACATCCAGACAAACAGATGCCAACAAAATAATATCTGATTCTGATAATCCTCTAACCATCCTTCTAGAACATCAACCAGGATAACACAATCAGGAATCAATTCAACCAATGAGTCTCCCCACTGAGACTCCTCCTCCGGCCACACCAAGTAGGTCTATCCAATCATATGAAATAGATAGCCCCTACCATCCTCCTCTCTTAATCCCATATGCATATAATCCCACTCCTCCATTTAATTCCAAGCATCTTCTAACTCCAGAACCACATCCTCTTGTGATTTCCTGCACAATGCATCGACATCTACATTTCCCTTTCCTGAGGGGTAGGAGATCTCGAAGAAATAGTCCTAGAGGATCTCTATCCTCCTCTGATGTTGCATGTTCATGTCTCGCGGGGAGAAGATATACCTCAAACTTTGGTGATCTGTTAAGACATCGATGTGTTCCCTGATAAGGTAATGTCGCCAAAACATCAATGTGAACAATACTACTGTAAGATCTAAGATGTGGGTGGCATAGTTACACTTTTGAGGTAATAACTCCCTTGACTCATAAAAGATCACCACCCATTGTTGCATCACTTTAAATACCTAGCCTAGACCAAAAGCATCACAAAACACTTTGGATATTACCCCTTCCTCTGGAAACCTCACCAATGGGGACTTACCATCTTCACTTTCATATAACTGAAATCTTTCAATATTTTATCACTCCCCATGAATGCCATGTATTTTTTGGTTATGATTTTCAAAGGTGTTTCACCTCATGAAATGTCGGTAATGAACCTTTGGTAGTAACCTACATGTCCCAAGAAACTACAAACCTCTACCATGTTCTTGGGTACCAACCCAGAAACAACCACTTTGACCATCAATGGGTCCACTGATATTCCCTATAGGGACACTAAATGTCGATTTAATTCTACCTATTGTGTCCAGAACACACACTTATAAAACTTACCGTAGATATGGTGGTGTTGGAGGACTTCCAAAACTATCCCTAAATGCTCAGTGCTATCCTCCAATGATCTAGATTATATTGGGATGTTGTCGATGAACACGTGTACAAACTGGTCCAGATACTCACGAAAAACAAGGTTCATGGGCCCCATGATCACTACAGGTGTGTTTGTAATGCTGAAAATCATGACTAAAAAATGAAGGTGTCCATATCTTCACCTGAAAGAAGTCTTCAAGATGTCACCATCCTTCCCTATGGCTACCCATATCTGAGAAGATGACCCTTCACTAGAAGCATTTGATAACTTCGTTTATGGAGAATAGTCATTCAATGCTCAGGAAGACATCATGTGGCAGCATTTTCAGCGAAAAGAGATCCCTACGAGACTGATGTCGCCCAAACATTAGCCAACAACCTCAAAAAACATCAAAGAGGATAGTTTTACATTTAAATGGCATACAAAACACCATGGACATATATATTTTCACTATGTCTAGACCCAAGGCATAGGCTATACTAGGTGTAACAAAGGAGTGATAAGATCCTGAATCAAACCAGTAGCATGCAAGAGTTCTTAACGAACTGATTGTACTTGAATTGTCTTATGGCCCTACCAGAACTTCTACCTCTAAAACATGAAACTACCCATGCCCAACTCCTTTTCCCCTCAGTTATTGTCTACCACCCCGACCATGAACTAGTTGAGTTCCCTGAGGAGCACCCTGAGTTTGGCCTCCTCTGGCATCATGTGTCCTCAGGGGAGTGAGAGATCGTTCCCTCTACTGCTACTGCTGAAAAGGTTTTGGTGGAGACCGCAGCTGCTAAGGTGGGAACTAAACCTACCCACCCTCACTATACTACACATGGTCTGGGAAATGATTCCTTTTATTCCCATGGGTACCACATTGAAATCACCTTGGTTCTAGGCTCATGGAGAATGGGAGAGGATCGGGAGATCAGAACTAGAACCACTGAGGTCTGCTCCCCATCAATCAAAACCTATATATCACTAACTCTGGAGTCCTGGTGCATACAATTTTCGCCTTTGACGAGCTCAAATAGATCCCCTATATGGAACACCTCCTAGCATGCAAATTCTCTCTACAACTATAGCCTTCTTCTGAACTTCTAGGTAGGTTGGTATGGTGAAAGGAGTAACAACATACTGAAGGGAAGGTCAATGTGACTCCTCTAAGTGCCTTGCCTCTGACTCATCATCTAGGAAGAGGTCTAGAGAGAAATGAAGGAGATCATTGAACTTGATCCCCAATTCTCTTATTGTCAAACACACTTGATGAAGGGAGAGAAACTCTTACCTCTTTTCAGCCTTTATATCCGAAGAATGGAATTCCTCCCAGAACGATTTCTTGAAGATAGTCCACAAAACCTCATCTTCCCTATACTTTATAATATAGAGAATACACCACTAAATCACCACCCCTAGTATCTGGATCATATCCAGAAGAACAAAATACTTTTTTGGATCTCAAATCATGTTGAATGCTATCACCATCTCCTTGAACCAGTGCTCCATCTCCATATATGAGATGATACAATCATACATCCCTAGAGGCTTTCACTGGAAGGCATGAAGAATCATCTTCCACAAGTTTTTCTCCTCCTCTCGATCATTCCTCTGCTAATCAAATAGATCAGCCTGCTGGGCCTCGATTTCCCGTACTACTCGTGGACATCGTCGGGGATCCATAGTTGTAATGAAAATAAGGAATTCTTATGCCTGATTAGTGTCCAATAATTATTTTAAAATTTTAAAAACATTTTATTTATTTGAATTTCCATAAACACCCAAAACACACAAGAAGACAAGTCATTGTGATGCATGTACCATTCTAGGGCCTTTACCCTCTAATTAGTGTAACCTTACATGGTCATTCAGTATGTCTAGAGTCCTTACATCGAATCATAGGGGGGTCTAAGATTCCATGTCATAGCTAGTCTTCCCTATCCTACTTCACACACCATGTTTTCAATGAATGATTCCTTATCATAACATTCAATCCTCATTGTACCTATCCCAAAACTCCATTCTATCTTGCAATCATCTCCTCTAATATCATTCTGTCATGACCCACCTTAACCAATATGAGGGAAGTGACATCAAACTGCTAGACCCTTCATCCTTCATGTTGAAGTAGATATATTGACCCTCATTTCCAAATTTCAACATGCCCCAGAGTGGAGACTAATACCAAGGGTATAGAATCTCACGTGATAAGGAAGGAATTATACTTTCATAGAACTATATCGGGAGATAAGATGGTAAATACCGAATAACTCCAATAACTAAAAGTGAATGAAAATACAAAAATCCATCCCCCTAATAATGTTCAAAATAAACTGACACAAAGTACAAGAAAAATCTGAAGGAAAGTATAAATAAACAGCAAAAACGACTCTCGAAACCCATACTACTAGGAACCATAACAGTCCTCAAGGATCTCCTAGAAACATGAAAGTAGTTTTATATAGGGTGAGTATACAGGTATACTCAGTAGGGAAACCAGAAGATATCATTCAAAAGTAGGGATACATTCTAATGCCACATGAGAAATAGGGATTATCAAAATACCAAACTATGAAACTATCCACCCATAGTCTCCAAGGCACACTCCCCAAATAACACATGTCAGGAAAAGTAATAGTATTAATACATAAATATTTTGTTAACCCGCACCGCTTTCCCACTGGTTAATTAAATCATACTATGCGTCAGAGCTCCCGCTCGAGTCTCACTATAGTCCCACTATCACCCCAATAACAACCTTATGGGTCACCACCACGTATCCCGCCAACAGACACCTGGGCCCCCATAACTACACATATCCACACCCATAGACAACTAGTCCACATCAACCACCACCACGCCTGAAGACAGCTGGCCCCAAACAACTATTTCCACACCCAAATACACCTGGGCCAAAAAAACTACTGCCATAGCTGAAGACATCTGGGCCTCATCCTAACGATACTTGGGAAACAAACCTTCCCACACACAAATGTGGGACATCCACCAAAACACACCATGCTTGAAGAGTATTGGTCCATAATGAACTTTAGGCCATCAAAGCCTACCATAAGAGTCTTGGGCTACCTGGGAGAGGAAGAATAATGGATATAACAACTAGATAATCCTAGGAATGTGGGGAAAACACCCTCCCCCATAAAATGGGGGTGTTCAGTACGAAGTCATCTATATGGTTGGGGTGCCTATAAGAAACACAAGAAATAAATACCATACATTTATGTAATCGATCACTCAACCCAACCTAAGGGTTATGAAACAGACAACTAGCTCATATGAAACCACTCTTGCTACTATCCCTACATGCACAAATACACAACATCCACAAAAAAACACAACCCATTTGGGGACAAAAATTCCCCATTGTACTAGATCGCATTAACATGTTCAATTTATTTTCATTTAGAACATTCCTCCACTACATGGAAACTAACAGGCATATCCAAAATCCAAAACAAAAACTGAAGGAAAAAAGTCCAAGCATGATTCGAAGCATTCACACCCAGTTATCTTGTAACAAAAAACATCTAAAGGGATCTGTGAGAGCCCTCGAACTACTGGAACCAAACCATGCCCCAATATACCATCTCCACATAGACTCATATTAACAAACTAAAAACTTCTCATACAATGATTCCATTCCCATCCATGTTACCCCACAAACATTGAATATAACAACCTTGTATAACAGCATAATAGATGAAACAAGTTTTCAAATTTAACCACACAATTCATTAACTTCCTTCTTTCTATTTGGTTAACCGGGGTGATCAAACTAGTATTTTGATTCATCGGGCATCAATTTAATCAACCATTTTTACGTGATTAGCCACTTTCTATGTTACATTAATTCAGTAAAAAGATTATCAATAAAGACAAAGGTTCATTAGATCACAGTAAAGGACCACCTACAACTGTGATTTTTAGTGGACATAAGCCCGTAAAATTCAAAACATAAACACCAAGAAAAAATAAAATTGTATCATCATCACTCCCACACTTTCATTATTTAAAAGTCCATGAATTATTTTCATTAAAGTCAATTTCGTCTACGTTTCAAGGAATATCATCATATCCAATGCACATGATGAATAATAAAGAGAGATGAAGGATGAAACTCTACATGGATAATCATGGATTGATGTTTTGTCCCCACCCCAAGAACTGGGGATGCGTTACAACAGAAAAATAAAACTCCAAGGATCCAAGGATGAGTGGAAAGGGCTCTAGCATGGGCGCACAATTCGTCTCATGAGAGAGTTTCGAGGCATTCTAATAGAATCCAAAAGGGATAAGGAAGAGATGATCACATCTTAAGAACATGTCAGATCCTAAAATCATGAAGTAGATTCTGAAGTACTCAAAAGTTAGATCATAGCCCGAACATGTGGGTGGTAGGTTTTACACGTTGGGATTAATTAAGATTTAATAATTCTCCTCAGAGATGATGGATATAACAACTAAGAGCAAATAAATTTCCATTAAATGCAGAAAAACACGTAACTACAGTGAAACTGGAAAACACGAGTGCCCAGAAAATACAGAAAATGTTCTGATAGGCCATAAGTTTAAGAAAATGAAGGGTCCCCTAAATTTTACAAGATTTAATATATCATTTATGGTCTTTAACTTATTATAAATTTAATTTTAATAGGTATCAAAACTGAAAATATGCATTATAGAAAAACCAGGGAAGGAAACCCAAACACCCCTCTGCGGAACCATTCAGGTGCAGCATCAATCGGTGAGACTTACAAATGGTGTCGATCAGTGCCACTAATATGTGACACCACAATGACACCCTTCAACTGATACTGATGCCCTACTGAATCACTAATGGTGTTCAGGACACCCTGAGGACCATAATTTGAAAAAGTAATGGACTAGGAAGGTTTGGGCCATTACATAAACACATATTCATTTTTATTTTTTCTGAGGAGCTCCCTATCAATTTTATGATAGTGTGTTTAGGGATAAAAAATTTGAAAAAAAATTCTCAAATTCATCACATTCCATTAAAGTAGTCTCTTAAATAGACATCATATTCTTGATCATCTTCCACAACTTGCTATCTTCCCCTGCTATGCAATAAATGCCCATATCAAAATTCACTTATTTTGAGATTTAGTGGATAAAGAATATATTATTGAATGGTGATAATAAATTATTGATAAATGATGGGTATTAGAATATCATTTAAATGTGGGATTCCCTTCTTACATAATCTAATCAACTGTAAATTTTTCTTTCTTTGCATTAGGAAGGACATTGACTTGATTCAAGTTATTATTCTTATCACAAGTCATATAAACCAGTAATACCATGATGTTACTAACTCCATTTCCCATAATGATAGAAATATCACTTGGGAAATCATCACAATTTCTATCAATATTATTTTTTAGATAGTTTCTCATATTCCACTCCATTAATAAAAAATAAAAAATTATGAGAATACATTAACTAATAAACATAAAATTTTGAAACCTATGAAAATTGAAGTAATAAAATATAAATTTTATGTACATACTATAATAAGAGTCTCTAGGATCCAATTTTAGTTACCTATTACAATTTACCTAATCAATTTTATAGCCTAAAGATTTATTCATGTCCTTCATAATGTTTTGCATTTTGTTTTGTGAACTTCCAAAGCATATCCACTGGGCTGTCAAAATAGGTGTGAAGCAATGTCACGTTGTCTTAAAAAAGTTGAAAGTTGATTCAATTCCCAAAATTCCATATTTAGTTTCTGGAACACAAGGTACAACTATGATGTATCTACATACAGTTGAATTATCCATATAGCGATGTAATTCCTTTGACGCTACTCTTTCTAAAATTCACCAAAATTCTAATATATTTTCATATAAATTGATTTATCAAGATATTTATCACTAATGTATGAAATTTTTAATCCCAATAAATAAACAAAATTTATTATTTTACTATCTATGGAAAACCAATACATTAAAACATTTTATTATTTTATTTGTAATATAAATATCCATTTAAATACATCCAAATGATCGAAAAGACCTAGTGTATTCTAAATATTCGGTACACAAAACATCCCTATTAAAATAGAAATTAATTATTTAATTCTTAATAATATGATACTAAATCCCATTTATCTACTAAAACTACATGGGATATCCTAGATAATACATACACAAAAGGGGTGATATTTGTATACTAGTAAGAGAATAAAAATGGTAAAAATGCATAACAAATGATTCAAAAGGCATAAAATGATATGAAAAAAGAAAAAGATGATGAGTAATCACATTATATAATAACATAATGAACATGGTATTATAACATCATTGTGCAATATAAAATTTGTAAGTTACACAAAATATGAAAAAAAAACATAATTCTAGGCTAATTGCCAAGTCTACATCACATGGTGCACCGAGTCCTTTCATGCATTAGCTTACTCTCTAAACCCATACATAAAATCACATTACCAAAAAAACATTTTCCAATATATTTCAATGATATATGGTTTCACCCATAATAACATGTTCATGATTATGTTTTTTATCGAAGGAAATCAATTATAATGTGCAAATATAATAATTTCCTATGAAAACAAATGGGTTTCCCAAACATTCCTCATACCATAATTAGAGTAAATTATATAAATATTAAAAAGAGAATAATGAATTAAATCTTATGTATTTTAATATCTTATTTAAAAATAATCGGTCTCAAAATAAGTTTTTCATTTTGGAATAAAAGTGTTAGATGGGAGTTATATAAAGGGATTAAGGAATTGAAAATTTCCTCTTAATCGGGATTGATTTTAATGAGGGAATTTGTGAAATAAATTTAAAAAATGTATTAACCCTTAAATGGAATGAATATTAATAATGTTATATATTTTAGATATATATATACTGAATATATATTAATAAATAATATCAAATGTAGATAGAAAGACAATTAGATATAGAATGGTCATAACCTAAAGAAAAGGGTGGTTTATATATATTAATTACCTTAAGTATCACCATTCTTCATACGTGTTATAAAAAATTATATAATGAATAATGATAAAATATAAATTTATTCCATAACCATACATATATATATATAATAACAAATTTAGTTTTTTAGATCATCTCACAAATCATTTATTAATAATTTCTAATTAAAATCATTGTCTGTTGTGACAGTTGCTTCATTTTTCAGGGATGTTTTTTTTTCAACAGTATTATTATTTATAACTTAATCATGGTTAAAGGATCTAAATAAGGTGAATCATGATATTAATATTATATATTCTAATTATATATTTAGATTATAATTTTTATTAATAAAATGAATACATAAAAAAAATTATGTCATTTGTTGAGATAATAGTCAGTATGTACACATGGATGCTGGTTCTATTTTATATGGATGGAATAAAACAATGGCTCATTATAATTCCAATTTAAATAATAATAACAATAATATTCTAAAACACATATATAATTAATAAATCTATCACCATAACAAGACACGATGGGAGGTGATGGAAAATGAATTACATTAGTTCGTGAGCCAGTAGTCTACCATACACTTATGCAGTGAATTTGTATCTCATTTGATGGAATAAGAGATGGAGGTAAATTATTTCATTAAAATAATAAAACTAAACTAAAAATAATATTAATTTTTTATTATGTAATATATTTTTTTGAAATTTTTAAGGAGGGAGATTAAATTATAAAACTAAATCATTCGGTTAAAGAATATACCTCTTCTTCATAAACAGTATTTTTCATTACTCCATAAACCATAATAGGATGTTATTATTGAAAAAATGACCTATATAACATGTGTATATATTTTTAGAATGTATTTCAGGGGATGGTCAAATCTGAAAATACATTTATTAATTTTGGAAAAGAGCTGTGGTGGAACACATTTATAGGTGAGGGGAGGGGCACTCTTCAAATTATTTAAAATATTGAATTAAAAATTATAAATTTAAATGAAAGAAAACATAAAAAATAATATAATTAAAATATAATTTTTTTATGTCTATAAATCTTATATTCATTATTTTGATAATTTTATATTAGGTTTTTAAACTTTTTTATTTTTTTAACAAAATTTAAATCTCTTTGATAATTACTATGATAAAGATGTTTTTAGTATTTTAGGGTCATAAAATTAATATAAATGGATAATTAACTCATAAATAGAACATTATTGATATTTTAATCCATATATTATTCAATTTTCCAATGATATTATTTTTTGGAATTTAAAATCATTTAATGAAAAAAATTAGCAATAAATTTCATTAATGTACTTTTGGACAATATTAATTTAATTTTAAATTGAATACAATAGGGAAGAAAATTAAGTACAATATAATCAATTAAAAAATAAATAACATGATATATTGATAAAAAAATTCTTGTAACACAATAATTCAATCAAGTAATTTTACAAAAAAATATTTTTAAAATCATTTATTTTATTTTTTTTTAATAATTGAATGAATACCATGTTGGTGTTGAGTAAGCATTTCAGGTAATTATTTTTCCATTAATAATTATATATAAAATATCGTGATAAGAATCATTTTCCATTAAAAATTAATCTTCTATTAACAAAACATATCCTTTATTTATTCATATGTATAAAAACAGAGATATTATAACAAAGACAATGCCATTTTTTACTTTTCATTGCATAAAATAAAATAATGTTTAAAATAAATGAATTAAGGCTTCGATTTGAAATATTTTAGAAATTTAGATAGATATATATGAAATATACTCATATAATAAGATAATATCAAGCTTTAGGTTCACTGTTTAGTCAATAATATATTTTTTTATACATTAATTACATAATATACCCTTACTATGGTGAAAATTATTTACTATGTTTACTATTCAAAATGAAAAAAACAAAAGGATCCTATTTTAAAAAAAATCCTCCAAGATAAAAAAATGGGGAAATTTTTTCAGGTTTATGAAGATGCGCTAAAAATTATTTTTTTACATGAATAAAAAACAGATTGAAAAACATTTTTCTTAAATATTTGTTTTAGGTATAAAATATATTTTTACAATTTAATGTATAAAATTCATTCAAACAATATAATGGGATAATTGTTTCTAAAAAGAAACTAATTAAATCATAAAAATAATCAAAAATATAATTTTAATTTATAAATATTTTAAAAGAAAATGCATTTTTCCTTAAAAATCACAACTCATCATTATTATTTAAAAAATAAAAGTTTTCTGAAAAATTGAAAAACACAATTAGATAATTATGATATAATGATATAATTTTTGTCAAATAACGATCATAGATTATTTGTAAATAAATTATAATATTTCCTCAAAAAATAAATTATAAACATTTTTTGAAGAAACCATGTTTTGAAGAATAATATGACTTTAAAAAACATTACATGATTATTTACAGAGAATTTATCAATAAGTTTATATTGATTAGACACCTAAAAACTATGTCACAAAATACTAAATCATATTCATACATTATAATTAATTTCTAGTGTACAACTATTATATTTAAATATAAATATGTCATGGTTCATTTAGGATCAGGGATTTAGGTTGTATATGCTATCGAACATAGTTTTATTTTTGAAAACTGAGAGTGTTACATAAACCATTTGATGAAGTATATGAAAATTAGTGTCATAATATATATTTTCTGAAAAATAAATTTAATCAATATTTATGGGGAATATGTAGATTAAATGGTTCAGATCATGAAAATGATTCTAAAATATATGGGGATGGAAAAAGGTGGGTAGAAAATTTATACAAATTACTTGTAGAAAGATCTTTTATTTGGTATTGGTGAACATCCTTTTGATAAATTATCTCCATGGAAAAGTGTTATGTATTTTGGTAAAACGGAATGATATGTTCTTGATTTACTATGCTATATAAAATCATGTTGAAGAATTGATCAGTTTCCTATGAATCTATATTACCTTTGAGTATATCAAATGTAAATGAATTGTTTCATCTTTCAATGTTAAAAATTATATACCAAATTCATATTATTTATTGACCACTAACGAAGTATAGTTGATATATAATATTTCACATATTGAACAACCTATTCAAATTAATTATTACAGGGAGAAGGTGTAACAGAATAAGGTTATTAACTAGGCAATGTTTCTATAGAAATCCCATATGATAAAAGTTAAAAAATGAGAATCTAAAAAATCAAGATATGAAAAAATATTCAAAATTATTTATTTAATTGAAAAATTGAGGACATAAGTTTCAAAAGGGTGAATTTAGTGACAATACAATTAATGTTTATATTAAATCAAATTCAAGGCATAATAATATTAATGAGATAAACTTGGTAGAGTTATATTCTTCATAAAAACAGTAATTACCATATAAATAAAATGTTAATAGAGTTATTCTGTCATAATTTTATTATATTTAATATATGGTTTAATTTGAAATAATTCTTTCCAAACATAAATATTTTTTTTACAAACTGAACATTGTTTTTTATGTGAAAAAATAACAATTAGTATATAGTGATTTTGTGGGAATTTTCTAATAGAGTTTAGTTTTTGTGAACAGTAATGGAGAAAAAAATTTCATTAGTTAATTTTTATTAAATATATTCCTATTAATTTCATTGAAATGTAATTTGTATATGTAATTTTAATAAATACATTTTTATTCATTAAAGGGATTTTTTTATAAAATTAATTTTCATCATCTGCTTTAGTATTATTTTAAAATTTACTTCTTCCACTTATAAAAAATTAATTTGGTAAAATGGAAGCAATATTTTTTATATTAATATCCAAATTTTATAATGAGGGAACCTTCAATTTTTTCTAGTATGAATAATACCTTTGAAAAAAAGTCAATTAACACAGTAAGATATAAAATGGTAAAAAATTAATAGATAAGGGTTAATAAAAAATAATACAATTATTAATTAAATTTTGTAGCCATATTTAGACCCTATATTATCTATTATTATAATATTATTCATTTTGGATACCTTTTTATTAACTATGAAATTTATATATCTTAATCTAATTAAAATTTAATTTGTGTCCCCTCCCTCAATTATAAATGGTAACCCTCTCTCAGATATTATTCTCACTTCAAGATCCTCTTATATTGCTTAAGACATAAAAATCATTTCCTTTTATATATGAACACATACTTGATGGATTTTTTTAATCAAAATACCATCCATGAAATTCATTAGATATAAACCTAAAGAGGTTTTCTGAATAAGAGGTACAATTTAAAGTTGTGTGTTTTGATTACATATCTTCATAACCACTGTTATCAATTTTTATATAATAACATCAGTATCCACAATATTATTAATTTTTTTAATATTTATTGTATAATAATTTATCATTATCTAACCATCTAAAAAAATAAAAATAGCACTCGTGTATACATACAGACTACCACTGTAAGAGATGATGTATTTTATTTTCCATCACCGACTCTTATGTTTTATGATATAGATGGATAAAAATGAAATAATATGATATATATTATATAAATTTAGTTCTCTAATTGAAAATAAATATTTTACTTCTTTATTTACCATTTAAAATAAATGTAAAATGTTACTTGTGTGTACCTATAGACTATCACCTCATGAAACGATGTAATTTACATTTCTTAACATTATCACATGTATTTAAAATATTTATTTATTTAAATAAATAATATTCTATTTATGATTTAAATATAATTCTAAAAATAAAAAAGTAATACTTAACTTCTCTCCCTCAAATTCGTTGAACAATTAATGTCTTACTCATGCGTAATAATTTCTTATCATCACCATGATTGTAACATAAATCATTTTCCAAAACCATATTATATGGTATAATATAAAATATTAGAAAATTTATAAAAATGATAATTATAAATTTTTTTATGATTCTGTAATTAATATAATCCTGATTCATTTGACCATAGTCAACTTACCCAAGCTATTTCTGAATTATAAGGAAAAGTATCTTAAAATGGCTTATTTGAACTAAATATATTATTTAATTATGTGTAAAAAAGATATTTTTAAAATAAAATGAATAATAGGGTTGAAATTTTTTTTTATGAAAGTAAATAATTTAAAGAAATTATTTTATTCAGGAAAATAAAGAACACATGTAATATTTTGTACTCGAGTTACGATACTCTCTACTTTAAAAGATCGTATTAAATAATTTGGTGATTTATTTTTCCATTATGATTATTTTATTTACATAATATTTATATTATTTTATTGATGTATTTATATTTTCATCAATAAATCATAAATTAAATTATATATATATTTTTAATTTCCTTTAATGTCTTGAAAATTTAGTTTTTTAAACATTTTATATAGAATATTTTTACTTTCATTACAAAAAATAAAAAAATGTTATATTTTAATATATACTATCTCAAATTATTTTCCCAACACTTCAAATATTATTTTATTCTAGGATTCCTTTATAATATTCCGTTTTTTATTCAAATAAAAACACACCTTCCCATTATTCTGGGAATTTTAGTTTTGAAAATTTGGTTTTAAGAAAAAAAATTTATGATTATCCAAATATATTTTTATTATGGGTTCAAAAGTTAATTTTTATGATTTTGAGAATTTAAATCATTTATTTTTTTTTTAATGTCTCTTATAGTCCTTGTAAATTGTTTATAATGATGGTTGATCCTAATATAACTATAAAATGTATGGGTTATTGGTTATGTTATCAAGAAAGCTTTGATGGAATTAACTATGTAAGTTATTCCATTAATAATAGTTCTCATAATAATTATCTTAGAAGGATTTACCGTGTAAATTTCATGAATCTTTTATTTTTGATAATTATTTTTCACAGAAATATTTTTATTTCATTAGGTAACCTAATTACATTTTGTTTAATTTGATGATTATTCCCCTTAAGGGTAAAAATACCTTGTTATAAAGATAATTTGTATCATTGATTATCATGTAATCTAAGAAACCCACGTGATTATGAATTCAAGATTATGTTTTATTAAAAAAAATTAATAATATAAATGGTGGGAATTAAAGATAATTTCATGTGTATGTAATTGATTATTTGAGCTCAAAGATTACTATATTAATGAAAAAATATCATATATGTTCTCATGATTTGTAAATGGACTATTAGGTTTCCTTACTCATTTTTAAACATGACTTACTGATATATTTATTATTATTACCCATTTTTAAATTTCATTCATAGGTTTTACGGATTGGTGGGATAAATTATGAATTTATGATAAAAATTCAAATGTTTTTTCATGAAAAGAAAATGTGTTTTATTTTAAAAGTATTGTGATGTAGAAAAATGACATCTTAGTGGTAGTGTCAAAATTATAATTTATTGGTTTATTATATAATAATTATGAATTAATTATATATAAAATTTAACATTTAATTATTTTCATGATTGTATGATTATAAATTCCTTATTTGAAACTAACGATTAGGTAAATTTTTAAGGTTAATACATTATATATTGTATCATAGTAGGTATTATATAATTTTATATCTGTGAATAATTCATGTAAGTACCCCTAAAAGATTATAATTTTTTATATATTTATATAACCTTTAATGATTACAATTTTTCATCATCTAACTATGTCTATAAAGATTGTTTTTCCACATAGTATACAAAGAAGAAAATTAATTAATGCCCCAAGAGGATGATATCTTTCAAAATCAATGACCTAGAATTGAGAAATTTTGAATGAAGCTATTTTTTTATGATGGCGTTATTGATGAAAGATATATATGGTTGTTGTATCTATGTGAGAGAAAACCCATGTACACTACTAAAAAATATTTCCCATGTAGATATTTTATTGAAACAAACCCTACTACATTTATTAGATAATCTAATCCTATTGTATATGAAGAGTGAGTTAATTATAAAGAAATGATATTAGAATTAAAAGGTTTTTAATAATATAAATAGATAAATCTTTATACATATATTTTTTAAGGTGAATTTGGATATTTGTGGTGAATGGTTATGTATATTAAAGAAAGAGAAGATATTTATTCCATAAAATGGGATAAATTTAATAATATTTTACATGAAGAGTATTTTTCTAATGTTTTTTATGTTATAGTAGAACATAAATTATTCATATTTATGTAAAATAAGGATGATTTAGTTATTTCATATGACGAAAACCTCACATGATTTCCATATTAAATATAAAATTGATTCTTATATATTTATAGAAATATTAATGTTTTTTACTCGAGATTTAATACAATACATCAAAGGTAATTATCCAATCTTGAATGTAAAATTTATTAAAAAGAAGATTTTTTTTTAATTAGGTAAATATTTAGTATTTTAACGATCAAATATTCTTTAAAAATGAGTTAAATAAGAACTTGTGGAATAGAAATCATCTACCAATTAAATATGAAGGTAATAAAATCTTGTTTTTATCATTTGATATTTTTGGTAAAGAAAACATTAGTGGAAGTTTTCAAAAATATTGGATGTTTTTTTGATGTGGTATAATTGGGCATTTAATTCATCACAGAAAGTAGAATAATAATAGTAATGATTAGAGAAATGATGAAAATATGGAAGTAAGATGTTTTAATTTTAATGATATGGTTCATTATGTGGGTACTTTTATAATGATTGGAATTAAGGATGGAATTCATAGTGATCAAATGCCAAATGATGCGGTGAAATCCTTTATAAAGACTTTATAAGTTGTTAGACCATCCAATGATGATATTTAATGTAAATTACTTATTTATTCTAGTGAATTAAATATCTCTTTTAATTTCGGTTCTAAAAAATCGTAAAATTTCTATGAAATTTACAAGTAAATTTAAAAATTAACTTGCATAAATGAATCAAGATGTTTTAGAAAAAAATATCTGAGATATTTGTTAACAAAAAAAATAAATAATATGAATATTTGTTTCATTTTCCATGGAAAGGTTATACTAGAAACACATATTGTCTTTCACCATGTATAGTTTGATGTTATTTTGGGTATGCATTGAATTTAGGTTTATCATGATAATGTAAAATGTAGATCTAATGAATTTACCTTTCATAATGAGTTTTAGTTTGTATAAAAGAAATAATTCATACCAATGATAACATATAATGGAGATGATAACTTTTTAAAACATTTAAATGAATGTTATCGTGGACATACTATTAAGATGGATTCTATACAAATTTTGAATGTCCTTATAGTAACTGAATAGTGGGATGTATTTAGTTATTATTTTCCTTGTATTATACCAGATTTAGAGTTTGAATTTATGATTGAATCTGTGTATAATGCTAAGAATGTGTCAAATCCTCATAAAATAGATCAATAATAACATTTTGAATGGAAAGAAAACTTCCAAGGGTTTTATGATAAAGTTTTCATTGGTTTTATCACATCACCTTCATGGGAATAAATGTTTCTTTTTTAAATGGGATATCAAGCTATGAGTACTTTCATTGATTGTATATAATTAAATAACATCAATACTAATAATAAGTATTTGTCGAATCATATAGATGACATATTTGATCTACTCTAGGATGCATAATTTTTTCAATGGACGATTTTAGGTCTACGTACCATAAACTAAATTTAAAGGAAGATGAAATTATGAAGATGGAACTTGAGACTAGGTATAGACAATATGAGTTTCTAGTAATTCCCTCTCAGTTAAAAAATGTTCAACTATATTGGTAGACCTTCTGAATAGAATTTTTGATGAGTTACTGGATTAATTTATTGGTGTGTTTACAGATGATATAATTATATATTATAAGAAAAATTTATGGTCACGAGAAACTTCTTAAGGTTCTGAAATAATTAATAGTAAATAATTTATATGGGAAATATAGTAAATTGGAATTCTAGTTATGATATATTTAATTATATATTAATATTCTAAATAAATAGGGCAAATATTTCATCAAGCTAAAACAAAGTGGTTGAATAGTTGTCATAGACTACAAATATTTTAGTTATTTGTAGTTTTTTTGATTAGTTGGTAAATATCAATGGTTTAGTGAATCTTTTTATTAGATTCCAATCCCACTAAATAATTTAACTATAAAATTAGTAAACTGAATTTAGAATATATAATGTGTTGAATGTTTCCTAAAATTGAAAATATGATTAATTAATGATCTTGTTTTATCCCTTCTATCCAGAAATGGTGACTTTTTAATCTAAATTGATTCTTATTTTATGGGTCTTGATTGTTTGAAAATGAATAATTATTAGATAATTTCTTTTAATTCCCATAAATATAAACCAAATAGGATAAATTATCCAACACATTACTATGTAGTAGTAGTTTTAATGCCTTATTAAAAATATATGGAGACATTCTTTATATAGAGAACTTTGTGAATTATATACAGATCATAAATGTTTGAAGTATATACTCAAATAGAATTATTTTAAAATGAGATAGAGAATATGGTTAAAAATGATTAGGTATTATGATTGCATGACTCATTACCATCCATCAATTGGAAACATAGTAGCTGATGTTTTATGTTGGAAAGATATTGCATTATTAACTATTCATTATTTGGAACAAGATCATGTGTTCAATTATTTGATGATTATTATTCTAGAAATTTTTCATTCATAAAAATACTCTATTTTTTACACTTATGTGGATTCGTCATTATCATAATAAATTATATAATATCAAAAACGATATAACATTTAAAAATAAAGAGTTGAATTAGTAAAAAATGATATGTTTTTTGAGTTTAATGTTGATAAAGAAGGAGTTATCATATGTGGATAGAGTTTTTGGGTTCCAGTTGATTAGCATTTTTAGAGATAATTATTTATTTATTCTCATAGTTCATCATTTTCTATTCATCCTAGTAGTACAATGAAGTATAGTTGTATTCAGGGGTATTATTTGTCACATCAGGGTTTTTTTCATGTCTTGGTTTTAATTTGGTTCGTTGGAAATATTGTTAATTTTAATAATTTTTTGGTTAGATTAATGATGATTTTTGAAATTCAATATATTTCTATTCATCCTACCATGGGTTCCCCATAGCTTGTTTGGCAGTTTTTTTGGGGAAAATTATGGTTACTTCACAATTTGGTCCAACCAGGAGTCCATTTCTATATTTAAAAACAAAATTTGTTTATTTTATAAATCCTTGGGTTTTCAAATTTTTCCAAACATTCTACTTCCCACATGTCCTACCCTAACCTACCACCATCTCCTTTTTGACCCACATAAGAATTCATAATCATGGCAGATTTGGGATATTTATTAAGGTATTAGACCAACCCACGATCCCATTTCAAATTTTTCTTAAAAATATTTTTTTTATTTATATATTATTCAATTTTTTATATTTTTTAGTAATACCAACTCTCACAAGAGTTAATTAACCATATATAAACCCCCCAAGTTTCATTTTCCATCTTTGGAGTTCTCCTTTGTTACTTATTAGGGAGATATTTCTCAAGGATTCTAAAATCTTCCAGATTTGGTATGGTAATTTGTTTCTTTCATAAATAATTCATTTTTTTACTTTTCATCAAAAACATTATTCCTAGATTATTGTAGATCTTAGTATCCTCTTCAAGATGTTTCAATTCAATAACATTTTTCTAAGGGTGTATATCTAAGAAAAGATATAGTGTTCTCTAGTTTCCAAAATGATATTCCTTCTATTTTCTCCACCCTCTTCCTTCACCATCCACATTTTGATTTTCTATTATACTTTATTCATGCAAAAACCCTATAGTTATGGTATAAAATGATATATTTTGGGGTTTTGGTTATTTTAATTATGGTATTCATAGATCTAGAGTGTTTGGAACTGTGTTAGGTGATATTGGGTGTGGAAGTCATTTCGGCGATGGTTTTGAGGTAGGATTTTTCTTTTATATGAATTAATCATTTATGTTTCATAATTTTCATGTTTTAAAAACCTGATATATATGTTAAAATTATTTACCCCAATTGGATAATTTAATTTTTGTGAAAAACGGTTGTTTAAGACTTGTTTTGTTGAAAGTAGTATTGTTTTGTTTAAAACGTGTACATTGCTTTATTTCTTAAATATTCTATAAGTGTATACACCTTTTTAATGGTATTTTAAAAAAAATTCTGTTTCTTGAATACATTTTTGGAATTAAAATTGTATTTTATACCTTTTCAAGTGTTTAAAATAAGTTATTTGTTTAAAAGTGGATGCCATGTGTTCGGTAAGTTTCTCGGTTGGGTATAATGTGTTTAGTGCTTTTTAAAATGATTTTTTTCGACATATAAAAACATTTGGAGCCTGAAAAAATTGTATATTTAGGTCCTTTTATGGATTTCCAATGTATTCTTGGTTTTATAAACAATTTATTTTTTGGGGGTAAACATGTTTTGGCCCGAGTTGCTAGAAAATGGCCCGTTTGGTATCCTTATAAATATCTTCTTTCTTTTGATGTGTAACTGGAATGCATAAAATGATTTATGAAATTTATTTTCTAATGTAAATTGCGTGTATACACCTATTTAATACAATTTAATATTTTTCCATTTGAAAATTTTAGATTTGATAAATGATTAAAGGCTCGTTTGGCATTTTTTCTTATAAAAATGGATTCCATGTTTATTTCATGTTTTATCAGTTGGGGCCATTTTATGATCGATGATATTGATTTCTGAAATGGTTTTGGGGCTCCCAAATCTCGTTTATATGTTATTAGTTTGTTTTTTTTACTAAAAATAGAATTTTTGAATGTATTTTATGTGCAAGGCCTCGTTATACTTCTTGAAATTATTTTATGAAAATTTAGGTTCTTTTTTGATCTGTGAATGAAATACGAGACATGTGTGTGTGTTTTTTATGTGTGTGTTATTTTTAAATGGAATCATAAATATAGAATGGTATTTTATAGATGTGTAACTTTTTTATCACAAAAAATTAAAACTAGGGTATCAAGGTGGGAGGATGAGTACTATTATGATACTGATCTGGAGGGGTTTTGTCCCTGTTTCAATTAGAAAGTTTGATGATGAAAACACTACTAAGTAATGATGATGGTGTTATTGGGGACCACTAGGTTATGGATGATTATTCTACTAGTAAATTGTGTTCTCGATAACATATATTTTTTATGGTAACATTCACACTGAGATAAGAGGTACTTGGGGCCCACAATGAACTAGTTCCTAGGGGTGTTTACAGGACTTGTGATCATTGGATTCTTTGTACTCAACATTGGAATATGGTGTGTTTTTTTTAGTAATTTAGGATAATTTGTGTTTTATTTAAATGTTTATATTCTTTAAATCATACCTCTTAAAAACTGTTTTCATTTTCATGTTTCACCTCTTTGAAAAAATACTCCTATCATTCCTGTTTATAAAACTTGAATATTCTTGTCTTGTAATTTTTATAGTAGGGAAAATCATGTGGAAATCATATTTTTATATATTATATCTCAAAATTGAAATTTATTTTTGTTTTATTTTAATTAATGTGCATTGGTAATAGAATATTTTGCTAACCCACTGAGTTTTAATACTCACGCCTTTAGTTTTCTTCTGTTTTTATCCCCTGACCAGATTTTAAAATGAGTTTGGTCACTTTGGATGACAAGTATTCAATGTGTTGGGGATAGAAAATTGGATTCACATGGTGTTAGTTTATTTATAGGTTTGGAATTTTGGTTGTATTATTTAGTTGTAATTTCGGTTTCTCATATAAATAATGTCCAGTTCAATTTAATATAAATTCATATTGGGCTATCCATTTATTTCTGCTTCTTAGTTCGTTATGATATTTTGGTCAAATCATTTCCTTGAGTACTCTGTTGATTCCTGATACTAGTTTTAGGGACGTGGGGATTAAGAACGACCTTCGGTACATGCCATGGATCGGTTCGGGTGCCCAGTTTGTGGTCGACCCATGATGGTTCATTACATTGTTGGTTGTGTAGAAAGAATACTTATATTATAGAGTTAACATGAATTGTTCTATTTCTCAATTCCTGAAAGTAGGATAATAATAATTGAAGGGTTTACTTGGCCTTTTCTAGTTCTAATGTGTAAATGGAAAAAATATATCATGGGATTTCATTGTGGGATTTATAAAGACATATTGAGGTAATAATTCTGATTTGGGTTATTATAAATCTATTGGTTGAATCTATATATTTTCATCATATTCACGATATTATGTCTTTCGTCCAGTTTGATTTATTTTATATCAATGGTATAGTTATGTAACATTGATTTATTCAGTATGTCATGTTTTATCATGATCTATAGTTTTTTTAGAATATATGTTCTAATTAATTGGGTACTGATTTAAATGTATGTACAACTTTTTAACCTCAATATGATGGAAATTTATATAGAATGAATAAAAAATAGGAATTAGTACTTTGATATTGTTCAATGTAATACAATATAATCTAAGATCATTGTATATAATTAGTTTAAATTTATTATCATAATATTTTTTATTCTTGTATAAAGATTTCTATATTTAAGGCATTATTTGGAATGTGGTGTTTTTCACTAGCTTATTAGGATTATGTTAGTGATAGAGTATTTTTAAGACTAAATTTTTTAGAAGAAATTTTTTATAAGGTAAATATTTTTTTAGAAATATAATAATATAAATCAGAAAGGTTACGAAATTTATCAAGATAATCATGGGAAAAGTCATTCATTTGAGGATAGAGAACATGTCTTCCGTAAATAATTTATATAGAAATGTGTATTTTGTTTTGGTAAAAAGTTAAATTTATTTTCATTGTCCAATGGAACATATTAAATATTAGAGAAGGATAGATCATTTTCCTATCGAGTGTAATTTCCTTTTATTTTTTCTTAAGTACATGATGTGATTCATGTTTGATTTTCAAGAAAATTTATCTGACATGCATCTCATGTTTTGATTCATAAAGATGTATAGTTGGAATAAAATATTTCATATAATGAATTTCTTATTAATATTATTGACCAAATATATTTTTTGTTTTAGAATAAGGTTATTCACCTAGTAGTGATTTTTTGGAAAACCATATGATTGCATAAGCATGCTATGAAGGAAATATATCCCCAATTGTTTATATAATGAAAACAATTGTGTGGATGTGATTTAAAAGGGGGGAATTACTATATAAGTATATGAAATAATAATAATAAAACAATTTCAAGCCTTACTAATATTCATGAATTGTATTTTTTAGATTAATATACATCGGAAAAATAATATTAAGTAATTTATCAAAAAAATTAATTTTTTAAAATCTTTGATTATATTTTTTTATGGTATTATTTTAAAGATTAATTTATAAATTTTGGAATTATAATTTAATAAATTGAACATAATTGTTGATATCATTGAATCAAAGTAATATTAGGGTTATTTTTTCTAATTTTTTTAAAAATGTTTATTTCAAGATAATAATATATAAAAGATAATTTTTAAAAAATTAATCATTTATTTTCAATTATTTACGAAGTCTTATCTATTTTTTATTTGATGAAAAAAATCATTAGTAAATTTTAAATAAAATTTATCCCATCATTATTATTAAAAGAATCATTATAAAAATATTGTATAAAAACATTAGTATACTTAAAATGACATTTTTATGAAATATCGTTTTAATATAATGTTATGGGTTTATTTTAAAATAAAAATTTACCACATATTGAAAATGAAATTGATAATATAGAATCCATATTTGGATTCATAATTTCTAAATGTGGTAATGAGGCCAGTTTAAATTATGTCATTATAAACATTAATCTGGTTGAAAATTTAATTACCACAGAAAGAGTTAAATTTGGAAAAAAGAATTAAAACTAAAAACACAAGGGTTAAAATTTCCAAAATAAACATGTATAAATATTATTTTATGGCCATATTTCAACCCTATAAAATATCTTATTAAAAAAATGACTAATTTTGGTGCCATTTTTTTGTTAAAGACGTTAATAATTTTAATCGAGTAAAAAATTCCAAGTGTGTCCTATCCCTCCTAAATAAAAGGGATGTTATATCATCTATTCTCTACAAGTAAAAACCCCATTATATCTCACAATACATAACCAAATCCCTAAATAAAATCCCTCCCATATCCTATAAGACCTAGTATTTTTAGAATACCATGAAATGAATTATTCATGTATAAAACTAATGAGGTTATTTGAAGAAGAGGTATAGTTCATAACATAGTAATTTCTTTAATTTATTTTTTACATCCTTGAAACCTATCATAAATATTTTCATAAAATAAAAATGGTATTGAAATTTATTATTTTTATCGTACAACACTTTTTCATATAATTTACCATATGACGATGAAGAAAAACATCACTTGTGTATACAAGCAGAATACCACCTCACAAGATAATGTATTTCATCTTTCACAAATGACTCATATGGTTGGACATAACTGTTAATAAAAATGAAATAATATATATATATATGATATAATCACTCTTATTAAATAATAAATAAATATTAAACTTCATTCTTTACAATAAAACAAAAAACAATAATATCGCTTCTGTGTATATGGGGACTATAGCCTCAAAAACTATTGTATTTGTTTTTCATCACCACCTCTCATGGATTCTATATATAGGTATATTTAAAGAAATAATATAATTTTTATGATATTATTATCATATTTTAAATTTTAAATAATACCTACCTTTTTCCTCACATTCAATAAAAATTTTTAACTATACTCATGCATATATATGGCCTACTATATCCATGACATCAAAATAAATTATATTACATAAATCAATTAACTAATTAGTTATAAAATTATAAATGTTTTATAAATAAATTTATTTTATGAAATTATTTATATTTTTTAAATGATATAAATATGATTTATTAGACCGTACTCAACCTAGAAAATAAATTTAAGTCATAAATGTTGAATGTTGTCAAAATATTTAATGTGAACTTAATCGATTACGTAATTATGTATAAAATGAATATAATTGAATTAAAATAAATAAAAAATATTAAAATGTATATTAATAATGTAAATAGTTAAAATGAGTTAGTTATTCCATAATATTAGGGTTGCACATGAAATGCTAATCTCAAGGTAAAGTATACTCTACAAAAAAACCTCAATTTAACAATTTTAATGATTTATTTTTATAAATAATTTTCATCTGTGTCAATATTATGAAAATATTTTTTTGGATATATTTATATAATCATATATAAATTTTAAATTAAATTTTGTTTCTTTTTTTACTTTCTTTAAAAAAAATTAGTTGATTCTATTCATTTGTTTTATATGTAACATTTTGAAATCCAGTTAAGAATGAAAATTGAATAATCTAAAATATCATATAATACATCGATGGATTATCCCTCCATCACAAATATTATTATTATTTTGATTAAAATATATGTTTTCATGTTTTCTTAAATTAAAAAGTCTCTTTCTGTTTATTATTGGTATTTTAGTTTTGTATATTGGGAAATAAAGGAATGAGATAAATCAATATCTAAAAATGTATTTTTTATAGGTTAAGAAGTATATTTTTATTATTCGAATGTGGAAAATGTGATATTATTTCTATTTCATGAATGTAATGGTTCTTTGATATTTTTTATGATGACATGTGTCCCCATTATAGCTCCCCAATGAATTGGGTAATGGTAATGTTATATAGATAATTATGCTGGATTTAACCTTGTATGTTATTAGACTTGTAAGGTTTCTTTTAAGGGATCTATGAAGATGATGTACCAAGGAAGCTACATGAAATTTTTATGATTTATAATAATTTTTTTTGGAAATATTTAGATTTCATAATTTAATTTATTGATATATTTGTTAATGGAATGAATATTACCTTTAAGAGTAAAAAGGTATTATTTTTAAAAATGCATCTTTCATGGGTTTTCATGATTTCTAAGAAACCCTATGGATTTTAACTTAATATTTATGCATTTTTAATTTTTTGTGTAAAAAAATTGACTATAAATATGATTTCATGTGTAGGTAATTGATTATTTCATTTGAATGCTTATTATGTTAATGGAAAAGTATCTTATATGATCTCATGATTTTGAAATGGACTTACGAATTTTTTCCATTATTTTTATATATCCCTTACTACAATTTTTTATTCATACCATGTTTTCAAAAATTTAATAGGGTTTAATGATAATAAAACATGGTTTATATATATATATTTTTTAAAATGAATACTTATTTGATGTTTACACAATGTAATGCATGAGTTTATTATGTAAGAGTTATTACATAATTCACAAAAAATCTTTACATAATATGATCTTCAAGAATGAAAAAAAATGAATTCTTGATTTGAAACTCAATATTAAATAATTTTATAGGGATTTTTAATTATATATATGAACAGAATATGGATCAAAATAATCTCATAATCATGAAATTATAAAAACTATATACACTTCGAACATCTACAGATAATTTAAATAATTTTATTTCATTTTATCATTATTATTGACTGTATTAAAACTGTAATCAATGTTTCACAGTAGGTATCATATGTATATATGGGATGATTTCAATGTTGATCTATACTATATCTTTTTACCTGTAGTTTTGAGGTAGGGACTTTTTAATTTATAAAAAAATTCCCACTTTGTATTATAATGCTTCATAGTTGGTTATTTTGTTTTTTATTGATAACATACATCATATGGATCATATTAATACCCTCTTTGTTTCATAAAAACATAATTTTTTTCAATTTTATCAACATATTTATTTATATATTCCATAATTTTATAATGATTCTAATTAATTTTTATATAAATTCACTATATCTGAGATATAAATATAGTTTCTTATATTTCTGTCAAATTTCATTAGGTTTGTTATTAAATATTTTGAACTACAGTGATACGAAATGGCATCACATTCTTCTGTAACATTTATTTAAATATTTTTAGATATTATAAGTTTTACCTATCACACGAATAAGTGTATTTAAAATCATATTAATTTTTTTAAACATCAATTATTTCATGTCCACCATATTGTAAAATATTTCCTTCTTGGGTATCTTTAATGTGATCATCAATATGGTGATAATTTCAATGTGATAATAAATTTTAAATAACTAAGAAATAACTAAAATTTATTAACTTCAATGAATATTTATTGAATTAGTGATATATTATTCATTTTGGTTGATACATCATGAATATTCAATCATTTGTACTTTCATTAAAAAATTCATGGTGTTTCTCTATCACGCTCATTATAAATAAAAAACTATTGTCTCAAAATTTCATCATTCATGACTTAATCCCAATTGTAATTCTAGGTTGAGTATTTTTGGAAATTATAATTTCATTAATATGGCTTTTAATATGCTTCTCTATCAATATACCATGTGATTGAAAATAATATAAGGGTTCATACTTATTTAACCTGGTCCATCACACATAAAGAAAATATTATTTATTTTATTAAATAACTCCATTTTAATGGAATGTATTGTGAGAAAAACTAATGTAATATTCCATGCTACTCAGTTTGTTACTTTTTTTATCCATTGGTGTACCTCATGAAACATTCGAACCAAAATCTACCTATTTTATAATGTGTTTCATTTTGTAATTCCTCTTAAAACACTTAATTTTTTCAAAACATTATAATTTATTTTAAGGAACATGTAGTATATTTTTCATGTAAAATTATCACTAAAGAAAATAAAATACAAATATCCATGTTTTGAATTTCTATTCATTGTGACATAATCATAATAATGTATTTAATCAACATGCCTTCAATTTTTTATAACAATTTCATTATTACATAGGTTCGACTTTACTCCTTTGTAACATATCTCACATGAAATTGTTCTATCCCATTTCTTATTTTAAATGATTCAGAAAATATCTCTCAACTACATTGTAGTATATGAAATCTTCCTAAAAATAATAATATATTCACTATTACATAAATTAATCCCATCTAGAGAATGTAATCTATTTGATTATTAATGAAGTAGTAAATATAATTTATTATATGGTTTAATTTTAAATCACCCACTTAAGATTTTTTATTCATCTATAAATTTATCTTGAAAAACATCATTTTCTTGGCACCTTCAATTTTAATTGAATCAATATTACAAAACTAAATTATTAAATCATCATTTTTTGTCAGTATTTTTTTTTGAAATTTTTGATAGCATATATAATGTGATGAATAACCATTCTCAAGTATCCATGACTTATTTTTCTTTAAAGATTCGTAATTTACTTTCCATAGTATAAATTTCTTACATTCCAATTCAATACATTTAAAATTTTTGGGACTTACATTTCTTATATTAGGTTGCAAGGATAAGGATAAAATATTCAGATTCATAACCAAATTTTCCATTCTTCTTGAAACAATCATCAAGATACTCAAACTAGGGATATTCCTATTTATTTTGTGTTAGAAATTTTCCTATGGTATAGAATATTATACTATAAAACTATTTATTAATATTGAAACTTTATGAAACACCAATAATAACCATGAATATTTTTTTTACTTAGAAAACAACCATTCTATATTGAAAAACGTTTTCTCTAAAAATTTACCTTTCTGAGAGGTAAATGGAACTGATTTTTTACAATAATAATTTTTTTAAATAGTCATATCTTACTTTTTAATTTTAATTGTAAAATCATAACAAAACATCATTATAATTATCAAACTTTTTGGTAAAAATTTAATTTAATTTTCAATGATTGGGTTTCTAAATTAACAATTACCATATCCAAGAACATTATTTCCGAATAAATCTTTTATTTTATAATTTATACATATTTATAGATTAATCTATTTTATATATTTCAAAAAAATATATGGTCATATTTCATCTAACACTATAATAGTCAAATCATAATCGAACATTAGCTCGTTCATGGTTAAATTTCCATAAACGTTGATTGAAGTTACTAAAATAATATATATTTATAAATTTCGGTAACAATAATATCAATAGTATTAGTCTCAGCAATATTGAATCCATTAAGAATTTTAATATTATTTAAAATATATTCTTACTTTTTAGAGAGTATGAATACTTGATTTAAATCATCGTCCTTATTTATAGGTCTATTTGAACTCAATAATATTGAAATGTTATTTTTGAGTAATTATTTATGTTGTTTTAGCAATGCCAAAATATATAATTTTTTCTAATTGAATGAATTTTATTCACTTAATCCATGGATTAATGTTTTTCTTTTGCTGTAGAGAAATAAATTCTTATTATAGAACTATCTCCCTTATTATTTTTCATCTAAAAATTTATTATTGGATCCATGGTTTTTCACTTCTATAAATGGTGTGATTTTGTCTTTGTTGTTAGTACATATTGGGTTTTTAAGGATTTTTCTATAAAAGTTTATTTATTGTGTAGAAGGATTCAGTGTTGAAGGTGTCATCATTTTCCAGTGTTTTCCAAATGTTGGGAAACAAAAATTTAGAGGATAGAGATAGGTATTGTTGAAAAGGATATTTTATCTCGTAAAGGTAAATGAATTCGAGAAATGGTGATGGGTTTTAAGAAACATTCAATAATGTGATGGTTTTGTATCGTCACATCAAGATACAGAAATGTAAATAGTTTCGTGGAAGATATGAAAATGTGGTAAATGTTGGTTTTCATGACACAATAAGAATTGCAGTGCCTATGAAATATAGATTGAGTTTCCATTCTACAGGTGATGTCAAAATTAGATTATCAATGGAGGAGGATAGTTTCATGCACAGTGGAAGGCACAAAAAAATCGTGTACTCGGTGTTAGTACAGGAAGAACATTACTTGCACAGTTGAATCCACATAATGATTTTTCACTCAGGGCTGAACATTTCAATAAATAGGATGTTAATCCCTTAATTAAAAGTAATTATTCTCCAAAATATCTTGTCCCTATACTATACACAATATTTTAGCATCGTAGAGTTTCAAAAACCAAACTGGCACATAGAAAGTGAATTGGATCCATCCAGAAGTGGCATTTTGTGTTATTTTCATATAACTGATGATCACTTAGTGTATACAAAATGATCTCAAGATGCCTATCACGGTCATGTCTATTGTGATAGTAAACCAATATATCATACATGAAAACCGCCTAAAAATAATCTAGGTAAGAATGGGACACTAGGTTCATCATCTCCATAAAAACTGTTGGCACGTTTGTATGGTCAAATGGCATAACAAGATACTCAAATAGACCATACATGATACAAAACATTGTACGAGGTATGTATGTAGGTTGAACACATACCTCATGATATCACGACCTCAATTCAGTTTTTTAGAACACTCAGCCTCCACATGGAAGATCAAACAAGTCATCTATATGTGGAAATGGATATTGGTTCTTAATCGTCAACTATTTCAGTTTTTGATAATAAACACACTTCCTAAGGGTATTATCCTTTTTTCCCCAAATAAGACCAGTGAACCCCAATGAGTGGTACTGTGTCAGCTGAAACCCTTAGCTTTCTAATCTTTCAAATGTCATTTATGCTCCTTCAACTCCATGGTGGTCATCCTTTTGGGATGAATGGATACCAGTGCATCTCCTTGCACTTGATCGATAGTAAACTCCACTCTTCTCAATAGTGGTAATACTAAAAATTAATCCAAGAAGATGTCCCTGAAATGATTAACCACTGGAGGGAAATCCATTGGACATGTCCCCTAGTCATCAAGATATAATCTTCTTGTCCATTATGTTATCCCACCCAAATCACAGTTCTTGGGTCCCACTCTACTCACCTACAAATCCCATTTACCTTTATATAGATACTCCCCACCCTATGGTGACATGAAACTAAGCATGTGGTGATAGAAAACGAAAAAGGCTCGAATGGGAACCAACCTGTCCATTCTGATAATGACATCAAATCCCGTCATCTATAAGACAAAGAGGTTCTATAGAAATTGACACCCACTAACCTCAATGTGGAAATCCTTACATTGGCGCACACCTGCCGTTATAATTCCCAACAGAGAGTCTAGTATCCTAACCTATTCAGAAGGATAAACAAAGAGGCCAACGCTCCCCATAATGACCATAGATATAAAACTCTGCATCGAACAAGTATCTGAAAGTGAAAAAGATAAAGCATATGTGACGCTAATAGTACATATGCCAGTAGATGTTCTGGGATCCTGGTCTTTTTGGTTCTGTTTCACTACATAAGTCTAACCTGTACCACAGCCCTATGACATAGCCTAGATACCATGAGGTGACCCATCCCAATGTCACTGAGATCATGGGGTATGACTACCACATCCATGACCACCACCCTTCCCTACACACCCCCGCTTAATCTAGTTTTTAAACTAGTGAAAATCTTCCTACCCTAAACCTATATGCAGAGTATGTACATAACCATCTCACTAGCCACTGGTGGAAATGCCCTGCAGTAGCCCTATAGATACCTCATCCTACCTCAAGCTCAACACTCAATTGGTTCCCAATGGGCACAAAGGATTCATTTCCTAATCTTTCCCCACCTATATATTGTCACTTGGATTACAAAGGAAATGTTCTATCTGTTACTATCACTGCGAGACAACTCCACCTGATACTTTCACTTCCTGGTTGAGACATTACTAGACATCGGTGCTGAACTACCCTGGCTCACACAACTAGCTTCCCACATATTGTGCTTGGTTATCAGCACCTGATTTACAAAATATTGTATAGAATGAAATCTGAAAATGTTCACATATTATCAAATTTAATACCGAATACTATCCCAAAATCTCCTACCTCTCAATGTCTCATCACCCATATAATAGGTGTAAATAATTTATGTTCAGTGAAACAGGAAGAGTAGTCCATCACTGACATAACACCACGCTTTATATGGATGAACTCTCAGGCTCGATCCGCACTTAGAATCAAGAGAATGAAATAGTCATAGAATAAATCTTGAAAATATTATCATGCCCTGTCCCTATAAAAATATGTCTTATTGGTAGCATCCAACCACCTCTCATTGGAATCATGAGGAATATAAGTCGTGATATTGACCCTCCTCATAGTAGGAATCTCCATTTGCTCAAAGATTGTTATCATTGATTCCAGCCCTGATTCCACTACCTATGGTGTGTCATCCCTTAGAAATATAGGCGGATGTTGCTGCTGGAATCAATGTGTCAGCTCTTCCATAGATGTGGCATCCTGTGATGCTCCCTAAAAGGTCTGCATGAAACACATAAAGCCTTCATGGAACTTTGTATCATCACCTACTTCTAGTATAACCACTTATGCGACAACTGTCACAACTGGAGGATCTATCGGTATTTCATGGCCTACTATCTCTCGAGTATGATCATCACTACTCTCCTATCATAAAGATCATGGTCTTCGTGGTGGCATGACTCTACAAGGTCAAAAAAATTACTTAGATAAAACTCATTTTCATTGTTTTCCATTCAAGTGTGCCAAAACAAAATAGGAAAATACCATCAATGTATGGAAAAAAGGGACTACACATCATGTTTAAAATTTACATGGTGTGTACCCTTATGTTCTTGCATGATCATCTTCTACTACTGGCATGGGTGTGTATTAACCCTAGGAACACGGTGTGTTCTACATGTACACAGTGTGTACACATGACAATCCTCCTAGCCATGTACTCCCACATGGACTTGTCCGCATATGTTCTACCTAGGTTGGCTACATAGCGTGTATCCAAAGTACATTGTTTGTCCTAATCAGAATTCAATATCCCTCCTTTCCTCCCACATGTCATGTTACATGGTTAGATACTACACAGAGTGTACGCATGGTACAAGATGTTTTCATCTTAAAAAATGGATCTTCATCTACACTATATTGGAAGCACACATGACATGTTAAGCAAAACTACACATTGTGTATACTGGGTTTCTTAGGAAAGAAACACAATATTTTCTAGAAAACACATGTTCTGTCGAAAACCAACTAGTGGGATGCTAAATTCTGATCAATGGGGGACCATACACCCCATGAATCAATGTTAGGAACTCAAGAATAACATATCTCACAACAATTATACAAAAAATGTTTGAACATGATCCACCAAATTCAAAAACCAGAGGTCCCATAAACCATAGAGATCAAATTTTTGTGTCCATCCAATTCGAACCATATCATGTACCAATACACCTATCACAACAATAGCCATATTTGTCATGGTATTATCACAAAAACATGAAATTATTAATTCTTTATAAATGATAATGAAATAATGCATGGAATTTGATTTCTAACAAGTTCCATTATGTTGAATGAGATGTGTAATGTCTCGGTTCCAGAAGCTACCTAGGGGTTCCCTGTACCCGGTTGGTCACATGGCCTCAAGCGCATTTCCTTGAATGCCAGATGCTACTGACTAGCAGTGAGGGACTTGGGTGTGATAGTGGGGAAACTATTCCCTCATTGGAAGAGTACACAACATAAGTAAACAAATACATACAAGATAGGAAGCAGTAATAATGACATACAACAGTAACAGCAGAGGACTGAAAGTATATACTGGAGAACATATATATGAAATGATGCATAATACATATGTCTATAAAAATATCCAAACAAGTAACAATTCTAGAATACAATAGTGCTAAACCAAAGTGAAAAATAATGTAGGTAAACTCCTCAACATCGCAAGCCATAGCTTGGTCCCATTCTCTCCAGCTCCACAGCAAGTCAAGTACCGGGTGTAAAAGGGTGTATTCCCTTATCTATACTTGTAACAATATAATGTGTTTGGGCTTAAAAGCATTACCCAAATAGAGTGTGAGACTATATCTTAGTAGGAAACCGCACAAAGATCTGTGGCTAATAGTCAGTGAGTATATGGCAGGTATATGTACAGAAAGCAGTAAACAAGAAAGCAATAAGTAGTAGACAATCCATAGTTTAAATCATTCAAATCACCACACAACATGCAATAGCTAAACAAAATAGACAAATATAATAGGTAACCCTTTTGGCACTACCCACAGCCTATCCCCTCTGGTCCTCCCTTGAAACACATGCATGCAGCTAAACACAAGGTAACCCTCAGGGAAGTACTCACAGCCTATCCCCTCCGTCCTACCTAACAAGTACAACTAAGCATCTAAACACAAGATACCCATCTAAGAAGTACTCATAGCCTATCCCCTATAGTCCTACCTAACAAGTTCAAGAAAACCCTTGGGAATTACACCTAGTCTAACCCATCTGGTTCAGCATAAGCGTAGCCTCTCTAGGGAAGAACTCACCATAAATTTCTCATATAGTACCGTATTGGTACTGAAGGCGCTTTGGGGAAGCACTCAACGTCTCATTCCCCCTCTAGTCCACATCGAGGAACTACAGACACTCTAGAGAATCACTCAACATCAATTCCCTATATGGCCTCGCAGCGTAAATTATAAAGACACTCTGGAGAAGACCTCAATGTCCATTATCCCTATGATCTATACAATAGGTTCTCATGAACCTTTGTAAGTCAAGAAAGTGTAGCAGTAAGTAATGGCGAAGATAAACCTCAAGAACAAGATGGCTAGAATTCAACAACATAACAACATAACAGAAAAACAATCACACCATCCTATAATACTAGGCATGGGAAAGTAAACTGCAGCCTAACAGGTAAACAATACCCAATGGTCAAAACAGAGAAAACATGCATTGGAAAAACATCCAAGTCACATAAATTTACCATATTCACAATCAATAATCATCTACTCAGGCATACTAGCATAGTAGAAAAAAAATATTTCCAAAACAGTAAATGTGCAATACCCCGTTCATGGGTATTGGGAAAATTTCCACATAAAACAAAAATACATTCAACAGAAAGTCACAAACCACCTACCTTGAGGTTAGGATATTTCTATAAGTGAATCTTGAAGCTTGAATCTCATTAAAACATCAAAGATATAAGAAAACTTCTACAATGTTCAACCCACGATAAATTGGAAAAGTATAGAAAACATGAAATGAGGTTCCTGCAGAAGAGATAACTCACTTATGTAATTCCAACACAACTGATAGTGTTCAATTCGGAGTATGGATGGAGGCTTGAGGGCCCAACGATGATCCATGGCTTCTCGGAACTCTTGGAAGAACTAGGTTGAGAAGTAGAGGGTTCTGTCCATCAGACATGACCACGATGCGTTTAATGAAAAATACAAAATACACAGCATGTACTTTTGGAGTACACAATGTGTTCTTTCTATTTCCATACTCCGCATTAGGCGGCCTCCAGGTCAACACACATGGATGTGTGCAAGGCTGCTACACGGCTAGCACACGACTACCTGCGGTAACCAAGTAAACGGCGTGAACTCATTAAGTACATGGCGTGTACTTCATGAATTTCTAGAAACTACTCTTTTCTCAAAAACACCAGGAAAAATAAATATACCAGAAAATAAGGTCTAGGGTCTTTAAATATTCCCCCCTCAAAGAAATGTGTTCTCATGCTTTCATAGAACTCGTACATTAGGAATAGACTAGCCACAGAGAACCTTTGTACTACAATCCAAAATCCAGATAGGATGCTCCTCAAATTACGCATCCACATTGAGCTCAATCTCCTTGGGTTGAAAGACATGATATGGGTCTGAAAAGTAATATTGATGTTGAGAAATGTTGAAGACGTCATGCATAGCTCGGTACCTCTAAGGTAACTGCATCTGGTAGGCAATTGGGCCAACTATCTCCAACACCTCAAATGGCCCGAAGTACCACTGTGAAATCATACCTTGTCTCATAATCCTCTTGTGTCCCATCCTTGATGTGACACATAGAAAAAACCTAATCACTAACCTCAAACTCCAGAGGTCATATCCCCTGATCAGCATAAGTATTCTGTCGAGATTGTGCAGTTGACATCCTCTTTTGAATCAAATCTATCTCCTATGTGGTCTCTTGAACAAGACGAGGTCCGAAAAAAGCTTCCTCTCCTATCTCCAGCCAACATAATGGTGATTGGCAAGGCCTACCATACAAAGCATCATAATGTTCCATCTGAATAGTCACTTGAAAACTGTTGTTGTATGCAAACTCCACAAGATGTATATGCTTCTCCCAAGAACCTTTAAAATCCATAATTCAGGATCAGAGCATGTCCTGAAGAACTTGAATCATATGCTCAGACTGGACATTGGTCTGGGGGTGGTACGTTGTACTCAAAAGAACATGTGTTCCCAAAGCCTTATGAAGCTCCTGCCAGACCATAGAAGTAAAACAGGCATCCCTGTCTGAAGCAATGGAGTGTGGAACTCTATATAGGTGTATAGTCTCACGAATGTACAACTGTCCAAGCTCATCAACACAAAAGGTCTCTTTGATCATCAATAGGTGATAAACCTTCATGATTCTATCAATTACAACCCAAACAACATCATTCCCCCAAGGTAACCTCGGTAAGCTAGTCACAAAGTCCATCGCGACGTCCTTCCACTTCCACTCAGGAATGGGTAACTACTATAAAAGCCTAGCTGGACACTGATGCTCCACCTTCATCTACTAACAAGTTGAAAACATCATGATGAAAGCAGAAACGTCACTCTTCATACCTGGACACTATAACTGACAGTGTAGATCATGAAACATCTTGGTGATTCCATGAGGAACTTCCCAAACTGAGGAATGAAAATTCCACATCATCTCCTCATGTATGTCTGCTGGCATCCATAAGAACCCCTGAAAAATCAAGATCTCATCCTCTCCTATGGTCTATCATGGAATAGGGTCCTCTCTTAACACACTCTCCCTTAGGATTAGGCCTTCAGAATCTGATAGCATCCTCATTAGAACTCGATCTATAAGAGTAGAGGTAACATCTATAGAAGAAAGAAACATTTGCCTCTGACTATCATGCACCTCAAAAAGCATCTCAGAGAATAGAGCCATAATCTACAACTCACTGTTGTCCTCTTGAACTGCCTCTATCTAAGTCCTCCTGCTCAATTCATCAGCCATTGTGTTGCCTTTCCCAGGCGTATAGGCATGATCGAAGTAAAAGGAATGTAGAAACTCAACCCACCTACGTTGTATCAAATTCAGATCACGCTGAGTAAATATTTACATGAGACACTTGTGGTCGGTGAAAACCACAAAATGTTCTCCGAGCAGATAATGTATCCAACTACATAAGGCATGAAAAACAACTTCCAACTCCATATCGTGCATCGGGTAATTCCTCTCATGTGGCCTCAACTACTGAGACTTGTATGCAATGACTGCACCTCCCTGCATAATCACAACTCCCAGCCCAATACCCAATGCATCATAGTAAATAGTATAACTCTTCCTAGGCACTGGAAAGACTAGTATCAATACTGAAGTCAACCTCCCTTTCAGCTCCTAAAAGGATGACACACAATAATATGACCATAAGAACTTCACCCCCTTCTTAGTTAGACCTGTCAGCAGTGCTACTAAGCTTTAAAAGTCATGTATAAAATGTTGGTAGTAACTAGCTAGCCCTAGAAAACTCCACACATCAAAGACCTTCTTCAGCTGCTCTCAATAATCTACACATCTCAATTTCTCTAGGTCTACTGATACTCCTGCCTCTGCGATAACATGACCCAAGAAGTGAATGTGATCCATACAAATGTGGCACATTGAGAGCATATCATATAACAGATGCTCCCTCAGTGTACTCGAAATGATCTCAAGATGTGTAGCATGTTTGTATCAAGTGTGAGAGTACACCAAGATATTGACTATGGAAACCACCATGAAGGAATCAAAGTACAAATGAAACACTCGGTTCATTAGTGCCATGAAAATTGCAGGCATGTTCATGAGACCAAACAGCATAACCATGTACTCATATAGACCAGACCTGCTTTTAAAGTCTATAAGATGTCTATTTGATGGTATAACATGCAACTGATGATAACCGGACCTCAAGTCAATATTCGAGAACAACCTAGCTCCTCGAAGCTGATCAAAGAGATCATCAATCCTAGTTAAGGGATATCAGTTCTTAACCATCAAATTATTCAACATCTGATAGTCCACACAATGCTTGAGGGTAACATCTACCGTCTCTGAAAAGAGGACAGGTAAACCCCGAGGAGAAGTACTAGGTCGGATGAAACCCTTTTCCTACAACTCCTCCAACTGCTTTTTGACCTCCTGTAACTTAGGTATAGTCATTCTATGAAAAGGAATGGACACGAGTGACACTCCTGGAACAAGCTCAATCAAGAAGTCTACCTCACATTATGGAGGCAAACCTGAAAAGTCCTCTAAAAGTAAATCTCTAAAACGATCCACTACTGGAGGAAATTCATACAGTGAATTACCCTGGTCATTCAGATATAGACTAAATATCTAAGATATAACTCCACCCAACTCATGATTCCCTTGACCCACTCTGCTCGCCTGGACATCCCATTCTTCTCTATGAAGAAAATATTCACCGTTTAGAGATGTGAAACTCAGCCTACGGCGATATCAGTCGACGACTTCCTGGAAGGGAACTGACCAGTCCATTCCAAGAATGAAATCATAGCCTGTCATCTCTAGGACATAGAGGTCCCATTAAAAGTGACATCCACCGATCTGTAGAGAGTACTCTCTACACTGACGTACACTAGTCGTTCTATTCCCCAACGGAGTGTCTAGCGTAAAGATATCAGTTTAAAATAAGATGCAGAGCCCATGGCTCTCCATGACTGCAATAGATATAAATATATGGGAATCCCCTGTATCAAAAATAGTAGAAGGTAAAACTGAGGCTACTAAGATCGCACCTCAAAGGGTAGAAAATCCGGGATCCTTCTCTTGCTGGGTCTTCTCCACTACAAAATTTTGGCATGTATTATGGCCCTGTGACCCTTCTCGACCACTCTGAGTAGATCTTCCCTGATGTCGCTGAAAACCAGGCAACTGGATACCACATTAATGACCTCCACCTCGGCCCGAATGGCCAGAAGAACTCCATTTCACATACTGGTGAGAAAATGGGGGTTCTTCTCCTGAACGAGAAGTCATAGAATAACCCCTATCACCAGTTGCTAGAGACAAGATCGGATAGAAGCGCTAAAGATGACCCATCCTACAACAAGATCAGTACACCACTGGTTTCTTTGAGAAATGTGTCCTTGTATGCCTGCTCTTTCTGCACTGGTAACACACCACCTGGGAACTAGAAGTAGTGTCTCACCTCCTCGGATCTCTATGCGAAGACTCCCTGCAGTACTTCATATTGTCAGATGGAGGAACACTAACCCCAAATGTGGAGCTGCCCTGGCTCACAACTCCAGAATCCCTCAAATTGCACTCTGTGATCAGCGCATGGTTGACTATAAATGTAATAGAAGTCAGCCGGAAGATGTTCACCTATGATCGGATGTCGTGCCTCAGACCATCCTTGAACGTCCTTTCCATTAACTACTGATCAACTCATGAAATAGGCATGAAGCACTGCATCTCGGTAAAGTGGGAGGAATACTCCATAATAGAAAGAGTACCCTACACCAGACTCATAAACTCCCAAGCTCGATCAAAACTCATGGTCTCTGGATAGAAGTCATCAAAGAAGATGTGCTGAAACTCATTCCATGCCATAACCTACTAGATTCTTTCCTGTGAGATCACATCCCACCACCTCTTGGAAGATTCCCAAAGCATATAGGTAGAGATTGACCCTCCTCTCTGGAGACATCTCCAGATGCTCAAAGATTATCAGCATGGCTTATTGCCATGAATCTATAGCCTAAGGTCCTCCATCCCTAGAGAATGTGGGAGGATGATGCAGCTGGAAGACCCACGACAAAGCATTCATCGACGGGGTAGGAAGAGGAACTCCCTAAAAGGTATGAATCATCCTTATGAAGACCTCTCAAAACTATGCATCCGCACCTACGTCATGTATAACAGCTGGTGCTAAGGATGGAACAACTGGAGGATCTACAGGTAGTCCATGATCGGCCATGTTCGGTGTCTGATCACTGCCAAGCAACTAGCGTACAACTGGAGGACGTCTCGGTGTCCTGACATTGCAAGGTCAAGCACTCACCTTAGATCAAGATATCAAGGACTGAAAACAAGGAGTGTATGAAGGGAGCAAGATAAAGAAAGAACTCATGTTTTAAAAACCATGACTACACGGTGAGTATAATACCTTCACATCGTGTTCCATTAATTCATTTACATGGGTGTGTACTCTTACCTAAACTGGTCGTGTAACACCGAAAACACATAGTGAATTATATTAACACACAACGTGTACTTGAATCCTCTTCCCCTACCTGAATCGTTCTAGACGGTTAAGCCACACGGCTATTATAAGACAAGACTACACGGCGTGAAAAATACCTACACGGCATGTACTAGACAAGCTTCACCTGGCTCGTGTTGTGACTGACACGGATAGAAAAATGGCTCAAACTACACAGCGTGTTCCAGATAGACCCGGCATGTATGAGAAGGGATAACATTGATCCATGTTGTTCATGACACGGTCGGGTACCTAGGTCAGACTACACGGCATGTTTAAGGTGGACACGACGTGTACATGAAAGGGTAACACCAACCTATGATGTTCGTGACTCGGTCGGGTACCTGGGTCAGACTACATGATGTTTATAGATGGAACATGGTGTGGTTAGATGGCACACAATGTGTATTAGATACGACTTGGACAACCTGTGTTGTTAGTGACAAGGGTGGGAACGGGGTTGACACGACACGTCGTGTATGGATAATACAGAGCGTGTTGACTCAAGATTATTCCCCATCCCATGTCTCTACCTACAGGGCCTATGAAATCATATGATATTACACTACATGTACATAAGGTACAAAACATGTACTTAAGAAAAATTGTTTTGTCCCATACAGAAGAACACACAGCATGTACTTAAAATTGCACGGGGTGTATTCTGGGATTTTCCAAACAGTATACCTCAGAAACTACCCCAGAACCAAGAAAACACTGAAATGAGCAAGGAACGTGCCAAATTACGATATGTGAGGGACCATACTCTCTTTGAATCAAATTTGGGAATCTTATACAAGTTATACCAAGTAAAAAAAGTAATGATCCACCAAATTTCGGTCCATGAGGGCTTATAACACCTCAAGAATCAAATTTTGGCATTCATTCAAGAAAATATCCACAGAAAACAATACCCTATCAAACAGAAGGTATTTATATAAAGGAAAATATCACAACAGCATGCAGATTTTACACATCATCTATCATAACACCATGCAATCTCTAATGAATCCTAGATGGCATGGAAAAAATGCATGACATGTGATTCAAGCAAGTGCCTATAAGATGGTTGATATGGAATTCCCTCATCTCATCGAGTTTAAATAGAAATATAACCTCAATAACATTTACAATAATAGCACAAATCATGTGAATCACTCAAGGTGAAATCAGATTAACCGTAATAATTGAAAAACCAGAAAAATTGCAATTTTAACGAGGTAGACTGGCTTTTCCTTGTACACGGGTTAGCTACTCCTAGAAATAGCTTATTAACAAGTACCTATTCCATCCTATCCCTGGCTAAGGCTCCAAACAGTAATTCAAGAGAAAATAATTCCTTTGATACCACTTCGTAACGTCCCGGTTCCGAAAGCCACACAGGGGCGCCCCGTACCTAGTTGGTCACATGGGCTCAAATGCATTTTCCCGAACACCAGAGGATGTTGACTAGTAATGAGGTCCTTGGGTGTGATAGTGGGGAAACTATGCCCTCATTGGCAGAGTACACAATTGAGGTAAACAAATATATCCAAGAGCGGAAGTAGTAATAAGGACATAAAACAGTAACAACAGAATACTGAAAGTATAAACTGTAGAACATATATATGAAATGATGCATGATACATATGTCTAGGAAAATAGCCAAAAAGTAACAATCATAGAATACAATAGTGCTAAACCAAAGTGCACAAGAAAACAAATCAACTCCTCATCATCACAAGCCATAGCTTGGTCTCATGCTCTCCAGCTCCACATCAAGTCATGTACCTGAAGTAGAAGGGTGTTTTCCCTTATCTATACCTGCAACAATATTATATGCTTTTCCTAAAATCATGATCCAAACAGGTTGTGAGACTAAATCCTAATAGGAAACCACCTGGAGATCTGTGCCTAATAGTCAATGAGTATAATGCAGGTAAAATCATAGAAAAGAGTAAACAAGAAAGCACTAAGCAGTAATCAATCCATAGTTTAAATCATTAAAATCAAGACACAACATGCAATAGCTAAACAAAGTAGATAAACACAACAGGTAACCCTCTAGGTTGTACCCACAAACTATCCCCTCTGGCCCTACCTAGAAACACAAGCATGAAACTCAACACAAGGTAACCCTATGGGAAGTACTCACAGCCTAAACCCACTGGTATTATCTAACAAGTACAAGAAAGTAGCTAAACACAAGGTAACCCTCTGGGAAGTACTCATAGCCTATCCCTTGTGGTCCTGCCTAAAAAGTAAAAGCAAACCTTTGGGCAGTACACTTAGTCTAACCCCTCTGTTTAATCATAATCATAGACTCTCTAAGGAATAACTCACAATAAATTCCCCATATAGTCTCGTATAGGTACTAAAGGCGCTCTACTAAAACACTCAACATCTCTTTCCCCCTATGGCCTATGTCGAGGAACTACAAACACTCTAGGGAAGCACTCAACGTAAATTACCCCTATGGTCTAACATCTTAAATTATATAGACCCTCTGGAGAATCCCTCAACATCCATTCTCCATATGGTCTATACACCAGGTTCTCACGTCCTTGTGTAAGTCAAGAAAGTGTAGCAGCGTGTAACATCCAAGGTAAACATCAAGAACTACTTGTCTAGCATTCTACAACACAACAGCATAATAGAACAACCGTCACACCATCCAGTAATACTAGTCAAGGGAAAGTAAACAACAACCTGACAGGAAAACAAGACCCAAAGGTCAAAATAGAAAAAACATGCATGGGAAAAAGTTCCAAGGCACATAAATTTACCCTATTCACAATCAATAATCATCTACTCAGGCATACCAGCATAGTAGAGAAACAATAGGACCAAAACGGTAAACACACAATACCCCGTTCATTGGTATTGGGAAACTTTCACATAAAACTCAACAAGTTTCAATAGAAAGGTAAAAACCTCCTACCTCAAGGTTAAGTGATTGCTATAAGTGAATCTTGAAGGCTGAACCTCCTTAGAAAACTATAGATTTAAGAAAACATCCAAAATGTTCAACCCATAATTACTTGTAGAAGAAGAGAAAAACTGAAATGAGGTTCCAATAGAAGAGATAACTCACAGATGCGATTCCAACGAAACTGACGGTGTTCGATTCAGAGGAAAGAAAGTGGTTCAAGGGATCGTCAAAGATCTGAAGCTTCTTAGTGCTCTCATATGAACAGGGTTGAGAAGGAGATGGTTCTTTCTATCAGGCGCGACCCATGTGCATTTAATAAAAAAATACACAGTGTGTACTTTCGGAGTACACGACTTGTACTTGTTGTTTCTGTACTCCTCATTAGGAGGCCTTTACTTCATCACACATGGCCATGTGCAAGGCTGATACACAGACATCACATGACTACCCATGGTAATTGAGTACACGGAATGTACTCATAAAGTACACGACGTGTACTTTAAAAATTTCCAGAACCTCCTCTTTTCTCAAAAACACTCAAAAAAAGAAAGACATACCTGAAAAGAAGGTCCAGGTTCTTACAAGATGGTATACCATCCTCTCATCGGTTTACAACAAAACATAACCACAATAACATCAATATTAACAGAACAAAACAAGTGTGTCACCCAATGGTGAAATCTAATAAACTGTAAATGCTCAAAATCCTAAAGCACAATTTATTTCAAGAAATTTGGATTTTCCCCATACATGGGGTTGAAACTCATAGGCACAACTAATTACCATATTCAATATCCTTTATATTCAATCAAAAGAGTAAAAAACCAAGAAAAGAACATAATAGTGTATAATAATGAAAGTAGTAAACTAGGAAGTACTAAAAATAAATCAATCCTTCAAGTCTTGTTTCATTTATACTATTCATTTTCATTAAGCAGTTCTATCACATTGAATTATAATTTATTGGGATCTAGACCTGGCCAGTCATTCCCTTATATATGTAAACACATTAGACACCTCAATAGGATATCTTACAAGTAAAATGAAAAACAAATCCATGCTTCTCCTTTATCTTGGCAGATTCATCATAAGTCATTATATCAGTTGATGCTCATTTCAAAACCTTTCCCATTTGAAGACCATATACAAAAAAAATATTCTCCCACATGTAGGGAAAAACATTACCCATATTTAATTTCCTTTGTCACACTTTATGTTTACCACATGCATACAAAAACATGCCCACAATTATAAAAAATATCCTCTCACGGGCATTGAAATTCAATAGGTTCAATCACAATATAATATCAATGCAGCATAATAAAACAAACATAATATACAAAATTCCATGGTTAAAAAAGAAAAACCTCAATTGGATAAATATTAAATTAAATAATTCATTTCAAACAACCCATAACTAGAAAAATAGAGGCATTCCCATGGGTATCGTAAGCCCAACAGACCCACAATAGTTCACCAAAGGAAACACACCAACGAGGTGGCATTTAATCAAAAAAAGAAATATAAACATGAATTATTTAATATAATTAATAACCTAAACATTATTATGTATCAACATGGTCAGAGTATCAACAAGACGACACAATAAATTGGGTGCACATCACAATGGTAAATATAAACCACATGACATTAAAATATAGGCATGATACCACCTACTTTTTGTAGTATGACTCTCTTCATCCATCCACAAGCTCCAATTCGAGAAATAATGATGTAGATCTATAAAGAAATAATATTAACTCATCCTTAAATAACATATTCTAGAATATAAATTAAGAAGAACAGATTGACTATAAATTAGTGCTTACTAATTGGGTGCAAATTCAACCAATGGTGATTGATTTGGACTTCAAATGATCAACTGTAAAGGGATTGAAGTTTTGGTGCTGATTTTTCTTCCACCAAGTGATCCCTCTAAAAATTCTGTGAAATAGAGAGGCTACTGCCATTTTTTTACAAAAAACTACAATACATGGCATGTAAGTCCATATTTAGGGCATACATATCATTTAACTATTCATTAGGTTGTTGACTTCCACTGTTTTACTGTCCAGGACCTATCGACATGACTACACAACATGTACTATAATGTAAATTGTGTTTAGTTTGTCTTTCCTCTTTTCCATGCTGACATTCCCACACACCATGTATTCCAATCATACATGGCCAAAACTACTGTGTGTAATTAGGATTACACATTTTGTAACCATTGATCAGGAAGTGTGACAGTATTATTCTAGAACATGTCTAGTTTTCCATTGTCTTGTCAAAAATAACTCAACAGAAAAAAAAAGAGAAACACATACCTCCAAGTAAGAAATGGTTTATTACATCTGGTTGATCATGCCACACTAGAACTATGACCAATCACTCACCAAAAACCCATGATACCAATCCAACCTAAAACCAAGAATAATCGAATAGAATCATTATAAAAAACACTCAATCAATTTATAATGATGTAATACATTCTAAATTGATCATGGATATGTACCTAAATAAAATGATATGTGGTTAAATAAAGATAGCCTCCTAGGTCACCATCTTCCTAAGAAGATCAATTTATTCTTCATATTTATCTGATTCCACCATGCATTGGTTGAAAATTTTTGATATCCTCAACTGAGGAACATAAAATTAAGAATGAAGGGGGGAGAAAAGGAAGAATGAATAATGAATGGGAAATCATATATCAAATCACCATGGAAGGAAACATAGTACATCCCCTTGTTGGTGTTTGATGAAGGTAAGGATATAAGTGAAGGTTTATCTTTTTCATGAGAGGAAAAGAGAATAAAATTGGGGGTTACCCTCTTAAATTCCATAGGGAAAAAGAGTACATTCACACTTCTTAATGGGAAAAACTGTTTGACCACATGGTTTACCAAAACATGAAGAAACAATAAGCCTATACTGACTACGGTTCACCCACTGTAAACAGTTTGGGAACATAGTTTAATAGGTCATGTGTTAACTATGTATCTCTATTAATTGATTATATTATTCCATCCATTTTTATGGAGTATTGTTTAACTGATTATGTTCCAAAAATGTTACATATCTACAAATAATTATGGACACTCCCAAGGATTCCCCTTATATTCCACCTAGTTCCTACCCCATCCACCTATACATATTGGGTCACATAGTCAAGCCACATGGTTGTCACTAACCATTCTCTTTAGGCTTCAATGTTCCAAAACATTGAATTTGTGTCCTAATCCCAAAACACTCAAAAAACTCCAAACCACCATATGAGACTCCTTCTATCATTAAAAACATCATTTCAAGCATTCCAACCTTAATAATACCATTCTAATTCTCAAATATAGATTTTCCACATCCATAAGTTGATAATTCATATTCCTTGAGAATGAAATTCAAACTAAAATAACACTGTATCTTATAACCTCCCAAATTTATAGTTATTATCCACAAAAATCTTGTTCATCATCAAATAAACATCTTGAATTAACTTAGTCCTAAATTCCCACTGAAACAACCATGTTTTTTTAACACCCAATGTGTATCCCAAGAAAAAATTTAAACATACAGATCTTAGAAATCCAAAAACTAAAGAAATATCTAGTAGCCTTTACTAAAGCATCAATAAAACACATACTCGATACCTCATAAGATTAACTACCATCACATCATGATCTAATTTTTTATCTAGATTAAGGTTCTCCCCACCACAAGTTCTTGCTCTCAATAGAAAATTCTAATCCTTTGTACATCCAACTTCAAAATTATCCATCAATTAATTCCCCTTTATCCTTGTCCTTGATTTGATATAAATTTTCAAATTCCATTCGACCAATATTAACATAGATTCCATGAATATTATATAAAATTAAACATCCAACCATTAGAATCCACCTGTATCATCCTAATGACACACCTGTTATGGATCCTCCTAGGAATTTTACACTTATTTGCGATAACATGCGTTGTTGTACCTATGACTAACTCATCCAAAAATTCTCAACTTTAGCATCTAACATGTCACCAAACCCCATTTTATATTCAATTATCAAAATGCACATCGAGATCATTCTGAGTACACTCACTAAATATTAGGTAAATTTTCTAAAAGAAACATCCAATACCCATTTTCCTTGTCATGTAACAATACAAACAGTAATACAAACTCTATCAAATACCCATGTATTTTTATAGAAAAATCATGCATAATTATTATGCTCAGACCCCACAAAATTCTATATTTGAATTTATTCCTAAAATTAATTGTTAAATCAAGAATCACCTAGTTACATTATTCAAATGGGATTCTATAGATAAAGAATATATCCAATGGCCTGTCTCATCCTCACATGACCCTTTTGACATGAGGGGAAGACAATAGTGACCAACTCCCTTCACCTCACATCAGGAGCATTCTTATCTCAAAAAAAGAAATGAGTTCTCGATCACCACATATTATTCTCCATCCATTTATATATATAAAAATAGCATTGATATTAAATTTCTCAATACTTAATGAAAAAAACCACACATCACCCTTTCTAAAAATAGGAAAATTCCATCCAAGGCATTCAATGAGCTTCAACTCATAACAGCTCCACCACCATCAATTATTTATTTTAAATACCCATTTATTAATTATGTTTGTTCTCTTATGGATCCACATTCATGTCAATATATGATCCAATTTCCATTAAATAACCCTGAAACAACATCACTATTCCATGTATGTTAAGGTTTATCTTTTGTTCAAATATCACATGGGACCTAGTTTATTTTCATGTTATAATATATCATATGACACATCCCAAAATTCAACCAAATCTCTAAATAACCACACCCACAAGATTTAGATTATAGTCCATCAATTATCAGCCTATACCCCTCCACTCACCAATGTTTCATTCTAAATATTTACCACATGAAACTAGAGAAAACTAAAATCACCCTTTACAGTGAATGTACACTCAGATACCACCATACATAGGTTCCAATGAGTTGAATTTTTTAAGGAAAAGATTATTGTGAAACATGGAACATCATTTTTAACATTATAGGAGCTCCCTTGGAACTCATCTTTAAAATAAATAACATAATATGTTTCATAATTTATTCCATGATAACCCATCACATGGAATTGTTTTCCAAAATTAAAGCATCAATAACACCAGCACCTCCAATGCATTGGTCTCTACAAGATTATACATGTCATGAACTACCCCGGGTACCCCAATAACCCAATAAATGAGATAGCCCCAACATAGCCTAAATGCAATTCCCAATCCCCATGGGTCGACGACTAAAAAATTACTTCATACAACTTGAAAGTGGGAATAATTTTTCCACTAATAATGCATATGTAAAAGAAACAAGACTACATGAACATCAAAAAACTCCACTGGGAGTAGTGTACCAGAATTAAAACATTCATTCAAGCCCAATGTACAATAACCAGAGTGTCAAAAAAAATGAAAAATATTCCATGTCCCAGAGGTCATAAATCACCAATGTCAAAGATCAATATATGTATCCACTACCAAGAGATCATTTCCCCTTACTCGATCATGGAAGGAGATAATCTAAATACACCAGAAGGCCCAAGAAGGCTGTGAACTAAAAATACAAGTAGAGTATCACAAAATATTCCATAATAGATTGTATTAATAGATTAACCAATGTAATGATTTCAATTTTAATATAAATTGGTTTTTCATATTAAATAATATTAAAATAAATCGAGATATAATTTTCAAATGATGGAAAATACATTAATAAAAGACTTTACAAGTGATGGAATGTTTTGAAAAAAATGGATTAAAAAAATATAAAAAATAGTTTATATAAATTTAGAAGGCATGTAAAGATGTTTAGTAATAGTGGAATATATTTATATCATAAATATAAACTATCATGAAGCATGGTCATCTACAAAATAGGTGCAAAAGTTCCAATATATATGACTCTTCACATGATATGTGATAATAAAAATATGTGTACACACATATCATATATACACTCATCATAGAGGACTCATCATCATCTCCGGAGGGATGTAACCAAAAACCATTATGTTTTATAATGTTGTATAATTTAAAATTGTATTTAAATAACTTAAAATATACCAAAGTCATTCATATTATCTTACAAAATCAATGAGGGGTAATTTATTTTAGGATCTCTTAAAATACAATAAAATCCCATCCACCCTTTTCTAATGCCAATTTTCTATTTAAAATGGAAAAAGGGTCTTCTAAAAAACATTCCCCTTTAACATGATAAAACCAATGGGTTCCTATCTAATCATTTTAATCCATGTTCACAATTTAACAAATTTCATTAATTTTTTTTCTATAGTTATATTATAAAATTTAGTTGAAATTATTTAAAACCATTTTTATTAACATCATAATATATTTACAATCCCATTTGAATACTATCAATTAACATAAATTGGGTTTTAATAAAAAAAATTAATGTAATTTCAAATAGTTAAATTTAAATCATCAACTAAGATAAATCAAAAAATTTAAGGTTAATCAATTTGGAAAAATTAAATAGATTCTACTTTCTTTTCTCTAATACTCAATTACCACAACTAACCCCGCCACTGAAAACAAAGGTGCAAAATTCCTCGATTCTCAACATAGAAAAGAGATTAGAAAACACAGTGTATAAATCCATCAATTTCGGGATGATGTTTCAAAAGACAAGGGGGATAATGAGAAATAATTGAATAAATTGGGATAATTATTACTTGGGAATTCAAAACACATGCACTGTGACGATTAAACATCAATCTAAAGGACACTGAAGGGTTGGAGAGATCCAAGATCACCTGGGATAGGATTTATCTCGAAATAAATTAATTTAGAGAGCATAAAAAGAAGGAATTTTTACCCGTATACCTATATATAACTGGCACATGAGGAATTACATGACTTCTAATCCCATTAATAATCATGAAATAGTTAAATTATGTAACATCCAAAACACCGACTATATAAATTTTAAAAACAATATTTAATTAATTTAAAATCTATAAAAATTCATCATGTAATGTAACTTTCAATGTGTGAACCCTTTTCAATTTATGCACCCAACAACATTTAAATGTATTTTAACCTAGTTACATAGTGTGAAAACCTCATGTATCCAGAAGAGAACACCGGTTAAAGATGACATTCGAAGAAATCTGTGACATCACTATTATAGGTATCCTCGAGATTCCTTATCGACCCTACACTTAAAATTAAAATGGGAAACCATGATATGGATTACATAATATTTTATATAAATGTAATGGGATGTTAAAATTTCCCCACTAAAGAAACATTATTTTCCCAGAAAGCCTATAAAGAATCTTCCATTACAAAAAAAATTATGCCACTATTCTCTCATCAATCACTTGTATTCCCACATCTCATGACTATTAAAACCATGTTTCCAAAGCACATGAACCAAAGGTATCATCCTCCCATGAAGTACCTTAGTCATATAATGAACTATCATGTTGGGCCAGTTAGTCATAGATAAATTTGCTTCAACACCTTGATCACTCTAGCATAAAATATGATATGGGTCAGAAATATATGTTTGAAGATTATATATATTAAAACATTGTGTATTGACTTCATCTATGGTGGAAGACCTAAACAATATAAATAATTCCCCACCTAATCAACAACCTATAAATTTCCCATAAAACGAGGAGCAATCTTCCCTTTCCTCCTAAGTCGTCGATGACCCAACCATGGTGAAAATTTCAAGAACACTCTTCACCAACTAAAAACTCCAAGGGTCAATGGTGACGATCAACATTAGGATTATATTAGCATTGTGTTGTCAATATTCTCTAAAGAATCAACTGAATATTATTATTCATCTATTACAATAATCATGGTTCAACCATGGAACATTCACCAATCATTGACCAACACTACTGATATGTATAAGGCAAGCTATACAATTCCTAAAAAATCCATTATGATCAAGAACTAGTAACTATTATTATAATAAAATTAAACTAGTCTTAATTGATCATACAAATCCCTACCATAGTTGAGAAAAAAATGCAAAGATCACTACCTCAAGAATCTATAAATATCTTTCTATCTGGCCATCTGACTGTAAATGGTATACCGTACTCAAATGGAAATGAGATCCCAGTGCCTCTCGAAGACATCCCTAAAAAAGGATGTAAATAAAGGATCCCTATTTGAGACTATAGTATAGATGACTCCATGAAAATGAACAATATATTTCATATAGATATTTCCAACCCTTCCACTTTGGTTGTATCACAAATAGGTAAAAAGAGTTCTGATTTCGTTAGCCTAATGATCACAACCCATATAAAATTAATTATTCTCTATGTATGTGAAAACCAAACCACAATGTCTATTGAGATATCATACCACTTTAATGTTGGGAATAAAAGTGGATGAAATAAATCGGAATGTTTTTGGTGTTCATACTTCACATATTGGAATGTATAACAATAGGAAATAAACTCATAAATTCCACATATCATGCTTGGCCACTAGAACTATCAGGAAATGTTATAGAACATATTAGTGGTTCCCAATTGTACATCCCAATATTATGTATGTAGATATTCCATAAAATATTTCCTTACCACTAATGTTTCAGTTATCACAACAAAGAATACACTCTTTGGATAATGACCACTAAGAAACTATCTCCACACCATAAAGAGAGTATCTAATGAAAAAATATCATCATCAAGATACTGATCCTTAATAATCATCTCAAGAAGAGTGTATTACAATGTAATTATAGATAATGAATCCTTATCCCCATATTATTGGACTCTAATATTCAAATGTGGGAAGAGAGCCATCAAATTCCCCTCTTCTGAAGATTCATTCAATAACATGGTTAGAATTTTCCTTCTCAAAGAATAAATAACATCATTTCCTTTCCCTAGGGTATAGGTGAGGATGAAATTGAAATTATTCTTGTATTCCACCCAATGCCTCTAGAGTAGAATCAAATATATTTGGGAGAATATATATTTCAAGCCCTTGTGGGTGGAATACATGTTAAACCTTTCTCTATAAAGTTAATGCCACCAAATCTTAAGTGCATGCATAAAAGCTACATGTTCAAGGTCATGGGTTGGATAAATATTCTAATGTGTCCTAAGCTATCGAAACCCTTAGGAATCAACATGATTACCTTGAAAAAGAACAAAACCCAATCTTAAACAAGATGTATCACAAATTAGAACAAAGAAATATCTAGACTATAGAAGAGTCAAAATTTCATTGTAGTTAGATGATGCTTAAACTCAATGAAATAACTATTATATTTTTTATCCCAAGAAAACATCACTACCTTCTAAGTTAAAGTGATCATTATAGTAGACAATGTTGGGAAGTCTTTAATAAACCGATGATAATGTCTTGCCAAACCCATGAACATCTGAATCATGAAAACAGTTTATAACCGTTCCCATGTCATAACAACTTTAATCATTTCAAGATCAATTAAAATATCATGTTCTTACACCACATGTAGAAAAAATTTCACTTCCCGGATCTAGAAATCATACAATGAAAGCGTATCATAAAGTCGATCATTTCTCAACTGAATCAGAACTGTTCTCTAATAAAGCATCTGAACCTCCTTATACATAGAGTAGAAAATGATTCCATCAACAAAAAAACCATGAATGTATCTGTATACTCATGAAAAATCATGTTCATTAATTCCATGAAAACTGTAGGATAATTGGTTAGACCAAAGGGAATAACAAGGTACTCATAATGACGGTACCTCCTCTAAAAGGAAGTTTTCTGAATGTAAAATTATTTTATCCACAACTAATGGAAACCATATTGAATTTTGGTCATTGAGGACAACTTTTCCTCCCTTTAATTGATCAATGAGATCATCAATCCATTTAAATATATACTTTTTCTTTATACTTACTCAATTTAACATTCTATATTCCACATAGTTGAATAGTGAACCATCAAATTTCTTGGTAAGGAGAACCGATGATACCCATGGTGACACACTCGAAAATATGAATCCCTTCTCAAGGAGATTATAAAATTTGGGTTTCAAGTCAGTTAGTTCAGTTTGTGTCATGTGGTAAGAGGTAATATAAACTAGTTGAGTACTAGGAATTAAAACAATAGAAAACTCATCCTCCATAACTATTGGAAAACTAGATAAATTAAAATGAAAAACATCATTAAAAACCATGATAACTTGATGAATATAACTACTCAAATATTCCCACTCCAAATCAATAGAAAACACATATATTATTTTTCCTAACTCTAGAACAGAAGGTTTTATGCTACTCAAACATGGGCCCCATTCTCCTTAGAAGACATAGCTCACACCACTTGGTGTAGTTTAGGATACCCATTGAATATAATAGTCGATCCATAATTTATTTCCAATGATCCAATACATCACAAAAATTACATCATGAGGCTTCATGTTGAGAACAAAAAATCTCTAAGCAAGATCGACATCAGATAGAGTGAAAACAGAAGCAAGAATATGGAGACCTTTCTCCCTCTTTATACCAAGGGGTGTAATAATATCCATTTCACAAGATATATACTCCACGGGAATATCAAGAAGGTTCACAATACGGGTTGAAATAAACAAGTGAGATTCACCAGTATTAGAAAGAGAATTTTCTAATGAGGACGTTACAATAGGTCTACCTCTAACAGTCACTAGACCTGCATTCTTTTCCTTTTGAGTCTGTTACACTATCTGAAGAATCTTAATTCTCTATTCCTATGTCTAGAACCCTTTTATATGTTATGCTTATAATTTTTTCATAGTTTTAGGGGGAGCTAAAGATACATTTCCCCTATATAGAGTAGAAAGGATATAGAAGAAGATATGTAAGATCCCTAAACATCTATCACAGACACAATTATTGGGAGACTCATTGCAAACCCTCATTGAATGTCATATCTTTACAGGATGAGAGGAAATAAAAGGATTTCCATATGGAACTATAGTAGGTCTAGAATGAACGTGGAATTAGGAACCACAACTACAATCATTAATTTTCCTATTTCCTTTAGAGGAAATCATGCTACAACTGGGTAAAAAATAAACTCTTATAAACCCTAACATACTAGCCAGGTCTATCTCAACCATATTCTCTCTATCCATAACGTTAGAATAAGTTGTTAGCATCAATAAGAAAACATGAAAATGTATATTTGATCGATGTACCAACTCAATATATCATGCTCTTTTCATATCATTATATACAATATCATGTGAAAACTACACAGGCTCACCATTGTGATGTGAGTACTCAGTCACGGTTCTTTCAGCCCTCTCGATGTTGAAACACTCTATAGCCTTGGCTAACACCATTGGATCTGGATATAAATGGTCTGTGGAAATAAATATGAATTATTTACACTCCACTTCTTCATGTTTCCCCCCTACTTGGTCCCTTTAGAATGAAGGGGTAACACATCACTTTGATCTAATTATGTGTCTCCATGAAATCAAACAGGCATTCTATCCTGCTTAATCATTCCTCTACATGTTGAGGATAGTGTAGCCCTTGAGAACTGGTGTCTTCAAGAAAATAAAATATTGAGAATTATTTAGAATAAAATCCCTATGTGGTTACTCAACGCGAGATCCTAAACTAGTATTGGAGGTGATTTTCATCACAATTCCTAGACAGTATGAATGATCACCTTAACAAAATTCATATCAATAATAGGATTTTTTTCATTGAAATTCAAAAACAACCCCTTCTTAGATCTGATTTATATGTCATATCAAATGAATGATTCTACAAAACATAATTAGACAACAAGGAATACATTAGATAATTCTCTAGAAGAGATATGAGGGAAAGATAATCTATATCGAATGAACAAACAACATTTCTATCTCACTCTATAAAAAACAAAATTGGTAAAAGACTAGTACTAATCCACATGAAGTCTTTCCCTAAACTACCATATCGACTTATGGTTCATTTTGGTTGGAGATGGATACAAACTCAATCACAACTACCTTCAAAGTACAAAAAATTTTCGACTTGTGCATATGGACTCAGGACAAAATCTCATCCTACCTTTGAAAGCACTTTTTCATGAACTAGTCCAAGTACCCTAGTATCCCGAAAACTAAGATGACCCTAACATATCCCAAAGGGAATTCTAAATACACAATGGTTGTATATAGAACCAGAAATCCTATAATTAAATGTGGGAAAAAATTTACCACAAACAATGTGGATGTAAAAGAGACAATGAAGTAATAATTTCAAAAGAAACTCCACTAGGAGTAATGTAACAGGAGTCAAATAGTAATTCGAGCGCAAAGTACTACAACCAAAGTAAAAAAATAGGGGAAACCTACCAAAGTACCATAGGAAACATATCACCAAATCCAAATATCAATAGCTAGATCCACCTATAAGTGATCTTTTCACCTTACTTAATCATCAATGGACATAATCTACAGACACCCAAAGGCCTATGTATGGTGTGTGATAAAAATCACATTTGGGTCTCATCAAGGATTTTATAACATATTTCTATAATAAAATAACCATAATAAAGATTTCAATTATAAAATTAATTGGATTGGTATTTGAATTCATATTTAAAAAATCATGCTATATTGTTCATGTGATGAAAAATACATTAAGAAAAGGCTTTACAAGTGATGGAATATTTCTAAAAAACGGATTAAACAAGTATTTCTATACAAATGATTTTATAAAATTTCATATCTAATTTTAAACATTTTAAAAACATTAACATACATTTATACCTCAAATATGAATAAAAAAGAAAATTTCTAATATGTTAAATAGGTATGAATGTTACAAATTATATTAATCTTCACTCTCTCAGTGACCATGATAATATGTGTACACACATGTCCTCCAGATGCTGGTCATAGAGGACTCATCACCTTCTCCTGTGGAATGTGACCTAATGAATTGGTGTTTTATAACATTGTATAATCATATATTTTTTCCAAATAACTCACAATATATATAAGGATTTCAGGTTAATATACATAATAAATGATGGGAAATTTATTTTAAGATGCTTAAAACATAATTAAATCCCATACCCATGATAAAAATTCAAATTTTCCATTTAAAACTAATACTTGTTTTCATGAAAAACATTCCCTTTTAACAAGATAAAACCTTTGGGTCTCTATCAAAACATGTTATGCCATTTTCAATATTTAATATATTTCCATCAATTTTTCCCAATAATTAAATTAAATAATTCAATTGAAACTATTTCCATCCATTTGTAAACTCACCCCAACTTTGTTCCAAAACCATTTCAAACCTACCAATTCATTATAATGGGATATTAATGAAAATAAATTTAATGAAATTATAAAAAAATGAATTTACATCAACAAATGAAATAAATAAATCAATTTAAGGTTAATAAATTTGGCCAAACTGATTGGAATCACCTACTTTTTCCCTGAAACTCATGGCCCACAATGAAACCCGACAATGGGAATGAAGGATCAAAAGACCTCAAAACTCAACCAAGAAATGAAATAAAACAACCTCGAGTATAGATCAATCAATTTTAGGATAAACTATAAAAACCCGAGGAGGTAAAAGAGAAATAGATGATGAAAATAGGAGAAAACATATTCATGAATTTACACCACAAGTTAAACAAAATAAAACATTGAATAAAAGGGCTTGGAAGGGTTGGAGAGCTCCCATATTTCCTAGGATAAGATTTAGGACGATGGAAATGATTATGGAGTGGAAAAAAGTGTTAAGTTCAGTTGTGATTCCTATAAATAGTCGGCACATGGAGAATTACATGATTTGTTATCCCATTACATGTTATAAATTAGTTAAAGTAATAACTGCTAAAAAAACCATCACTTAAAATTAAAAATAATTTTTAATTAACTTTTAATGGGTAAAAAAACGTCACATCATGTATCATTCATGGTGTTAACCCTTCACATGGTATACACCTAGCGATCTTTACATGTCTTTTAACCTAGTTTCATGGCATTAAAACCTATTATATTATGCAGTTAACACCAGTTAAAGCTGATATTCCATAAAATATGTGACTTCACCATTATATGTATCCTCTTGATTCCTTCTCAACCCTACCAAGACAATTAAAAAGGAATATCATGACATTTATTTGATCAGAGCTGATATAATGGTAAGTGGATGTTACAATACAACAAAGATCAATGCCGCTATATAAATCAATAAATGTGGTCCAACCCCTCTCAAAGGATTCCCTTGAGCAAAAAAATCATTACTAAGTTAGGAAGGAGTAAAAAACTGAGGGCCTCATGGTCTCCCAAATACCAATACCAATAAATTATCATAACATGACATTTGATGTTTCAGAAAACCTTCTCTGATAGAGGTAAAAATGTAGGTAAGGAGATCATCAATCAACGAGGTTCAAAACCATTCACACGAGTTCAATTATATTGTTTTTTTATACCGTTTTATATTAGAAAATACTATTTATGTTTTAATGAAATCCAATTTATGTGAAACCGATTTATAACTCATTTTAAATGGATGGTTATATATTCCAAAAAATTTGGGGTATTATTTGTCTAGAATAGGCTTCTAGTCCCCAATCCTATTTAAGAATCCTCATTGGGGACTTATCCTTAGAGGGTAACAGTGAAATGTATAAGGATTCTTATGATCAAATTCTCACCAGGCATGCATATATGGTAATACCTCTTGGGGTCCTGATTCACCATAAACATTTATCTACCAACTGGTCTTTCACTACCAAATCCTACATGATAGACATAATTGATGGTTTGTCTTGTAAATTATCATAGAAAATAAATGACAAAATTCCATGTAGGTTGGTATGAATCTTTAGTTTACTATTACTGAAAAGAATACACCCAAAAATAATCTATTACACGAGAATTAACTGTTTGGGTCGACAAGGATCTACTAATAAACCCTTTATAAGGCATTAACTTCCCCAAAAACCTATTAGAGTCATTAATGAATTACCAAGTACCCATTTTGGCCTACCAAGTGTGGTTTAACCTCTTATGATGAGGGTACTATATCAATATCACCTCCACCTAGTCCCATCACCATGATACCCACAAGACTATTCAAAAAAGAATTCAATAAGTTGTTCCAACATAGTTAAATCCCACCAATAACCAATATGTAATAACACAATTTAGTTTGCTGATGAAACTTTAAATAGTATACCTCTTCCTTTTGAAAAATAACAGACTAGAAGGCCAACAATATGGGACCCCTATGTATAAAATATGATGCATAGGCAAATGTATCTTGCCTCTTCCATCTAATAGTAAAAATGAATCCCCATCCTCTCACTAAAATTCATAGATCCAATGATGAAAAAATAAGTCATAAAATTTTCACTACTTTTACACATCTAGAAGTGAAAATCATACTCCAATGTATCATCACATACAATGAAAATCAACATCATATCCCTTGAAACCAGAATTTATTATATGAATAATTATTCTTGACCCACCCATCTATTATCCCTAAAAAGCCTAACTCAATCCTTACAGTCCTATGTATGTTGTCTTAAATTGAAATATAATAGAAAAGAACAAATGTAATACCACTTTCTCACATATTTTCCCAATTATCTCTATGAATAGAAGCCAAAATGGTTTGAAACAAGTCCCCAAGCATGCCCTACAATTAAACATATGATAAATTCTAGTATTAAGGGCCTAGAGTTTTTCAAAGGGGAGATAACACAATCACATAAGTGTAATAAATAGTGAAATTTACCAAAAATCATCCATAGTAGTAAAAAACATGATTGTATATGAAATAATTATAATAAATATTTAATAAATAATGAAATTTTATACAGACCCGTATGGCCATGTATTATATACAACACTGATCACCCACTGAATTTACCACATATAAAAGAATAAATAGAGGAAATAGATATAATACTATAAGGATCTACTTCCCACATTGATTCATGCAATATAACTAGCTTCATGTGTATATCAGAGCTATCCATCTTGATTAAGAAGGTGCATCAACTTACCTTATGTCTGTGACAATGTTAATTTCTTCTCAGGTTCACCATTGCAATAGTGTCCAGAGTAGTGTCTGATTAAAAATCTCAATAGGGAACCACCAATGGAGTCTTGTTTCTATAGAGTAGTTGTAGTAAGTGTTTCATTGACCCAGATATTAGAATAAAATAATAATAATTCCCACTTACTAATAAAAATAAACCATATAACCAAAGTTGTACCAACATATAATTTCATATATACATGCCTATCAATATACTCATTCAGACTAATAAAAAATTAGATATAAAAGAATGTTATAAATCCATATTTTATCCTTTGGTTCCTGATCCCAATATACTTTATATCACATGATAAAGTCATTGAGCTTGATGTAATTCCCCTTAATTCATGTGAAATCCATTTGATCCTCTAATCCATGATCATGATCGACTGTACCTATTTTTTCTAGCACTAGAGTGTATCTGAGTAGGCTAAATCACCATAGGGGGATTCAATTTTTATCCATGGGATCACCCCATATCATATCCTATAATTATAACAAAGTATTCTGAATATGAAATGGACATAATATAAATTTGGAATTAAGTTAGATGGTATACAACTCAATCCATTTTTAATCAAGCCCGATGTCCAAAACCTAGGTCTTGGTCTATCAAAAATCAGGAAATTAGATCTTCAATAATACTTATTGAAAATGAACTTAATGTTTTATATAAGGAATAATTTCCACATATGAGATAATAACTTTGCATCATTTATTAACCATCTCAACGTCTGATTCCCTGAAAATTATTGGCAATGCAGTAACATTGTATCCACCCATTCTTAAGGAGAACACTTTTTCTTTGATTGATTATATCATCATTAATCCTCATGTATGTAAACAACATATCATTCTTGGGAGAAATGAACTGGCCTGACAATGTATAACATCAACTAGATCCAAAATGGGTGAGGAGGCATGGGTAAAACACAATGTAAGAGGGTTTACAATATGAAATCAATAACCTCATCTGTAATCTCAATGTTAAGAGTAATTATAATGAAAAATGGAACTTTTTGTAATAGTAACATTAAATCAATAATGATCATAAGATAGATCCAATGAGATATCATTGTCCATCAAAACCTTTTCCTCTCATCACTTATAGACCATATTCCAAGTTATAGGAAGAAAATCTGGAATCATAGTTATATTGGAATTAACTACGTGAAAGCATAAATTTGAGAGTATGGATGTCTAAATTCATAAACCCATATCTATTGTCAAATACACATAAGAAAATGTTTATGTTATAGTTTCCCGGTTGAACCTTGTATCATCTATACCTAGACCCTTGAAGAACTCGATCATGGTTAGTCATCTAGTGAGGAACCCAATAGGGAACCCAAAGTCAATACACTGATAGGTATCCCATGTAGGATCCTTGAGATAGTAACAGATGTGTATGAATATTTTTTTAGACCCACATAAATATTACAGGAGTAGAGGCATCCCTTTAGGATCATTTAGGTAAGAGTCATGGTCTCGGGTCAACACCTCATGTATAGTGGCATCTCACCACATGGAATCGTAATAAGGGTAGCATGGTAATTTATGCTACATAGGGTATTTAAATAAAAACAGTGGGAAAAAGATGTCTTATAGACCATCTTGTTTCTCATGGTCAATCTAGGATGCTCTACTCATACATATGAGTTCTGGTCAACGTATGGTCTTTTCACCTATGACTGAATTAGGAATTAATTGTGTCACCAGGTGTAGTTGCACTTATGAAGGGGTATATGGGATACTTAGTGTCTCGATTCTATGTTCCTTATAATTCAGGTTCTAATGCATGAGGTTAGTTCACAAGGGTTGTTTGTATCCCCTAGAGTCATCCATTTTAATAAAAAAAATTAATTTAATTAAACATTTCTATGAATATATCTAAACAAGTGCCTTCACCCTTAGGGGTGAGCCTAAGAATTCATATAATAACATAGAAACGAATAAATTCTATAATTAATGTGTGAATGACCATCGACATAAGAGAAAGACTTACCTTTATTTTCTAAGGATAAACAATTGTTTTCAAGGCCCATTCAGGCTCACATGAGACCAATGAATTCTTATCAATCCTACTGCACATAAACTGTGATCAAACATTCTCAAACATCACATGACATAACCCCAGTATCAAATCACAAATAATCACTAATCAAAATTTACTAAACAAGCACTGAAAAATGTTAGTTAGGCTTTAAAGTGTTATAAATTTATAAGAGTGGCATACCTCAATGAAATTATATAAGGTGAAGTGAAAATAACATCCCTAGTATTCTTCTTCAATAGAAAATAAAAATCATCATCATTAGAATCTAATTCCACCATGATTTAAAGAAATCCGAATTGAAATCCATAACTGAGGAACTTCAAATTATGGGAAATAGATGGGAAAATAAATAGATTCCATCGAACGAGAAATCATACATCAAATCTCAATGGAAGGTCACTAATAACACACCATTGATTGGGAATTAAGAATTTATCGAGAGGAAAATAGGTCTGACATGCATGGAAAGGGAAGATAGTTTAATATAAAATTCACTAATTTTATACATCCCCTATCTATGTCTAACACAGCTTGCATGGGCACAAAAATTGGTTTATCATATCGTGAACTTACTATGGGACATTTATGAAACTAATTATAGAAACCCAAAATATTTACCTTTTTTGAAAATATATTTTCCAAACACCTGAACCTATAAAAACTAGTTTTTGATGTTATAATACATGATTATCCATAAATGTGGTCCAAATATGCTCCCTAAGATGCATTTTCTCAAACCATATACATGGGATCCCAAACCATAAGGAAAATCCTAAATCCCATGAAAAAAAATATGTACCTCATTAAATTTTTAGGAATAACAATTTAAGTAATTCCAACCATTATAATTCTATTCCTATTCTCTGATAAATACATTACACATGTATAAATTAGAAATTATAATTCATTTGGAAAAAAATATCATCCGGAAAATCCCAATATCTTACACCTGGATTATGCTAATGAAGATTTTTTTTCAATATTTTATATGTATAACAACAGGAGACATTAAAATAATACAAATAGTTATATATAAGTGAGTCATATTCATATAGTGTTGATTTTTTAAAAACCTAAAATATAATACAGGTTTCAGTAATGTCATTAAAGGTTATTAAAATTAATCGAATAACTTTAAAAAACATTATTCTAATGGGGAAAATATATTTGGTTGTAGATTATTTTTTTAGAATTAAATTCATCACTTATGGTCCATAATAATGTCATAATACAGAACATATATTTATATCAAATTTAATTTTTACCCAAAGAAATCACATTTCTCATAAAATTATAAAAAATAAACAATTAGATAAATTTAATATTCTGATTTCCAATTTTTTATTTTATAAAAACAATTCTTTAAATATAATAAATTATGCATTTAAATTTAAAAATTTATTCATTGGAAAATATTTTTTTTAACACAATAATAATTTTATGACCCCTATAAAGATTACTCTGGATATTATTAAATTGTATTTTTATTATTTCAATAAAAAATATATAAAAATAATATTATATGAATCTATAATTTAATTAAATAATTTTTTATATTATCAAAAGGTCTATTAAATATATATATTTTTCAAACAATGCATTATTGTTGTTTTTGTCTCAAAATATAATATCAATCAACTCATATATAATTGGATATATATTGTAATAGTGAAATGAGATAAAAATTATATATATTAATTTTAAATAAAAAATAATTTTTTTCTAATATTATCTAGATACTCAAAATACCCTTATAAAAGCTATATACACACACCTGGGGAATGGTTTCCGATGTAGACACTTTTATTAGGCGATTTGATGAAAAGGTTTTGTGATGTGATCCATATAAGCTTGATATTCTCCAATAATTAGTTTTTTTTTCATGTTTCAATTCTTTTATATCATCTTTGGAATGCTCAATGGAATATTCTAGTGACACTAACTTATTAAAAAGATATGTTAATTTGGACTCATATAGTTAGATCCTTCGGGTTGATGCCATTTCTTCCTCTATCCAGGATGATTATACATTTTCTCTACCATTAATATATTCTAATAATAACACTCATTGTACACCAATTATATTATCAATGGTAAATATGATTAATTTTATTATATATCCTAATAGAAATATTTTATAATGTCAAAAAATAACCAAAGTATTATATGTGTTTCTTATAATTACATTACTTAATAAATAATTTATTCATTAATAAAAGGAATTTCCTTTACTAACCTTCTTGTAATTAGATTTTATTCTATCATGGATAGAAAAATCCATGAATTGTAGAATTAATTCCATGATTATATAAAAATATTCCTTTTGTAGTGACTTTTTAGAAGTTATAATTAACAAGAAAAACTATCAAACATATTTGATAAAATTGTGGATTCATTTTTTATTTATTTTTAACATTTGGAAATAGCTATTGAATTTAATTATTTTGATTGTATTAGTTTTTTTTGAATGGTTTTAATTCATATATATTGATATTATGTTTAAGAAACCACATTATAGGTTGTATGTTTTAATGATCCTTAGAAATATCCATTCAAATATCTTATAAAAATTATTTTATTAATGGTTTTAAATAATGATTAAGAGAAAAAATTATAATCCTAAGTGAAATAAAATTATTTTGATTCATTTTATTTTAATTGTACTCAAACATAATTAAAATATAATCCACCATGTTTTATTATTGAATATTTAGCACCAATGATTCAGTCACTATATGAGAATAGAGAAGATGTTGAAATCACTTGGTAGGTAGTCACTATTATGATGAGATGCACCTATATAAGATACCAATAAAATGAACCTTACAGAGTTCATTGGAAAACGCATTAAAATATAAGATTAGTAAAATACATAGAATACTTACTTTTTATTCAATCCTCCATTGAATTATGAGTACACCATCAACAAGGATATCTATAAAATATAGTGTGATGAAGACGGGTGAAAAGGGTAATCATGATTTGTGTGATCATTGAGAGGAGGAGTGATTGAAACAATGATCTTATCTTTTTTAGGTTTTATTTTTTAATATACATCATAATCCTCTTATTAGAGATGTATGAGTATAGGAAAAACCATGAAAATATGAACAACCATAGGAACACTAGCAATTTCATGGTTTGAAACTCAATATGACTAGTAATTTTTTCCATGGATTTTAAATAATAATAGACCACACAAACCACTAGAAAATAATCATGTGGGTGGTCAGAAAAATCAAAGAGTATCATTGCACTTGTATAGAATTGTAGTCTGTTAAAATTTCATTTTATCCTCACATAGATAAATGATATAAATATATTTTTTAAAACCTATAATAAACTTCACCAAAATACATTATTATGTTTTCACTGTGCTTCTTGAACTTTCATCACATTTTATTCTAATATATGTACATATTCTTCTTCACATTGTGACATAGAAGGTGGGAAGAAACGTCTTTAGTCTTATAGATGTTTATATGATGATTTCATCTAGAATAATCCATCCTGTTCATATCTGGTATACTTTATTTGGTTCCGTCTTATTGAATAAAAAAATATATGATATTTTTTCATCAGATCGCCTTGGTGGAATTTCCATTTGATACAACTTTATATTAATCTTGATTTAGTATCCTTTAACCTAAACCCAATCATATGTTTTTGAAACAAACATTTTTACCATGTTATTCCATTATATTCTACACCCCATACATCTAGTTATAACTAATGGGAAGACCTTATCTATATTCATAATAATATTGTTTCTTCACAATGTTAATTATTTCCACATTTTTATTCTGTAGTTATTTTCATCACATCTATAAATTCTATAATTAAACTCTACACAAAACCCCCTTTATATAGTCATAGGAACTATGAAAATTTGTGGAATCCATTGAAATTCATTTTAAACATCATATTCAAAACCATTGAGCATGTTTTTTAGAAACATCCTTCCTTTAAATATATTAAATTCTAATAAAATAACACCTATATTTATGATATGGGGATAAAAAAATTTATTGAAAATCCTTATGTCTTAGTGAAAATAATTATTTTACTTGATGATTATAATAATGTGGAATTACCATATTAGTATCATAACATTTGATACTTATAATAAATATTCATAAATTCATTCAAATAGGTATGAATTTATACCACTCATTCATATGATAATATTTTGTAGTTTTACTTTATACTAATGAAACTCCACTCGGTGTTCCGACACAACATAATAGAAAATTCTGGTATTTATTCTACCAGCTTCTTCAACCATTTGAATAGTTTTATCATAACTCTTCGAGAATTTCCTTCACATGTAAAACTCTAACCAATAACCTTCAAATAGAAAACATTTTCTGATGAATTCAACCACAAATAATTTTCTGATGACTAAAAGACTTCATTATTTTAGTCATTTAACAAATTCAAACCAAGAAATCATATAATTCAATTTTTTATATTATATCAAAGGGGAATTCATTTTTATGAAAACTCTACAAACAGTTCTTCCAATGGACAATAATTGATGAAATTGTAAGAGATTTTCAAATTATCTTTATTTGGTGATATTCACCTTTTACCTTACATTATACTTTTACAGCATTCCACTAGTTGGAAATCTTTACAAATGATTGAAAAATAAGACTTCATTCCACCACAACTCTAAAAATTTTATAGGCATAAAATAGAAAATTCACACCATCGCACCCATATATATTTGAAAATGTCAAACCAAAATGATTCCATTAATGGTAGTCTTGGATCATGAAATCATTTAGTGTACATGATGTTTAGAATAATTAAAAAAAATATTTATAAATTCATTCGTTGTACATTATTCATGGTGGAAATTGTAAAAATTATATGATACGAATTCATCCAAACAATCAGTCCAATAAACTCATACCAGTAACAATTTTCTAATTAACTCAACCTATAAACTAAAGATGATCATATCAATTTGATCACCTTTTTTTAAATCTTATGAATGTAAGGTCACTTTTATTAGATAATAAAATAAAACCCTTTTGATAAAAACATCCTTAATCATAATAATCCCAAGTATCATCTTCTTATCATAACATCAACTCAAAACCTATCAAAACATATTGGTACCAACAGTTTCCTAATATATATTTTTCTTTCAATAATGGGACAAAAATCACTCCAAATTTTAAAATATAGAAATTCGTTAATTACCAAAGAATTCTAGGCCTATGTGAGAACAATTATTGTAGGAGAGAAAATCTATAAATAAAAATACAATGTTTCCCATAAGTAGTGACTTATGAAAATTTTCTTAAACTAATTAAGAAACTTTTTTTAGAAATACCGTGAACCTTTACATTCACTATGAACATTTATAAAAACAAAAACTATAACTGAAATGAAAACATTTTCCTATATCCAATTAAATAATCTATTAAAATGGTTTAATCTTACTGAAACAACATTTTACTACTATTTAATCCCCCCCCACCGAAATATATTCCCCTCTGTAAAAAATGTTAAGAACACACTATTGGAGAGATTTATGTTACAAATTGAGTCCCACTATTAAAAAAACATGAAAAGGAATTATAAGGGAGGAGAAAATTTATATACCTTATCCTTGAAAATAGGTGTTTGAGAACCCATTAGGAAAATCATATTATGAAATTTTTCGATCAAAAATGTTTTATATAAGATATTAACTACTTTCTACATCATAAGAACAAACTCCAACATCAGTTCAGTCTCACCCATATGCTATTTTACTATGTGATATTTTGTATCAATGTAAATGAAATAATAATGTTTCATAGTATCATTAGTTATATATATTTCTCTTTTATTATCACAAACCAATATTAGGGGAAACATTACAACAACTAAAAAATATTCCAACTTAGTCTTCATCCATATAATGGGAAGAGACAACCTAATAGTATTCTATTTATCAATAGTATAGAGGGGTCTGGACTCATCTATAGTTTTTTTCTATTAATCCAAATATTTATTTTTTAGTTATTATCCATTCCCCTTTAATGGATGTCTTTATCATTCTCCTAAAATATTAATTTCACCAAATGAAATATATTATTTTCTATTTAGGTCTGATTCCCCTTGGAATGAATCTTAAAAGGAATGAGCTTAATCCTTGATGAAAAAAAATTTGTTTCTAACATGAAATTCTCTTTTTTTAGAACAATATATCATGGGAATACAAGAAAAGTCAGTCAGAGGTAGACCCGTGACTATTTATTAAAGTAAAAAAAATTAAAGCAAGCACGCACTGCACGACAGAAAACCGATTCCATATCATACACATCATTACCATTACGACCCCCTTCATAGACTTTGTCCGTAGTGGACGACTCCCATTATGAACTTTCATAGTGTTTAGTTATCATATTCATCTATTCTCAGCACTTCTAGAGATATTTTTTTAGGATTCCATTGTTCTCCATCCTTGCCAAACTGCAACTTCACTCTTTGGACAACCTATTAGGAATTTCTATTGTATATAAATAGAAAGATGAAAATTTTTAGCATAAAAATTTATTATGGGGACATCTTTGGACAACCTATTAGGCCTTTATATTGCAGCTCAACTGGAAGATGAATATTTTTACCATAAAACATTCATTATGGGGACATACCTAATGGGGTTTCTTGTATCCTTTTGTATTCCCATAATGGATACCTTTAATTCTTACTCCAGTCTCTATGGTTTGTATTCATTTTTTCCCAAAATTGATTTGAATTATCTATTGGAAACCTCATCCATCCCACATTTCAATGGGTGGTAAGTAGTAAAATATTTATGGTGTTTTCCATATTTCTTCATTAGGGCCTCTATGTTCTTATGGCCATTTTTTCATGATATAATAGTAAAAAATTCAATAATATAATCCTCCATCTTAATAGTCTATTATTTGAATTATTTATTTGATCAATTATCTCAAGGATACATAATAAGAATAAATTGTGACTTTACTCACTAAAATATAAGAATGAAATTTTTATAATTCATTAAAAATACTCAAAAACTCATTATCATTTGTTGTATATTTAATATGTGATATTTATTGGGTTTTTGATGTGTATTCTATCACTTGATGATGTCTACCATTTTTTTGTGAAAGTACATCAACTACTATTTTATTGGAAGCCTCAAACAAATTCTCAGAGGGGTAACTCTAGTTTTTTTGGATTATTATAAGGGAAGTGGTAAATAAATCATTCATGTTTTCAATATATGTTATTTATAATGCATAAAAAAGTCAAATTACATCTATAGTAGGTTAGTTAATGAAAAAAAACAGTTATACTGTCTTTAATGAACCTTATATAAAACCCATCATAACCTAGAAATGATCTAATGTGTCTCACAATGGTGGGTTATGGATGAGTGAATGTAACATCAAATTTTTCATTATCAACCTCAATACCAACATTATAAATTAAATTTTACAAATCATTTCTCTTTTTAACAATAAAATGGAAAATTTAAAAATTTAAAACCAAAAGATTCTTAATACATGTTTTTAGATCCCTTTTCAGATTGTATAGACATCATTGAATGAAAGTTCAATACATAGAGAAGTCATAAATAAACACTTCTCATATTTTCTCAGTCGAGTATGAGAAAATAATTCTTGGTTAATGATAAAAGGTTTATGAGAAATTTAAAGGACCAACATAAACCCTTAAGTAGTACAACACACCAAATATACATGTGATGGTTGTTTTTTATTGGTCTTCATGTGCTATTATAAATCTATAGTACCAAAAAACCCATCAAGGAAATAATAATTTTATTTCAAAGATAGTATCTATAACATTTGGTTTATGAAGGATATGGGGAAATGGTCAATGTAGGTTACAAGGTGTAATATCCTATAATCTATGAAAACACTATAGATATTTTGAATCCTTTTGGTTAATAAATCGTTATTCTCATATTTTAACAATTTTGTACCTAGTTTTCTTTCGGAAAATTTTGATGGGGCTCAACCATTGTGATTTTGATATAGGATAGATTATTCAATTTCCTGGACAACTTTGAAACCCTTTTTTACTACTTCTCGTGGGGATGGGTTGATCTTTCTTCAGGTTTATCTCATTGGTTTGGATACATTTTCAATAAAATTCCATATATATAGGTGGTATAGATAATCCTTGTAATATCTCCTAATGTACAACCTGTGGCCCTTTCATTATATTTAATAATCATTAGTTTTTGTTGTTCCAAGATATGAAGAAAATTAATTACGATTATGACCTAGAGTTTCTCATTTTCTCTAAAAAGGAATATTTTTTGTTTGATAGAAGCAGTATTAAATTTAACACATGATAATTTTCTAAATATATTTGAAGCTCAGTGTTTTCAATTTTGGGAACCTAAACAAGTAAGGTAAAAGTATAAATTACATATTTTAGTAACTCAATAAAATAAGTTTCATAAATTTCATCAAATTTATTGACACTTAAATCTATCTTCGAGTTAATTAAATTTTCAACAAAAAATCATTGATAATGTTAGTAATTGAAAAATAAATTTTGAGTTTATTTATTTCATCAACAATTTCGATTTCATCTCTTTAATAATAATATCATTCGAAATTATTTAGTGTAAAAATAAAATGTTCTTTATGCGGGTCTTTCATTAAGTCTAATATGTTTACATCTATTGTATCCTCACCAAAAGCTAATGAAATGGTGACATCATTGAAATTTATGATTGTTTTAGTGGTCTTGGGTAATGGTGTTCCCAAAATAATGGGAGAGTGATATTAACCTTTTCCTTCATCAATGTTGAGAATGAAAAGGTTAGAAGGGAATGGGTAACCTTGTACACTAACCAATACATCTTCAATAACACCTATTGGGTTGGTCGTGGCATGGTTGGTGAGTTTGAAAACAACACAAGTGGGTTTATGTTCTCCTTTATACAAATAATAAAAAAATATAATAAGTTATTATATTAATTAAGGCTCCCATGTAAGACAATCCATTAGAAACATTTATATTACCAATAGTGTTGGTGGAAGTGAAAGTTCAAGGGTCATGGATTTTTTGGTGTAATTGATGGGTAAAAAGGGAATTTGTTTCCAATAATAACTCTTCATTTCAATGCATCACCTTCTATTGGTGCACATATATTTATATTTTTTCATACATTTAAATTTGATGGATGGATTCCAAAGGGATAATGATGATTTCAACTTTTTAAAACACCTATAACATAACCTATTATAGTGATTCTTCTTTGGTTTTCATGGGGGGATAGCATACTTATTATGAATAGAGGTTAGGGATTACGTATATATTCCACCATGTATTTCCCATTTCCATATTTCAAACTATTATTTTTATATATTCATACCCTGGTGATTTTTATTAGGTAGTTTCATAAAGTTCATGTTGTTGTTAACCTTCAACATAAATTCCAAGTGTGGTCCTTCAGTATATTCTTGATCCTTTACAATCCATAATGTAATATCTTTTAAATTATATTTAACCATAGGAATTTTTTTATGAGGAAGCATTCTTGAACTGGGATTTAGTATTTTTTTTATAGTAGTCGTGAGATGGACGAATTGTACTTTTAATTAATTCATATCTAAGTATTCATTAGTGAGAATGGTTTGTTTCTTTTATTCTATTACATGTATCATAATTTCCTTCATGGATGGTTATTGTTCATTTCCATTCTTATAACTTGTGAATGGTTGGAGGATTTTTCTCTAGAATGGGGGTGGGATTTAAAATATTTTTGATAAGTTAGTTGGAAGGATATCTAAAATAGATTCCAATTTTGTGGATGGATCTAAAATCCAAATTTATTAGTTGAAAAATATATGAATCTTCAGTTTTGAATTTATTGGTTACCAAATCTCCAATGTACCATGGAATCATAGATTTCAAAGTATTTAACATAAGAGAATCCATCTGTAAAATGATACTTGGAATATAAAATATGGAAGACCTTTGAGGGTGTGATCCATTATGACTCATTTAAATTGTTCATATAAATCAATCTCTTAAGATATGTTAGTTATTCTGTTTAATTAATTGTAATGGTCGTTTATAACTCCTTACCACTTGTACACATCTATTTTTAGTTCTCATACAAAATTGGTTTCAACTTTTGGAGAGTAATTAAATTATTTTTCTAAAATCAATTTTTGACTAATCAATCAATTCTCCTCCTAAAAAGTTTTATATAATTTATATATAATTTTAACATCAAACCATTGTAAAATAATACAATGAAATTATGTTCTACATAGATCTTATTTGGGCAGTATGTGGTTAGTTTCTTGAACCTTTCCAGAAACTCATATATATTTTCTCTAAAATATTTTTTATATATATATCACTTTTATAGGATGAGAACTCTATGATGTATAGAATAATTTCTTGCGGAATGTACTATATATCTCATCCCATGAGGCGAATTCTCAATTTTTTAGGTTATAGAGGAGCACCTTGGCTGCTGTATTAAGTAATAAGGGGAAATCCTTCCACTTTATTTGATCCAAAATAATGCCTCCTTGTCTGAATCCATTGGAAAAGTGTTTGAACACTCTAATATTATTATTTGAGACTTGAAAAAATAATCCATGAAACATAGTTAATATTACAATCATTCCAATTTTGATATGATAACCTTATTGAATATTTATTTATTATTTATTGATATTAATATTGAAATGTTTTCCATACATTCCCTTTAGAGACCTCCTAAATTGAGAATTTTTATCCTCCATTTTCTCACAAGATAGAGTAGATCTGGGTGGAGACTATTCTGAGAGAGGATAAATTGAAAATAGTTGGGTGAAAACTCTCAATCCTCTTGATCAATTATTTTTAGAGTTATTTGTATTAAGATAATAGCTCATTGATCCTAAGGATAAAAACCAATTGGGATAAATGAACCGGATCTGGACAATTGAAAATATTTTAATCAAATTTGAAAAATAAAACTTGGATCCTATGTAAAATCACCATTTTTTGATGTGTTTAATTCAATGGTTTCACAATAAAATGATTTTATAACCCAATTAAAATATATTTATATTGGGACTCAGGTTGTCTGAGGAGAAGTTAGTGTTTTGGGTGTGTTAAAATCTTATAATACGGGTAAAATATTAATGAAAATAGTGGGTGAAATTGGTTGGTTTTATAAAAAATTTAATCAACATCCATCCCACCTTATATCATTCTACAATTCTAATATAAAATCGTTATTTTATTATTTTATATTATTCCTTAAAAAAAATTATATCTCATTAATTAAAATTATCAATTAATTCCAATTTAGATAGTCAAATAAAATGATCAATTATTCACAATCAATATTCTATCATATTGATTAGATATCTCTAATTAACCTTCATTTATACCACTAGTAGTTGTTGAAAGAAATTATTTAAGTTGAAGTGGCTTTTGTATGCAGTCTAGATAATGGGAAATATAAAAATCCAAAAAATAAGAAAATTATTCTAAAATTGAACCACTATGATCCACAAAGTAATTAGTATGAAAAATGATTGAAAATTATTTATTAATAGAAGTTGTGTGGGATTTATCCTTAAAAAATCCATAAATGGCCATGTATGAAATAAAAATAGTTATTACAATGAGAAGTATAATGATAATATGAAACAGAATGAGTAGTGACTGTTGGAAGAAGCCATCCTCGAAGAGTGGGTGAACTCTAGAATGTGTCCCCTCGACAATGTGATATAGTGTCAGATTTAAAGAAGAATTTGAGAGGATTATTGATGCCTGATGAATCACCATCAATCTCCAAAATTATTCAGAATGTTCTTTTATTTACATTATTGACCTATGACTTCTTACTTTGTAGATTATCAACACATGAAAATAATTGAGGGAATAATTAATTTTTCAATGTATTAAGAATCATCTGTGAATGTTTCATGCTCTTACCGTGAACATGCTCCATTGATATTTTTTTAGAGTTAATTCTTTCATCCTTACCTTCATGGGAAGTTATAAGTATCCCTTGTGGGGTTTCACGTTCTTGGACTATAGACATAAATCATTGTATGATGAAAAAATAGACTTGTTCCTTTAGGTTATGGTCCTAAATCTAGAAAATTATGAATTTCACATTTTTCACCAAAATTACATCATGTTTTATTTTTTTACTTAATTTTGCGACATATAGAGCTTCTGCAGCTAAAATAATTCAATCACCAGTTAGTGATTTCAAACCATTTTGAATAATTTTTACCACAATATCATGAATTGTGATATTTCAAGTGATATTTTCTAATTTTGGGTTTAAAGCTCCATATGCATTTATTTATTCATTATCCAATTGAGGTTTTCAATTGATGTGCTTAGATGAATTCATTAGTGAGTGTTTTTTGTTTGGATGATGCTCAGTGTTCTTCCAGATCTTGCTCTAATCATATTTTTTTGTGGGAATGCACATGTAATTATCAACACGTGGAGGATGGTTGTATAAGATATGACATAGGTGTTAAAAAAATATACAATATTGACCCCAAAGACTAATATTAGAGCCTGGTTCTTCACTTCATGGATCTGGTGGAATCAGGTGGTGGTCTCATTAATTAAAGAGTGCAGCTTAAAATCATCAATGGAATGAGTATGTATATTTTCAGCATGGTGTACCCAAATGGGTGTTAGCTGTGGTTGATGCGAAATATGGATTTCATTAGTGTACATCCATGAATCCCCAAAAAATGTGTTCCGCCTTCATCCCACCAACCATTGATAGATAAGGTAAATAAAAACAAAATATTTTGGTGGCACAGTCGATTAGAATTATTAGCTGTGAGTCATGGTGAAAACAATTTTTTTATGTTAGTTCAATGTCTTCTATTTTTGGATTAGAAGAAAATCAGGTTTTTTCCAAATACTTGTGTCAAATTATTGGAATTTTAAAATAATATGGAGCAAAAAATGTTCAACATTTGGCCTCACATCATTCACCCTCCATAAACCCCTCATCTATACGTTCTTTGACATCCTACTTTCCCCAAGTTTCATCAACCCACCTCTTTAGATACACAATTATAGAAAATATCCAATTAATCATTTAGAAGCAACAAAAAATCATTTCAAACATCACTTGATGTACATTAGAATGACATGGTTAGTCCTACAAATTGATTTCAAAAAAACACATCCACACAAACCATTCTCATATGTTTCAATAAAAATGCATGAATTCCTTACTAACTACCCTCAAAATATTTATTATTATCCTCAAAATACTTATTAAACATGAAAATTTTAATCCCATAAATCGAGGTAATTTTGTCATTACATAGGTTCATGTTGTCCAATTACCCACACAATGATTTCATACCATGTAAAAATGCATTTTCGCAACTATATCATGACCAAAATATTAGTAGTACAAGAAATAACTAATTTGATGCCATTTTTTAACATCTCACTCTAGTTTGACCACACCACTGAGGAGAAATACCACAGAGCCTCAAGTGATCAAAAATGTCATAATAAGAAATAAACAACATCAAGGGTCTAAGGTACTGTTTGAGGATTTATTTTCAATATAATAGTTCATCCAATTAAATTAATAGATAATAAGAATTTCAAAATCAAAAAGACATGGAAAATTATTTTTTAGAATCAATATTCTCAAAATAAAAATCCTAATATTCCAAATAATGTCATCTAGTAAACTAGTAATCAATGGTAATTCATATATAAAAAATGTAAGAAAAAATATTGAATAATATAATGAAATAATGTGAGGATAACCCACGTCTAAAGACAATAAAATATTAGGACGTAATCTAAAGATCATCTCAAAATACTAAATCCAAACTATATTGGTCTGTAGAATTTATCTAGTAATTAATATTTTACTTTTTATGTTCACAAGCTATAATCATACACTAATTGAGAATAAAATCCCCATTATATACCATTGTAAACCCTTTCAAATAAAGAATTCAGCATATGAATTCATACATACATACATACATACATACATATATACATACATACATAAATACATACATACATATATACATATAACATTATAATAATAAAACAATCAATCAATATAAATTTTTTCATTATAATAAAATAATAGTTTCAACCATATCACCCAAGAAATTAATTCATACTTTGACCAGTTCTAGAACATAAAGATCAAGAAACATGTTTGTGGCTCATCCTAAAAATTAAATCTCAACCTATGCTAGACACACATATGTTAGAATATTATTCAGAATATCATGACCCAAGCCACTATAGCCCATTTTTGTAGTGGAATGCTCAGTTTTAACTACACCCCATGATAGCCATAATAGGCTAAGGTAGTAGTGATAAGAATTGATAAGGCACAACTTCTATAGGAGGCATTTACCTAATGTACTTATATTCACACACCCATCCTTCTATATAAAAAAGTGTAGATGAATAATAAAAAATTTAATAGCATATAAAGTAAATAACCATGAAGCTAATAACCTATGGAGAGTAAAAAAGAGTGTGATATAGTAAACCAATGTGAATTGTAAAAAAAACATGCCCACCCAGAAAATATATCCCAATGTGAAAAAAAAAATTGATAAATAAATACTGAGATATCCATGAACTAGATCTCTAATCTCTCACCGTTGTACTTGGGAAAATGAATTGAAGTAACCCTACCCTCCACTACATTAACAATTCACCTATTTTGAATCCACATAAGACATGGCATGTGCTGGATAATCCCATGGTATGGTGAGTATAAACAGGCCCATTAGGATGCCCTAAAAATGTAAGGAATATATAAAACATGATATAATAAGTAAGCTCAACTGAAAGTAAAGGGAGATAAAACCAAAAAAAAATAGATATATATGATCATATAATAATCCTAACTGCAAATAATTTTTTTCAATTTTTAAAAGCCGGTTTATGGGTTTCTGGTGCCCAAAAGCCACCTTTGGTAGGTGGGAACCAGAGTCCAAATTACACTTTCAAAATTCAAACATCAAATTCAAATTCACCGCCAAACATCTCGAGCCACGAACCACCACCATGCGTCAGCCTTCACATGTTGGCCACGAAAAGCTGGTCATTGTGTCACCTCGGGCCAGGTGCAACAACCAATCAGCCGCATCACCTCATATTGCCGATGAACAGCATCGACAACCGTCGTCTCCATCACCCAACCACATCAAACCAAAACGCCGATGAGCAACCTCAGCGTGCATCATCACTACCATACCCGTGACCAAGAGCAGAGCGTGGAGCTCATGCCGTTACAAAGATTTAGACAAATCATCTTCCATATTCACCCAGTCATAGTTAAACATCTCACAGTGATGATGAACCACAAACATAAACACTTCAAAGATTAAATCAGAAGATAAAGACCATAGAATCATCAAAAAATAAATCATCCCAAGCTATTCTCCGACAAAGAACCACCACTGGTGCGAAGCATGACGCGTCATCCCAGATTTCATCCATGATAGAAGGAAAAATCCACAACAACCAGCAAGCATAGAAAAAACCAAAACACTGGAAGAAAATTAACCATAAACCCATGGAATCCCAACACCGCCCTCAATGAGTCCCTCTGAAGCAACGTCCAACCACCGGATGCCCATATCTGGTATCGAGGATATGCTCATATGCCACATCGGCTGGGAATCGACCGTCATTAAAACACCATATCCAATTGAAGCCCTATCCATCTGAGGGGAGTCGAGCAAGAGGAACAGATACAGGTGCGGAACACTGAACAAATGATATGAAACCACAAACCACCACAATAGAGAAGCCTATGCCTCTAACCAATGAGAAAGGAGGAAGGAGCAGTGGAATATTGGGAGGAGAGGAAGGTGGCATGAGAAAGGGGATATCCATCTCACAGACCAACCCAAGATGATGAGTCTACGTGAATCTTGAAGAGGTACATCAACGATTCCAAGCATCTCACGTGTCTATTTGAAGAAGTAACTATACAGGGGACCCACTCCAATTCAAATTTTTTTACAGTGGACCAGGAAAAATATCCATGTTTAGGACCAAAAAATATTATAATAAGGGGTGACACACATTATATTGATGGATGACCCGTGCCCAATTTCGTCAGAAGGTACCTCTCAGAAGATGGAGGAATGAGTCCATAGTTTGTGAGGGGGAACCAATCAGTATGAAAAGGATTCATTCCATAGTCCACGATTGGGGTCACATTCCATTGATAGGTCTCCCATGCCCTAGTATTCTAGTGGGATGCCACGCAGTATATATAAGACCCACACCCTAATTTATTAAGGGTGTACCACATAGTAGATAGAGGACTTATCCCTATACCTCCATGGGGTTACCACCTAATAGACAGGGGACCCATTCCCTAGTTTGTTTGGGGAGGGTGTACCACTCAATAAATAGTGAACCTATAATCTAGTCTATATAGGGGTAATACTCATTAGATAGGGATCCCACACCCTAGTCTATCTTAGGGTTACCACTCATTCGATATATGACCCACACCCTAGTCTTTCAGGGGGCACCACTAAGTAGATAGAGATGTATGGGGGACCAATGCCCTAGTATGATAGGGGGATTGCCCACCCCAACCTCTCTTTGACGATCTTTCACAATCGATACCTTCACTAAGAGTCACCTAATGAATTTTCATTCTTTTAGAATATCACATCACTTATAAAAAGCCACTACGAAGGCCCCCCACACATTATACATGAAAAAACAATCAAAATAGGCCACTCATAGGGCAAAATCTGAGTAAATGCAAAAGGTATATGATAAGTGTAAGATTCATAAATAAGTAAACAATGTGTAAGGGGGTACACATGGTTTTTAACCTCATAAGGCCTCATGTACACATCCATTAAAATACATGGATGACTGACCATGCAGTACTACACCATGTGTATGGGCATTACATAGTGTGTATCGACCTTTTGTGATTGATTCGTCTGTTCCTGGATGTTTCCATGTACTTAAAATGTACACGATGTGTCCTCACACATTACTTCATAGAGTTGTGGTGAAATCAAATCAATTGGATTCCCATGGATGGTCACATGGCATGTGTCCTACCCACATAATGTGTGATCCTAATATTCTTCTTAATATCATATCCACCATATACAGTGGTCTACACATTGTGTGTTCATCCTATAAAATTCCATATATTCGATATTTTTTCATAACTATAGATTTAGCACATGGATTTCTGATATTTTAATCCTATTTAAGTGTCCACCTGGTTGATATAACGACCTAGGGATTTCATACATGAATATTACATCGTTTGTAGATGAATATTGAATACATTACACAAAAAAAATTCATGAGTACTGTAATAGTTTAGTTCCTTTGGAATCTAGTAACTCAAACTTCATGTTTGGTGAAAGATCATAATTGTTTTTCACAAAGATATTCTCATTTATTCCCCATACTTCAAACCATTATTCTTAACCTATGGAATAGAAATGTATGAAAAGGGTGAGATCAGGTGATCACTAAGGGTAAACAAAGAAGATATTAGTTTATGATCTTAATTAAGCATATGATAAAAATATGGGCATATTGTCATAATTATTACATGCCAATTTAATACCAAACATTTAATAGATCATAATCAGCTGTCATGGATTAAAACATTAACATTTAAAACGAAATGAATCATAAGAATGAATATTATTTTTAAATCTGTCATGAAACATAAGTTCTTATAATATATTCTTGTGTAATCATAATAACTATATAAAATCAGTTCATATGTTCATTTTAACTTCCAAGACTCATGAATCTGGAAATATCATCTATTTCACATAATGGAAAAAACACATCAACTTGTTTCCCCAAATGGATCCAACACATCTAATAGTTTCACATCATGGATCGATCACATTTACTTGGTTCCCCTAAATATCTAATGAGATATAATTCATTACCTAATGCATTAAAGGAACATATTGGTACCACCTGTCATTTAATGAAAACAATATATATGTTTTCTACAATACAAAAAATCATTCCTCACATTAGAAACCATGTAAATAAATTAGATTCATAAACACCTAATGATAACCTAACTCATTGAAAAGAAATATGTTTCATAATTAATATTACACCATAAAATATAATTTAGAGAATGTGTAAGAATGATATCCTTGGGTCATATCCCTAATAAAGCATAAGTAACACCAACATAAGTCAAAATTGATAGAAAAATGATTTTAGAAAGGTCACATGAAATAATTGTTGGGGAAAATATCCTTCTATTCTTGGAATAAATTTTAAGGGTTCACACAATTATAAAGTTCTTTTTATTTAAAAAGAAAAATGTATTATTATAATGGAAGATTTAATAATTAAGGAATCATGATGAATGGAAAATCTTATCATGCTTTATATGTTCAAAAAACATTCACACAATTTTCTTTGTATAAAAATTCATAAAAATAGTTTTTTAGATAATGAAAAAAATGATTATTTTAAAACCATTTTTCAAAAATATCAAATATGTGTAAAAATATTTTTCAACAATGTTAATAAACTATTTTAATTTTTTAAAATCATTTTCTTGAACGGTAAAAATTCACCAATGGATACATTAAAATAAACAATCTCTAATAAGGATGAGATTGTGAAATAAACCATCAGAACTTTGTAATCAGTTGATTCGTATGACCCATGAATGAATGAAATTATATGGATATGAAAATACCATAATTTTTAGGATTGGAATAATAAAATATATTAATGGGTAGTATATATGTGACCCAATATGAACAATTATTGTTTAAGAATTGTGTCACATAGAAATAAAAGTGATACAAAAATCCATTCCCATAAGTCTTGACTTACATTGTATGCATTAAAACCTATTATATAATAAATGTATGTTTCTTTATAAATCATACACATAAACAAATTAATATATATAACACCTTATATGATTTACATATGACATTATATTACACATAAATTGAAAATTCTATGAAAACATTATGTTTTGAGTAATAACTGCTCAGTTTTTCATATATGTTTTGAATTTTTATTCATATTCCTATAAAATATATCATGATTTAATAATATTAATTATAATTAACAGGATATTAATTCCATATATATTCTTAAAATATATATTTATGGTGATTTATAATATTTAGAATTAGATATTAAAATACAGCCTTCATGGCGGTAGGCTATACGTACGTATGAATGATGTTTTTTTCTTATTGGATTAAAATAAACAAAAATAAATTATATATTATCATAACATATTCATTTTTATGTCATATGTATAAAAATATGTTTATTAAACCCGTTTTTAACACATTCCCAGTAATTTTTTAATCAATCACGTCACTTCATGAGGTAGTAGTCCATCTTACATACGAACGACATTACTGTACTCCCAAAAAATGGAATGCATGAATGTATGTGTGATATAACAATTATATAACCATAATAACATCATATAAATAATATATATCATATATAAAAGATAAATCCATCATTAATCTCCACTATAAAAGGTGGTAATGGAGGAATGATGGACATCGTACCATCAGATAGTAGTCCACTGTACACATGAATGATAATTGTGTATCCTATTTGACGTATTTCTAAGAAGTTATAGATCATAGAAATAAAATAAAAAAATATTAGTATATTTAATATAATTATGTTTTTATATAAACATTAAATAAATAAAATTAAGGGGTTTAATTAAGAAATAAAATAGGAATATTTTTTGATTAACATTACCTCTTCTTTAAGAATCTCTTTCTGGTTTTCCCAAAATCACTTCCTCAGATATATTTATTCCCATGTTATAGATTTTAGATTGAATTTAGTGAATTGGGTAGGATGTTTTTATGGTGTTTTTATGAAACAAATAAGTTTTGAGGTGTTATAAAAATTAAAAAAGATATGCAACTTTATAAGAGAGGGGATTGGCACATTTAGAATATCTAAAAAGATTAATTTATAATAAATTTATAATCTAAATGCCATAAATTCGAAGATAAGATAATATATGGTTGTAATATCATCAAATAATGTATTATATAAATTTTTTGGGTAATTATTATGCTTATAATTTTGATTAACCCATAGTTATCCTATTTGATTTTAACTTTAGTAACACATTTAACAATATTAAATGAATGTGTGTTTTACATTTTAAGTTTAAATAAGACCGATAATGGCCGATTTGTGGTATTTTAGACAATAAGAAATCACATTTTCCATTATTTAAGTTTTTAATAAATTCTTAATAATTACGTTTTTTCATAAAACTTAATTAATATCAATTTTGACACAATTCATTACTTTGAATTTAAAAAGATCACGGAAACAAGATATATTAGATAAAAATCATTTTACACACACATAATATATCATATTAATCTACGAAATATATTTATAACTTTAATTATGTCACATAATATTTATATTAAAATTTCAAAAATCATTTAATTTATTTTTTCATTAATTGAATTATTAAGGTATCATCATTGTCCAATTATTTATGATACATATTTCTTCACAAAAAATTATAATCAAATTTTCATGTTTAATATAATTTTTTTATAATTTTTAACAATATATACAGTCTATCAGTTTTATATTTAACCAAACATTAAAAATATTATACTAATTAAATGTATGACTGTGACATTTTGTTTATCTATTTGATTTTAATTATATCTATGTAATTTTCATACACATATTTCCATTAGTTATTTCCATTACAAAAAATATGTGTTAAGGGTCAAATTAAATTCATTCAATAACATGTAGAGGTATGTATTTTAATTTTATAATATTTATAATATTATTGTTACCGAAAATAAATATATATACATAAAACTGTGGTAATAAAACTATTACATGTACTATCCATATTATCAAAAAATAAAATAGGCCTAATAAATAAATTTTTATCTTAATATTATATTTTTGAAATAAAATTTTCAACATTCATTAATTATAATTAGTTAAAATTAATTTAAAATTAATATCATACAAGGGGTGAGAAAGTGAGTTTTTTAAGTGATAACATTCAAAAACTTACTGTGATTTTATATCTGAATTAAATATAAAAATGATTCCAATGACCTAAATTGGGTTAATGTATATATAATTGGGCTATTTTTACTATCAAACCTATTAAAATATATTTTACTATTAAATATTATTTAGAGGAAAATGTAGTTTTCAATTAAAATCCAATGTTTTTCACAATTCATTAAAAAATAAGTCTCTCAGGAAAATAATCGACCAATGACAATTTTGATAATAAAATTTCAAAAAGATATTCTATTCTTTAAATTAAATTATATAAAATTTTAAAAATTTAGTTTTAAAATAAGTTCTCTATTAAAATGTGATAAAACATCGTTATGAAAAATTATTGTATGACTCACAAAACTATATTTATTTTTATATCATTTTTAGAAAACATAAAGGATAAATGATAAAAACTAATATTCAATATTTCACATATATATTTCTTTAATATATTCCAGAAATATTTATTTGTTAATTTTATTTGTATAATAAGCACATGTCCATGTTTAAATAGTTTTTTTGAAAAATATTTCCTTTTAATTTCAAAAGGGTTTTACATGTGTAAACTATAATTTTATAATTCACTCAATCATGAATATAAGGATCATACTTATGTATAGGTTATTGTTGTAGAATTTATATAATTATAATAATAAAATGATGTTTCATTGAATATCTATTTTTTATGTAACAAAAGGTGATTTTGTGTTGCTTGTAACACAATACATCAAAGAAATAAAATTTTTATAAAAAAAATTCATATAAAACTCGGAGTGTTACATTCTACCCCCTTAAAATGAATTTATCATTTATATTATTTTCATTTATCATAGTTTTAAAACATGAAATCTACATTCATAAAAACCCACATCATAAATAATAATACTAAAACATTATTTAAAACATGTGTGGTAGGTGAAAAATTGGAAATATAATAGAAAAATAATTATCATGTTATGATGGAGAGTGATAGAGATCATGGTAAAGATAAAGATAATGACCACAAAACCATATACCAATTAGGTTTGGAAAATTTCATTGATATATTAAATAATGCTGATAATATGATACATTTTTATATAAAAATACTTTGAGAAGATATAATTACATTCTTTCTTCTCATAAGTACAATCTCACTATTTATCCATTGGCTGACTAATTTTAACTACATCTCTTACTTCTAGAAAATATAAAGTTTAACTTTTAGTGCTTGATGAACTAGTTGATCATAATATCAATAATGGAATGAAAATTCATTCCTTCAATCTCTTCTTATAATCACAAAAAATGGTTATCACTTGTTATCCAATATGCACAAATCTTCATATAATGAAACATTAATTTTTAAAATCTTATAAAATGTAAACAAGAAAATTTTCATAAATGGTCACCATTATAACCCTTTAATCATTAATAATTTATAAAAAAAGTTACTATATTTTTTAAAATAAACTTAATAATAAACCATAAAAAACAGGTGTAAATATTAATTATCGCATACAAATAATGTTAATTCCGTTATAATGTATTCACAAGAAACATGGTAATAACATAAATATCCTTAAAACCTTACTGAAAACATGTGTTATTTAATAAAATAACTCTTTCCTCATACCATAAATCCAAAAATTCTATAAATGTATCCATGATATAATAAACCACCAAGTCATTTTATATGTCCCAATTCTATAAATTCTATCCCGTGTGTTTAATCAAAATCAAACACCACATTATTTCATTATCAAAACATAAAGCACATATTATGTTTAGTTCTTCCATTAATATTTTTCTTTCCAAAAAAAATAAACTTACCACCTCATTCACTTTTCATGGTTATCAATACTAGTCAACATATTCCTTCAAATATTTAAGGAAAAACAATGGTGGACAGATCCATATTTGTTTCATTATTACATGATACCAAATAATTACTTCTACAACATTATTTTTGAATTCTATTTAATAAAAACTCAATTATTCAATCACTTTGTTGTCATACGCCACATTTCCAATATTGATTGCATGTGATATCCCTTTTTCTCTCGATTTAAGAGGTTTTTGACATCAATATTCATCATTAACCATAATATTTGGGAACTGATTATGATAATGCCCATTTTATTTACACCTGAATCATTAATGTATGGGGGATAATTTTATGTATCCATCTCTATATTCACATAAATAATTAGTTTCATCCCATTACATCGACATTTTATTTTTCCAAATGACTTGCGTTTACACACTTGAAACATTTACCAATCCCCTGAAGAATATTTCTAATATATTTCTTTCTACATTTTGAACCTAAATAAAAACTCATATTCGTTTCTCTATGTTTTTTATAAGTTTCATTAAACATGTCACGACCCATCCTCGGGGCCCGTGTCGTGACTACCCCAAGCCCACCTTCCATAGGCTAGGGGTTGGAGACTAACAACAAAGGCATAAAACCCAATAAAAGGGAAGGAATTGCCCTTAGAAAAGTAAACACACAACAGAGTATGCAAGGTAGAGTAAACACAAAGTAAACTGAGTACAAAAGTAAGTGCTGAAAAGTAAATAGGCCAGAATACAAACCCAACTGAAAGCATAGTATAACTGAAAAAAAGTATAGCAGTCTTAAAGTAAATCAGCAACCACCGAGTCATCCTCCAGCTATCCCACCTGAGCGGTGGGCACAGATGGTCTCCTCAGCTCATCGTGTCCAGCCATCCACTCCGTGTACGTCCCACCAAGTGGACCACCTACAGGTACCATCTAGCTCCACAAGACTCTACCTTGATCAGTGTTGTACATCGTCTGCATCCAACAAAAAGTGCAGGCATATCCCATGTATGGGTGAGTATACGATATTTAGTAGGGACCCCGAGACCCACGAAGGTCTCCCAGTATCCAAGAAGGATAAACCAAAAAGGAAAGATACAATCACGAAGTATCAACTGACTCTACTTAGGTATATGCCCATACATATACCTAAGTCAACAACTCATGTTCAGCTCCAAATTTCGAGCCCATGTATAACCTAGTCCACACAAGAAAGCACAACCCAGTCCACACTGAAAGGTAAGTCAATCACATTGATGATATTGATCGAAAATCAAGACTCAACTCACATAGGTATACATCATTCGTAAAGAAAAAGAGATGATCACATGTAGTTACTGATTCATCTAAGCTGGGACCCACGTAGGATACTAGACCATCTAAGCTGTCGGACCCACGTAGGATACTAGTCCAGCTACTCTGTCAGACCCATGTATGATACTACAATAGAGGGCAGTACTGTCAGACCCACACAGGATACAAGTACAGTGATCATCAATGCTGAATCCATAGAGAATTCCAGTATGGTTGTCATCATTATTGAACCCATAGAGGATTCCAGTACGATAGTATTCACCGTCAAACCAATGGAGGATTCTAGTACGATAGTCGTTGCAGACACAACACGTTTTAGGGTTCCCGCACACAGCACACTCGATTCCAGGAGGGTCCGCTCCTCGAACCAAGGGGTAAATACATCAACTTTCACAAAGTCCAAAGTTGATGTATCCTGATGTTCTGACTCGTCAAAAGGAACTCAACGCGACAGACGGGGTATCAATCGGATGCCCGGTCTGAGAGATATTGGCTTTTTCGTTCTAGGGGCCTTGTTGGCAATATGCTCATTCCAAACCTGACTATTTACCAAAGCTATCCAAAACTCACTTAGAGTATCGCAAAAGTATCGTCTATTCAAAATATTCCAAGTGCTGCAGATGGAGAGTCGATCGGACACATGGTCTTTAAGTTATTCACGTTTAAGTAAATAACATGCCCGACCTGTTTAGCCATGTGGGCCCACGAGTTGGGTTATCCCAGTTTGACTGGTACGACCTGTCAGGGGTGTTGTACCAGTTCGAAGGAAAAAACACAATTCTATCCAAAAGACACGGACCGGCCCAGCCTGGCGTTGCCCGACCCGGTTGGGCATAGCTAAGCCCGGCGGGGCGCGGCCCAGTCCGGCATGGCCCGGCTGGCTCGGCCGGCTGGCTGAGCGGCTCGGGTCGTAGGCCAAGCGGTCCAAGGCGGGGGGGCCCGAAAACCCGAACCGGTGGCATCTTCCTAGCGTCGTGGCTCGCCTCCACCTGGTCGGCCGACGGGATGGTCGGTTCTTCCGCTGATGCAGCCCACAAAGCGGGACGCAGTTCCTTCCACATAGTCGGCGTGTCGACGTCAGCTTCCTCCGCCGTGTTTCCCGCACGGCGCGACGGTGTCGTGCTTCCTCCACCTTCAGTCGCTGATTCCATGAAGATCAAGAAACAACGGAGGGTCGTCAGGCCATGTTTGTTCGGCCTCTGCCCTCCGCGTTAGTCGGTAACAATCGTCTGAAGATGAAAAATGTTTCACAAAGCACAACAAACAATTTTATTCAAATAAAATTAGAACAATTCACCTTGACTCAACAATTGATGTCGTATGTCGGCATTGTGGAAGACGACGTCACGAGGTGAGGATTCATAGACATCGTTGGAGTGCGTCCGAGGAAGTGACGTCTCCTCTCTTGATTTGGAGAAAAGTATATAACATGTGTCATCATTGGTGAGTTCCCCAGGTCAGTGTCTCCTAACTTTTTGTGAAGGAAGAAGAGGATGGAGAACAGTGGCCGCCGAGTCATTCTATATGGAAGAGCCGATGTTCATTGTTGGAGAAGATATGTTCTTCGTTAAGGATGATCTTCTTAAACAAAGTAAGAATCTGCTTTTTCTTCACAAGAGTTCTCCCAAAATCACCACACACCAAGGCAACCCAATTAAAATAAGGCCACCCCTTATTTTAATTATACTTTCCATTCATTTCAAAATTCAAAAATCAAATTACCTTAATTAATTAAATGTAGAGTTTTTTAATTAATTAAATGGTAGGTTGGAAAAATTTAATGGAGTGAGAGAGGGAGAGGAAGTGTGACTCACTGAAAGTGGAGTTAACAATTAAAGTACGGGGGTTAAAGAGTTTAGGGTATGTGAATGTTTGGGGCTCGTATGGGCCCCACCTCACAAATATCATCCCATGGGTAGTTAGGTGCTTATGGGTCCCACCCTAAGTCCCCCATGTAGGATATAACCATATTAGATATAAAATAAAATTGTTCCACAATTTTATTCACTTCTTAATTAATCCAAAAATTTTAACTTCTCCTCCTGTGCAAATGCAACTATGGTAAAGGTCCTCTTAAGAAATTACCGGCGTTGTGAGTTCATTGGTGCCCTCAGATTTTAATTTCGAGCACTGGTTCAAAAGATAGAAAAACTCGCTCATTCGTTCACTGAACATACCCAAGCTAAACATCGGAAAATTATTCTGGGCACACCGGGCTTCAGAATTAGGTGTCGTCAGAAACTATGTACTCATAAAAATCTAAAGAATTTAATAATAAATTTTCCTTGAAATTTCTGGGTCTTTACATTACTCCCACTTCAGGGTTTTACGTCCCCGTAAAGCTATAACATAAACTAGGGAATCAAATTAGGGTATTGAGCATACATCTGAGCCTCCCGCTCCCATGTGCTCTCTTGGAGGGTCCCGTGCTACCAATGAATGCACACTAGAGGAATATACCATCCACGTAGGACCTGCTCCGATCGATCCTCGATCTCCACTAGGACCTCCATTAATGTAGCCCAATCATCGATGTCCAGCTCCCCGTGGTCGATGATATGTGTCGGGTCATGCGTGTATCTCTTCAGCTTAGATACGTGGAAGACGTCTTGCACCTGGTGTGACTGAGGTGGAAGGGACAGGAGATAATCCACCTCACCTACCCTTCTAAGGATCTGGAATTGTCTGATGATGCGTGGAGATAACTTGCCACCCCGGCCAAATCTCCACAATCCACGTTGAGGTGAGACCCATAAGAAAACGTGGACACAATACTAGAACTCTAGTGATCCTCGTCTCTTATCAGCATAAGACTTCTGTCTGCTCTGTGCAGTCCTCATCTGCTCCTGGATGATCTGCACCTTCTCCATCATAGCCTGAACCATCTTTGGTCCTATGGGTGCTGACTCCCCAGGGTCAGTCCAGCACAGAGGTGATCTGCAAGGTCGGTCCTACAATGCCTCATATGGTGCCATCCTGATGGTGGAGTGGTAGCTGTTGTTGTACGCAAACTCCACCAAGGGTATGTGATCCTCCCAACTGTGACCAAAGTCAAGGAAACATGCACTAATCATGTCCTCAAGTGTCTCAATGGTCCTCTCCGTCTGGACATCCGTTTGAGGATGAAAGGCGGTGCTCAGGCATAGCTGCGTCCCAAATACCTCCTACAACCCCTTCTAAATATGAGGAGTAATGTGAGCTTCCCTATCAGAGACGATAGACGATGGCACACCATGAAGCTATACTATCCCATGATCGTAGAGGCATCCCATGCTCTCTACTGATCCCTGCTCTCTGATAGGTAGTTGGTGGGCCGACTTGGTGAGTCGGTCTACGATCACCTAGATGGAGTCATGTCCTCTAGAAGTACGTGGAAGCCCCATCCCGAAATCCATGTATATCCCATCCCACATCCACTCCGGGACCTCTAAGTTTTGTACCAAACCTACTAGTACCTGGTGCTCCGCCTTCACCTACTAGAAGGTGAGGCATCGGGAAATGAACACTGCCACAACCTTCTTCATACCCAGCCATCGGTGCTGATGTCTGAGATCCCAGTACTTCTTTGATACTCCTAGATGTACCGCCAAAGGGAAAGTGTGAAACACCCTCAGCACCACCTCTTGTAATGCAACAGGTACCATGGTACGTACCCTGAAGAGGATGACGTGCTCTCTTCCTTCAAAAAATCTATCAGGTGACTCTCCTATGGATATCTGAGCACATCGCATCTCACAATCAATGTCCCCACGATGTGCCTCCCTGACCCACTGAAGAAGTGGAGGAGTGACTATGAGTGACTATAGAAAGGCTGCTCCATCCCTATCCATGAAGGATATCTACAATGCGGATAGCTTCTCTGTCGCTTCTCCATGTAGCTGAATGCCAGAACTCTTGCTGAGTGCATCAGCTACCACGTTCCCCTTCCCAGGAGTATCGACTATCTAAAAGTAATATTCTTGGAGGAACTCGATCCCTCGTCGATTTCTCATGTTCAGGTCCTTCTAAGAGAAGATGTACCTGATACTCTAGTGGTCAGAGTAGACTGTAAAGTGCCCGCCCATCAGATCATGCCACCACATCTTCAAGGCAAAGACCCCTACTGCTAATTCCAGGTCATGGGTAGCATAGTTCTGCTCGTTTTTCCTCAACTGTCATGAACCATAGGCGATCAATGCCCGCTCCTACATCAGGACACACCCGAGTCCGGTCCCTGATGTGTCGCAGTAAACCAGATACCCAACGCCCTCTTACGGTAGCCTCAAGATGGGCGCACTAGTCAATCTCTATCTCTTCTCCTAAAATCTATGCTGGAATCTATCTGACCACACGAAGGGTTTTCCATTTTTTGTCAAAGATGAAGGTGGTGTTGCAACTCTAGAAAATTCTAGCACAAATCTCTAATAGTACCTAGACAGACCTAGGAAACTCCGCACCTCCATCACACTCCTGGGTGGCTCCCAAGCGATCACTTCCTCGATATTCTCTGGATCCACTACAACTCCCACCTCTGATATGACGTGCCCCAAGATGTGTATCTCTCGAATCCAGAAGTGACACTTTGAGAGAATACCATAAATATGGTACTCTCGGAGTGTGTCCAGTACAACCCACAAGTGGTAGGCATGCTCCTCCTCAGTAGTCGAGTAAATCAGTATGTCTTCGATTAAGACTTTGAAAAAACGACCGAGGTATGGTTAGAAGATCCTGTTCATGATGCTCATAAACATTGCTGGTGTGTTGGTTACACCGAAGGGAATAAACAAGAACTCGTAGTGGCCATACCAACACCTGAAGGTTGTATTCTATACATCCTTGTCTCAAAATATGAGCTGATGATAGCCTGACCTGAGCTCTATCTTTGATAACCATTATGCCACCTTATGCTATTCAAAGAGGTCTTCAATCCACGAGAGTGGATACTTGTTCTTCATGGTCACCTGATTCATGCGACGGTAGTCGACACACAATCGTATGCTCCCATCCGCCTTCTTGGCGGATAAAATCCAAGAAGCCTAGGGTGAAACACTGGGTCAGATGAATCCCTTTCCCTATAAGTCCTCCAGCTGTACCAGCAGTTCACGATGCTCGGTGGGAACCATCCGATATGCTGAGTAGATATTGGTGTTTTCCAAGGGTACAGGTCAATGTAGAAATCTATCTCTCTTTGAAGAGGTAGTCCTGGAACGTCGTCAGGGAAAATGTCCGCATACTGATCCACCACAACAAGAAAACATGGACTCCGCACATCAACTTCTCTGAGGATGAGACTAACCAACTGATGTGTGATCGGCTTCCCTCTCCTTTTCGTAATCCCATCCTGTGTTGCAAAGGCTCCCTTCTCACTACTGAAGGTGAACCTGCTCCCATCTGTTCAGACACACCGCACTTTGCACCTAAAACAGTCAATCTCAGCATGGACTGTAGATAACCAATCCATACCCAAGATGACGCCGTAAGGCCTCGACACAGCTACAAGAAGATCTCAGCCGAAGCTCTCGCCTCCTAGAGTAATCTCACACCGCCGGCACCAGTGTGCAATCGTCGAGTCTTCTCCCGTAAGAGTATGTATCCATAAGGATCGAGCCAATGGCTCCATCGGAATCTCCAAGCTCCGAACAAGGGTTGTGGCAATAAAAAATAACTCGCTCCTATGTCTATAAGAACTACAGCAAGGGTGGAGTAGACAAAGATAGTACCTTGAATCATCTCAGGTGCGCCATGGTCCTAAGCCTCCACTACCTGGAGCTGAGCCTTCCCCTGTCCGCTAGATCCCTATAGTCGGGGTGGACCTCCTAGTGGTGGAGGTGGTAGAGCCTCAAAGCATCGTCCACCAACTTCTTCTCAGCCAGCTCCTCTACCTCAACCACCTACTGCCTGTGGACCACCACGGTCGAACCTCTGCCTCTTCCTGGGAGGTCCCTCTACTATCTGTTGCTCGTCTACATGGCGGTTCGGGCAGTCTTGAGCCATGTGACCCTGCCCGCTGCATGTGTAGCACTGCCTACCCCTCGTATACCTGGATCTATTTCGGGTGCCCCGCCAACCAACCTTGTACCCCAAGGTTGCTCGCCTGATGTCCTGGTCCGCTGGGACCTCTGCGATGTCTGTCTACTGCCGGATGTAGATGACTCCGTTACGTGTCGCCCTGCGGTGGGTCTCGCTGCTGGCGTCATCTAGGCAAGGAATCTCTCCACAATAAGGGCTCACTCCAGTACTCTTTCCTGCATCGGAATGCTGAGAGAGATCATCGAAGCCCTGATCTCGTGCCTCAGTCCCTGGTCGAAGGTTTGGGCCTTGAAGAATGGGTCTCGTACCATGTATGTAGAGTTACACGAGAGATCAGTCAATCTCGTAGAGTACTGAGCTATTGTCATGCTGCCCTGCTACAGTTGCAAAAACTCCTGGATGCGTACCACATAGAGGGTGGCTGGAACAAAATCGGAGCATAAGAGTCTCTTGAAGTCCAACTAGAGTAGAGATGCCTCATCGTACACCTGGAGCATCAGGCTCCACCATCTACCTACTGTGCGTGCAGGAGACTCATGGAAAGAATCACCATAAGGTCTGCTGGTGTCCCTACCAATCTGAACACTTTGACAATAGCCTCCAGAAAATCCTCAGCTGCCTGAGGATCCATATCTCTGCAGAACCTGGGCGGCCTCTTTCATTGAAACTCGTGCAATGCACTCAGGCGGCTTGCACTCTCTACTACTAGGGCTGGTGGTATCGGTGGCCTAGCGGGTTGTGGTACTACTGGTGCCTCCGCTGTAATGGTGCCCTATACTGAGCCCTCATCGCTCAGTGGGATTCCATCCCGCGCGTAACTATGAACCCTAGATGGTTGCCTTCGTGGGGCCATCCTAAGAAGAAACAGGTGCGCCACAGTTAGTACAGTATACCTGGTGACCTGACACAAAGTAATCACAATGAATACTTTTGAAACACACATATAATCAATGTTTTCATGCACTGAGTTGGAAATTAGAAGTCAGGGTCCCAGTGTATGGATACGTCGGTCATTGCACCAACACTAGACTCCCTGGACTGATAACCACACTCAATACTCTTAACACTATTGCTTTCCAAAAGTGAAATTATCGGAGTCCTGAATTCTGCGGTAGAACCGACTCCTCTGATACCAATTTGTCAAGACCCATCCTCGGGGCCCGTGTCGTGACTACCCCAAGACCACCTTCCATAGGCTAGGGGCTAGCTACTAGCACCAAAGGCGTGAAACCCAATAAAAGGGAATGCATTTCCTTTAAAAAAAGTAAACACACAACAGAGTATGCAAGATGGAGTAAACACAAAGTAAACTGAGTACACAAGTAATTTCTGAAAAGTAAATGGGTCAGAATACAAACCCAACTGAAAGTAAAGTACAACTGAAGGGAATGTACAACAGTAGTAATGTAAATCAGAAACCACTGGGTCATCCTCCGGCTTTCACACCTGAAGGGTGGGTATAGATGGTCTCCTCAGCTCCTCGGGTCTGGTCGCCCACTCTGTGTACGTCCCGCCAAGTGGTCCACCTCCAGGTACCGTCCATATCCACAAGACTCTACCTGGATCAGTGTTGTAAATTGTCTGTATCCAACACAACATAGTTCGGGCATAGCCCGTACAGCGGTGAGTATACAATACTCAGTAGAGACCTTGAGACCCCCGATGGTCTCCTAGTATCCACGAATGACAAACCACAAAGGAAATATACAATCACAAAGTATCAACCGACTCTTCTTAGGTATATGCCCATACATATAGCTAAGAAAACAATTCCTATTCGGATCCAACTCTCGAGCCCAAGTATATCCTAGTCCATACAGGAAAGCACAACCCATTCCACACAGGAAGCTAAGTCAATCACATCAATGATAATGATTGAAAATCAAGACTCACCTCACACAGGTATACATCATTCGTAAAGAAAAAGAGATGATCATATGTAGTTACTGATTCATCTAATCTTGGACCCACGTGGGATACTAGACCAGCTAACCTATCGGAACCACGTAGGATACTAGCCCAGCTACTATGTAGGACCCATGTAGGATACTATAACAGAGGGCAATACTGTCAGACCCACGTAGGATACAAGTACAGTAGTCATCACCACCGAACCCACTAAGCATTCCAGTACAATTTTCGTCATTGTCGAACCCATGGAGGATTCCCATATGATAGTCTTCACCATTGAACCCACGGAGGATTACAGTACTGTAGTCGTTGCAGACGCAACCATCTCTAGGGTTCCCACACAAAGCATGATCTATTCTGGGAGGGTCTGATCCTCAAGCCAAGGGTTAGATACATAAACTTTCACTATGTCCAGAGTTTATGTATCTCATTGTTCCTCCATGTCAAAAGAAACTCAACATGACAGACAGCGTGTCAATCAGATGCCCGGTCTGAGAGATATTGTCTTTTTCGTTCCGGGGGCCTGGTAGGATGTATGCTTATTCCAAACTCAGTCATTTACCAAAGCTATCCAAAACTCACTTATAGTATCACAAAAGTATCGTCCCATTTAAATAGTCCCAGTGCCTTAGACGGCGTGTCGATCGGACGTGCGGTCTTTAAGTTATTCACGTTTAAGTGAATAACGGGCCTGACCTGTTTAGCCCGGTGGGCACGCAGTTCGGGTTAACCCAGTTTGACAGGTCCAACCCGGTAGGGGTGTCGGACCAGTCCGAAGGAAAAATGAAATTTGGTCTGAAGGACGCGGGCCTTCCTGAAGGGGCGTGGCCCGGCACAGCCTAGCGGGGCGCGGCACGGCTGGCTCGGCCCGTAGACCGAGCGGTCCGAGGCAGGGGCGCGACCCCTGGAAGCTCGAACCGGTATCACCTAATGGCATCACCCTTCCCAAACCGGCCGGCCTTCTGGTGCAACCGGCCTGCATGGGCGGGCCGCGGGTCTTCCAGCGCGGCAACCTTCGGGTGTCGCGGCTCGCCTCCGCATGCCCAGCCAACAGGCAGGCTGGTGCTTCCACGGACGCGGCCCACAAAGCAGGTTGCGGTTCCTTCTGCATAGCTGGCATTTCTACGCCTGCTTCCTCCACCACCTTCCCGGCATGGTGCGATGACACAGTGCTTCCTCTACCGTCATTCGCCAATTCCAAGAAGATCATGAAACGACTGTGGTTCGTCGACCCGTGTTTGTTCGGGCCATGCCCTCCACGTTAGTCGGTAATAATCGGCTAAAAATGTACAAGGTTTCATGAAGAAAAATGAACAATTTTATTCATATAAAATTGGAACAATTCACCCTACCTCAACAATTGATGTCGTACATCGGTGTTGTGGAAGACGTCGTCGCGAGGTGAGGATTCGTAGAGGTCGTCAAAGTGCATCCGAGGACGTGATGTCTCCTCTCTTGATGCGGATAAAAGAATATAAGACGCGTTTTGTTGCAGAGTTCCGCATGTCGGTGTCTCCTCCATTGTCAAGGAGGAAGAAGAGGTTGGATAACTTTGATCATTGAGTCATTCTACGTTAAAGAGTCAATGTTCTTCGTTGGAGAAGATACGTTCTTCATTGAGTATGATCTTCTTCAACAAAGGAGGAATCCTCTTTTTCTTCACAAGAGTTCTCCCAAAATCCACACACAACAAGGAAACCCAATTAAAATAAGGACACCCTATATTTTAATTAAACATGCCATTCATTTCAAAATTCAAAAATCAAATCCCCTTAATTAATTAAATGTAGAGTTGATTAATTAATTAATAGGTAGGTTGGAAAATTTCAATGGAGTGAGAGAGGGAGAGGAGGAGTTACTCACTTAAAGAGGAGTTAATAATTAAACTAGGGGGGTTTAAAGATTTTAAGGAATGTGAAAGGATGGGGATCGTGTGGGCCCCACCTCAAAAATATCCTTACATGGGTAGTTATGTGCTTATGGGTCCCACCCCAACTTCCCGATGTAGGATATAACCACATTAGATATAAAATAAAATTGTTCCACAATTTTATTCACATTGTATTTAATCCACAAATTTTTACTTCGCCTCCCATACAAACAAAAATGTGGTAAAGGTCCTCTTAAGATATTACCGGCGTTGCGGGTTCAATGGTGCCCTCAGATTTCAATTCTGAGTACCGGTTCAAAAGATAAAAAACCCTCTCGTTCATTCACCGAACGTACTAGAGCTGAACTTCGGATAATTATTCCGGGCACACCAGGCCTCGAAATCAGGTGCCTTAAGAAATAGCGTACTCGTAAAATTAAAAAGAATTTAAGAAAAAAATTTCCTTGAAATTTTCGGGACTTTACAAAAGTACATATTCCTTTTATTGTCAAAATAATGGGATTTGAACATAATTAGAACCAAAATTTACTCCTTTACAGAACAACATATGATTTCTTCACAGCTATATAATTCCTGTCACACCCGTCGTTTCTAATTTATTTATGTTATTAATTTTCTTTGCATTGGGTAGTTCGGGTTGAAACCCGAATTAAGATTTCGAGTTCCTTTTGTTTTGGTCTTGATTGCATCTGGCGCAACGCGGTCGAAGTTGCCCGGCCTCGCCTGGGTCGCCGTGCGACCTCGCCCATCTCACCGCATGACCTCCCGATGTTTAAGTTAGATGCGCATTATGCGACGAATAATAAACTGGGAATACAATGAAGATTGAGACAGCACGGCCTTGGGCGGGGCACGTTTCTTAAACCGCGTGGCCTCTCCTTGTTCACTGAGTGACTTTCCGATGTCCAATTAACTAAATGGAATAAATTAATAATGAGAAAATAAAATGATAAGAGTCGGATACAATTAAAGTTAATTGTTTTAATGGTAATAATTATATTTTTATTTCAGAATATTATTATTATTATTAAACCTATCTTAGTTTATTACAATTATTTTGTTTTGTTAATTTTATTATTGTTCGTATTAGTTTATTTTTATTTTTTATTTTTTACCTTTTTTTGACCTATTTTTTTTCTAGGGTTCGGACCCCCCCTTTCTTCACTGTGGGTCTTTTTTTTCTCCCCCTCCTGTAGATTGCAGCTCTCCCCCTGTCGCGACGTCGCCCCTCTCAACCAACCCCTCGCCATCGGCCAATCCCGGCAAGTCTTCTCCCTTGTTTTCCTTGTACCATCCTCCCCACCTAACCCCATATCGTGGAAACCTCTTCGTGCACTGGACTAGCTGACCCCTATTCCCGATGCGCCGCCGCACGGACCCTCCCTGCTCCCCTTGTCTAGCTCGAGGCGCAACCACAACCTCTGAAGAACCCGATGTCCCCCTCCTGGCCTGCCCTCCATGACCGAAACCCCCAACCTCCCCCACTCAAAACTGCAACCCGCCCCTGCTTCGTCTGACAAATCTCTGAACAGCCTACCCCTCCTCTATCCAGTGAACCCCCCGGTTAAGTCTTCTCCTTTCTGTTTGTTTTTATTTCCTCTTCTTTTGAGTTTTGTTGTTTTTCTTATCCAGCGAGTATATGTCCGATTTTAGGGTTTGATTATGGTTCATTTTGGTTTGAATTCATGTGTTTGGGTTCACACTAGGTTCCTTGCGGTGCAAACGATGCTCGATTGAGGTTTTACGCTAGAATTTGAAGATTTAAAATCAATTTTTGGGGTTCGCTGCTGAGGTAGGTGGTTCCGCATCTAATTATTATTTGATGAATTAGTTTTCACGATTAATTTCATTAGAATATTTTTTAATTAATTCAGGTAATGCAAAGTTTTTTTCCCTTTCGTTTTAAAGTTTGAATTGCAATAAAATTGTTTAGCAAATTATGTATCTTGTGTGTGTTTCTGCTGAGAACCTTGTTGGTGATTTTTAACTTGTCCCATTAGATTATTAATTTTTTTTACAAGAGGTACGAACTATATTTTTGACATTGTTTCTGGTGTGTTGGGTCATAGAAGAAGTTTTTTTGAGTTTAGTGGGTAATTACAAGTGATTATTTTAAATTTTTTTATAAGCTTCTACTTTTGACTTGTAAATTATGGGGTGCTTTACTGGTCTGATTTTACAAATTGTAAAATGTTTAATTGAATTAATTCTGTGGTGAAAATAATTTTTTGATAAGATTATGCTGTTTTTTTTGTTATGAAAGAGGTTTGGGTTGTTTTTGTGTGAAAATGCATGTTCTTATCTTCAAAATATATTTACTAAAATCTTAAGTGTTTTAGAAAATAGTTATTTAGGATGGAAATTGTTTTAGTTGGTTCTGTAAGAAATGCAGATTGAGTTTTGTAACTTTTTGTGTGCATCTTATTTCTAAATGGTGTTTATGCGTGTGAATGTTAGGTCGTTTAATGATAAGTGTCTTCTTATTAATTGTGCGGATGATTTAACTGAGTATGTAGCCTATGCAGATTGAGTTTTGAAAACAATTTTCGTGTGCGGATGGTTTTAAAAGAGGGGTTGAGTGTGTAATTGTGATTTTTTGTGCATAAATACCCGGTTTGGATTTTATGTATTTGTGTAACATATGACATGAACATTTAATTACTTGAGCACAAACGGGAAGCCTGGGTACTAGGTGGGCGGACTAGACTAGCGTGCTAGTGATACGGGAGTGGCCTTGGCCCAGTTTCACCTAGCGGGATTAATGCTTACAACACTAACTAATCTTTGGATGATGAATGGAGACCACTATGGTAGGAGGTGTTTCCCTCCCAGTGGATAGTGCATGGGAATGTGTGATATGGTTCACCGAGACATGAGGTTCTAGGGTCCCACTTCTCGCTAGTATCTTTAGGGTCTCTCCCACGTATTGTGCTCTTCCTCTGCTTTCTGCTCACCGTCGGCACACGGTGTGACATTGGGGTTACCAAGGAAAGTGTGTGTGCATGTGTACGTGTGTGCATGCCTCTGTTTGTGTGCGTGTGTGTGTGGGTGTGCGTGCATGTGTGTAAGTTAATTTAAGTTGTTTTCCTTTTAAGATAAGTTTCCTCTAAAAAAGTTTTCATTAAAATCCTTTAATCACTTATTTATTTTTATTCTGTTAATTGCAAATTTATTTTCCTTTTGATAATTATGCGTGGAACCTTTTCTCGATGGAATCCTACTGGGATTTTATCTCACACCCTACATACACCCTTGGGTGTATGTAGATTCTGTTTCTTCTGCATTCCAGGTTGTTACTTCGTGCTCAGTGATGGTGGTTCAGGTGGCAGTTGGTCTTTTCAGGAAGAGTGGTCTTGATGTGGCCTCTCTATTGCTGGGAAGTTTTAGTTTGGGTTTTAGTTTATGTAGTCGTCTTTTATTTTTAGTTATTGGTTTGAATTGTATACTAGAAATCTGTTCATACTTTAATGGCATGTTTGGTTGTCTATTTTTAATTTCAGTTTATTTATCTGGTTAGTTGTTTTTCTGTCTTTTATTTCGGGTAAAATCATTCCCATGTGTTAGTTTTGATACCTGGGAACATCTTCCATCCTGTGGGGATCGGGAACGCCATTCAGGCCTTGCCGCGGACCGTGTCGGGCACCGGGTCAGATGGCGACCCGATCTGGTTCATTAAAAAATGGTATCAAAGGAGGTTTTTTCTTTTGGGTAATTTTCTTTTGAGATAGAGTCTGAGTAGACCAAAATTATGGTTGTTGTAACTTGGCATTCTAGCTACAAGCAAAGTGCCTGGCCAGCACCCCTCGTGGCGGGACTTGAGTTACCAAAGTATGTTGAGGTTTGTCTAAGTTTTGGTCATTGTAGTTAATCTTGTCTAGGGAAATGAAAAGGGAGTAGGTTTAGTGGTCCTAGTGAGCTCGCAGGGTCTGACAAGCCATGTGGAGCTGGGGACGCTATCCTAGAATACCCTCTGTGTCAGTGGCATGATTGGCATATGGCTTCCAACCATACATTCCAGTAACCCGCAGACATAAGTTTTCTCTTGCGTCATTTCTCGTCTCTTTGTTTTGTATTTGTGGATGTTTGGTTTTTAAGTAAAAATGTTTTGGAATTGGTATTTTTTTCCAAATGAAGCGCTTTAAAAATGAAATGGTGTGTGAGGTTCGAAATGTGTGGGTTGGATTTTTTGGTTTTGAAAAATGGAATGGTTTGGTTTTGATCCTTGGCGCTCTCATCGGCAACCACATGCATGAGTGTATACGAAATGGGAAAGAGTTAATGGCATGAGCGGATGAGTTCCTAGATGGACATGAGGTGGGTGCAGGTGTGTCACGTGAACATGCATGTGCGAGGCCCATGAGACACCATTGGTTTTTGTGAAACCCACTAACTTTTCTTTATTTTTAAAATGTTTTGTTAAATTAAAATTTGTTATTTTAGCAAACAATGTTTGTGTGGTGTGTCCTTGTGTTTTGGATATGTCAGATGTGAGGAATTTTGTGCCGATGATCCTTTCTGAATGATTTATATCCCGAGTTTGAATTCTCATTTTTAAGTTGGTACGCAAGCATGTAGCTCATTAATTCTTTTGAAAATTACATCGGGGAGCCCTTGTAGTGGTTCCCCCTTGCACGTTTGGTGTTTACTTGTGGTATGTCTTGACCATAAGACCTGTTTGATTGGGTCCACAGTTCTCCTTCTTGGCTTGGGTACTCCCCAATAAAGAGTTAATGTGTGAATGGCGTGCGGCCACCGGTAATTCACCGTTGGCCAACCCTCCAGTTGATTAAAGTAAGGACACCCACTTTTCGGTGGCAGTGCTATGTCAATCTCTTTTTCCTTTTGGTTAAGTAGTTCCTCTCATAGTGGGATGACATATGTGAGGGGAACTGAAGGGAGTTTCAATCTCATTGAGTGTATCGACCTATTGGGTATGAATTTTGACATCGTCATTTTTTAAGATTCCCCTTGGAAAAGGCGAAAGGAAATATAGCGGGAAAGGGTGAAGGCGGTTCAGAATTTTCAGTGTTGACCATTGTCTTGAGGGGCTTTGTAGTATTTACATCGGCTGTAAAGGTCATGTTCTATGAAGTCTTGCAGTATGAGGACCCTTTGATAATCAATGGTGGTTTAGAAGCGGTAAAGGAGACTCCAATAGGAAAAAGGTGGAAGTAACCCTAAGTTGTTGGTGCAGTCTATCATTCTAAATGACCTATGGTTTTTGGTTTGTTTCATTTAAGGAAAGGTTCGTGTTATGCTACTAGTTTGGCAGACCCTGTCATGTGAGGCTGCTATGGTCATTTGCTTGAATCACGTGTGGTTCAAGACATGGTTTAAATTCTTTCTCAACGTAATGTTCCTCTCAACAGCAACAATCATATTCAGGTGACAATTGGTGGTGTCATGTTCTCATTTAGTGTGGTAAAGGGTGATGCACATGCACGATTCCAGCTCTTGTGTTGGTGAATGTTCCGTGTATGATTAGTTGGATGTTTTAATGTGTTTTTTTGTTGGTGTTATCTCGCTTGTAGTGCAGTTGCATGTGACAACAAATGGAGAAGCTCCATTCGGGAGTCTTCCATGCCTGACTACGAGGCAGAAGATTCGTAAACATCAGGGCTCCAGCTATAGGCCTCAGAGTGAAGCTGGAACATGGTCAGGTACCCCGGGAGTGTATGGGACCCCAACTTTATTTCTGTCATCAGTGTTAAAAGTAGAGGAGGTTTAATTTTTTTCTATTTTTGTTCCACTCCAAATGAGTCGTCTGGTTGCGTAAGGTTTTTGTGTCCATGTGGAGGCATGTTTTTCTCGTGCCTTAATGTCTTTGGGGTTGTGTTCCACTAGATACAGTCGCTTTAGGGGTCCTTATGAGAGTCTGTTGGGTAACCCAGTCTCAAATTTGAATGGTGTTCCTCTAGGAAATTTTTAGATGTTAGTTTGTGGCCGGCCGTTGTTTTTGACGCCTGGTGGTCGGGCCCTTCCCTCCCCTCCCCTTATGGTGGGGTGTTTGGTCACCATCGAAATTTTTTTAGAGTTTTTTAATCCTCTATAAATTCTAATGGCAGTGAGACCCATGATGGGTCTCGCACAAAGTACTCTAGAATAAATTGGTGCTGGCTTTTCTTTAATGGCGGGGAGTCCGATCAAACCTCCCCATATCGGTTTTCCAGTCTCGTTATGCGCGTTAGTAGGTTCTTAATGGTGGGGAGCCCCTCGGGCTTCCCCACATTAACCTTTTTGGTTCTATTTATAAATATGGGTTGGTGATAAGTGATAAGAGTGTTTCTTGGACGTGGTATGACCTTGTTGTTCCTTCTAGCCAAATGGCGTGGTTTTCGTTCAATAATGTTTGAGAAGTTTTGACTTGTGAAGTAGGTTTATGTGGGTGTGAGAGTCCCCTTTCCTTGATCAGTCAACTGGAGGCATTCTATCTCTTTGGGGTCCGCAACACATAACAAAAAGACTTTATATGAGTTTCTTGAAGTTGTATTTGAGTCAATTTCTCTGAGCACGATACTTTTTCCTCTCTTTGCTTGGTGTTTGTGGGAATCCCCTTTGAACCTTAAGAGAGTGTGGTTTTCTACTTTGGGGTTCAGTTTGAGTCTATGGATTTTCATGGATGGAAAGCATTATGGTAGGTAGAATTGTCACACCCGTTGTATCTAATTTATTTATGTTATTAATTTCTTTGTGTTGGGTAGTTCGTGTCGAAACCCAACTTAGGATTTTGAGTTCCTTGTGTTTTGGTCTTGATTATGTCTAGAGCAACATGGTCGAAGCTTCCCAGCCTCGCCTGGGTCACCGTGTGACCTCACCCAGCTCACCGCATCACCTTCCCAATGTTCAAGGCAGATGTGCGTTATGCGATGAATAATAAAATGGGAATACAATAAAAATTGAGACCGCGCGGCCTCCAGCGGGGCATGTTTCTGAAACCGCGCGGCCTCTCCTGGTACACTGAGTTACCTGTCGATGTCCAATTAACTAAATGTCATTAATTAATAATGAGAAAATAAAATGATAAGAGTCGTATAAAATTAAAGTTAATTGTTTTAATGGTAATAATAATATTTTTTTGAGAATATTATTATTATTATTATTCATATCTTAGTTTATTACAATTATTTTGTTTTGTTAATTTTATTATTTTTATTAATAGTTTCTTTTTATTTATTTTGTTTATAATTTTTTTACCCTCTTTTTTTTCTAGGGTTCTGACCCCCCTATCTTCACTTTGCACCGTTTTTTTCTCCCCCTCTTGCAGATTGCAGCTCTCCCCCTGTCATGTCGTCACCCCTCTCAGCCAACACCTCGCCGTCAGCCAATCCCGGCCAGCCTACTCCCTTGTTTACCTTGCGCCGGTCTCCCCGCCCAACCCCAGCTCGCGGCAACCCCGTCGCACACCGGATCATCCGACCCATATTTCCGGTGCACCGCTGCACGGACCCTCCCTTCTCCCCTTGTCCAGCTCGAGGCGCAACCCCACCCTCCGACGAACCTGATGCCCCCCTACCGGCCTGCCCTCTTTGGCTGAATCCCCGAGGCTCCCATGCTTGAAACTACAACTCGTCCTTGGTTCGTCCGACAAATCATCTAACAGCCTGCCCCTCCTCCGTCCGGCGAACCCCCCAGTTAAGTCTTATCCTTTCTATTTGTTTGTCTTTCCTTTTATTTTCAGTTTTGTTGTTTTTCTTTTACAGTGAGTATGTGTCTGATTTTAGGGTTTGATTGTGGTTCATTTTGGTTCTAATTCATGTGTTTGGGTTCATGCTTGGTTCATTGCGGTGCAAACGACGCGCGATTGAGGTTTCGCGCTAGAATTTGAAGATTTCAAATCATTTTTTGGGGTTTGCCGCTAAGGTATGTGGTTCTGTGTCTAAATATTATTTGATGAATTAGTTTTCAGGATTATTTTTTTTAGCATGTTGTTTAATTAATTCGGGTAATGTGATGTTGTTTTTCCTTTTGTTTTAAAGTATGAATTTCATTAAAATTGTTTAGAAAATTATTTAGCTTGTGTGTGTGTGTTTCTGCTGAGAACCTTGTTGGTGATTTTTAACTTGTCCTGTTAGATTATTAATTTTTTTACAAGAGGTACGAAATATATTTTTGACATGGCGTTGGGTGTGTTGGGTCGTAAAAGATGTTTTTTTTTTGAGTTTAGTGGGTAATTCCATGTGATTATTTTAATTTGTTTTATAAGATTCTACTTTTGACTTGTAAATTATGTGGTTCTTTACTGCTCTGATTTTACAAATTGTAAAATGTTTAATTGAATGACTTTTGTGGTGGAAATCATGTTTTTATTAGATTACGTTGTGTATTTGGTTATGAAAGAGGTTTGGGTTGGTTTTTTGTGCAAATTCATGTTCTCCTCTTCAAAATTTGTTTACTAAAATCTTAAGTGTTTTATCTAAATATTTTTTTAGGATGGAAATTGTTTTAGATGGTTTTGTAAGAAATGCAGATTGAGTTTCGAAACATTTTAGTGTGCATCTTATTTCTAAATGTTGTTTATGCATGTGATTGGTTGGTAGTTTAATGATAATTGTCTTCTTCTTAATTGTGTGAATGATTTAACTGATTCTGTAGCCTATGAAGATTGAGTTTTGAAAACAATTTTGGTGTGCCCATGGTTTTGAAATAGGGGTTTAGTGAGTAATTGTGATTTTGCATGTGTAAATACCCTGTTTGGATTTTATGCATTTGTGTGACATCTGGAATGAACTTTCAATTACTTGAGCACAAACGGGAAGCCTGGGTACTAGGTGGGTGGACTAGACTAGCGTGCTAGTGATATGAGAGTGGCCTCGGCCCAGTTTAATCTAGGGGTACTGACACTTACAACACTAACTAAACTTTAGATGATGACTGGAGACCACTATGGTAGGAGGTGTTACCCTACCTGTGGCTCGTGCACGGGAATGTGTGATATGGTTCACTGAGACGTGAGGTTCTAGGGTCCTACTTCTCGCTAATATCTTTAGGGTCTCTCCCATGTATTGTGCTCTTCCTCTACTTTCTTCTCACTGTTGGCACACGGTGTGACATTAGGGTCACCAAGAAAAGTGTGTGTGCGTGTGTACGTGAGCGCGTGCATATGTGTGTGTCTGTGCATGTGTGGGTGTGCGTGCATGTGTGTAAGTTAATTTAAGTTGTTTACCTTTTAAGAGAAGTTTCCCCTAAAAACAGTTTTCATTAAAATCCTTTAAGCACTTATTTATTATTATTTTGTTAATTGCAAATGTATTTGTCTTTTGATAATTATGCGTGGAACCATTACTCTATAGAATACTACTATGATTTTAGCTCACACCCTACATACACCATTGGGTGTATGTAGATTCTGTTTCTTATGCATTCCAGGTTGTGAATTCGTGCTCAGTGATGGTGGTTCAGGTGGCAGTTGGTCTTTTCCGGAAGAGTGGTGATGATGTGGCCTCTCTTTTTCCAAGAGGTTTGAGTTTGCGTTTTAGTTTCCGCTGTCGCATTTTCTTTTTAGTTATTGGTTCGAATTGTAGACTTTAAACCTGTTCATAGTTTAAAGGCACATTTGGTTGTCTATTTCTAATTTTAGTTTATTTATATGGTTAGTTTTGTTTCTGTCTTTTATTTTGGGTAAAATCGTTTCCATGTGTTAGTTTTGATACTCGGGCACTTGTTTCATCCCATGGGGATCGGGAATGCCCTTCGGGCCTTGCTACGGACCGGGTCGGATGGCGACCCAGCCTGGTTTGTGACAATTCTCATATGGCTAACAATCTTTAGAGAATTGGATTTAATCCATTGAAAAATAGATCAATATTTCTTTCAGGTTTGATGATAATGCTAGAATGATACCTCGCTTGTCTGGTAAACTTTTCTTCATATTTTCCAATAGATTCATATTCCTTTTTTATCAGCTAAAATAATTTATAGTTTATTTTCATTTAATGAATTTAAAGAAAGTACTTATTGAAAAATAATTTCTTGAACTCATCCCATTCCATGAATTCAATTTCATTATGATGCTTGTATTATTGATGGGATTCCACCATTTTTCTACTTCACCTTCTCAATGGAAGACCTAAAAATTATTTTCTCATGTTCTAAACATTAGAGAACCAAAAATATATATTTAGAGGTACTGATCAATTTCACAGACTATAATGGATCTGAAGAAACATTAAACGAAGGTGGATGAAACATCATGAAGGACTCAATATAATTTTATTACCTACTTGGTTCATTTTATATTCCAACCTGATTTATAGTTGGTAATGTTTTTTAATCATAACATAAATATTTTTCATTCCTACTCCCATAACATTTAGTTAATCAAGAGGATAGTTATTTCATTGACAATCACATTCATTAATAACGTGGTTCTTTAAGATTCTAACTATTAAATAAAACTATAAATAATAGTGTAAGAAACACTAATCATAGTGGAATAACCAAATAATCACAGGATATTATTTAAGAAATTTTAAGATATGATACCTTTGGTTTAATATTTTGTTATCTATGATAATTATAAAAACAATAGTATTGTAACCCATATTTAGTCTTATACATAAGGATCTTACATAGGTTTTCCCATCTTAGTTTACAAAGGATGTCTAAAAAATTTTCATTGATAACAACTATAATGACCATGACCTTTCATATAAGGATAATACATCTTTTTTATAAGAATGTTTATTACATTGCACAAATACATTATTGAGGACTATAATAGTTTTGTGACTTTGTAAATTTGGAATATAAACTTCTAGACAGGTGAAAGAACATTAATGTTTCCCAAAAATACATCCACCTTAGTGCCCCTTCATAAAACATTTCTCCATAACCTCTGGAAAGAAAACATAAGAAAATGGTTCTGTTAGATTCTCAGTAATAGTGGAAAAGGAATATATCAATTTATGATCATTTGTAAGAATAAAATAAGAAGACAAGTATGTGACAATGATCCTAACTTCCAAAATTTATACCCAACCTATCATAGATCATAATCATGATTTATGGCCTAAAACTTTAACAATTCAATAGACATGAAATATCATAATAAAAATTCATCATAACTCATACATGAACCATTTTTTCATATAATAAATGTTTTCAGAATATTTAGAACTATAAAAAACCATATCATATTTCATGTTTAACTACCAATACTCTCATATCATGACTTATCTATTATTTCACATAACAGGTCAAGCACATAAAATTCTTGATCCTTACCCTCTCATGATATATAATACATTAACCAATTAATTTGTGGGATATAATGTTCTTACCCCTAAATTAATGAAATATATACATATGTTTTCCACAAGATCATAAATCATTCATCACATTAAAATCATTTTAATGAAATTAGTTTCATAAACACTTCATAAAAATAAAAATCATGTAAAATAAATTGGTTTTATGATTATTAAACCATTATAAATATAAAACATTTAAAAAAAGAATAATAATGGCATCCTTGAGTCATATCCCCAGTAAGTCCCAAGTATCATCAATAGATTTCATCTTAGTTGGAAAAATTATTTCTAAAAGATCATTTGAAATAATTATTAATGAAAATATCCTTTGCTTTAAAAAATAACTTTTTTATGATCCAAAATTTTAATAAGGAAAATATTTTAATTTAAAATAAACTCGTAAGAATGTGAATTAATATTAAACAAATTAAGTTTTCATGATAGAGGAAAAATCATGTCTTGTTGTATAATATTAAAAAACCATCATTAGAAAATATTGTTAGAAAATTCTAAAAGAGACTTGTTTTGAAAATGATAATAATATTATTTTTAATAAATTTTGTAATAAGACAAAAAATGGGTAAAAATGATTTCAAGGAATGGTACAAAAATTTTAAAACAAAAATTAGAAAATATGGGCATGGATGGTAAATATTCTCTAATGTAAACTCTTGTATAAACAATATTTAATAACAATGAGAGTAAGAAATAAACCGTTACCACTATATAATCAATGAAAATGTATTACCAATGAAAGAAATAAAATTATATATAGATTAAAACACCTTAATATTCAATATATTACACAGAAAATATATTAATGGGAAGTACATAAACCACACAATATAAATAAGTAGTTTATAAGGCTTGTGTCCCACTGAAATAAAAGGAATTCAAGCATCTATTACATTAATTCTTGACATTCTTCATATAAATTAATTAATCCTTTATAAAATAATATTATTTTATTATACATATACCACATAACCATATTCATATATATAATACCATATATGAATTACTTATGACATTATATTACTCGCTTATTAACTATTTCATGTAACCGTTATGTTTGGATTAATAACCACTTTGTTCTTAGTACATGTTTGACTCATTATTCATGTAACTAGTTTTTATATCTGGATTTAATAATATAAAAAACTATAATAATTACATTAATATCATATATCTTCATCATATATGTATTTATGGGTATTTATAAAATTTATAATTAGAAAATAAAATACACCGTTCATGATGACCGTAGGTCATTCGTACGAATGAACTATATTTTCATTTTCTTGTTAAGTTAAATGATAAAAAATTATATGATATATTTTCATAAAATAATAATTTGAGGTCAAATATATAACATATTTTTGTTAAAATCATATACAATACATCCCACATAATGTGTTAGTGAATCACATCACTTCATGAGGCGGTACTCTGTCGTACACATGAACAATGTTATCGTATTCCCAAAAAATGGAAAGAATGAAGGTATATGAGATATACTAATTAAAAAATCATAATAAAATAAAATAATAATATATATCATACTTAGAATATAAATCCATAATTATTCGCATCCATTAATGGTGATAATGAAAGAACGAACGACATCAGTTTGCGAAGCAGTAGTCCGTCATACACATAATCGATGGTTGCATGTCCCATTTGATTTATTTTTAAAAATTTGTTAGTATTACAATTAACATAACAAATTATAAATATTTCTTATCCAATGGTTATTAAATAAACATGAAATAATAATAATTTAATGGGATTATGAAATAAATAAAACAAAAATGTTTGTTGATGAACTTTATTTCTTTTTGGGGTATATCGTTTTGACTTTTCCAAAAATAAATTCATTGGTAGGATTTATTCCTAAATGTAGGATTATAAAATTAAGTTATGGATTTTTTTTATATTTTCTCTTGAACCAAATAAGTTTTCATATTTTAAAAAAATAGATAAAGTGGTTCCCTTTTTTATGATATGGGAGGGGCGATTTTTGAATTTTTCAAAATATTAATTTATAACCAATCATTTTCTATCCAAATACAACAAAAATTCACTTTATCCAAATATAAGATATTATAATGTTCTAATCACATCATCCAACATATGTTTGAAATGTTTTGGAGTAATTTCAATCCGTTTCATTTTGACTAACCCTTAGATAACTTATTTCAATTTTAACTATGCTATCAATATTTTCAATATTAAAAGGTTGTAATTTTTACATTTAATTTTTCAATTTTACCAGGAATGGTCAACTTATCACATTTAGACCATATATAATCCTATTTTTTCAAATTTAATATTTTTATGATTTCTAAATAATTTTATAAAAAAATTATTTTCTGCAAATAACCTTACTTCCAATTATCATAGTTTTCAATGCTTTGACTTTAGAAGTGAAAGACAACTAGATATATTCAAAAAAGTCCTGAAATACAAAAGTAATATATAATGACCAAAAATGAAATTTGTCTTTCAACTTAATTAACTAAAATTATATTTCATTTAATATTTCTAATATTATTTCATTGATTTAACAACTAATTAAATAATTACTACATCATAATTGTGTAATTATTTAGGATAAATATTTCTACACAAAAAATTAAAAATAAGATACAATGATGTATATAAAAATTTTACCTTTATTAAAAATATATTTAATTGATAATGCCTTATATTTCACCCCATATTAAAAATATTATACTTCATAAAAGTAAGAGTGTAACATTTTGTCACTCTCATTAATTTTTATAATATCTAAGTCATTTTCATGTAAAAGTGTCTATAAAATAATTTACTTTATATCCATATCTATTAAGGATAATATTTAATTCATATAATAACACTTGGTACAGTTTTTGTGTAATTTTTAATATTTATAATATTATTTTTACCTAAATTACCTAATTTGTCTGTAACCGCGGTTATAAAATTACTATTTTTTCTATTAATATTGTCTGAAAATAAGGTGGAAGTATTTATAAATTTTGAAATATTGAATCTATATATTAAATCCATTTTTCTAAATTCATAACATATATTTGGGTTAAATAATTTAAATTTAATCATATAGATAGGGCGATGAAGTAAGGTTTTTAATGTTATAATGTTCAAAATATTAGTTAATTTATATATCTAAATGAAATATAATTTTTTAAAATTAACTAAATTAGATGAGTGTATGTATAAATGAACTATTTTTTCATTCAAATTAATTAATAATATAATTAAGCATTATATATTATTTAAATAAAAATGTTTTTTAATATAAACTCTAATTTTAGTCAGTATTTTTCACTATGCATTAAAAAACTAATCTTCTTCATAATAATAAAAAAAATTGGAACTAAACTAATTTAAATATTCCAATTTAAAAATTCATGTATATATTATAAAATATAATTTATAAATGATCGAAAAAATAGTTTTAATGCATATGTTCAAGTAAAAGGCTATAAAATACCTTTTAGAAAAATAAAATTTTAGGTGTAATACTGGATTTATTTTTATACGATGTATAGAAAAAATATATTATTAATGGTAAAAATTATATTGAATAATATATATATAATATTATCCATAAAAGTGATTTTATTTATTTTATTGTCATAAAACACACTGACGCACATTTAAATAATTTTTCTAAATAATATTTCCTTTTAATTTTAAAATGTGTTTACTTGTGTAAAAAATAAATTTATAATTTAGTTAATCCTATTAATATGATCCATTATAATGACTAAGTTATAGTTGTATTGTTTAAAAAATAAAATAATCAAAATATAGTTCATAGTAACTCAGTAATACTTGTAAAACAAGATAATCTAGTGTTCCATGTAACAAAAGACATCAAGGGAATAAAAATATGTTTATAAAATATATTTTGTAATAATTTTTGGGTGTTATAGTAGACCGAAAATCCACTGAAAAAAATATATGAACCATATAGAACCATCAATTTCTAGGCTCCAATGGCTGAAAACCATGAATCGGAATCACCCGCATTAGGCCATAACACCTCCCAACATATCACATCATTATTGGTGCTTCAGATACTAGATCAAAATAGTATCACCCCCATTGAATATTGATATATTTTAAAATCATTGATCCATTACTTTAGTTCACATCTACTATGAATCTAATTTTCCAGTCACAATAGAACCCACTAGTAAATATTGAATTGTTGCCTCGTAGCCTAGTGACAATATACAAAAAGAATATATAGGGAAAGTAATATGAATAAAATTTATCTAATTTTTGACCAATAATTCTAGAAACATTATCATAGGTCAAGGATATATGAGGTGGAGTCATGGAATAATAAGAATAATCTGATTTAAAAATTCATATTATATAATAGGATCTGGTCAAACATAGAAAATGTTAAAGTCAAATAAGTTATTTTTATATTGGATCGATTAATTGAAAATGGATTAAATACACCAAATAAAATTCCCTATATAGTACCCATGGTTTCTGGTATGTATCTGTCATATAATTCTTTTCATGGTTATAATGTTTATGGCTGATGAATGAGAGAGTTAGGAGAACATTGGATGTAGTTTTGAGGAAAAATGGAATTTGTACGGGTGGCACACAGTTTTTCTAATAGTGTGGTGAAACCATGCATAATTGGACCTCTTGAGAAATTGGCTTCATCATAGCTAGATATTGGTTGGGAATACCATGTGAGGAAGTTGTGGTATCGCCTTCTTATGCAATATCTAATGCACAGTTAGTGAACAATTTGTCTAACTGTACGAGCTAACAGTTCGGATGGTTTAAGTGAGATCCTAAAAAAGTTGATCTCACATGTTTTTGCTTCATAGTGGGTTGTTTTTTTTAAATGGCCATACCTTGGGATTTATCTTCATTTAAGGTAGGATAACCTCTCCTAAGTGTTTTGGAGACAATTCGAAGGATTTCCCTAGTGAATGAAAGCTAGATTCTTATGGTATGTGATCATTATTATTCATTCTTGATAGGTTTCATATATCTACTTAGAGACACATCTCATATTATATATTTTTATTAGATATATTCATGTTAAGTGTATATGTAGGTGTTTGGATACCAAATATGATGAGATTTGGTCTTTGCCTTTCTAGGAGAAGAGATCTAATGTAGGTTCTTGAATAATCAACCCAATTTTCTTATGCATTCTTTGTTCATTGGGGTTTTCATCAAAACCATCGAGGAAGGAGGATTATTTCTCAAATACACATAGTATAACTTATTTTAATACTTTAAAATTGGATTTTGGTAATCTAATTGATTTTTATTTTGTTGTTCAACACTTGTTGTAAACCATTTTTAGTGATGGTTGTGAAATCTGGAAAATTGGTTGTTTGAATAAAATGATTTTTCTAATGGTTTTAAAATATGTATTTTATAAACGAAATTGTTCTAGATTGTTGGAACATGAAATGCATTGGATGTTTTCAATAAAAGAGAAGGTTTTATTGAAATGAAATTTTTCTTTGCAATTTTTTGTGCTTTGTTTTTCAATAGATTTTTAGTTTTATTGGAAAGGATTGTTTTGGGAATGGAATTATTTGGCATAAATTGTGTTGGTGTGAGTTAATGCTTATCATATACTTAATAGGGGATGATTACCATTGGGATAAAAGGAATGTGACCCTGGATCGGGGGTGTGTGATGTTGGGACAGAAAATAATTGGATGAGACACTCCTCATGAGTATGGAACTTTCAAACGAAGAATGAAAGAATGAGAGTGTTGTGAAATATATAATTTATTTTCCAAATGATAATAAGAATTAGTTTTAGGATTTTATTGGAATTTTTTTTTGAAAAAATAACTTTTTGAAAATTGGCTTCATTTAGTTTTTTTTCACATGGTTGTAAATGGTTTTTGGAACTTGTTTATGTTTGGTTATAAAAATGTTTTTGTAATTGTTTTATATAAACTGTTTAATATGAATGTTTGCTAATTTTCTGTCCTTGTTCTATGAGTAGTAAATTCATTGGGGAATACCTACTAATTTTTATAATCGACCATGCTTTAGCACATTGGTGATTTTGTGGTTTTTATCTTCTGGGATAGGGGAAAATGTAACATTACCCACATTTTTAGCACTACCTCATGATGTTTGGGTTGTTTGGGGAATATAGTGCTTGGAGATTTTGGAGTATGGTGTCTTGTGGTATTTTGGGAGATTTTAATTATTTATCTATTGTGTACATTGATACTTGGTTGGTGTTCTAATGTTTCACACATTGATGTGGTTTTGAGATACTTGATGTTTTTTAGTTTTTTTACATGGTCGATGCATCATTTTGTAAAGAATATTATTATGTTTTATTGGTTATTTGGTTTATTTATTAAATGGAAAATCATTCCCCATGTGTATGTGAAACCCTTGAGCAACTATTTCCAGCCTTTGGGGTCTTTTAGATATCACTTAAGTCCAAGTAATGACTCGTTGTGCTATCAAGCCAATGAAAACGAGTGGGTCATTAAAAATGGTATCAATCGAGTCCTTCCTTTGTTTTATAAATGGTTTCAACTTGTTTGGTCCTTGAAAAATAAATATTCTTCGATGTTATTGGTCATGGAGTTGAAATTCTTTATTGTATATTCTTTAGGATGAAATCTTTTACCAAAGTAGTATTTTTATAAATTGAATGGTACATCATAAAAGGACTTAGCTATCCCTTTTATGTCAAGCTTCAAGTTACCTGGTAGTTGGTTACAGAATTTTTTTAGACACTTCCAGGATTTAGAATTCTCATTTTTATGTGTTTAGCTAATGGGATGATCCTGAAATTTATTTTAGAGGAATGACATCTCACTAATAGTGCATTCATCATTTAAATTAATGATAAATTTTTTGAGATTTTTTATTAAAAAAGTATAAATTTGTTTTTTAAATGAAATATTTTGAATAAGGGAACACATATGGTGTTTTGATAATGGTTTAATTTTTATAAAGCATGAATGAATCAGTTAACTAATAGTTTAAAAATTAAAAATGGTTGTTTTGAAAAACATTGTAGTGATAACTGATGTGGTATAATTTGACATGCTAGGTCTTCAGTTTCTAGAGAGTGATATTGATTGATTTTTTAGTTGGTTTAAAAAATTGAACCTAGTAGGCATTGTTGAAACCAACCTGAAGAAGCAGCAGAGAATGCGGTTGCACCTAAACCACGGGTGAACCAAGAGCAGGTTCAGGGTATTGTCCATATTTTTCATGCTTTGTATACGATGAGATGAAGGAATGAGGGAAGGCATGAGGATCATACTATTCATTTCAAGAAGCAAAATCCACCCAACTTTCAAGGTGATTCTGAACCCTAGAAGTTGTTAATGTCATAAAATAGGAAAAATCATATCTTCTACTTCATGGACACATCGGTAGTGAAAAAGGTCAAACTTTTGACATATTTTCTTGAGGATCTTGCATGGAAGTGGTGGGATTTAGAGGTACATGCTAAATTTGATGAAGGCCTTACATGGAAGGATTTTGAGGAAATTTTCAACAAAAATTTATATCCTCACATGTTTAAGATTAAGAAAATGATGGAATTATTCTGCCTGAAACAAGAGAGTCTCTCTATCATAGAGTACCCAGCTAAATTCAGGAATTTAGTTTTTTTATTCACCAGAGGCTGTGGAATGTGCATATTTGAAGGCTTGCATCTTTCAATCCGGGCTACATTAGGATATTCTATCAAATATTGTGGTGATTTTTATTATAGATTATATAGATATGGCGAAGAGAGTGACTGTGGATGAACATGATATATCGAGATATATAGTAGGATTTATGATGATACCCATAGGAGATGGTGGTAACTCAAACACGGGAAGTAAGCGAAAAAGGGAAACCTATTTCCATGGTCGAAGTGGGAATTAGAACCAGAAGACTGGATTAGTGAACCTTCCTCCATTACCATAGAGCAATTCAAGTTTCTTTCAATGTGATTTTAATGACCATATAAAGAGAGAGTGTACAACACAACCTATAGCATTTCATAATTGCAACAAGATGGAACATCATCACTGCTATTGTAGTAGTGATCCAAGGTCTGGTTCACAAGACAATTCTCATGCATTGCAAACATCATATGATTCTATAGGATGAGGATAGAAAAACAATTCCCATTAATAGATCAGAGCTAGAAATGGTGATTCTAGGAAAACTATAACTCCTCAACCAGGGAAATATCAGTAAGGCAACAAAAAGAATAGTGTAGTGAATAAGAAATTGTATGGAGCTGAGGAGATGATTTTTGACGATCAAGATGGACAATTTATAGTGAGAGGTATGCTTCTTTTGAATTCTACCCTTGTTCAAGTGTTCTTTGATACGGGTGCATCACTTTATTTCATTGCTTATATTTCTATTTATTTACTATGTTTAAGTTTGGAAATGGTGCCTTTTATTTTAAAATTGAAAACTCTTATTGGTGAAAGAGAATATCAAGAATTTGTGTGTAGAGCATGTGTTATAACTATTAATGAATTTGAGCTGAAATGGAGAATCTCGATGTTGTACATGTATGTATATGATTTAATACCGGGTATGGATTGGTTGAAATTTTTTAATGCTCACATAAACTATTATAGGAGAACAGTTAGTTTCACGACTGGGGATGGTGTCGAGAATCTCTTCAGAGGAGAAAGGATGGTAAATTATGGTAAAAATAGCTTGTTGAAACCAATGGTGGGGTTAATATATTACTATTGGGATGAATTGACTTTGGAATAAATGGAAGGGATCATGAAAAATAGTATTCCATTAGTTGAGGATCAATTTCTAGACGTGTTTCCTAAGAACTTATAATGGTTACCAAATAAAAGGGAAGTGGAGTTTACAATTGATCTCATTCCAGGGACTAGTCCCATTTCTTTTCCTCCTTATAAGATGGTACAAAAAAGTTATGTGAATTGAATGGGAAATTTTAGAATCTAAAAAAATGGTTTCATTCATCCAAATAAATCCCCATGAGTAGACCCAGTTTTTTCATGAAGAAAGCATATGGAAATCTTTGACTATGTGATTATTATCATAATCTTAACCATAATATGATAAAGAATAGATATCCACTTCCTTGAATTGATGATTTTTTTCGATCAATTAACGGGACCTCAATGGTTCTAAAAAATTGACTTTTGATCTGGATATCACCAATTGGGAGTTCATAAGGAGGATATTCCAATGAAGGCATTAAGAAGTAGATATGGACACTAAAAATATGTTTTCTTACCTCTTGGTTTAATGAATGAACTATCAGCCCTAATTTCTCTCATGAATCAGATATTTAATTGATATTCAGATTCCTTTGTTGGGATGTTTTTGGACAATATCTTGGTGTATTAAAAGACAAGGTATAACCATGAGAAACACCTAGAAATAATGCTACAAATCCTAAGAGATAACCATTTGTATCCCAAATTATAAAAGTATGTTTTTTGGATATAGGAAGTTCGTTTTTTAGCCATGTAATTTCTAAAAAAATATTTTCTTTTTATCATGAAAAGATAGAAGCTATTATCTCATGGAAACCACCGATAAATATCTTTGAGATACAACTTTTTCTTTGTCTAGATGGTTACTACTGACACTTTGAACGTGACTTCTCATGATTAACTTCAACAATGAGATCTCTGACAAAGAAGAATGCTCCATTCCAATGGACATACAAATTTTATAAGACTTTCTAATTGGTGAATGTTCATCTTAAATTATCGACTAGCTTGATTTTTTTAGAATCAGGACAGGGCTATGTCATGTATTGTGATTCTTGTGGTTCAAGGTTGGGATGTGTTATCATGAAAGCATACCATGTGGTGGCTTATAGTTCAAGGTAGTTGAGACTTTGTGAGAAGAATTACCCAACACATGACTTGGAGTTAGCAGCAATTTTCCTTTCTTTAAAGACCTGGGGACATTATCTCTTTGTCGAGAAATTAACTATTTTAATAGATCATAAAATATTGAAACAGATTTTATCACAATGATATTTGAATATTAGGAAAAGGAGATGGATGGAGTACCTCCAAATGTTTCACTTTTAACTGATTTATACACCAGGGAAAGTAAATTCTGTTGTTGATGCATTGTGTAGAAATTCATTCACTCGGTTGAAAAAAGAAGCATCAGATGAATGGTAGTTAATGTCTATCCTTGTAGACATGCATGTGGAATGTGAATACTGAGGGGATATTACAAGTTTCTTTTCAGCTATGCTTGTTCCTAATTAGGTAAAAAATTGTCAAATAGGCGCAATCATCTAATACAGAATTTGGGATTTTGAGATCAAAACTCAATCGTATGGAGACCATTAAAGGCTGGAAACATGATTGGAGTTTAGTTTTGAATTTTAGAAATCGAATTGTTATACCTATGGATTTTAAAAAAAGTCTCCTCTATTCTTACCACCATTCAATATGGGTTGTACATCCATGTATGAAAAAGATGTATAAGGAATTGAAGGTGCCATTTTGGTGGAATGACATGAAAATGGAAGGTGTCCGAGTTCGTCTGATGGTGCTAAACCTATCAGTTGGTTAAAGAAGATAATTAGAGACAATAATAAATTTTACAGTGTTACCTATCGCATTATAGAAATGGGAGCAGTTAGGAATGGATTCTGTTACATTTCTTCCAAGAACTGCCTGGAAACATGATGCCATATGGGGCATAGTGGATCAGCTTACCAAGTGACCCATTTCATTCCAGTTCGTGAAAATCATACGGTGGAGAAACTGAAAAAAATATACATGACAATTATTAAAGAGACATGGTGTTCCAGTCTCAATCGTCTCCAACAGAGATCCTAAGTTCACATCTCATTTTTAGAAATCCTTATAGAAATCTCTTGGGACTCAGCTGACTATGATCAGGACATATCATTCTCAAATAGGCATCCAGTCTGAGATGACAAAACAAATGTTGAAATAAAAGTTCCAGTCTTGTGTAATTGATTTTGGTGGCTCATGGGGATATCATATACCCTTGTTTGAGTTCTCATACAATAACAACTATCAGGCCTCGATACACATGGCGCTGTTTGGAACATTGTATGAGAGTCCTTATCGTTCTCCACTATTCAGGGTAGAAATAGGTGAAACGTCGCTATTTGGGTTGATCCTTTTCAAAGAAACAATGAAGAAGATCCAATTTATTAGAAAGAGGGTGGAGAAAACATAGATTTGACAGAAATCTTATGCAGATCATCATCGAAGGCCATTTTTGTCCGATGTGGGTGATCATGTCTTCATGATAATATTTCTAAGGTTTTACATCATTATTTTGAGAAGTAGGGATATGTACCTCCTAAATACATAGGTCCAATAGAGATACAAGAACACATTGTATTGGTGTAATATCAGTTGGAATTACCACCACGTTTTAGTTCAGTGCATAATGTGTTCTATGTATCTCAGTTCAAAAAGTATCATCTTAATCCAGACCATGTGATCAGATGGGATCATGTTGAACTAGAGTCGGATACATCATCGATACATATAATAGTATGGTTTGTGGATAAGAAGGAGAAATACATGCACGGAAAAAGAATAGGCCTTGTATGTTTTTATGGAAGCATAGTCAGATTCAAGAAGGGACTTGGGAACATGATAATGAAATGAATGATCAGTGGTTAGAAATATTTTAGGGGAAAAAATTTTCTACATTATGAGGATGGAAAGACCAATGGTGCGGAGAATTTAATACCCCTATTTTCAAGTATGTAACCCTTACTTGATTATTTTCATGGTTCTAATGTTTAACGGTGATGAATGGGAGAGTTAGGAGAACATTGGAAGTAGTTTTGAGGAAAAATGGAAGTTGCATGTGCGAGGCACGATTAGTCTAACCATGCATCCAAACTATGTGTCATTGGTCTTCATGAGTTAGTGGATCTAGAATAGTTGTAAAATGGTTAGGAATACTATTTTTGGAATCCATGCGAAGGTCTTCCAAGGTGGTATCTAATTCATAGTTATCACACAGTTTCCCTAACTGTGCAAACTAACCATGCGGATGGTTTAAGTGAGACACTAAAAAAGTGGATCTTACCCATTTTCCCCTCTTAATGGATCGTTTTTTCTCTTAAATATGACATAACTTGATAACTATCTTCCTTGAAGGTAGTATAACCTCTCCAAAGAATTTTGGAGTCAATCTTAAGGCTTTCATTTGTGAATCGAAGCCAGATTCTTGAGGTATGTGATGGTTCTTCTTCGTTCTTGATCAATTTCTTAGATCTACATACATATACATCTTATATTCTCCTATTTTAATATATCTAACACTGTTATGGGTAGATATAGGTGTTTGGATTCCAAATATGAAGATATTTGGTCTTGATCTTTCTAGGAGAAGTGATCTAAGGTGGGTACTTGGAGAATCGACCTAGTTTTCTTGTGCATTCTTCGTTCGTTGGGGTTTTTGTCAATACCATTGAGGTAGAAGGATTCTTTCTTGACTCAACCTAATATAAATGATTGGAATGCTTTAAAATTTAATTTTTTTTATTTAATGTATTGTGATTTTTTTGTTGAGCAGTTGATGTAAATCTTTTTTAGTGATGGTTTTGAAATCTGGAAAATTTGGTGTTTGAATATAATTCTTTTGATCTGGGTTTTAAAATATGGATTTTAAAAACTGAATTCTTCTGGATTTTTTGTAACATTAAATGTATTGGATTTTTTCAATAAAAGGGATGGTTTTTTTAAAATTAAATGTTTCATTGTAAGTTGGTTATGATTTGGTTTTCTATAAAAATTCAGTTTTATTAGAATAGTTTGTTTTGGAAGTGGAAATATTTGGAATAAATGGTGTTGGTGTGAGTTAATTCTTATCAAGACCATAATAATAGATGATTACCATTAGGGTAAAAGGGACGCGACCCTTGATCAGGTGTATTTTTCATTAGGACACAAGGTAATTGGATCAGATACTGCTCATGAATATGGAACTTTCAAATTAAGTATGCATGTGTGGGTGTGTTGTGAACAATGGAATTGGTATGCCAAATGATTAGAAGAATTGGTTTTAAATCATTGATTTTATATATTTCCGGAAAAATAACATGTTGGAAATTTCTTTCATTTAGTTTTTTTCACTTGGTTGCATACTATTTTTGGAACTTGTTTATATTTGTATATAAATTGTTTTGCTAATTTTGTTATATAAACTGTTTTATATAAATGTGGATAATGTTTGTATCCTAGTGGTGTATGTAGGTCAATCATTGGGGAAAACCTAATGAGTTTTATACTCACCCCATATTTGGAACTTTGGTGAATTTGTAGATGATATCTTCTGAGACAGGGGAAAAGGTAATCTTTCCCACGTTTTTAGCACTACCTCGCGATGTTTGGGTTGTTTGGTGATTGTGGTCTTGTTTCTTGAAGAGCATGGAGTCTAGTGGTATTTTTAGAGACTTTAATTATTTATCCACTGTGTACTTTGATACTTTTTTGGTCTTCCACTTTTGCACACATTGATGTGGTTTGTAGATGCTATAAGTTGTTTAGTTTTTTCCTTGGTTCATGCATAATTTGGTAAATGGTTTTGTTATTTTTTTTTTGGTTCTTTGGTTTATTTCATAAAGGGTAAATCATCCCCAACCTATATTTGAAACCCTTCCACATTTATTTCAATCGTTTGGTGTCTTGAGGATGTTGCTTAAGGCCATGTGATGACTCGTTGTGCCATCAATCCAATGATAATAAGCGTGTCATTACACCCTACCACATGATTTAAACGTTCAATAGTGAAGCACACATTATCTAATGATATAGAAGATCTTCTATGATTGTTTTATGTAAATCCACATTGATTTTATCACCAATCATCATCCAATATCAATTTGACAATGATGAATGATGGGACCTCCTCTTAATTATTTTTTGGTTATACTAATAACCCTATAATTTTTTCATAACAATATGAATATATAGAAAAATATATTTCAGACATTAAAAAAATTTATTTAATTAATCAATTAATTAACCCACTTAATGTACCACAAAAAATATTCCTTATCTGAAAATATGGTGTTGCCCAACATTTGGTCACTCCATGGATAAACACTGCATTCTAAATTCAACCATGGTCTCATATTTTTTATTCAAAACTCTATTTAAGAGGTTTTCTATTATTTATGAAAAACTATGTTCAAATGATAGAAAATATATTTAATATTTTTATAAAATTTATTTTGGGATTTTCAGGCCTCAAAATTACATTTTGTCTAAACACTGTCATATAGAAATATTTTATAATATATTTCAAACTAATACAATGAAAAATAAATTCCCTATATTTTTTCCACCAATAAAAAAATTCACCCCTACAATGAAAAAACTAAGAAAAAAATATTGGGATTCACAGCTTGTTTCTAGATCTCCCTCTCATATATGATCTCCTCTATAATCCCATACGGCCACAAAAAAACAAACCAATGGAATGGCCCATCCACATGGGATCCTTTCATAGTGATCCTCAATAACTATAAGGTACTCCATTAATGTGGATCAATCATATTTGTATAGATCAACCTAGTAAACTATCATTTTCATGGTTATGAATGTATCTCTCGGTATTGGCACACAGATGATGTCATGTACTCTCTCCAACTATGGGGGTAAGGTGAGTAAATAAGCAACCTCTCCAATACTATACAATATCTAGGGAAACCTGACAAGAATTAGGGATAGATTCATGTAGCACCATGTGTTTATATGTATTTTTACTTTTTGAGTTAATTAAATTTATACTATAACTTTTATCACACACAACACCAAGTCAATCCTTCATTACACACAACACCATATTTAGATTCTACTACATGAAACACTCGGTTAGCTTGTGTTACACACAATACTATGTTTTAACATAACCATGATATATTAATATTATTATTATTTAAATATGACCGTATTAACCTAGTAATTTCAAAATATTGTTATTATTAGTAATAAATAATTTTTATATATTTGTTATTTTTTTACATCAGTGAAACATATTGAAAATTAAATACATAAAATTTTGTAAATTATTTATATGTTCTGAAAATAATATTTTCACAAAAAAATTATTTTTATAGAAAATTAATAAAATTAATTATTAAAACTTTTGTAAATTAATTTCATAAAATAAAATTCTATTTTTAATTCATATTGTTAAAATTATCTTATGGTGAATTTTTGGGATTTTTAAAAAAGGTTTCATGTATTGTTAAAAATACTGAATTTTAAACAAAATTTTCATTTTCATTTAATATATTTAAAAAGACAAATTATATTTTAAATTGGTATTAAATTAAAATTAGTTCAATTATGAATCCATTAATCCAATTTAGTTTATTTTAATAAGTTAAATTTTGAATTTAAATAGATAAAATGTCATTTAATTTTAAACGTTTTCTCTGTAGAAACTCGCATTACAGTCGTATCTATGGGAATTAATTTATATTAAATTTTTTCAACATATATTAAAAGAATTTTGAAAATTTGAGTCTATATATGGAATCATAATTATTAATAATATCTAATTATATAAAATAATATTTTCACCAAATTCAATGATAAGAAATAAAAATAATTAACATGGTCAAGGTAAAATGGGTTTCCTAGGGGTTAAATTAAAAACATAAGTGTAATAATTAGTAAAAAACAATTGAAGAAACCATTTTATAGTCATATTTTGATCTTATATATTCTATGATCTAGAATAATATGTTTTTAATGCTTTTTGAGTGATATAAATGTTTTTATGATTGAATACTTTTTGAAAATTAGAAGTCCACCACTCACCCCACTTATAAAAGGCCACCCACTCTAATCTCTACTTCACAAGTTCACACCCCACTGGTTCAGAAAATCAATACACATATCACAAATAAACATAATAACTCTCATCTTATAAGAATTTTTTTGGGTAGAAATCTAACTTAGTAAGGATTTTGTGAATAAATAAGGAGGTTACCTGAAGAGGATGTGACATTAATCAAAAAATGTTTTTGATTTGTTTATTTATCAACCTCCGAAAATTATTAGTATACCAAGACTATATATTAACACATGTATATAAAATATACAAAAAAAAATTATTTTAGGTTAATTATCTAAAATTATATCCACTTCAATCAAAAGGATTATGAAATCATAATTTGTGAGTGTGGTGGACTACATCTTCATGAAATGATGTCATTCATTTCTCCATTATCACATCTTGAAACAGAAAAATAATGAGCGATTTATGGTTGAGATATGATATATATGATATTATTATTCTTATGTAAGTATTATATCACACATACCATAATTATTTTAATCTTATGAGAAGATTATAACGTTACTCATGAATACAATGGACAACCACCTCGCGTTGTGATGCGATTCATTCACAATTTTCATTGATGATATTATAGATGATATTAATTAAAATATTATACATATAAATATATATATGAAATAAATTTTTTGATATATTGATAATTTATAATTAACTTTATTATATTCATTTTGAAAAGAAAATAGATACAATGTTTGTGCTTTTTTACGGCCTATAAGCTCCAAGGATAGTGTATTTCATTTTCATTGACTAAATTTTATGAATAACTATGATTGAATATATAATAATACTATATATTCTTTATTTTATGGTTATAATTATTGAGATTATTAAATTATGATCAAATTAAGTGAACCATATATAATAAATCAAATCATATTTGAAAAAAATCTATTATTACCTGAAATGTAATAATATGATGAATTGTATAAAAATTGGCAATAAAGTGACATAAGAAAATAATATATTTCATTACATATATAAATATTATTATGTAATAGATTTATAAGAACATAATTTTTAATATTCATGTTTTTTAACACATATAAGGAAATACATGTCTTAAAGTACTGGATTTCCAGTCTCAATTATATCTCTGGGAGACATTAGAAAATCCCCCACTCATTTCTCTTGTGTGCTATATATACATTCACTTTAACATATCATATAATTAATCCCAATATTTTAATAATATTTATTGTATCATTTTATGTTACTATTTAATAAGGATTATGATTTAAAATATTACTATACTGGCATGGGATTTTCTTCTCAATTTTCTATCTTTGAGATGTTTGTTATGTAATATAGTAGTATTCTAAAATTGGATTCATATAAAACCCCATGAATGATAAATATCATGAATTTATTTATACTAATTATATTTAATGTTAAATATTATTTTATTACTTCATGGATATTACTAATCCAAAGTTACCAAAGTGGTAAAGATCCTATGTTATAATATCAATGTTTATCAGGATTGTCTATGATATGTTTCTGATGATAAAATATTACATCCCCTATCTCAATAAACATGATAAATTTATTTTACTATGTTTATTCATAATATATTCAATTAATAATAAATATTTATAGAAAAATTACCTTAAAATAAGTGAGAATTTTTTTTAAGGAAATATAACTTTACCTCGCACTTCGATCAAAAAACCATTTTTCTTCAAAAAAGATTTTCTAAAATTTTTTCATATATTTTTTTAGTTTTTTTCAAATGGTTTATCAAACAAAGCTTTACCTATGATTGAATTTAAAAAAAAAATTCAAATTAATGTTCTTGTTTTTTTCCAAAAAATGAATGTTTGGTTTTTAAGAAAAAAGAGAAAAGAATTTTTGTTTTTAACTTTCAATACATGAGAATAATTTCTCAGTGTCATGAACACTCCATTATTTCTGGAATATGAGAAATCTTTTCAAAATTATTTTCAAAATAAAAATTTTCTTTATTATTTTAGAATTTTTTTATATTTAAATTAAATAAATTCAGAATTAAAAGTATTTTTAATTTTTTTATGTTTAAGAATTTTTTTTAAAGTATAAAAAATATTTTAATCAAGAAATGTTTTAAATTATTTTAAATAAACATATATAATTATTCAAGGTTATTTTTAAATAAAATTAGTTTCCAATGATTTTATGTATTCATGATATTTTTTATGTGGAATGTTTATTTTCATCATGAATCATTTCCAACGCCTTTAAAAATTCCATTATATGTTTTCAATGTTATTTATAATGAAAAGTATTTTCAAAATGTTTTATGTTTCAATGAGAAGTGATTTTAAATGTGGAAAGGATATCTTCCTTAGATAATGTTCAAAATTATATTTCAAATTCATTTTCCATATTTAGTGAAATGTATTGATGTTACCTATTCCATACTATAAATATTATCCAACAACACTATTCTTATTATTTCTCTCGTTGGTTTATGTTTATGATTCCAAGATTTTTATGAAACACATTTCACTTCAACTAGTTATGCCATTATATAATTTTTATGACACCTATATCTTTTTTATATGGTTTATGCTACAACAAAATTATGAAATTATTATGAAACTAGTATCTTTTCCAAAGGTTATGATAAAATGAAATGTTAAAAAATCCCATTTTATTCCCTGGGGTTTGATAATATGAATGATTGACGATCATGTGGCTTCATATATATTATTTTCATTATGATAATATTAGGGACCTATATACCTGTCCGATAATTTTGTTAATAACGGATAAATAATTATTAAATATGTTATGTATGAACCAGATTACAAGTTAACAATTTTAGGAATGTACCAAATTGCTTGTTAAACATATCATGCTTGAACCATATTACATGTTCAAAATTTTATGCGTGAACCTAATTCCATGTTCAAAATGATATATGTGAACGAGATTACAAGTTTATAGTGTAATGAATTGACCTATCTATCTTGTCCATAATGATATGTGTCGACCTAGTTGCATGTCCATAATATTATGAGAGCACTTAATTTCATGTTATTAACTTAATAAGTGAACGTGTTTCCATAAATGTGGTCACAATTTTATAAGCGTGTTTTTATGTCAAAAATAATTTTCTTTTGAAAATAATATTCTATCATGGAATGTGTTCGTTGATTATCTTTATGATTCATGTATTAAGATCTAACAACCTTTATAACATGGATCAGGATTTTGGTCTCTGATTTGTAGGGTGTGGTTTTCAAATGTTATGCTCAGGTTCTCATACCCTAATACTCATGTTATATTTACATATCTCCCTTTTTTTACCCTAACTGAGCATAAAAAATCACCCTTTAAAAGGTTCCTATTCCCTAGGATATGAATAAATATTTAAGCTTGTTTTTTGTTAACCATACTAAAGGAGAAGATCTTTATGGGAGGAATTTAAGATATTTCATTAGTATAGAATATTGTGTTCTATGTTTATAAAGGAACTAAACTTTTACATTACTATGGTGTGTACATGTGTAATGTATTGATTATTCATCTAATAATATATAATAATTATATATGAACGTCTTGTGTCACTATAGTTGGAATTAGTGAAAATGATTATTATCCTTTTTAAAATATAATGAGAATACTTTAGTGAGACCCCTAGTGATATTTATAAGGATATGTATAGGGATATGATTAATGATAAGTCTATGGATGAATCATAATATATGAAAATTTCCTTGATTTTTTCAAAATGGATAAACTGAGTGGTTTCATATAAATTATGTCCATCTCATGATACTACAAGTGGATATGGATCTAGAACATAGGTATATAGGGGTAATAAATATAAAAGGGAGAATTGATTTGGACTCAATCGTCACCTAGTGGATGAAAATTGGTCTTGCTGCAATCCTGGTTAGACAATCTTCAAGGATATGCTTTTTAAATTCAAAAACATTTCACAAACCATCATGATAGATTTATATTGAAGATGAATTTGAATAACCTCAAATAATCCTAAGGATTCATAGCGTTAAGAAGAAGGATTCATGATTAAGACATTCCAAAAGTTATGTTTCATGATTTTTCAATTCCCCACTAAGATTATTTTTTCATACAATATGATTTTGTTAGTAAATGGATTGAACCTGAAGGAACATTGTTAATGTTGAATACAACAGAAAAAAAACTTATTTTACTCATGAGAAACAGAATTTCATGGGAATTAAAATTAAAAACGTCACTAATATTCCCTTTTGACTTTATCAAGATAAAAAATCCTAATAAAATTCAAAATATAAAAATGGTAGGATCAATGATCTATTGAGTTATTCATAATATAGAACCAACCTTATTTTGTGGTTTCATTGATCCACTATTCTCTAAGAAATGGATAAGTACCATTTAAAATATATTTTATGTTCCCCATTATTAAGAGCATGAAAATTACATTTTGGATATCTTCAAATTAGATTGTGAGGTAATTCAATGGTGCGCTCATACTAAGAATATAACAAAATGATATGAAAATTCATATGTGAATTGGGATTATTATAAAATATTATCATTCATAATTTACATTCATCGTATTCTTTCAAAAAAAAAGAGATGAAATTCCTTGATCTTAAAAATATGGATTAAAAATCTATTGGTACATAGGAAGAAAATTTTACAAGACCTATGTGGTACTCTTAAAGTGTTATCATTCATCATGAACGTAGGGTTTTACAATTATTCAGTGTCCTAACACAAAATATATAAATGGATTTAACCATAAGGGACTTTTGAATATCTAATGAAAACATTTAATATGCACTAAAAGAGGAAATAGAAGCTGGAAACTGTCTTGGTTCGGGATATGAAACAAATATGGGGTTCTGTGGGGATTTCAATTATATGTCACCTGGAGAAAAGATATTTTTTTATCAAAGGTCCCCAAAAATTGTGTAAGAGAACATGATGAGTTCCTAAAATTAATAATAAGTAGTTTCAAGAATGGGAATATGTGTCACAGAGAAAAATAATATATAAGTGATGTGAAGAGGATATTAAGTGGAATTATTGGAGAGAAAGAGAGAGCCTAATAGAATGAACCACCAACCCTCTAGTGTATCATGATTGTGTATTTTGGGAAGAATGTGAATCAATTCCCCAATCCTAGTGATAATTTAGAGTATACGCCTCAAAAACATATAATGAAAAAGTATAATGTGATAGCTTAATCATTCATACTGGGTGATGTGAATCATTATAATTAAGGGAACACTTATCCTCTCATCCTTAGTTGGAAATTAGATGTTGGAATGTTTTTAAATTAGACATATAGAAATATTAATGGGAAATTTCATGATCTCACTCTATATAGATTCTGTGAAAATTAAATAACATTTGATATTATATTATTACAATGATGAACCAGAGTTTCCAAAGAATATGTTTTATCATAAGGTAGGAGCTTATATTATAGGTAAAAGGTGAATTAGAATTTGTGTGTTTACATTCATCCATTCATGATTTACATTAAAGGTATGTATACCTTCATGGTTTTATGAGTTTAAGGTTGTTCATAATTTCAAAACCATTAACCCCCATTTTGAGGATTCATGTGATGGGATTTTACAATCATTAAGGTTATTTTAATTGAAATTTATGTCAATAAAATAATTTGGTTTTGTATATGTTTTATTTAAAATGATATTACACATTTTGGACATATTATTAAAGGTTCCGGTAAAAATTAAGGTTTATGTTATCTTTTATATAGAGGTAATTATATGTTGTAGTCTATCACCTTATAAATTTAATATCAATGTCTCAATTAGATATGATTTCCCTTTGGATAATAATTCAAGAATATACATTAAATATGTTGTAAGGTTACATGTAGTACCACATTCCACTGTATCTAATAGGGATCCAAGGTTTACCTTGATGTTTTTATAAATTCATGAGGATTCTCTTCATACAGTGTTGAGTTTTAGGATTATCTATCATCCTTAAATAGATAGTTAAACTATGAGAACAATTAAAACCTTAAAAAATTAGATAATATTTAGTTTTATTTATTTCAAATGTGATTAGGATAAATAAATTCCCCTATATTGACTTTTCCTATAACAATATTTTCACATCAGTAGTAAGATGTCCATATGTGAAGAATTTAATGAAATTTAGTGTAGAAATACAATTTTTTGGTATGAAATTATAGAAATACTGATATTTTTACATGATAAGGATGATGACATGAAACAGAAGGTGAGATCCATTAAACACCACATAAGGGAAACAAAAGTTTACATAAAAGATATGTTGATATTCATTTATGTGTATCTAAAATTTGATGTTTCTAATATGGTGTTTCTATGAATTCCTTTATATAATAGTTAAGGTAAAACTAAAACCTAGTTATATTATCCCCTATGAAATTATTGATTGTATTAGGACCATATCGTATCTCTTGGAAGTTCCACAAAACCTCTCTCAATTCTACAATGTGCTCCATATATCTCTCATGAGTAATTACAAAGCTATCCATTAAAATATATATAACTCAAGGGATATTACACTAGATATAGATATTTATTGTGAGGAATAACCATTGGATAATATAGATTAAAAATTAAAAGTTTTATGAAACCAGAGCTCTCACATGGAATTTTTTTGTGTAAAATCAACTAGCTTGAGGAAACTATTTGGGAATGTGATTACGTAAGGAAGAGGAATTGTCCTCTTGTGTTTGTATAATAGTGTTCAATTTCAAGGGTGAAATTTTATTTAAAGGGGGTTGAATATAACACCCTAATTATTTATGAATTATTATACTTTTAATAAATTAAATTTCATTGATAAACTAATTCCCAGTCAAAAAATATTTAATCATGTTCCATATTCTACACCAATTATGCTTTCACTACACCCAATACTAGGTTAGATTGTATTACACACGAAACATAGTCTTAGAAAAACCAAAATATAATATTAATAAAATCTTATAAACATGAATTTTATAAACTATTAATTTAAAAATTATGATATGAATAATAATAAACTCATTTTAAATAATTATAATGGTTTTACATAAAAGATACATATTTATAATAAAATACATAATTTTTATTCAAGTCGTTATTTGTTAAAAGAAAAATATTTTCAATAAAAAAAGTCTTTTTTTATATTGATAAAAGATAACAAAATTAATTTTTGAAAACTTTGTAAAATTAATATTATGAACTAAAAATCATCTTTGAAATAGTGATTTAAAACATATATTATTTTTAATATTTTGTATTTTTCTAAATTGTTTAATTAATAATGAAAAAATATTGAATTTTAATTGAAATTTTCATTTTAATTTGTTTTTTATAATGCTCAATTATTTTTATAATTGGATTTAATGTAATATTATTTTAATTTCACATAAATTAATTCTATTTATCTCTTTAAAATCAAATCCATATTTTATTTATATATAAAAACATTTTATACTTTTGAACATTTTCTTTCTAAACCCTTGCTTTGTAATCATGTCTAAGAGATTAATTTTAAATTTATTTTTACCCCTTATATGATTGAAATAGGAAAATGGATTCCATATTTAAAATAATCATACTTTATATTACCTTATGTGGTAAAATAAATTTTTCATGAAAATGATTAAGGAAAATAGTAAACATTAATTAAAAGAGTAATGGTAAAATAGGGTTTTCTAAGGGTTAAATTTAAAATATTAGTGTTTAAAATAACACAAAACATGTTAAAATACCATTTTAGACACATATATACCATATATATTCTAGGATAGTTAAAAGATCATTTTTAAGGCTTCTTACATGATACAAAATGTGGCTATGATTGAATTTTTTTAAAACATTACTTGTGTACCACTCACCCCACTTGTAAAAGGAAACCATTATCCTCTATAGTTCACACATTCACACACCTTTGGATCATATAATAACATGTGAAATTACTTCCCAAAATACATTATCTCATCCTAGAATCTTATTTTTTATAATAATCCATCCTATTAATTCTTTTGGTGAAAACCAATAGTGGATACCCGAAGAAGATTTATTGTTCATCAAAAAACACTTTTTTGATTTATTTATTCCTCAAAATGATTCAATTATTATTATAAAGTAATGACATAATAACCACATTTAATTACATATATATATTTATATTTTTATGTAATTTTAATGACATAAAATTATCTCCACATCCATTATATGAACAATGAAATCATCGTTCATGTGTATGACGGGCTACAACCTCATGAACCGATGTCAATCGTCTCTCCATTACCACCTATCATGGTTGAAAATAATAATGTATTTAAAGAATATATATTATATTTATGATATTTTTATTATTCTATATTTATTATGTCACACATAACATCATGCTCTCCATTTTGGGAATCTGATAATGTTACACATGTGTACGCAGAACTAACAGGTCACAAATCATTGTAATTCATTAACACATTACATGGAATGTATTATGGACAGTTTTAGTGAACATATGTTATATAAATTATATGAAAACGAATCATAAATTATAATATATCATTTAAATTTCTTTATTTCAATAAAATAAAGAAAATGGAACCAATGTTCAGGTGAACATATGACTTACCATCTTTATGGATAGTGTATTTCATTTTCTTCTAGTAAATTTCAGGGATGGCACTAAATAAATATATAATAAATATATAATATAATTATATCATGATTAACATTATGGATATGGTGAAATAATTATCAACATATGTTGACCTAAAATTATAAATGGAAACATATATGAATGAAAAAGTGGTTATTACACAAAATGAAACATTAACATGGAATTATTTATAAATTGGTTAGAAATAGTCATAAAAAACTTATATAGTATGATATATATAAATATTTTAATGAAATAGATATTTAATAAACTTATATTTATTATATAGAAGGATTTAACTTGTTCTGAAGAATCCAAGTCATAAGGTATTGGATTTATAGAATCTCTATTATTTCGGCGGGACACATGAAATGTCACCACTCATTTCTACTATATGGTGTATATACAATAATATCATCATGTTAAATCATAAATAACATTTTTTTCATTTTATTTAAATTTTAATTTTATTTTAAGATTTATTGGGGGATTAAGATTCAAAATATTACAAAAGCGGTAATGGATTTTTTTCTCAATTTTTCTTTCTTGAGACATATATTATGTTATATACCTATATTTTGAAATGAGGTGTATATAAATACCTTTTGAAAAAAATAATTAATCTATTTTAACCCATTGATTTTTTCCATTTCCTGTTATTCCTTCATGGGGATTTGTAATTCAATGTTACCAAATTGGTAAAGGTCTTATGTTACAATCTCATCATTTATCGAGGTTGTTTTTTATATCTATCCGATGATAAAATAGTATGATAAAACTCTCAAGAAACAGATTTCAATTGTTATACTTTGGTTATCCATGATATTTACATGTAAAATTATTATTATTACTCAACTATTTTGTACATAAAATAGGTGATAAACTATTCTAAAGATAATCTGACATCAACTTTCTCATTGGTTAAAACCTTGTTTTTCTTCCAAAACCATGTTGTCTAAAAATGTTTTTAGAAATGTTTTTTAAAAAATTTAAATCATTTATCATTGTAATTTTTATCTATTTTTTAAAAATTTTAAATGTTATGATAGTAATATTCATTTATTTGTAAGAAATAATTCCTCAATTTTATTTTACTGAAAATAAAAATATAATATTTTTATAACATGAAAAACATGAATAGTATTTATCATATTAATGACCACTCAATGAATCTAGGAAATCCTTAATTGATTTTAATATTATATTCAAATAAAAGTTTCTTTTAATAATTTTTTAAATTTATATATTTTAAATAAATTATTTCAAATTGACATTGATTTTCAAAATTGTATTTCTATATGTTATTATTAAAATAGAAAAGGTATTTTCCTCAAGGAATGTATTAAATTATCTTCAAGATTCATTTACAGGATTAAAAAATAATTCTGAATGAAAATGATTTTCAAAATGATTTATGTTTTATAGAGAAATGTTTTTCATTATGGAAAGGATTATTTCTTAAAACATGTTATAAATTATTTTAATTTTTTTTGTATATGTTTTTAGTGATATTTTAAATGTAAAAGATTATATATATATGTTATGTTTTAAGGACAAGTAATTTTAAAACTAGAAAAGATATTTTGCAAAAGAAATGTTTTAAATTATATTTCAAAATCATTTTCCATCGATGAAAAAATATGTTTTAGTTTTATTTGCCTTAATATAGATATTACCCAAGTATATCGTTATTATTATTTCTCTAAATGGTTTATATTTTTTATGATAATATGTTTGGGTATCCTGCTTCTCTTCCACATGTTATACCATGGTAGAATTCTTATGAAACCCACTACTTTATCCATATATTATGCTATGATGAAATTATTATGTGATTATAAAAATACTATGTTTTCCATAATTTATGATAAGATTAAATGATTATGAAAACCATTTCATTTCATGGGTTATGATATATTGAATTTTTTCTAATCACGTGGTTCACATATGTATGATTTTCATTACATGATGGGAAGGACCTATATCTCCCTAAACTACATTGGGTAAAAATGCATAACTCAAGAGTATATATGTTATGCATGAACCTGATTACCTATTCCCAATGCTTTGTATAAACCTAATTTCATGTTCAGAGTGTTATGTTTGAACCTGATTACATGTTCATAATGATATGAATGAACCTTATTACAGGTTGAAAATTCTATTTGTGAATGTGAATACATGTTTATGGTGTTATTTATGTTCTTATCCGTCATATCAATAAATGTATGCATAGGCCTTGTTTCAAATCCATAATTTTATATAAGTACGAGGTTTCATTTCCTTAACAAAATGAGTGAAACCATTTCAATTTACACTTGTTCAAAATGATATATGTTGACATTTATGACAAAATTATTTATCATATACCAATTTTATGCTCCCTTGGATAATGTTATTTTATTTCCCATATGATTAATGTCCCGTCTAATCATTATTTCACAACATAAGATTATTGTAATTAATATGTAGGGTGTGGTTTTAAAATGATATCCTCATGTTCTTATACAATTATTCTCATGTTATGTTAATGGATCTCCCTTATTTACCCTTAATAAACTTATGTGTTCATGATTTATTATGTTTCCATTCACTAGGTCACAAAGAAATTTTTATATATGGTATTTTTTTGAATAGTACTAAATAAGAATTTAATTATTGGATATATTGATGATATTTCTTGAGTTAAGAAAAGTGTGTTTAATTTTTCCAAAGGAATTAAAATATTATTTTCCTTATGCATGTGTTTGTGAAATGTATTAAATATTCGTCAAAAAATAATTAATATCCACGTATGAAAATAAAGACTCTATATAATCCCCCCTTAATCTCATTAATACATATAATGGGGGAACTCTAGGGAAAACATAGTCTCATAACTCATACTCCAAGGGCCTAAGTCATTGATCAACACTAGATTTATGTTACGTATATTTTGTTCTCATCTATTCATGGATCAGTTAGACCTCCTCCATCATCATCTGTTCCATCTCTATCCCATCAATAGATTCCTCAATGATCTCATTAGAGTATAAGAGTGAGTTACATGGTCTCCCATATAGGGCCTTAAAAGGTGTCAGGCCAATAGTAGAGTGATGTGTATTATTACAAGAAAACTCTACCAAAGATAAGTGATCCTAACAACTATGAAAGAAGTATAACACACAATCCCTTAGCATATCCTTCAATACATAGATAGTTCACTTCGTCTTCCCATCCATCAAGGGGGGATGCTCTAGTCATATTGAAATGGGTCTTGAATTCGTCATGTATGTCTCTCTATAATCATGATGTGAACCATGCATCAAAGTTGTAGATAGTCATCAAGGGAACCCCATGAAGTAATATGATATCCTATTGGTAAAACATACCCAGAGTATCAATTGAACTCTTCTCCTTGATAGAAGGGAAGAGTGTCGAATTGGAATGTCCATCAGTTGTCTCCATGATGGAATCATGGCCCTTAACTGTCCATAAAATCACATTCACAAAGACCAAGGGTATTTTTTCCTATTACCATTGAAGTAGCATATCAAGATGAAAAAAAATTACTGGAACATGGTTCCTAACCTTCACCTAATAAAATTTGAAAATCGAGATACGATCTCATCAATACTACCCCTGATGACATTCCATAAAAACATATAGTGAAGCTCTTTTATATATTCTCTACACTAATATGTACATCCAATGTGGATGTGTGAAACTCCATCATCACCTCCTATCACATCTCGACCAAAACCACCATCCATCCCTAAAAGAGGACGATATGATTGCGTCCTTTAGATAATATATCCATTAAATCACCTAAGGATATCTCCTCACGAAGAACATCATATATGATGTCTCCTAAATCTGCCTCCCTCACATGCAAGATAAGTAGAGGAGTCAACAACATCTACCAATTATTAGATTCACCCACTTTATTTAATAGGGTTAGTTGTAACAAATGAAAATGCTGAAATGACTTTTCAACAAAGTGATACTCGGACTTCCAGATAAGGGATTATTCAACCAGGTTTCAATTAACCGGAGTATAGACTATCACAAAGTCATAGTTCTATAAGAACACCAACTAGAACATCTATTTCATGTTTAAGTGTCTTTTTCAAAAAACATACCTAGTTATATGAGGTTGGGAATAAAAAAAACAAAGTACTATTGCAGAAGAAAGTTCATAAACATACTTATAGTGAAGAATACCATTAACATCTCTAGGTTGTGAGTCACATAGTTTATATCATGTGGTATGGACTACCTCATTCCATTTGCTATCATTTAATACCTCAAAATTAATACACTAAAATTCCTAGATCCATATTCATAACACTATACTCTATATACCATGCCCTCCACTGAAAATCTTACAACATGATGGCTAGTAATCCTCAACCTCAACACCACAAAGAAACTATGACACAACTCAATGTAGGTAAACGACAACCCTTCCTACATCATATATGTCAAGGTGGCTACAATCCAAAAAAATTCCAACATGAACTTCCAATAGTAACACACTAAGACAAGAAAACTCTGAACCACTAACACATTCGTCAGTGGATCCCAATCATGATGTACATCAATCACTATAAGTTACACCGATAATCCATTTTTAGAAATGAAATTCCCCATAAATTAAACATCATGGATCCGAAACAAGCATGCTGACATCATATTATAGATGGTGCTCCAAAAAAATATTTAGGAAAATCCTTATGTGCTCTATATGCTCCTCCTCTAACAAAGTGTAGATGAGTATGTCATGAACAATTAAAATGAAAATTCGGTCCATGTGTGGGAAAAAACCCAATTTATCAAATCTATAAATATAGAAACTTAAATTTTCATGGAAAAAAATCATCAGGAACTCAAAGATTCTATATCAGCAAAAGAATTCTAGATTTAGAATATCAGCCTAAGGATCCTTCAACTATTAGAAGTGGGAATTATGATTGATATTTGAGAACCATATCACTCCTCACAAATGATCAAAGATGTCATTAATCCTTGGTAAGTGCTATTTTTTCTTTGATCATGGTCTGGTTGAGGATACTATAATAAACAAAAATTTATAAGATCACATATTCTTTTTCATGAAAAAAACATGATCTTCCAAGGGACACACGGGGTTTGATGAAACCCTCCTTTCAAAGGTCATATGTCTACACACTCAGCTCTATGAGCTTAGTAAGAGAAATATGATATGACATATAAGATATTTAAGTTTTCACAGGGTTGAACTTGATGAAAACACATATCTACCACCTCAGAGGTAGCCCGGAAATGTCCTTGGGGAAGACAAAAATAATAATACCCATTGAATAATGGAACTGATATTCATAATTTTTCCATTGTCAAATGGTCTAATATATCCAACTGATGGGTGATGGGTAGTTTATTCTGACTCAAAATACCCACTTTCCCTACCATGATATTTCACTCTCCTATAATAGAGTATCTCACCCCATATGTCTCAGGTAATTTGACTCATCTATAGTGAGTGTGGATCTGGGATCAGAGCACAGAAAGGATTCCATTACCTAGATTTCATTAGTTGGTCTCATCATGTTGATAGGTAGATCCCATGAGATACTCTCTCCACCAAGAGATAGCTCATACTACTTGTAGATAAGTGGTATCAAAGAATCATTCCTTGTAGAATCTTATAAAAAAAATAATTTTGCTAGAGTCTCTACTGGGATATCCATATCTCCCACAAGGAGTAAGGAGATGAAGGGATAACACACAAATGTTCCTAAAGGTACCAAATAAACATTATAATAAACATGGATCATACCTCTAATAATCACATTAGCTACAGGGTCATAAGCCACCATAGCCTACAACTTTCAATATACCCAACCTCCATCTCCCTGATCATGGTGTGTTCCTCCTATTAGTGGGGGAGGAAAGAGATCATTTCACAATACACCACTAGAATCTCTCACTATTGGATCCCTCCTATTACTCTTTGATATATTCCTCCATGGGAACCACATGGTCCATGCCTGGGAGAACTATGATCAGGGCATTATCTTTGTTATTGTGGTTCATCAATTTCATTGTTGCGCTCCTCACTATATCAGAATGGAAAATAACATGCCATGTGACATTACACATCACATGCTTGGAATCACCACTATTCGGGATTCCCTAGTCCCCAACACGATCCCTATTTCACATTTTCACATGCCACTATTTGGACATTAGGATATATCCTACACCAAGATCCTCTTGATAGGATCCTCCTAGCTACTGTAGAAGACTCATCTCATTGACATCCTCAATATGATTTACATTCATGAATTCCCTCAGATAGGAATTATCTATCATAAGATCATTCTCTATAAATCCATAATATGTGGGAATTCACAAGCATACCACAATAGAATGGATATTTCTAAAAAGACCCTAGTAAAACATCAACACATGAATGTAACCATCTTGAATCATATCCAGGGAGTAATGTGTAAGTTTAGTGAAACTCACAGTATACATAGGAACTTCCATTCCCCCCTTATATAGCTCCAAAATCTCTTTATTCTAAACCGATCAGAAGCATGAGGGGTATTACACCTCATGAATCTGATATTGGATGTCAGACTATCTTAGTGATGACTCGACATGCATCCTTGTGACTAGAAACCACCAGCACCAAACTTCTCCATGGAAAAAAATGGTTAACAGTGAAAACATCAGATTGGTTAGAGTCTGTAAAAACTTGAAAAACAATATCACATAAGAAAAATAATATTTCACTTCCTATGGATCTTGATCATTGCAAAACCATAATATTATATTGTGATAGTAAAAATGGAGTTCACTAAGACTTGGTGAATCATTATCCTTCTCAGTTAGCACAATATGATTCTTTGAAGATAGGGGTTCATCTACCAACCCTCCAGAATAAATAATCCACTAATATAAAAATTTAACTTAGGCCTAATTAAAAATTAGATCATTATCTCGGTCCTTATATAGTATCTAAGTTGGCTGGATTCATGGGGGAATCCTAAAAAAATAATTAAGATGAACCACAATTAGATGAGAATATATATATATATTTGGGGTTGAATCAAGAAGGTTAGTAAAACGTCTAAATACTAAATTATTTATGTATCAATGTTACATATAACCAATATCTTAGTATTTCTAGTAGATAATATGGTAGTCATTGTCCTGGTGAAAAGATACATCAACCACCACACCATTATTTGGTTCTTGGTTGGAATTCTACATTTGGAAAACTTCATAATGTTTTCCTAAATTACCAAACAAACCTCATAAGGGTATAAAATACAAATTACCCATCAAGGTCAAACCAGGTATTATTCTAATATATCATTACCCAACCCACAGGGGCCCACCTGGATGATGGAAGTCCAAGATAAAACTTCCCCAAACACACCTATATAGACTATGGGAAATAAAAAAGTACTAAGAATTCATAGATAATGTACTTATACATGAACACACAATAATATCCATGAAGAAGTAAAGTGGAATAATAATAATAATCAATAACCTCTATAGATAAAACCATGTATATAATTAAATCTAGGGAATATAAATGGGTTTGAGAGAGTTAACAAATGTGAAAATAATACACACCCGCCAATAAATGATTTACCAACCTGAAAAAATTGTAAAATAAATACTGAGGGATCCCTGCTTGAGATCTCTATGCCCCGTAATCTGTAAGTGGTCACATTCACTCAAGAATCTATATGATTATATGAAATCATAAAAAACATAAATTTAATCTACATAAGACATGAAAAATGTGGGAAAATCCCATGCATGGGAGCAGATACTCATACCATGTAATACACCATGAAAACTGGTGGGGAGGAATATGAGTCATGATAGAAGTTGTTATATCAACCCAAATCAAATGGGAAATGAATCCCAATAATTATAGATATATATTCTCATATAATATACACATTAGAGATAATGGGGATCTCGATATAACAACCCATCCCAAGAAAATAAGTCTTCTATCATCTTCAAATGGTCCATAAATGATTCCAAATAGTTCACATGTATATCTAAATAAGTAGCATTGTTAACAACCCAAACCTCACCATTATGTCATACAGTCAAGGGGAAACAATCTCCATGTATAGGGAATATGAATTATTATGATAAGGGGTTCCAATTTTTAGAAAGATAGGGCACCCAAACCATTGTACAGTATGGGTGTACCACTCAATAGATAGAGGAACCCATTTGTAGTTGGTCAGGGGGTACCACTCAGTACATAGAGGAATCACAACCTAGTCAATCAAGGGTATTAATTAGTAACTAAAGGCCCCACATCATATTCCCTCAGGGTGTATCACTTAGTATATAATTGACCCATACCCTAGTTCATTTGGAGGGTACCACTTAGTAGATAGAGGACCCATTCTCTATTATATTAGTGTGTACCACTATGTAGATAGTGGACCCACACCATAGTCTATCAGGGGGAACAACTCAGTATATAAAGTACCCATAACATAGTCCATCAGAGGGTACCACTTAGTAGGTAGAGGAATAATTCCCTAGTCTGTGAGGGGGATACCGCTTTGTTGACATAGGACCCAAAACCTAGTCCATCAGGGGAACCACTCAGTAGATTGAAGTGTATGTCGGACCCACTCCCTTATATGAAAGGGGGATTACTAACCCTAGCCTTTGATGATCCTCATGATCACTAAAGTATTTTCCCACCACCTATAGAAGCATTACTCTTGTATCATTTCCCCATATATCTCAAAAGACTCGGCAAAGACAACAATCACATTCTAATTAAAAAAATTCATCATATGCTACTTGCAAGCCAAAATACGAGTATAATGAAAATGGATACAAGGGTTAGATGTTTCATAATGAAGTATATAGTCTGTAAGGAGGTCCACCATGTTTGTTTCCTCACCTATAATCTTGGCTATTTCCATATCAACACATGAATCACTAACTATGTAGTACCACATGACATGTAATGGTAATAAAATAGTTTTTTTGGCCTCTTAGGGTCGATGTTTGTTCTTAGGTTCATGTTTGTACCCATTAAGCCATGTCTGGGTCATCCTCGAGTACACATCATGCCCAAAAACATGGGTCCATGGTTTTTGCAGCTGGAACATGGCCTAGATTCCCCAGGACGGTCACACGGTGTGTGGCCCATCCAAAAGTGTGTGATCCTTTCTATATTCCTAAAACCCCATACACCACAGCCAAGATAATACATGGTGTGTGATCATTCCACTACAATACATGTAATTTTGAGTATCTCATATATCAAATTCAATCACATGAAATACATAATGGCCACTCGTGTGTCCAAATCCACCTAGTTGACCACCAAAATCTTCTAAAAACTTATGTAAATTTCCAAAAAATAAATTTCTTTTCTCAAATGGATGAAATCAGAAATCCAAATCTCCCAAACGGTGTCATAGTTCCCCACACAGTCTCCCGTAATTGTTTCTAATCTAAATCTATGACCTAATGGATTATCAACCTCATTCATCCCAATCCATCTACAATTCCTAGATGTAGTAATTGGGAGTATATCTACGAAGAATTTGGGGGTCTAATCATGCTCATACCCACCCATTATTTTCTTAATATGTCCTCATTTCCCAATTGAAATAATGTGAAGAATATGTGGGGGAAAGAAAAAAAGGTGAATCAATCATTGGTGAGGAATTGCTGGCCAATGAGAATATATGAGTGATATCTGAGGGGAAACATTGAATAATTTGGATAATATAATTTAAATTATTCAATTAATAGAATGGGTACATGTGATGCTCAATCAATAAAAAATGGTAGATAATTTCTACCATGATTGGATAATTCAAGAGGTTATAAATTTTATTAAAATGTTTCCTACCTCAGTTTTGATCATTCATTAGTGAAGAAAAAATTATTTATTGATTGGGATGATCTACTGTATTGACAATCTGTCAAGATTCCTCGATCTGGGGATTGATTTTTGACCAATATAAATCTTCCAATGATTAATTATGGAACCTCCTCTTAATGATATTATGGTTATGAGACTAAACCTTGTAATTGTCTATACAATATTTCTTATAGAGGTATATAGGTAATAGTAATTAAATGAATTAATTAAATTTATTTATTTATTAATACAAATAATGTACATGCCAATGGATGTCATATCTGAACTTCTTGTACCAAACAACCTTAGGTAAAGATTAATGTAAACACCATGCTTCTTATTGGACCATTTTCTCAGATTTTTGATTTGGGATCCTGTTATGGATAAATTCAATTATTTATGAAGCATCGTGCACACATGATATAAAATATTTTTATGTAATTACTTTTGGGTTCTCTAGTCATTAGAATCACACACCGTTTTAGCATTTTTATCCCAAAATATATCATATTATATTTCAAAGTCTTATGATGAAATAAAAACTTCTCTAAATAGATGATCATGACCCATAACATTTAACGCATCCTATTTCTCAAGGTCCATCATGTTTTATCAGGTAATATCATATATCTATCCTCTTAGAGAAAAATAAATTCATATCATGTGATAACATATATTGATCCACTAAAAAAATATTTTACATATAAAAACATATCATATCCTGGTCCACCATAGGCCTCCTCAAGGTGAAAATTTCAATGGCACAACATAGCACAACATTGTTTGTGATAAACATCCAACACATCACCTATGTCAAAACATATCATATCAATTAAATTTCATGAAAAATAATTGTTTCATTGTATTCCCCCACTATAGTATGTATGAAAAACATAAATAAAATAACATATAAATAGATTAAAATATCATAATGTCATCAAGAAAGTGCATATTAAATAAATCCCATCATGGTTTTTATATCTCATATTTCAATAAAAATTCATTTATCTTGCCTTTATCGTATTAATTAAACTCTTTATCAAATTGAAAATCAAATTCAAAAACTATGTTACCTTAATTAACAATTCTAAACACCAACTCAAACCCCCAAGACATCGTCCAAATTCTGTAGTCAACCATACTAGATCAGTTCCCATTATTTTCCCATTTGTATACTTAAAAATACTAATTACTTGAGTAGCACAGCCCCTTTTACACAATAGGTGGTGAAAAATTACCACAAACACAATTCATCAAACCATAAAATCCTTATATAAATTTCCTACACCAATTCAAAAAAATTATGTATGTTTACCTCAACTCTATGCTCATTACCAAACATTTAGTTTACAATTATCATTAAGTAAATCTTAATAAATTTTCTTATCTACATTTAGACAAACATAATATTTGATAGTAAGATGAGTTTAATTAAATCACAAAGCTCTACAAAAATAATTACCAACATTTTTTCATTATAAAAATTTAAAAATGTCACTAATTAATTACTTTATGTTCTTGAAAAATGATTCTACATTAGGTGTTTCTAATTTATCAATTTTTATAAATATTCCTATTTTGATACATGTCACTCATTTACTTTTTTTTTGAAATTTCGGTAAATATACCTCACTAAATTAATCACACTTATAAACATAGATATTTAGTGACACCCCACTCACTGATGGTTAGTAAAAACATCATTAAAATAACAATGTTTTGTGAAATTTATAAAGGTCCTTATTTAGAAACACCTCATTTTCCAATTTTTTTAGAAATATAATTAATTTTTTTATTTTTAAATATTTTATTAAAACACTAGTAAAATTTTCATTAAACTGCATGTTTACTTAAAAATCAGACTAAATTGAAAATATTGAATTTTACTATGTTATATATATATATATATATTTGTATTTAAAAATAAATATTATAAATTTATTTATTTTCTAATATATTGATATTCATATATTAATATATATATATATATATTATACTTTATATTTTGTGTTTATATTTTATATTATATATATATGTGTGTGTTTATTATATATATATATATTTATTTGTGTTATGTATATGTTTATTTTTTATATTATATATATATATTTATGTTTATGTTTTATGTTTATATGTTACATATATATATATGTCTTTATATTTTATGTTTATTTATATATTTATATTATATATATTTTTGTATTATATATATATATATATATATATTTCACATTAATACATATATGATTATATATATATATGTGTGTGTGTGTGTGTGTGTGTAAATATATATGCATATATATATATATATATATATTTATTTACAAAAATAAAACTAAACATATATATATATATATAATTTTTCATGTTTTAAAACCCAAGTAAAATTGTCACTATAATATACATGAATTTTTAAAACATGACTAAATTTAAAATATATACGTGTTTATATATGTTTGTGTCTATGTATTTAAATATATATTTATATGTATATTTTTTGTGTGTGTTTATATATATATATATAAATATATATATATTTATATGTACATGATTATACATATGTGTATGTGTTTATCTATATATATATATATATAAATATATATTTACATTCATAATGGGAATGGGGTTTATATATATATATTTATATATTTAAAAACATTTCCTAAAAAGCCACTAATTTAGCAACATATTTGGGGAACCGTCTAGAATTTAGGGATGTTTTTAGGTAAGCATCGTAAATATAGGGTCATTTTTATGTAAACATATCTAATTTAGTAACATTTATTTGGAAAATATTACTAATTTAGGGATATTTTAGGTACACATCACCAAATCAACCATTAGGTTTTGGGAAACATGGATAAATTACCAATCGTTACAGGAAGCATCGGAAAATTAGTGATGCTTTTCAGAAACATTTCTAATTTATCAATATTTTGAAAAGGCTTCGTTAACTTGATTTTTTTATGGTGAAGATGCCCACAATTCACATATAAACCATGCTAGAGAACAAGATTATAGAATAATTAGTTTGATACCCTAATGAATAAAAGAAATCTAGAAAATATACTGGCCTAAACCTACTCCATGAAATCATGAATTTAATATTCCATCAAACTAGAAGTGAGAGAAAGAGATTTTGAACCATGTAGTGATCTAAAACCTATCACATTCGCACAAAATGGTATAATTTAAGGATCAAATATCAAGTTGTATCCAAGATAACAATCATAATTAAAATAAAAATATAATCTATAATATGATTTAATCAATATGATGTATAAAAAATATAGGGATTTAAATTTACAAACAACCATCAAATTACATCCAAATGATCATTTAATTGAAGGGTTCACATGTTGAAATCCCAATCACATGACTGTAAAATTTATGGAACATCACTTCATTAAAAAAGTACAATGTCTCTATCGGGTACTTGTTCACCCACTACCAGGTATCCAAAGGTCGTCCATGACATACCTAGCCTCCCCAAACTTCAATTTCTACTGAATTCACAACACTGGTTACTCAGTGGATTTGTTGATCCTCAATTATATATAATCCACCTCCCAAATTAACCATACACTAGTTCACAAACCTATGGTTCCCAAACTAAATACAAAATATCTCGAATTAAAATTACATCACCCAAAATCTTAACAATAAATTCATCTTAACAATGGAGGTTTTTACATTAGTATCAAATAAACTATGGTCTTCATCTCCTAGATATTAAGAAAAATATTCCCTTTAAACTATATCAAGTAGACTCTAATATTCATTCTATAAATCTCAATTCATTAAAATATCATAATTTATATGGAATGATAACGATCAATTCCAAAATTAGATTATTGTGATATAAAAATTCCCTTTAAATACCTTCTAGATTTGTAAATATATACCAAAAACCCTTCCAATAACTATTTTTTCATCATCCTACTCTATATACTTTGAACCAAACCCCTAAAAACTACAAAAATCAAAAATAATACACAAAAACATACAATAATTTTTTACCTCCTCTTAGAATAGGAAAAAATACTATATAAATAACTTTTGTAATACCCCTTGGTGTTCCTACTATGACCAACCGAAATTTTGGATTCAAATTGATGATCTATCAAAATATACCACCATTAGGACCTGAAATATTGAATAGAGGTGAAATATCAAAATATTGAATATTTGTGTATCCATGAAATTCACCATGCATCATATTGAAAAATAAAAACAAAAACAGATGAACCAAAATATGAATAGAAAAAGATGAATAGAAGAGTTAACATATATAACACTGAAACACATGTAATTTTATATAGTCTATAAAAAAATATCCATCCTTATAAGATCATGATAATTCACTTGAAATGAGATGATATAGAAATCCTAAAGTCATAATTGATCTCAGTAGTCACTACATAACAAAACTAATTATTTGTTTTTTGTATCCTTGTAGGCACATTATATTTATTGGAAAATATTATAATATCAATCCGATAATTTATTATAAAATATACAATTTACTTTATGATTAATACCCTTTATTCCTTAACCATAGGCTACTTCTTAATCTAGTTTCATTAATATACATTCTCGTGCAATGGAAATTGAAACTACACTGCCAATCTATATCCAACCATATATCAGATTTCTTCCCACTGCCTAAGAACGATCAGTTGTTTATCTACTGGTTTATTTGAGTTACCAATATGATTTTTCCACAAATTCTCTAAATGATCCACCTGTCCTCTAGAAACAATTTCCATGTATAGAAACAATATTCACACATCAACAAATTTACTAGTCAATACATGGAACATAATTTAAACTTATTCTTGGATGACATATATATGATTAAACCCACATTACATAAAATTATATAATTTGAGTTTTATTTTTTACAAATACTAATTAGTTCATCTTTAAAATATATAATGTTTTACGTGTTTAAAATTTATGTATATACTCTTATCCAAGGGAGGTAAGATGGAATATTTCCATGAAACATAAATGGGATAGAGGTTTATATAAGAGGTGTGTTCTTTTATGTGATTTTAAATTAAATTTTCTTTAAATTATGTATCAATAATTATTTATTTAATATATTTATAAATAAATTATTTAATGTTGAATAATTAAATGGGTATGAGGATTTTAACTATTTTCCTATTATTATAATTGTATCCCTATTTAAATGGAATATATTAGGAGAATAAAATATCATAATAGGGTTTTGAAAGTATGTATATGTATTGTATATGATTTGTAACCAAATATTGATTGATGGATTCATTTGATATGTTTTTTAAATTGTGGAATGAGTTTTTTACTTTTTTAGAATTATGAATCATGTATTTTGTTTTATAATCTATATTATATGGAAGAAATTATAAAAATGGGGAATATAAGAATTATTATCTATTTATATTCTTATTTTAGTTATTAAATTTTAATAATTAAATTAATTCATTAATAGTGACTTAGCAAAGAAAATTATTCCTCAAATAAGTCATGTATGGAGTCATTGTGAGGGTGGAGTAGAGGTTGATATCGCAATAATGGATCTAGGGAATGTGATGAGTGAGTGACACAATAAAATGTTTCTACGGGTATTCCAAAAATTGGTGAAATTAAATATAAGAGTTGATACCTTGATCAATTAATGTTACAAATAATTTCAAATGAAACATCCATATATGATCCACAATAATGTTAGACCATTGGGTGTAGCAGAATAGACTAAGATAATATACCATGTTGATTGTTATCCAATACAACTATAAGATGAAACTATAATGTAATATTCATGAAAGTCCAATGTACTTCTAATGGAAATTATTGTCTTATTATAATAGTCAATATGAATAGTCAGGGGATATGTTCTAATAGTTATGAATTTAGAAGTGATTCCATGTTCTATTGAAACGGATAGATCATAGGAGTTCAAGGGTCTCTAGTAGGGAAACTTAAGAATAATATAATAAAATACTTGGTTTATGAACATATTACACTTTACATTGATGTTGGGACGATATGAGTCCACTAAGGAATACTTATTTGTGGTTTGGTTATTCACACCCATTTTATATCATGTTATATTATTAAATTTAAAATATTATAATGAGGAAAATAATATTTTAGTCATTTTTAACAAGGGTATAATATAGGGATCATAAATTTTTTCATTAATTAGGTGGGATTGGGAGTAGATCATAATATTGTATAGAGATAAGTGTTGAGAAAATATATTTTGGTAGTGATCAATAAAAATTCCAAGGTAGCGGTGAATCCATTCATTTCCCTATAAGAAGGTACTTTCATATTGTTAATATTATAGCTTTTAAATCACACACAATCAAGATTCTTCTGTAATTTGAGGAGGTATCAACCCAACAATAAATTGACACATTTCTCAATAATTAGGTAGGAGTATATAATAAGGAAGTGGTGGGAAAGGATCATCCCATACATATGCATCTCACACATAGCCTGATCATTCGTACCAATGTGGTAGAAATATATCCATAGCATTTCTAGGAGGTTGTGGTGTATACTATATGTTAATAATATAACATCAGTGCATAACTCCTCCGTATAGTCTAGATTCTCATGAGAGATACCCTGGAGATGGTTCTTTTTTAAAACATTTTAACATAGTAAACTCAAATAGATGTCATGGGAGAACATGTATTGTATGATTTATTGATTAATTTACTTATAATAATGAATATTTTAATGTTTATTTAGGTATTATATACTCTGTTATTTTATTCTTCTTGTTAAATTATTTTATGTTTCATATATAATGTTTAGAGGTGTGTTAATTGTCAATACCTTTTTGGGGAGGTGGTCAAAGTGTATTAGAAAAAACCTATTTGTGGTATCGGTATGGGAATACATCAATTTTGATATTTAAACATCCTAAATATGTCTTTAAGATAGAAAATATCAAACTTGGATTTTATTATTAACTTCCTAGATCGTGTACATTACAATTAGACATCAGTTCCAATTTCATACCATCAAATTGATAATATAACTATATCATAGAATAGAATTTATAATAATATCATATATTAACTAATTTAATTTGATAGGGTATATCATGTTTGAGATAGAAATCATTATTCTTGGAGTAGTTAAGGGAAATGGGCAACCTATTTTCATTCTTATCATCAACCACTTTTCACTTGTTTTTTAAGGAACTTTTAGTACAATGATATGATTGAGAGGTCATTTTAGATAATTATATATGTATATCATATAATAATATAGCTATGAAAATGTTAAAGAATTTAACAATTATCTATAAGACCTTGTTGCAAAAGGATTAATCTAATAAAATATTTTGACTAGAACTGCCCCACTTTTATATTTCATAAAAGGTAATGGAAGCTTGTGACTCATTCTGCTCATAAGATATTGAACAAGATAATAATAAATAATTGGTATACACTTTCAGGGATTGATGATCCATTTTATTACTTTTGGGGAGACTGATGATGCTCTATGATTGATCAATAATCATGGATCCATTAGTTCATAGTAAAATCTAACAAAATTCAACATATAGCATTTAGAATCTACAATGAATTGAAAATTTTATTGGTAAATTTATTTGGTTTAAATAATACCCCTTTAGTAATGATGTCCTAGATGAACTTTCTCTTTCAACCAAATCTGAACACTTTTATTGTGACTATTGTCATGACACATTAGTTTATTTGTTAACATAGGTGGAATATTAAATAAATGTTGTGTATTTTTTAGAACACAATACAAGACAAATATCCATTAATGGTGTTTTATAAAAAATTTGGTGGATTAAACCTCCACCCATTATGATATGGTTGTTTGTAAAAGATTCATATTTTTCTAATCACTAATTAGTTAGTGGTGCTTTTTATATGTGTGGTGGTTCTTTTGAAACATCGTACATCCATATTTAGTGGTCGTTTTGAAACTATAATAAAAATTTATAAGGTAATGATTTTTTCAATATCTTATTTTAAACTTCATGGTTTCTATTACCGTCATTAATAATAAATTATGAGTTTAGTTGTTAAGAAAATATTACCATATATACTATAAATTATAACCCCCTAAAAATTGTTAATAGTGTGTTGGCAGATTTTAGTGAATGTTTTACTATTCTTGGAGGTGATAAAATCATAATTAATTAATTCAGAATTTTTTTTTAATTTCACGGTGGTAAAAACCACCACTATATATAAAAAATAGCGGTTTCAAAAGCCTGTAAAATCCAATACCACCTATAGTATAAAAAACTCTTATATCTAAAACCTATATTATTAAAAAAAATCTATTGCCAAAAAAATAATACAAAATACTATATATACACATATCATATAGACATAAAACATGTTATTCAGATACTAAAAATTAAATATATATATATATATATTTAATTGAGAATTAAAAACCATTAACACATAAATCCAACAACAACGATGCTCTCTTATAACATCTTGACTGCCTCTAGATGATACATGATCATTATTTTCATTTATTTTAGTATCCTTCACTACATCTATGTCCTACAATAAATATTTATAACATAAATTAGTTTTAATTTGATGATAAATAAAAGAAGTATTTAAACCAATTACTATAATAATATAAACATATTGATATATATATAATAGATTCAGTACTAACATGTTATATTATGTTAGGATTGCAATGTCTATATGAATTCTTCCAATCATAGGGGTCTCCTTGAACACACACAACAACCAATATATACCTTAATTACCCTATTTACAAAAAAAATTCATCTTTCATTGGTAAAAAACAATGGAATACCCATCAAAATTGAAATTCATCAGCTTATTATATAAAAAATTAAATTTAAATTAGATAATAACAGTAGATTAAAAAACTATTAATATGAATTTTTACATACATTCAATTTTTTATAAAAAATATTATTCTTCTAAATATTGAAAATATGAACCAATCATGATAAGGGGTAGTAAGGGAAATTGAATCACATGAGATGTGTCCTAGGATCTATCCATATAATCCTTTGGATCCATCAGTAGGCACTAAAAACATGTCAAATGCCACAAATACTTTAAAATTTTCCAACAGCTAAACATTTCATGTATTCATTTTCGTTATTTTTCTTCTTATGATCTGAATGTATTCAATAAATGTATTCAAACATAACTATATAGATGTTATAAATTATATTTTTATATTAATAATTATATACCAAAAAGGGTAAACCTCTATTATCTTCATGATGGAAAGGGGAGAACACTAAAAATAGTGAACATATTTGATGTAGGTAAGAGATAATTAGAAGTGTCATACGACATATTAGGTGTTGTGGATGAGTGGATCATATCATTAAATCATTTTTAGATCTGTAATGAAACATTAAAAAATGAATATAAACAATATTTTTTGATTATATTAAACGTAAAAAAAAGAAAAAAAATTAATTTTTTCTAATGTATTAATTAAATTCATGTATTATAAATAATAAAATGGAAGATAAGTTAATGGAAGGAATTTAGAATCAGTTAATTCATCATTATCCATATTATTGTCATCCTCCACTACTAAAATGAACTATTTATATTCAGCATCCATTACAAGGAAAATATTTCAATATAATCCGGGAAATATTGATAAATCACATATTGTTGATGAGTATTGGTTTTTAAAAACAATTATATAAATACATCACCCATATCGTACATATTTCATTGTTTTAAATATACAACAACACTCTACCGTTTATCAAATCTGTTATCTATGTAATATATAATTTTATCTTAAGAATTCAATACATATGAATCGTGTTCTTCATTCCCACTTTTATCAATCATTAAAAATAAGTTAAAATAAATTAATTTTCATGAATATTTATTTATTACCATGAAAATATTGACCCACTAAAATTTTATTAACATAATTAAATATTTCCCATGAAAATATAATTTAATAATTTTAGTCAACATCCCATAGTATCCCATGTATGTGAATTTATTGAAAGCGTCACTGCATTATTATTTCATAATTTATTCACACAAATGTGTGCAAAAAATAAATACATTAATATTATATGCATCTAATCTATTATACTTTGTTAAATGGTCCATATAAAAATATTTCAAATAATCTTCCACTCCTTCTCAATTACCAATATTCAAAATCTAAATCTAAAAATAAAAAATGTCATGAGTTACAATAGTTAATTATATCAATATTTTAGGAATATGAAATTAATTAATGTCTTACACAACATGAAAAAGAATCAAAAATTATTTTATTAATGACTTTTGTTTTCTCATTACCATTTAATTCTCGAATTCCAAGTCATCTATCTATTGGGATCCTTTATTATTCAATAAAATGTTTTTCAATGTCACTATTTAATTCCCCATATCTCTATACTTATATGAAATCCATTTTTGAAACTAAAATTGTTTATATTTTACCTACATCATGAATAAACACTATAATGATTGTTGAATTACTATATTATTTCAATTTATTTTAATTATCATCACCATGTCAAATTTTATTGAATCACACCAATATATTTTCTAAATACCTAAATTAAAGGTGAGACGTACTTCAACCATATATCTTTAAGCAATGATTCTTTTTGGTTGATCATTTTTTCAGAAAAATCATCAAATTGCATTGATACATAATGAAAAAATGCAACATAGCATAATTAACATCATATGTATGGTGTTTTAAAGTATTAATGTAACATTCATAAAATATTAAAATGATAATACATATTTTTGGGAGAGATCCAACGAGAATGTATGGGTCATCATAATTTTATTTCGAGGATCAAATGAGTAGTTATATGAATCATACTGGTCAAAAAAATGTTCTTCCCATGTAGGATCAAGACCACTGAGAGGGGGGGGGGGGGTGAATCAATGGTTCATTTTTCTTTTATAAGAACTTTTATTAACTCCTTAACAAAAACATTCTTATCTTATAAACCATTATAGAGTTATGATACAATGAAATATACCTCACAACCACACCATTCATATGGAATTAATATAAATAGAAGTATCACATGATATTTATAAGGTTAAGTACAAAGACCTACTCCTTTATAGGGTGGATAGTCCCAGAAACATGGAATCTTTTACAATCACCTTTCTAGAATACAAAGGCACAAGAAATTAACAATTATACAATCTTAGTAGAAACTTTCTTTTTATAGTTGTATATACCCCCAAAGTATCATTTTTAATATAAAAATCCCACAAACAATAATTTTCAAAAAAAAAATTAGTATCCACATCAATAATATTCACTTTTATTATTATTTTTGATCCACATTAGAAAGTATTACCTTAATTAAACAGAAATATGAATAAAAATATACACATGTACCCTTTTAATGTAATTCAACAATTCAGTTAAGGAATATTTTGGTCTTGAATAGTCTCCCAAAACATTAGTTTGAAAAAATTCTCAAAAATTGATCAAATTGATATTCCCCATCAGAATCCACAATCCAATAGTCAGTCCAATCCGATTATTATTTTTTTCCTTGTCTTCTTTAATTGATTAGAATCTCAACGATTTGCTCACAATTATGCATCCAATTGAACTTGGTCTGATGAACCTGGATATGATGATTGTCACTCTGACGTCCTCACTTTGTCACATCTACAACTAGAGACATAATGTTTGTTATAAAACACAATACTTATTCCCCACATTTCGGAGCATGAGTAATTGAACATTTTAATGTTTTTATTTACACATTAACTCACCTATCCTTTTATAGGGACCTCAAAAATTGGTTTAGGTGGGGTTATGAAATCCATTCCCACTTAACAAAACTTCCCAAATCATTAATTCTATGTAAATCTTGGATCTTCATCGACTTATTCAATTCACATTATGAACATAAAATCTCCTTTATTTTCAGATCTCCCTTTGACTCATTAAAATCTTAGTACGATTTTTCCTTATGAAATACCAAAAATCATAATATGATTTTTATTCCATAAGAAATATCTATAATATTTCTTCGGTACAATTTCTATTATACAAATTCATCAGTTCAAATTATATAGTGTAATTTTTTATGTATGTATAATTCAGTGTGATTTCCTCAGTTTGAAAATCATAGTACAAAAATCTCACTATGGAAATTCAAGTACAAAAATCATAATATAAAACCCATAGTACGATTCTCCCAGTACGTTTTTTTCATAGGCTCAATAACATCTTTTTCTTCATAATTATTCTATAATAAGTCTAAAATCAAACTTCCAATTTGTTAGAAATTTAAAACCCCAAAGAATCACTATATTTAAAATTGAATGTATTAAAACTTCAAAAAAACTCTAGAAACCATCTTTCTTCTTAAACCAGCATGAATGTGATTTTTTAGTATTTATTTAGCATGAATAAAAAATAAATGATTAAGATCAACACAATTATGACCAACACATTCATTCTAGACTCGAGAGGATTTCTTGATGCTTTTAGTAAAAATCCCAATATTATAAATCTTATTAACTCATGATGATGTCTAAATTTGACATCGATGATTTTGAGACTGATCCTCTAAGAGATGAATATCATCCTTATCATTCTCAATACAATTTCACAACATTACTCACACCCATCTTAAATCAATATTTCCATGACCATTCTAACATATATTCTTTCTTTAACAAAATCATTATATTGATATATTGATAACAATTTCAAACAAAACCCAATTGGGGTCTAAAAATCTCTTTTTTGAGTTTTTTCTCAATGCCCACATCAATACATACAATAAACCTCTTCAAAACAATAAGTGTTATTAAATTCATTTCCCACATTTTCATCATTATATATTCTTTTATTTTCTACCCCTAATTCTCCTCTCTCCCACTCAATATATTCTCTCTCATTATTGAAAATAAAATTCAAAGGGGTCATTCTAAAATGTTTCCTTCCATATTAAAAAATTGTCTCTTTTCCAAAGATTAAGAACATTTCATCTAGAGCATGAAATTCTATATTAAGAGAGAATAAGTATCACATGAGTTTCTTAACAAAGGGACATTAACTAAACAACTTTAGGTATATCTGGGAGAACCCATTTTAGGATTAAAAACTGTATAAGCAAGGTTATCAATGTTAACCATTTCAAAACATTCAGGTAATACATTTTAATGATTCCTTAAACATTCTCCTATTTTGAAAAAACATAAAAAGTATTTATTTAAGATAAAAGTAACATCCACCCATATCAATAACGTAGCTATTTTATTGATTACTAGAAAACATTTGGTTAACCACAAAAAGAATAATAAAGGTTCATCATTAAGAATCATTCTTTAATTAAAAGTTACAATTTATTTTAAACTATTAATTAATCAATCTAGGATTAACTAGTTATAATAACCAATGAATTATATGGTCTTTTATAAATTATATTCCCTTTTTTAGACATGATCATTAATCATATATCCAAACCGATCCATTATTTTTATTTAATGAATCATTACCACATTAAGACATATTACATTTTATTCATTGATAATTCATTTAACATTCCATAATATCTAGTATTGTATGACTCGACATGACATACCATGGAAATGATTTACTCGCATAGAATTAATTAAACTACAACATGAATAAATATAACATGAAATACAACAAAAAATAATCAATAATCATGTAATAATATATGGTAAATATTAGTTCTCATCTTATTTTTTTCATCATGGTTCCATCCCTTACTCCTTATCACGCCATCTGTTCTATTACACTATAACTGGCACAAAGGCGCTACCACAATTGGGAAAAAATAACCCTTATCTAACCCATTTATAAAAAACTAAGCGTTTTTATATAAAAAACAAAGAATGGTTTATACCATCCTATGGTAAACTCATTTAGGTAAAACATACTATCATCATAAAAAATTCAAGTGGAAAACAAGGCTATAACTTCAAATAAATCAACTTTGGAAAACAACGAATATATGTAAAAATACTCAAAACATTAAAATTAAAAATATAGTTATTTCATTACAATATTTTACATTATTATTACAAGAATGTTTTTTCAATGTGAAAAAAAATATTTGAAAGATAAAATTATCCACAGACATGGATTAGGAAATTATATCTTATTCAATCATATTACGAATGAATGAAAACTCAATTCATATATCACATTTTTTATTCCATTCATCTTATGTGACATGGATTGTTTAAACTAATTCCACATTTAAATTAATATTTAACATTTTAATATGCATTGATATGATAAATAATTATATCTAGAAACTATCATGAAGAACCATCAGTCATTGTATAACAACATTTGAGTCACAACACCCTTCCAATATATTTCCATTCATGATTTCTAGATTACTATATTTATTAGGATGATATCAACAGATACTCAAAGATATTATTCATGGTAGTCCCATATCAACATTTAAAATTAATAGGAGTTATGAATCTTCTACCATTATAAAAATATTTTAGAAACAACCATACATAAACAAATAAATAAGAAACCAACCATTGAAAAATTGGATGGGATCCACCCAATAACCCAAAAAATAATTAAAACCCATCACACTATACTTAGAAAACAACCAAATATAGAAACATATTGTATAAAAACTATTTGAATTAAAGAGGATAAGGAAAAAGGATAGAATATGATAGAAGAGCACCAAATATCAAAAAAATCCATCCCAAAATATCATGTGTTGTACACCATCAAGATAAATGAATAAGGATAACTATGCTGTCTTAGAGTTAAATAGGTTTTTTAGGGGAAAATAAATGTTGATATAAGGAGGGGCTAATCCCTTATTTATATATAAATCTTGATATGAATTCCCCATGATGTGGTGACCTCAAAAATAGTCGTGGTGAATCATATAAAAATGATATAAATGTTTTAAGATGATGGAATGTCCACATCCCCCTATAACCCAAAATATTAATATAAAGGAATTAAATAGGTTTGATTAGAACCACAACATGAAACACTTTGTGGAAAGTAACTATTTCAATCTTTAAGAGACCATCATAGATTCACACTGACAATATATATGAAATCTTCTCACCAATTTCATTTTACTATGACCAAGACCGTGACTTGGTGAGAATAATCTATTTATTATGTCACGACCCGTCCTCAGGGCCCGTGCCGTGACTACCCCATGCCCGCCTTCCATAGGCCAGGGGTTGGGGACTAGCACCAAAGGCATAAATCCCGATTACTGGGAAGACATTGCATTTATAAAAGTAAAAAAAAACACCATAGAGTACAAGGGGAAGTAAAACACTAAGTAAAACTGAAACAAGCTGTGCTGAAAGTAAAGGGGCCAGAAATACAAGCCCAACTGTAAAGTACAAGAAAACGATAAAACAACCGAAAGGTGACATGTGGCTCCTGGATCGTCCACCAAGGATCCTACCTGAAGGGTAGGTACAGATAGCGCAGCTCCGGGATCGTCCACCACGGATCCTACTTGAAAGGTAGGTACAGATAGCATCCACAATGCTCTCGCCCGTCAACCACCTCCGAGTATCGTCCTGCTCTGCAATCCTCAACTGCGATCAGCGCTATCTGTCATCTGCAATCAACATAATGTAGTGCGGGCATAGCCCGTGCAGGTGTGAGTATAAGCTACTAAGTAGGGACCCCGAGACCCCCAAAGGTCTCCCAGAATCCAAAAAGGATAATCCACAAAGGAAAGATACAATCACGAAGTAACATCCGACACTGCTTAGGTATATGCCCATACATATACCTAAGTCATCAATTCCAGTTCGCTCCAACCTCCGAGCCCATGTACAACCCAGTCCACACAGGAAATCACAACCTAGTCCACACAGAAAAGAAAAATGTAATCCACATAGGATAGCACAACACAATCCACAAAGGAAAGAAAAACATGATTCAGCTCACACAGGTATACTACTTTATAAGATGTTAGAGATGAGCATATGTATCCACTGATTCATCTAAGCCGTCGGACCCACAAAGGATCGATAGGTACTAACCCCCACAATGACCCACACGGGATCGATCATGAAGTTGAAACCATAACTATTGGAAAACTCATTCTCTATCAAGTATAGTGGGTATGCCGCTACAACCAAGCGCTTCCCTCTAACCTTGGACTTCTGTAGTACTCCACCTATCGAGTACTATGGGCCTACTGCTACAACCAAGCGCTTCCCACCATGGGTTAGCCGTTACAACCAAGCACTCCTCCGCCGTGGGTCTGCCTCTAAAACCAAGCAATCCCCCGTCGTGGGTCTACCCCTACAACTGAGCACTCCTCCGTTGTGAGTCTGCCGCTACAATGAAGCACTCCCCCTCATAGCCTCTAGTGGTACTCCTTCTATTGAGTACCGCGGGTCTGCCGCTACAACCAAGCGCTCCTCCACCGTGGGTCTACTGCTACAACCAAACACTTACCACTGGGCTATCCGTAACACACAGAGTCGTTCGATCAACAGTCGTCAAGTCTCAACCGGCTCTAGGGTTTCCGAACACAGCATGCTCATTCAGGGAGGGTCCACTCCATGATCCAAGAGGTCGATGCATCAACTGACATGTATTCCAGAGTTGATGTATCCCAAAAAGTACTATATTGGTCACTACCGAACCTATGGAGGATTTCCGTACTGTCTTCATTGTCGTCGCAGTCACATCCAGCTCTAGGGTTCCCTCACACAGCAAGCTCATTTGGGATGGTCCGCTACACGAGCCGAGGGCTGATATATCAATTGAAACACAGTCTGGAGTTTATGTATCCAAATGTTTCATATCATCAACAGGAACTCAATGTCACAGACGGCGCGTCAATCTAACGCCCGGTCTGAGAGTTATTGGCTTTTTCATCCCAAATGCCTAGTTGGGGTTTTAAGTCAAAACCAACCCAACCTTACTTCAACTACATCCAACCCTCAAGCAGAGTAAGGCTAAAGGTCCGTCTCACTTAGAGGAATCTACCAAAGTCGATGGTACGTCAATCGGACATCCAGAACTCAAGTTATAAGTGTTTCCGCTCTGAGGGCCCGATTGGTTTCGTGAACGAACCAACCTGGCCGAACCCAAAGTACTCCAAAAACTTGAGTGTAATATGTTGAAATGACCGTCTCGATCCAAGGATTGCATCGCCGCTGACGGTTCATCGATCGGTGGTCTGTATCCCAAGATATGGGTGAAAGATCGAGAGAGCTTCGAAAACGGGGGGGGGGGGTCTGGGCCCGGACCGACCCGGCCCAACCCCCCCTGGGTCAGCCCGAACCGGGTTGACCCGACCCGGGTCTGGGTCCGACCCGGAGGTGTGCGACCCGGCCTGACTGGCACATCCCAGCCCGGCCTGTGCGCGACCCGGCTGGTGCTGGCCGGGTGGCCAGCGGGTCGGCTCGACCGTTACGGCCGAGCGAAGTAGGGGGTGCGCTGCCCCAAAGTGGAGGAACCGCGGCCCCGCGTGGGGCCACCCTTGCCAGCGGACGCGGCCAATTGCCGCATCCTGCTCCCTCCGGTCCCGCGCAGTTTCGGGATCGCGGCCTGCCGCCATGGCTTCACCCGTGGCGGCTCCCCTCGGCGGCGCGCCGGGCGCCGGCGCGCCTCGCCTGCATGGCCGGATGTGTTCCGGTGTTCAGAATTGTGTTTCGTCTTCGTCAATGGCCCTCTCGGGGCCCATCCTTCACTGTGAGGACCTCACATCACCTGTGCGGCCTGCTTTGTTGTCGCCCACCAATCCACTCACCAAGAACGAAGAGACGGTGGGTTCGGACATGTTCGTTGGTCCGCACCCACCGTGTTAGCAGTTCTAAAAAGTCTTCCGAAAAAAAATTTAAACATACGCCGTGGGTATAAAATCAAAAAGATTTAAATGCACCATTAGAATTCATACCGAGGATATAATTCAAAAAGAATTAAACGAACCGCAATCCCCTACCTCAATCAGTTGTTGATCGAAGATTGTCGCGGGGGAAGGAACATCGCAGAAGAAGCGTCATAGAAGGAGGATCGACGGCGTCACGGTACATGGCGTCGCATTGTCTATCTCAGAGGGTTCGGCATTCTTCGACACCCTTCGTCGGAGGCCGGCGTTCTTCGTGTTCTTCGCGTTCTTCACGTTCTTCGTTAAGGAGGGTGAAGATCTTCCGGCCTTAGAGTCTTCTCCAAATCCTATCAACAAGCCACCCTCAAGTAAAACAAGTGTTGGTCTGCTTTTATTCCCGATGCCAACAATTAGAAATTCAAAGATAAGAAACGAAAAATTAATTCAATGAATTAATTGTACGACTTAACTGCCCAAATTAATGAGGTGTTTCATAACCCAAATAAACACACGGTTGACTTTAATTACAAATGGGGGCGCATGTGCATTACTTAGAGGGAAAGAAATGGTGGGGCTCGTGCGGGACCCACCTCAAAAATATCCTACCAAATGGGTAGGATATTGTGGGTCCCATCTTATCCGCTTAACATAGGTTAAGCCTGCTTTAAGTAAAATAAAAATAAAAAGTCGCACCACTTTTATTTTTATTCCTTAACATAACCCCAAAAATTAAAAACCACACCTGAGAAAACACAACTTCGAAAAATGTGTTTCTAAAAAATTATAGGCGATGTGATTCCATCGGTGCCCTCGAAATTTGATTCTGAGCACCGGTTCAAAAGTTAGAAAATCCTACTCGTTCGTTCACTGAACGTACCCGAGCCAAACTTCGAAAAAAGATTCCGGGCACATCAGGCCTCAGAATTAGGCACTGTCAGAAACTACGTTCTTTTAAAATTCCCAATAAAATTAAGAAAAAAATTTCCTTGAATTTTTCGGGTCATTACATCACTCCCACCTATGGAATTTACGTCCCCATAAAGAAACATCAAAACTAGGGAAACTAATGTGGGTACTGAGCATGCATCTGAGCCTCCTGCTCCCTAGTGCTCTCCTAGAGGTTCATGTGCTTCCATTTGATGCGCACTAGAGGAATTGACCGTCCACGTAGGACCCTCTCCTTTCGATCCTCGATCTCCACCAGGACATCCGCAAATATCGCCCCATGATCAATGTCCATCTCCCCATGGTCAATGTTATGCGTCGGGTCATGCACGTATCTCCTCAGCTGGGATACGTGGAAGACGTCGTGCACCCGGTCCAACTGAGGTGGTAGAGCCAGGAGATAAGCCACCTCGCCAATCTTGCTGAGGACCTAGAATGGTCCGATGAAGCTTGGAGACAACTTTCCGCCTTGGCCAAATCCCCGTAACTCACGTCGAGGTGCGACCCGTAGGGAAACGTGGTAACCATCCTCGAACTCTAGTGGTCTCTACCTCCTGTCAGCACAATACTTTTGTCGGCTCTTAGCTATCCTCATCCGCTCTTGGATGACTTGGACCTTTCTGGTCCTATAAGAGCTGCTGAGATTTCTTCTTTGCTGATAAGAGAAGTCTGGTCTCATCCCCTGGATGAGCCACATTCTTCGCCTAATACAGTAAATCCCGTCATGGATGATACTAACCCATAGCAAGGATGATGTCGTAAGGCCTCGACGCTACTACCAAGAGATCCAACCGTTACTCTCACCTCCAATGGTTGAGTCACACTGTCGGCATCAGTGTGTGGTCACTTGGTCTCCTCCAGTAGGTATCTCAAAGTGAGGGTCAACTCAACGAATTTTATACTGGAACCTCTTAAAAACAACATAAAAAGATGACAGGAAGGTAAAAGCCAAATCAAAGGTTTCATTACATTACACCCACCTCATAGGTTCTATTCCTCATGGACCCCTGCATCATCTGTCTACTGCCCACTACAGAAGACTCTGCCGCATACCGGCTAGTGGTGGGTCCTGCTGTGGAAGACTGCTCAGTAAGGAAAATCTCCACTAAGAGGGCTCGCTCCAACACCCTCGTCTGTGTCGGAAAGCTGTGAGAAACAAAGGAAGCTCTGATATCTCACCTGAGCCCCTGCTCGAAGGTTCGGGCCCTGAAGAATGGGTCCCGTATCATGTCCGTGGAATAGCGCGAGAGATCAGTAAACTTCGCCGCGTACTCAGCTACTGTCATGCTGCCCTGTCGCAGCTATATTAGCTCCTGGATGCGTACCGCTTGGAGGGTGGCTGGGATGAACTCTGCATGAAAAAGGATCTCAAAGTTCATCCAAAGGAGAGCTGCCTCGTCGTGCACCTGGAGCATCAAGCTCCACCATCTGCCTACTGCCGCGTGCAGGAGGCTCGCTGCAAGGACCACCATAGGGTCAGCTACGGTCGCTACCAAATGAAAAACTCGTACAACTGCCTCCAGCAAATCCTCGACTGCCTGAGGGTCTATCTCCCCACGGAACCTAGGTGGTCGCTGACACTGAAACTCGTGCAGTGCACTAGGGTGACGTGCACTATCAGCAGCTAGGGCTGGAAGCATCGGTGGCTCGGCGGGTAGAGGTATCGCTGGTGCCTCTGCTGTTAAAGGGCCCTGTACCGAGGCCTCATCGCTCGGTGGGTTGTCGTCCCGCACAATGCTCGGAACCCTAGCAGGCTGCCGTCGTGGGGTCATCCTGAAAGAGATAGGTGCGCCACGGTCAGAACAATATACCTAGTGAGCTGACACAGAGTAATCACCGAGAAAACTTGAAACATACATGCAATCAATGTTTTTGTGCATTATGTCGGAAATCAGAAGTCAGGGTCCTGGTGTACGGATACATCGGCCGCCGCACCAACAGTGGACTCCCAGGACTGATAACCACACTCAATGCTCTTAACATTATTTCTTCACTTAGGAAATGATCAGAGTCCAATGTTCTGCCATAGAACCGAACTCCTCTGATACCAATTTGTCACGACCCGTCCTCGGGGCCCATGCTGTGACTACCCCAAGACTGCCTTCCATAGGCCAGGGGCTGGCGACCAGCACCAAAGGCATAAATCCCAATAAATGGGAAGGCATTGCCTTTATAAAAGTAAACAAAAAACCACAGAGTACAAGGGGAAGTAAAAAACTAAGTAAAACTGAAACAAGCTGTGCTGAAAGTAAAGGGGCCGGAAATACAAGCCCAACTGTAAAGTACAAGGAAAATGATAAAACGGTCGAAAGGTGACAAGTAGCTCCTAGATCATCCACCAAGGATCCTACCTGATGGGTAGGTACAGATAGCGCAGCTCCTGGATCGTCCACCACGGATCCTACCTGAAGGGTAGGTGCAGATAAAATCCACAACGCTCTCACCTGTCAACCACCTCCGAGTACGGTCCTTCCCCACAAGCCTCAACCACGATCAGCAAGGTCAGTTGTCTGCAACCAACACAACGTAGTTCGGGCATAGCCCATGTAGGGGTGAGTATAAGCTACTCAGTAGGGACCCTGAGACCCCCGAAGGTCTCCCATCATCCAAAAAGGATAATCTACAAAGGAAAGATACAATCACGAAGTAATATCCGACACTGCTTAGGTATATGCCAATACATATACCTAAGTCATCAATTCCAGTTCGCTCCAACCTCCGAGCCCAAGTACAACCCAGTCCACACAGGAAATCACAACTCAGTCCACACAGGAAAGAAAAACGTAATCCACACAGGATAGCACAACACAATCCACAAAGGAATGAAAAACAGGATTCAGCTCACACAGGTATACTACTTCGTAAGACGTTAGAGATGATCAGATGTAGCCACTGAATCATCTAAGCCGTCGGACCCACAAACGATCGATAGGTACTAACCCCCGTAATGACCCACATAGGATCGATCATGAAGTTGAATCCATAGCTATTGGGAAACTCCTTCTCTATCACGTACAGTGGGTATACCGCTACAACCATGCGCTTCCCGCTAACCTTGGACTGGTGTAGTACTCCACCTATCGAGTATTTTGGGCCTGCTGCTACAACCAAGCGCTTCCCACCATGGTTATGCCGCTACAACCAAGCGCTCCCCCTCATAGCATCTAGAGGTACTCCTTCTGTTGAGTACCACGGGTCAGCCGCTACAACCAAGCGCTCCTCCTCCGTGGGCCTTCTGCTACAACCAAAAGGTCCGTCTCACTTAGAGTAATCTACCAAAGCCGACGGTACGTCAATCGGACGTCCAGAGATCATGTTATAAGCATTTCTGCTCCGAGGGCCTGGTTGGTTTCGTGAAGGAACCAACCCGGCCGAACCCAAAGTACTCTGAAACCTTGAGTGTAATATGTCGAAACTACCGACTCGATCCAAGGATCGCATTTCCACAGATGTTGCATCGATCGGAGGTCCGTAGCGCAAGATATGGGTGAAAGACCGAGAGAGGTCCGAAAACGGGGGATCTAGGCCCGGACCGACCTGACCCAACCCCCCTGAGTCAGCCCAAAATGGGTCGACCCAACCCGGGTCCGGGTCCGACCTGGATGGGCGCAACCTGGCCCGGTGTGTGTGTGACCTGGCTGGCGATGGCCGGGTGGCCAGCGGGTCGGCTCAGCCGTTACGGCCAAGCGAAGTGGGGGGCGCACTGCCCCCGCTTGGAGGAACCGCAACCCCATGTGGGGCCACCCTTGCCAGCGGACGCGGCAGGTTGTCGCGTCCTGCTCCCTCCGGTCCCACGCGGCCGCGGGACCACAGCAACTCCTCCCGGCGGTGCGCCGGGCGCAGCCGCCACCTGCCGTCGGCGCCGCCCTGCCGGCGAGGCGCACCGGCGGGCCGCTCCGTGGACCGCCGGACGAGTTCTAGTGGTCGGAATTGTGTGTCATCTTCGTCAATGGCCCTCCCGGGGCCCGTCCTTCACTGCAAGGACCTCACATCTCCCGTGCAGCCTACTTTTTCGTCGCCCGCCAATCCGCTCACCAAGAACGAAGAGACGGTGGGATCGGACTTGTTCGTTGGTCCGTACACACCGTGTTAGCAGTTTTAAAAAGTCTTCCGAAAAAAAATTTAAACATACGCCATGGGTATAAAATCACAAATATTTAAATGCACCATTAGAATTCATACCGAGGATATAATTCACAAATAATTAAAAGAACCGCAATCCCCTGCCTCAATCAGTTATTGATCGAAGATTGTCGCGGGGGAAGGAACATCGTGGAAGAAGCATCGCGGAAGGAGGATCGTCGGCGTCGCGGTACATGGCGTCGCATCATCGATCTCTGAGGGTTTGGTGTTATTTTTCTCCCTTCGTCGGAGGTCGGCGTTCTTCGTGTTCTTCACGTTTTTCGCGTTCTTCGCGAAGGAGGATGAAGATCTTCAAGACTTAGAGTCTTCTCCAAATCCTCTCAATAAGCCACCCTCAAGTAAAACAATTTTTGGTCTTCTTTTATTCCCGATGCCAATAATTAGAAATTCAAAGATAAGAAATGAACAATTAATTCAATGAATTAATTTTAATGACTTAAGTTCCCAAATTAATGAGGCATTTCTTAACCGAAATAAATGCACGATTGACTTTAATTAAAAAGGGGGGTGCGGGTGCGTTACTTAGAGGGAAAGAAACGGTGGGGCTTGTGTGGGCCCCACCTCACAAATATCCTACCAAGTGTGTAGGATATTGTGGGTCCCATATTATCCACTTAACTTAGGTTAAGCCTATTTTATGTAAAATAAAAATAAAAAGTCGCACCACTTTTATATTTATTCCTTAACTTAACCCCAAAAATTAAAAACCACACCTGAGCAAACGCAACTCAAAAAAAGGTGTTTCTAAACAATTATCAGCACTGCGATTCCATTGGTGCCCTCAGAATTCGATTCCGAGCACCAGTTCAAATGTTAGAAAAACCCACTCGTTCGTTCACTAAACGTACCCAGGCCAAAATTCGGAAAAAGATTCCGGGCACACCGGGCCTCAAAATTCGGTGCCGTCAGAAACTGTGTTCCTGTAAAATTCCCAATAAAATTAAGAAAAAATTTCCTTGAATTTTTCGGGTCTTTAAATATTACCCACAACTCCCAAAAAAATAGATATCACCTAAACTCACCACCACACCCATCAACCTAGGAGTATAATTTGTTCAATTTTTCTATAATAACACTATCCCGGAACAACATCCACCAGAACGGATACACCATGGGTGTGCTTCTCCATATATCAGTAAGGGAAAATCCACAAAACTCTCGATGACACCACACCCTCCCCCACGTGAATTATGATTTCACCCATTATTAAGAGGTTAATAAACTAGGAACCGTGGAATTCCCCATGATCATTTTTCTCACTAGGATTAAAAACCATCAATATATAATCTCACTATTCCCACAACTCCAAAACAGTATTCACCATAGCAACCACTAGGCCCACCACCAAGCTAGGGTGAACATATGAAGTGAAAAAATATATTCTCCACCCTTGAAAAGCTCTAATATCCTTCAGAAAAACCTTAAAGACCTAGAAAATATAAATGGAGGAATGAAAACCCCATTCATAATACATCTCAAGAAATTATAATCCTTATGAAACTAAAATAAATCATAACAAGAAGGAAAATGAGATCAAAACAACCACCCAATGAGATACCTCTTAGTGATCTTTATATAATAATAACACATCCATTAGATCATAGGAATAAGGTTAATGACACAAAACATCATCAAAAATATCATAAACCAACAATGTACATATAAATAATCTCAAAAAAATCACACATCACATAACTCTGGATATTGAGTGTGTGTAAAGACCCATGTTTTTTGGCTTTGAATTCATGTTAAATTTATGTTTCATTGATCATATTATGAGAAAAAAAATTAAGATTTTACCCTAGAATAAGATCATGAATAAATTTTTAACAACTCAATTGGATTCAGAATATATTTATTACACTAGTAAAAGAGTTTGACATAATTCTATGTCATTGAATTTTATTATAGAATTTTTCATACTTAATTTATAAAAAATTAAATATTTTGTCATGTTGATTTCAAAATATATTATTATAGGAGTCTCATATTGGAGTTACAAATACATCAATGTGTCCCCGATAGATTTTTTTCCTTAAGAGAGGCATAGCATTACATCAGGAATCGAGACTGAGGCTAGGACCCTTTTCAGGGATTTTTTATATTTTATCCCTTTTTATTTTTCATTTTATTTTATCCTTAATGTGTTATATTGTGTAATAAATGTATCACCACCCTGTGGGTGTCACATAAATGATAAATAAATAGTGGGATATGTTGAAGGAGATGGAGTTAGGGAGATGGTTCAGGCCTAGATTGGGGATATATGGTGGTGTATCGTGGATCCAGGAAAGAAGATTCATCATATAACACAGTATGTTAGACTAATTTTTCAGTTTTCCAAAAAACACATATTTAATTATTGATTTTTAGTTATTATCCATGCTTTGGGACACTAGAAAACCTTATAGGGTTGATCAATTTTTCTTTTGGGGGAAAATCATAGGGGGTCAATGAATTTGGAGTGTTTTCTATTTGGTAAAAACGAATCTCATGGTGTTTGTTAATGAGTCACCTGCCATGAGTTATTATGTGTTGGTTAACGGTTGAAGGAGAGGATTGGAGAGTGAGTGTGGTTTGTATATATCTTGTAGTTTTACTTGGTGTGTGGTCAATAGCTCAAGAAAAAAAAATTCTTGGGAACATGGTCATGTAATGTATAAAACCAAAGACCATGTGTAGTGAAAAAATATTTTCCATGTAGGGTAAATTTATTGACACAATATAGGTATATGGGTTTTTAACCTAGGTTATTTACATTTCATGTCTGCACAGTGCATGTTATATATTTGGGAACAATGGGAACTGAGCTGGGTTGAGGTATATAACTAGATACCCCATTGAGGTTATAAGAAATATAAAGAGGAGATATTATATGTAATTTGAAATTTTCATAAAATGTGGGTTTTGGAATAGGGGAAGGGAGGTTTTTTGGAGGAACATGTCATGTACATGAGGTATACATCTTCTACTCCATCTATAGAGGTTTTATTCCGATTTTCTCACTATAAAGTTAAATTTTGGTCCATGAGTAGCCCTTTTGAAGTACATTTCTTCCTGGATAATTATGGTGGATTATTTTTGGCATGAATACCACATTAGTATAGTGTATTCGTATTTTCTATCCTTGAAAAATATTATTTCATATGGGTTTTGATCTAGAATCTTATCATGGTATAAGGTAAGGGATATATGAAGAACAAGTCTTCCAACAAGATAGTTAACTAAGAGATGTGCTAAAGGTCTATGTTGATTGTTATCTGGGATTGGGTTATAAAATTTATAGAAATCATGGAAGGGGGTTATAAGTACCATGGTTGAGTTGAGTGTGGTTTTACCATTCTTACGCTATTGAAATGATTTAATCTCGATGGGAAGACCTATAGAGATTATGAATGGGATTTGAATAAGGATCCACCTATGATGTAAATTTTCACCTGGATAGGACTTGTTCTATGTATCCAATTGGATTCTAGCATGGAATATTTAGTGAGGCTAATGAATTCATATTATATTTATGTTGTGATACTGAAAATTCCCTTAGGTGGGTGTTTATAATATCAGGTTGGAAAGAACCGTGGGGATAATTTTTATATGGTGGGAATGAAAATTTCCCATAGGTGTGGGTTTCAATTTAATATGGGTAAATATCTTTTTATGTAATCTTATAAATGGAAAACACCCTCTCGAGTGGTGATGAATACTACCTAGGGGTTTTTGTAACTACTTCCTACCAGGAGGTCATGAAAACTCTCTATGGTGAGTTTGTGAATTCTCCATATAGGGAGGTCATGAATAATCCCTTGAAGGTTGTAGAGGACCAAATCATGATGTACATGGACATTAAATTACTTTTTCGGAATACATAATACATAACAAGAACACGCACCAGGGGACCATAATAGTTTAGTGTCTTTGGAAAATTGGAATATAAACTTCTAATCGTGTTGAAAGATATTCAACATCTCCCATAACGATCTTCCGCTTTTTGTTTCCTTACCTAAAACCTTTATTTTAATCCTGGGGGAAAAGAAAACATAAAATGGGTGAGCTCAAATGCATAGAAATGGTAAGCATGGAGAAAATAAAACAAACCATATATATTTGAACTTAAAAACATGAACATAATATTTAAATATCAAAATCATGAGCAATGACATAAAACATGGTCGTACGTAAGGCATAGATCATAATGGAACATCAATCATGATAAAATATCATGGGAATAAAACTTGTAATTTTGGAAAAACATTAATCACAAGATATGATTTCCATATTATCCGAGGCATTGCTTCCAAGACCATCTTAGTGGAAAAAGTCCCTTACTGAACTGGGTTTACTAGCCGTTCTAGCCCTATATTACTGAACCAGATTTACATGTAATTTCAGCAATGTATATCTAATGAAATATAAATCTTTACCCAATTCATTGGAGGGATATATAGTTCCCACCCATCTCATATTTAAATCATTCTTACGTGTGCCCCAAAACAATCATAAATCATTCATCATAACCCAAAGAATAAATTGGGTTTCATAAACATCATTTCATCCTAACAAAGTCCATATAAAACAAATGGATATAATTTCATCATAAGAATAGTGAAACCATATAAATCATAGAGACATTATACATGAAACATACACATATGAAATAATGTCATCTTATATGGAAAATGGTTTTGATAAAGCACTTGAAATGAAATCTTGAGGAAAATATCTTTTATTCTTGAAAATCATTTTCTTTTCACAAAATTCCATTCAATTTTAAAAGAAAATTATTTTTTTGAAAATTGTCATGAAATCTTGTAGAGTCAGCTTCATTAAAATAAGGTGTTATGAAACTGTAAAAATCTGTTCATGCCGTATAGGTTTAACAAAACATTCTTCTTGTACTTTTGCCGGAAAATCCAAAAAGTACATCGTATGGTAAAAAAATGATTCATTACATACCATGTAGTGAAAGTCAAAAATGGGTAAAAATGATTTTAAACATACATGAAAACATTTTTATAAAACTTTGACATTGATGATAAATATAACCCTTGTAAATACTTACGTATAAGCAATCTCGAATAGAAAACAATTGAGATTGCAACATTATCCCTTACCATAGGTCTGATTTGATTCGTACATATAAAAACCTCCTATATAGAGATTTAAATAATGTCATTGACTTATTAAAAAATCATATTCATTGTTATGATATCATATATGGTTCACTTATGACTTTATATTACCTGTTCTTTTGTAAATCCATGTTAAAGTTGAATTTTGTGTAAAATTGTTTCATTTATCGTACGTGTTTTGACTTGTTGTTCTTGATATTATTACATATATCCTAATTTCCATAATTTCATAATGTAAAAACTGATTTATATATAATAAATATCCAGCATATACATATATATGATCGATTGATAATTGGAATGAAATACACCGTTCATGGAGACGGTAGGCCGTACGTACGCATGAACTTCATTTTCGTTTCCTTATTGAATTGAATGGAATTAAATAGATGAAATACACACATATATATATATATACATAAATCTAGTAGCATCATTATGTCATATATTTCATTATTATTTATTATATATACATTATAAGTATTTATGAATGGTTAACACGAAGAATGAATCTTATCGCGTTCGTGGAGATGGTAGTCCGTACATATGCACGAGCGATGATATCATTCCCTTGATCGTAGAATTGTTTGAAGTGTATATATACTATTTCAGAATCAATATCACTTTACAATAATCATATATAGTTATTCTTCACACCATTATACCCATTCATGTAAGGTGGTGGTGGAAAACATATTACACCATAACGTGGAGACCGTATTCTATACTTACGCACGCGCGGTGATTTCATTTTCCGTTGGATGGATAGAAGGTGGAATAGGGTTGTTTCATATTTCTAATAACATATCAGTATATGAGTGTTACTGATGTTATTACTTCATAATGAAACAACTAAATAATAGGAAGTAGAAGAAGAAATAAATTTGAAATAATCGGTAATGGATATTACCTCTTCTTCAACATGCCTCTTTAAAACCTCTTATTAGGTCACTAAAATTGGTCTTTGAAGAAGACCAGGACCTATAGAATATTTATAGATAAGTTTATAATGGAAATGGTAAGGGGTTTTCTGAGCTCTAAGGCTCAATGTTGTGTAAACATGAGAGGGAGGAGGTGCCCTTTTATAAGGGAGGAGAGGGGCACCTTTGGAATCCTCAAAAATATTAGTTTAATATAAATTCAAACCCCACATAAAATCCTCCAAAAATGACTCAATTCTAGATTAGATTAGATTGGTTTGTAATATCATAACCCAATCAAATTTAGACATGTTTTGATCTTATTTTAAACATTATCAATTGGATTTATCCTTATTTAATCTATTTAATTTTATTTGTGGTAATAAAATTATAAATTATAAATGGTTATAAATAATCATTTATGTGTTGTTAATTTTCCTTAATTGTATACTTTATGGAATTTTAGAATATATAAATTTTAATTTATAATTTTTAAATATTTTTGTGATTTTTAATAAATTTTATAATATGTTATTTTTATAAAATAACAATAGTGTCAATATTGACACTATTCAATTATTTGAATTTAAATAAAAGCCACACAGAGGATATATTCGAACTAAATTATTTAATAGTATCCTAACATATCATATGAATATATAATATTAGTGGATAACATTAAATAGTTCATATAATATTTATTTTCCTATTTGTAAAACCATTTATTTGATACTTCTCTTAATAAAATAATTTCTACAATATTTTTGTATAATTATTAAATATACTAATTTGTTTCATAAAAATGAAAAATAAAATACTAGAATGAAGATAAATCTTATATATTTCATAATAATACTTTTATTTGGATTTATATTCTAAATAACCCATCTTTTAAAATATTATATTTATTAAATTAGGAAGGTGACAACTTTGACATCATTTAAAATAAAATAATATAAGTGTCATAATCACTTTTATAAGACTCCAAACGGTCATATATTCGGTCATTGTATGATTATGGTGTATATATACACTACAAATATTTTTTGGTCAGGTTTGTGAGCCTATTAATGGGTATTAATATTTCTCAAAAACTATATTACTTATTTTTCACTAAATAAATAATTTCTGCATCATTAATGTATAAGCTATTAAGGTAGTTAAATATCTCTTAAAAATTATAAATAAATTACCATGATAAAGAAAAACATTTTATCTTTCAAATGAGGATTTATAACCGAATTTATATTCTGTATAAAGTTATATTAAAAATTCTTTACTTATTAAAGTTGAGTGAGACATATTTCACTTTCCTTTAAATAAAATAAACTAAAGGTCTTAATCACCTCCAAGTGGGTTCCAATGGATTCCATTTCGACCCAAATATTCCTTAGGATGAAATATAGGCTTAAAATTATATTAAGAAAAGTGTTAGAGAAAATTTATAATATTATATTTACCCATAATTACCCGATTTACCTTTAATATGGTAAATAAAATTTGTAGTAGTTACTATTCCTAATGCCCAAAAATAAAAAAGTTGTCTATTAACATAATTTGGACTCACTGATTCCAAATATGGAATCCATTTTTCTAAATTCAATACATAAAATTTTCAGAAAATAATTTAAAATTAATCCCATTGTTAAGAAAACGAGTTTTAAAAGTTAAAACATTGCAAAAGACTGAAATGATTTTACCTATGAATTCAATGTAAAATCAATGCTAATGGCATAAATTATATTAAATGGTAAAAATATATTGTATTTATACTTTAAAAACATTCAATATTATAATTTATCCATATAAATTATTGCGATGAAAAAAGTTGTTTTTATTTATAATATAGCGTGTTCTTACTATTAATTAAAATATGAAAGTTATCAGAATAATATGAAAAGTTTATTCAAGGTAAATATTTATATCTTGATTCAAAAGAATCATTATGTTTTGTCAAATTGAACTTATAAACCCATAAAAATCAAGATTTAATGTGGGTGTGTCATCAAAAGGAGGTTAAACTACATTTTTTAAAAAATACTTATTTTACCTAAAACATTTATCTTATTCTCATACCATGTTCTATAAAATGTGTAAGATGAATTATAATGTCATAAAATTCAAAACATATTTACTACTATTCATAACGGCTAGTTTATCATAATATTATAACCATATATCGTTGTTTAGTGAATCCTGATATTGCGTACAACACACGATATTGAGGAAGGTTGTGATTGCATGTAATGCAATCCAAGCCATGGTTACGTGTAGTGGAAGACTCCTTTGTTGTTGTGTATAAAAAATTCCAACCATATTTCATTTATAAATTGAATATATATATATATATACACTCAATTTTTCATAGAATAAAAACTATCAAACAAACTTGAAATTGTGTGTAACACGATCCAAGATTAGTGTTGCGTATACTGCAAGCTAATAAGGTGTTGTGTATAGCGCAAGATAATCTTGGTGTATTGTACAACATAAGATATTAAAGAAATTAAAAAGAATATATCTTATAAAATCACGGTTTGTTACACTCTACCCCCCTTAAAATAAATTTCACCAGTGAAATTTGTCAGGGTTATAAATCGTTTACTATTCATAGAAACCCACAACGTAAAAAAGAACACTAAAACGTAATATTAAAAACTAAAGTATGAAATGTAACGATTACCCAATGTAAATCATCACTGGGTTTCCATATAGGAGAACGTAGGTAAAAATATGTATATGGAAGAAAAATCTAACCATCAAGTTCTGATGGAGAGTTATAGAGAACATGGCTAAAGCCATCAGTCACAAAGCCATAATATTTTGATGATCTAAGGTACCATCTAATTAATCAGATATAAGAGCACTAGGACAACATTTTTGGATTTCAATATCATTTCCCTAAAGCTGAAAATTTTGAATTAGAAGAAATAATTACTTGATTTTTGTACAATCTCACTATTGTTTGTCCCTTGAACAATTTCCACATCATCTCTTAAAGAAATAAAGTTGAATTTGTCATTCTTAAAGTATTAGCAGATCATGTGATAGAATGATGGGTCATTCCATCTGTCACAAATAAAATGTTAGAAAAAGTTATTAAATATACATAAGTCCATATATGGTGATATAAATCATATATGATTCCAAAAATGGACTTATACTTCATCTATCATATAGCTTAATAAAATAAAACTAGTTTATGCAAACCAGGGACTTCCTCTAGGCCAGTGGTAGGTGATAAAGGCCTATCGCACTTCAGTTGTGGGTTCGATTCCCATAGCCTTGTATGACGTGATAGTTTTTCTCTCATTCTATGGGTTGTCCTTTTTCTAAAACTATACTATTATAACATGACAAAAAGTTATATATTTAAAAAATACCATCTGATGTCTAAATTAATCGATTCCAATCATTAGGATTATCCAAAATACTTCTGTCCAATCTCATAGTATAAATAAAACGATTACTAGAATGGTTATATAACAAGCATGTGAATACCATCATTTATCCCTTATATATCATAAGATATATCTTTTTGGTCACATTCCAAACATTTGAATACCTTAATCATGTATTCTCATGAAAAATTAATACTCATTGAACCTTAGTGAAAACAAGAATGCTGTCAAAAGTTAACTCTTTCCACATAACAAAAATCCCACAAATTCTATATACTCAAACCATGATATCACTTTGTCCTTATATCACTCATGAGCTCATGAATACTACCAAACATATTATTTTCTCTTTATCCCTTCATTATTTGCATATAATCTGCATTCCAAAAATATTTCTAACACTTTTCATTGTTACTTGTACAATATAATTATTGAAAACCAGAATCAACCAATACATAGATATTCCAATATTTCATGAAAGTACCTCAACAATATTATTATTGAATACCAATACATAAACACTTCAATCCATCCCCTTCAATTATTTTGATGGAATACGTACTTCCTTGATTTAGAAGTAACCTCTTAGGTCTGGGCATTGAGTTGGGCAATGACCGTGTTCTCCACAAATAAGACATTGATCTCCATGACTGTCTGTCACTCTGTAACCCTTTTCCCTACACAGATAACATCTTCTCCTCCATTTGATGTATTCTTCAAGGTTCTTCTTCCCTTATTTAGAAATCTCAATATTCCTTTCTCTGTGCTCCTCACCATGCGAAAATGCATAAAATTCCATCTTCCTCTTATTTGATGACTTATGAATACAACTAAAGTTCACCTTGTTAATCATATATTGAGATGACTGATTTGACAAAATCACAATATCTTTCTCTTGAGGCATTACATAATTTCATTTCTCATGGTCACCAATTTTTCCATCAGATTCATTGTTAACACAATTCCTTCTGGGTCCCTCCATTGACTAAAACCAAAAACAAATGTGTAAGAAATAGTTAAAATGACGAGGAAACACATAATCATAAAAAGTCACTTATGGGATGTCTAACTTATCACACGTTCTTTAATCCATGACACATTAGGTTCACCCTTGGTTATTCATGATCGCCAACATAATTCTAGTATTGTAACCTATAGTTATACTAAACCTTAGGTCATCCCTAGACATACCTTAGAAATATCTCTAGGAATATCACTAAAGCTTTCACATCCTAGTTTCCAAAGGTTAACTAAACCTCCCTCTGATAAAAAACTATAGAGGCCCAAATCTTGAAGTACATGGACATTACAATAATTTTTTGAAATACTTAATAAATAACAACAACATACACCAAAGGACTGTAATAGGTTAATGTCTTTGGAAACTTGGAATATAAACTTCTAACATGTTGAAAGATCTTCAACATGTCCCATAACGCTCTTCCCCTTTTTGTTTCTTTACCTAAAACCTTTCTTTTAATCCTAGGGGAAAAGAAAAAATAAAAAGGGTGAGCTCAAATGGTCAGTAAGGGTAAGCATGGAAAAAATAAAACAAACCATATATATTAGAACATAAAAACAAGAACATAATATTTCAACAACAAAATCTTGAGCAATGACATAAAACATGGAAGTACGTAAGGCATAGATCATAATGGAACATCAATCATTATAAAATAGCATGGGAATAAAACTTGTAATTGTGGAAAAACATTACGCACATGATATGATTTCCATAGTAGCCATGACATTGCTGCCAAGACCATATTAGTGGACAAAGTCCCTTACTGAACTAGGTTTACTTGTCATTCCAGCCCTGTATTACTAAACCAGATTTACTTTCCATTTCAACCATGTATATCTCATGAGATATAAATTTTTACCCAATTCATTGGAGGGAGATATAGGTCCCACACATCTCATATTGAAATCATTCTTACGTGTGCCACAAAACAATCATAAATCATTCATCACAACCCAAAGAATAAATTGGGTTTCTAAAACATCATTCCATCATAACATTGTCCATATAAAACAAATTCATATAATTTCATCATAAGAAAAGTGAAACCATATAATTCATAGAGACATTATACTTAAAACATAAACATATTATGTAATTTCATCTTATATAGAAAATGGTTTTGATAAAGCACTTGTAATGAATTCTTGAAGAAAATATCCTTTTTTCTTGAAAATCATTTTCTTTTTACAAAATACCATTCAATTTTAAAAGAAAAGGATTTTGTTGAAAATATTCATGAAATCTTGTAGAGTAATCTTCATGAAAATAAGGCATTATGAAAACGTAAAAATCTGTTAATGCTGTATAAGTTAAATAAAACATTCTTCTCTTACTTTTACCGAAAAAGTCAAAAAGTACCTCGTACGGTAAATAAATATTCCTTACATACCATGTAGTAAAAGTAAAAAATGGGTAAAAAGGAATTTAAACATACATGAATTTTTTTTATAAAACGTGGACATGGATGATAAATATAACCCCAATAAATACTTACATATAAGCAATCATGGATAGAAAACAATTGTGATTGCAACATTATCCCTTACATTAGGTCCGATATGCTTCATACGTATCCGAACATCATGTATAATGATTTAAATAATGTAATTGACTTATTAAAGGATCATATTCATTGTTATGATATCATATATGGTTCACTTATGACTTTATATTACCTGTTCTTTTGTAAATCCATGTTAAAGCAGCGTTTTGGGTAAAATCGTTTCATTTATCGTACGTGTTTCGACTTGTTGTTCTTGATATCATTACTTATATCCTTATTTCCATAATTTTAGAATTTAAAACATGAATTATATATAATAAATATCCAGCATATACATATATATGATATATTGATAAATGGAATGAAATACACTGTTCAAGGAGACGGTAGGTCGTACGTACGCATGAATGATGTTTTCGTTTCCTTATTGAATTGAATGGAATTAAATAGACGACATACATATATATACATAAATACAGTAGAATTATTATGTCATATATTTCATTATTATTCATTATATATACTTTATAATCATTCATGAATGGTTAACATGAAGAATGAATCTTATCCCGTTCGTAGAGACGGTAGTCCGTACGTATGCACGAGCGATGATATCGTCCCCATGATCGTGGAATTGTTTTAAGTGTATGTATACTATTTCAGAATAAATATCAATTTAAAATAATCACATATATTTATTCTTTACACCATTATACCCATCCAAGTAAGGTGGTGGTGGAAAACAGTTTACACCACGGCGTGAAGACGGTATTCTATATGTACGCACGCACAATGATTTTGTTTTCTATAGGATGGATAGAGGTGGAATAGGGTTGTTTCATATTTATAATAAAATATCTGTATATGAGTGATACTGATGTTATAACTTGATTATGAAACAACTAAATAAGAGGAAGTAGAAGAAGAAATAAATTTGAAAGAATCGGTAACGGATAATTCCTCTTCTTCGACATGCCTCTTTGAAACCTCCTCTTAGGGCACTAAAATTAGTCTTTGAAGAAGACCAGGACCTCTAGAATATTTATAGGGAAGTGTAGAAGGTAAATGGGCTGGGTTTGACTGAACTTGAAGGCTCAATGTTGTGTAAAGATGAGAGGGAGGAGGTTCCCTTTTATAAGGGAGGAGAGGGGCACCTTTGGAATCCTCAAAAATATTAGTTTAATATAAATTCAAACCACACATAAAAACCTCCAAAAATCACTCAATTAGAAGAATAGATGATATAGGTTTGTAATATCATCAACCAATAAAATTTAGATATGTTTTGACCTTATTTTAAACCTTATCATTTTGATTTGTCCTTATTTATTCTATTTAATTTTATTTGTGGTAATAAAATTCTAAATTATAAATGGTTATAAATAATCAATTATGTGTTGTTAATTTTCAATAATTGGATTCTTTATGAAATTATAGATTATATAAATTTCAATTTGTAATTTTTAAATATTTTTGTGAATTTTAAACAATTTAATAATATATTATTTTTATAAAATAACAATAGTGACAATTTTGACACTATTCATTTATTTGAATTTAAATAAAATCCACACAGAAGATATATTCGAAATATAATATTTAATAGGTTTATAACGTGTAATATTAATCTAAAATATTAGTGGATCACATTAAATAGTTCATATAATATTTATTTTACTATTTGTAAAACCATTTATTTGATACTTCTCTTAATAAAATAATTTCTACAACATGTTTTTATAATTATTAAATATTCTTATTTGTTGCATAAAAATTAAAACTAAAATACTAGGATGAAGATAAATATTTTAGATTTCATAATAATATTTTTAGATGTATTTATATTCTAAAACACCCCACTTTTAAAATGTTATATTTATTAAATTATGAAGGTGACAACATTGACGTCATTTAAAATAAAATAATATAAGTGTCATAATCACTTTTATAAGACTCCAAACGGTCATATATTCGGTCATTGTATGATTATGGTGTACATATACACTACCAATAAGTTTTGTTCAGGTTGTGATCCTATTAATGGGTATTATTATTTCAACAAAAACTATATTACTTATTTTTCACTAAATAAATAATTTCTGCATCATTAATGTATAAGCTATTAAGGTAATTAAATATCTCTTAAAAATTATAAATAAATTACCATGATAAATAAAAATATTTTATCTTCCAAATGAGTATTTATAACCGACATTATATTGTAACACCCCATAATGATAAAGGGTTAAATGGCTAAATGATATAACTCATGTCAACAAGGTGCACCTTCCTTTTCGGGAGTCTGTCTGATTAGAACTTCATATTTAAGCGTACTTGGCCTGGAGTAGTAATTAGGATGGGTGTCCTTCTGGGAAGTCTCCCAGGGTGTGTGTGAGTGAGGACAAAGCACACTGGAAATGACATGTGTTGGCCTGTGGGGACTATCATTAGTCAGATGACCCGTTCAGGCATGTGGGTGGACCCTGGGGTGGGCCCCACGTTTCTACGGGGCAACAAGTGGTACCTGGTGGGCTAAGACCTGACAGTCATGTTAAGGTGGGGAGGTTGTGCTGTCACCAAGGCCCAGTTGTCACATTTGGTATCAGAGGAGGAACCCAGCCTTAAGTGCGGTGCACTTCCTGGGTTGAGATGTATGGACCACAACTAGGACGTTGTGCTCTAATGGGGGGGGTGATTTTAATACCCCAGAATGATAAAGGGTTAAATAGATAAATGATATAACTCATGTCAACAAGGTGCTTCTTCCCTTTCAGGAGTCTGTCTGATTAGAACTCCAAAGTTAAGCGTGCTTGGCCTGAAGTAGTAATTAGGATGGGTGACCTTCTACGAAGTCTCCCAGGGTGTGTGTGAGTGAGGACAAAGCACACTGGAAAAGACATGTGTTGGCATGTGGGGACTATCATTAGTCAGATGACCCGTTCAGGCATGTGGGTGGACACTGGGGTGGGCCCCACGTTTCTGTGGGGCAACTGGTGGGCCAAGACCTGATGGCCATGTTAAGGTGGGGTTGTTGTGTTTTCACCAGGGCCCAGTGGTCACATATATTTTGTATAAAATTATATTAAAAATTATTTAATTATTAATGTTGAGTGAGACATATTTCACTTCCCTTTAAAAGAAATAAACTAACGGTCTTAATCACCTCCAAGTGGGTTCCAATAGATTCCATTTCGACCCAAATATTCCTTAGGACGAAATATTATCATAAACTTATTATAAGTCAAGTGTTAGGGTAATTTTATAACATTATATTTACCCTTAATTACATGATTTACCTTTTACTATGATAAATTTTTTTTACCATAGTTAATATTAATAATGCCCAAAAATAAAAAGTTGTCCATTAACATAATTTGGAACCACTGATTCTAAATATGGAATCTAATTTTATAAATTCAATACACAAAAGTTACAGAAATTAATTTAAAATTAATCCCGTTGTTAAGAAAACGAGTTTTAAAAGTTAAAACATTGCAAAAGAGTGAATTTATTTTACCTATGAATTCAATTTAAAATCAATGCTAAAGATATACATTATATTAAATGGTAAAAATATATTCTATTTATACTTTAAAATCATTCAATATTATAATTTAACCATATAAATTATTGTGATGAAAAAAGTTCTTTTTATTTAAAATATAGCATGTTTTTACTATTTATTAAAATATGAAAGTTATCATAATAATATGAAAAATTTATCCAAAGTAAATTTTTATATCCTGATTCCAAAGAATAATTCAATTTTTTCAAATTGAACTTATAAACCCATAAAAACTATATTCAAAGTGGGTGCTCCATCAAAAGCTGGAAAAACTACATTTTTTTAAAAATACTTATTTTACCTGAAAAATTTATCTTGTTCTCATACCATGTTCTATAAAATGTCTAATATGAATTATAATGGTATAAAATTCAAAATGTATTTACTACTATTCATAATGTCTAGTTTATAATAATATTATAACCATCTAGCATTGTTTAGTGAAACACGGTATTGTGTACAACACATGCTATCTAGGAAGGTTGTGATTGCGTGTAATGCAAGCTGTGTCATGGTTGCGTGTAGTGCAAGACTCCTTTGTTGTTGTGTATAACAAAATCCAACCATATTTCATATATAAATTGAATATATATATATATATACACTCAATGTTTCATAGAATTACTACTATCAAACAAAATTGAAATTGTGTGTAACCCGATCCAAGATTTGTGTTGCATATACTATAAGCTAGTTTTAATCTTTTATTATTAGTCTATGAACTTCTAGACCCAGGGAAATAAGTTCAAAAATTCTAAAATCAACCCATTACTATATAATACTTCTTCTAATAAAAAAATTGGGAATCTCTAGTCTTTTATCTACTCCATGGAGAGTCTTGATGAATCCCATCCCTAGAAGAACAAGTGCTAACTAGTATAATCTTAATTTCCTCCACCTTCACCGACACCTGATGATACAGTAAAAATGGGAACAAGAAGACATGGAACTAGATATCTGGACACAATTACTCCTTCAAATTCCATTCTCCTGATTCATCATCATGAATATGTTTTGAAATATAATTCTAGGGTCTCTTGAAATGAATTTTAATGTCTTTTGCAATATAATTACCATTCAATAGTGTAATAATATAATGTAGACAATACACCTTCACTATCAATGAAATAAACTTTGTCGAAAACTGATCACGAGACTTCTACCATCAAGTGGTTAAACATCACAATCATTTGGGGACAGAATTAGTTCTCTCATTTAGTTACATGTAGTATACTCGTTTCTAACAGAATATATTGATCCATAGAAGAATGTATCAAACAAATGGAAATTTTTAACACCTATAACAAGAATAAATAACTTGATCAAATTTAGACATGTCATACTTCTTCAAGATCTATCACTGAAACTCTCAAATCATCATCCTTGAAGAATTATCATCATAAATATAAACTCTTAGATAATTTCTGTCATATTTGGGTGTAAATAATTATCATTAACCTAGTAAGGACATCAATCTGGATCCATACCCCAAAACATAAAACCTTTAGAGAGTCCCTAAAATTAGAATATATAATTCATAATATTATCTAAATAAGTTTCTTCAAATTTATTATTCATTAAAAACATATATAATGGGAATATATAATCATGATGCATGATACTCACATTGGTCAATACCATAAAAGTTATATCAATAAAAATTCTATGTTTAGCTATCTTAAGGTATATATATTGGATCATTGAGACATGTGAAATACCATATATTAATCATCCCATGTCTCAAATAAATGCATTGAAACCACTCTATAACATCCTCCTAATAATGGTACCCCTCCTGGGTCGGTAAAGAATAGAGGATAAACCCCCCGAATCCCACCTCATATAAACCACGAGTTGGAGACTATAACTATGGTTATAAAACATGATCCAACGGTAGTCATAACCATAAATATTTAAATTCTAGGATAATATAAAATATCACCAATTAACACAAAAAAATAGATAAATATCCAATCCAATCACATGGAATGTAATGGAAAACAATGTGGAAATAATGTAAAATAAACCTAAAACTCTAGAAGACCCCAAACGACCACTATGAGATAATAAATCCTAGTTTATTCACTTAACAGATCCCATGATCATGATATATATATGTGTGTGTGTGTGTCTGTGTGTGTGTGTGTGGCAGATAATATATGTATATTCATTAATATCTACCCTGAAACAAGACATGCAATTGTGAAATAAAAAATTTAAATACAAGTGAATAAATATCGAAAAAAAATTCTTTACCTAAATCAAACAAACGATTTCTCTATATAAAAAAGTATATATCATCATGTAATGCATAAAAATATTAAACATTATATAACAATAATATGTATATGAATTGTATCTTGTATCAACATCCCCAATAGTTTGTTATTGTGACACACCAGCACCAAATGGTTGGTGCTTTAATACCTTATAGAACAATGTTATTACTCTATGTCATGTAAAATATATTGTCGGTCGGGCCTCAAAAAAAACTATACCAAACATCCATATGGTCCAACATTCTTCATTTGAAACTATCTCTAGTGACCACCTCATCAGGTAACCCTCCACCCCAACATCCCATCATAACCATAACCAATAATAAGTTTTAAATCCATCATATCCTATGTATATTGAAGTGTACCTAAATAAATTACAACATTTTAAATAGATAAACAAACTAAAATCATAGTCACTACATATAGAATACAATAATGTGATATACCCTCTATCCTTGATAGCCCGCACATATATGTATAGTAAAAATGAGATCCATTACAGCTCATGTGAGGTTGTACCCTATACCTTAATCCATCACATAATTGTTATAAATATACATTATGATATATATAAATCCCTATAGGGGAATATGGAGTAGGATAGAAACTATTCCATTAATATCCCAAAATAATATAAAACACATGGAACCCACAAAATTTATGTGTGGGATTCCCTACTAACATGGCTGGAGGGGAATATGAAAAAATAGATCATAATCATTGTGTTGACCTCACCTGTTTTGATAATCCCAATTATGTGTTCATATATTATGCTATTCTCAATTACTGTTGATCTACATTTTAATTCTTTCAAATCAGTGATCGAGTTAATAATAATGTTTAAATAATATCTGATTTATGTTAATCTCGATTATCCTTGTTTATAAAAGCTTTGAAACAGTTCTAAGTCAATTAGATGTGGTTTTCATAAGACACACAGAGCTACCGATAGCCAGAGCTACCGATAGCCAGAGCTACCGATAGCCAGAGCTACCGATATCCAGAGCTACCGATAGCCAGAGCTACCGATAGCCAGAGCTACCGATAGCCAGAGCTACCGATAGCCAGAGCTACCGATAGACAGAGCTACCGATAGCCAGAGCTACTGATACCCAGAGCTACCGATGGACACAGAGCTACCGATGGACACAGAGCTACCGATGCATAGAGAGCTACCGATGCACAGAGAGCTACCGATGCACAGAGCTACCGATGCACAGAGCTATTGATAAGAGCTACCGATAAGAGCCACCGATAAGAGTTTGAAGAGATACCGATGGAAGATCCTACGCCGAGTCAACCGTACACGTCTACAAACAAACGTCTACCTATAATGAACTCGACACTATTTTTTTATTATACTAACAGTTACATTTTTTACTTTTGATGCATTTAATGTTATTAAATGATTTATGTTTCCATTTCAGGAAACCGTACCATGTACGTTCAAAAAGTACAATCATTCCTTCTTCTCAGAAAGACCAAAAAAAGGTCATAAAAAGGACATTGTGAATGTATCAAAAAGGGGTGTGAGAGACAATAGACTCGAAGAGATCAAGCACACAGAACACACTTGCGATCAAGCTCAAAACGTGCCAAGAACAATTGGAGAACTTGCACTCCTGAGACTACTACTACCAGCCTCTAGAACATAGAGCATACATCGAGCAATCTATGCTAAATAAGAACTACACAAAACTCTTCATTCTTTGAGCTGATAAGCAAGCTGAACCTGGAAGTCAAGGAAACAGATGATACTCTGTTTTCCAGACAAAAACTAGAAGAAGACTCAGAACGAATTCTAATCAACAAAAGGGGTCAAGAGCTGCACGAAGATCACTAGATCCATTTCTAATCTCTAAATCTTTATCTTTGTGATTTACTTTTTACATTACGAGCAGTGTGTTTTATCTGTTGTATCTTACACACACACTATCTCCTAAACCTTAACTGGAGGATTTGTAAATCCTCACTCACTATCTTTTCATTCATTTTCCCACTATGGATAGTGGTAGAGGTTGTGTGTGACCTGGACAGCTGGTTGTTGTTGTTTTGTTTCCCACGAATAACAGTGGTAGAGGTCTTGGACCTGGACAGTTGTAAACTGTTGAACCCCGATCCAGGGTGTGGATCATCCTTTTATAAACTTTTGAGTGGACTAAGTCTCGGCTTGAGACTGAACCTCTTGGTTAACTCCTCTGTGTTTTTAGTTATAGTTTATATCCATACAGTACATATTTATTTCATATTCCGCTGATATTACTTTGAAATATAATTTACTTTCAAAGCTACTTTGATAGTTAAACTCGCAAGTGTTTATATTTATTGTAAACCAGTAAGTTAGTTCCAAAAGTTAAATTAATCATAAGATTAAGTTAACTGAGAACTAATCAATCTTTGAGAAACTAATTGAACCTTTATAATCTGTATAAATTCACTACAATTTAATCTGTTTTTGAAATTGAGGGATTTTAATAGAAATTGTTTTTAGCAGAAATTTTAATTGGAACTCAATTCAACCCCCTCTTGAGTGTCCACTCCGACCAACATTTGGCATCAGAGGGTTGTTAATATCTTCTAAATTACTCTGTTTTCAACTGTGATTTTAGTTTAATTGTAAAGTTCTTAAAATTTCTGTTATTTCTAAATTTTTATCTCTTTAAATTTTGTTTATAATGGATAATAGACTTGAGGGTGCTGCTACTAACCGGCCGCCTTTCTTTAATGGAAATAACTATGCTCAGTGGAAACTTAAAATGAAAATTCATCTAGAAAGCATGAGTTTTGATATTTGGACTGCTATTGAATCTGAATGCAAAATTCCCACTACTGATAGATCCACTTGGGATTAATCTACAAAGACTACTTACAATAATAATTGTAAAGCTATGAATGCTCTGTACTGTGCTCTAGGAGATAAAGAATTCAACAGAATTTCTGCATGTAAAACTGCTTTTGAAATTTGGGATACCTTGGCTGTTTCTCACGAAGGAACAACTAATGTTAAAGAAATGAGATTAAACACTTATACTATTAAATATGATAATTTCAAAATGAAGTCTGATGAACCTATTTCTGACATGTATCTCAGGTTCAATGAGATAGTAAACACAATGAGCTCACTCGGAAAGATTGTTCCTCCAAAAGAACAAATTATGAGAATACTAAGATGTTTTCCAGATAGATGGAGAGGTACATCCGTTTCAATTAGAGAATCCTGTGAAATTGGAGCACTGCCTATCAAGGAGTTAATTGGTAAGATGATGATGTATGAAGAAGAGCTTAAAGTAAATAAAGAAGAAGATGAGGAACCCAAAAGAAAATATGTAGCGTTTAAAACTACTTCCTTTAAGAGTAAAGACAAGGACAAACTACAAATGGAGACTGAGAGTTCAACGAGTGAAAATTCAGAATCTGACAGTGATGCCGAGATGGCTCAAATAGCCAGGAGATTCAAGAAGTTTTATAGGAAAAATAAATTCTTTAGGAAAACAAATTACAAAGGAAAGTATGATCAACAAGGCAAATAGAAAAAGGATTGGAAGAAGGCTGAAAGAACTGATGAAGTTGTCTGCTATGAATGCAAGCGAAAAGGACATATCAAAGCATACTTTCTAAAGTTAAAATTCAAAAAGAAATATGATTACAAAGACAAGAAGTACAAGAAATCCATGATGGCTACCTGGAGTGCTTCAGAAGACAGCACTAGTGAAGCCGAATCTTTGGATTCTGAAAGGAATCGAGCCAACATGTGTTTCATGACAAATACTTCTGAGGTAACATCTAAAACTCCTATTTTAAATTTATATTATTCTGGAGATGATTCTGATTCGGAAAACAGGTCAAAATATGAACTATTTGAGTACTGTGATATGTTGGAAGAAACCTGTAATGAGCTTAAATACAAATACAAAGGTTTAAAGAAACAGTATGCTTTAAGTGTTAAGCATAAATCTGATCTTGATATAGAAAAGGAAAAGAATGCTCAACTACTAAAGGAAAATATAGAACTGAAACTGTCAAATGAGAACCTTAGAAAGGGTTTACAAAAATTCAAAAATGGAAAGGATGCTCTAACTCAAATGCTAGGAAAGCAAGTTTCACCTAGATATGCTACTGGTTTAGGATACCAACCAGGACAGAGACAGTTCACCAGAACCCGATTTATTCCTAAGTCAGAAAAAAATATTGCTAGTTCCGGTTTTGGAAATTCATATGCTTCAACAGGGTATTCATATGGTTATAGACCAAATAAAGTCTATCTTTCAAAATTTGTTACTTCTGTTAATTGTATAAAACCAATAAAACAAATCTGGGTACCTAAAGCCCTGATTGCTAACCTATCTGGACCCAAGAAAATCTGGGTACCAAAGTCATTTCATGTTTAAATCTGTTTTATAGGAGACCTGCTTGAAGAGCTGTCACAAGAAGATATGGTATTTAGACAGTGGGTGCTCAAACACATGACTGGAGATTATTCTTGCTTCAAGAGCTTAATAAAGGTTGATGGAGGTCATGTCACCTTTGGTGACAACTCTAAAGGAAAAATCATCAGCCTAGGCCAGATTGGTAACACTGACTCAGTATTAATTTCTAAAGTTTTATTCGTTGTTGGACTTAAATATAACTTGCTTTGTATATCTCAATTCTGTGACGATGGTTTCAATGTCAAGTTTGAAAATGACTCGTGTGATGTTTTTAACTCCAAAAATTCATTAGTATTTTCTGCTCTAAGGAATGAAAATGTTTATGCTGTTGATTTAAATTCTTTAGCCAAACAAAATATTTCTTGTTTCAATGCTTTTCATAAAGAATCTTGGCTATGGCACAGAATATTAGGACACTGCAACATTCACTCAATCAGAAAACTGGCTAGGAAAAACTTAGTTAGAGACTTACCTAAATTAGAATTCCCAAATGACAAAGTGTGTAATCCCTATCAAAAGGGAAAACAACACAAAGTTTCTTTTAAATCAAAGAAAGAAGTCTCAACTTCTCAACAACTTGAGTTGGTTCACATGGATTTGTTTGGACCATCAAGAGTTTCTAGTTTAAATGGGAAGCATTATGTCTATGTCCTTGTAGATGACTTTTCTAGATATACTTGGGTATACTTTCTAGCTCACAAAAGTGAAGCTTGTCCTTACTTTGTTAAATATTCCAAGTCTGTAGAGAACCTTAGTGGACTTAAGATTAAAACCCTAAGAAGTGATCATGGTCGTGAGTTTGAAAATCATGAGTTTGAATCTTACTGCTCACACAATGGCTATAGTCAAAATTTCTCTGCCCCTAGGAAACCCCAACAAAATGGTTTAGTATAAAGGAGAAACTGAACCCTTCAAGAAATAGCTAGAACCATGCTCAATGAATATGAACTTCCTATTTACTTTTGGGCTGAAGCTGTTAATACAGCTTGTTATGTTATCAATAGATTCTTGATCAGACCTGTTCTTAAGAGGACTCCCTATGATTTTTGGAACCATAGGAAACCTGAGGTTAACTACTTTAGAGTTTATGGCTGCAAAGTCTTTATTCTCAATATCAAAGACAATCTTGAAAAAATTGCATCCAAGAGTGATGAAGGAATTTTTCTGGGCTACTCTATTTCAAGTAAAGCTTATAGAGTATTCAATAAGCGAACCAAATGTGTGGAAGAATCTGTCCACATCAAATTTGATGAAACTGATCCACATGAGCCTAAAACCTCTCTTGAGAATCTTGAAGAAGACTTTTCTATTCTGGACCTTAATGATAAATCTAAAGAACCTATTATAAAAACATCCAGTTCTGGGCTTTTTCCAGAATATGCTTCTGTTGAACCCGAACCTATAGATGAACCTGGAGTTTCTAGTCCAATCTTTACCAAATCGACTAAGATTCTAAAGAATCATCCTTTAGATGCTATTGTTGGTAATCTTGATCGAGGAACACAAACTAGAGCTTCTATAAGGAACTAGGTTGAACATCATTCTTTTCTGTCACAGCTAGAACCCAAAAATATCAATGATTCTATCAATGATGAATTCTGGGTAATAGCCATGCAAGAAGAGTTAAATCAATTTGAAAGAAACAATGTCTGGGAATTAGTTAATAGACCCAAGGACACCTTGACAATCGGCACAAAATGGGTTTTTAGAAATAAAGCTGATGAATCAGGAAACATAGTTAGAAACAAAGCTAGACTAGTTGCACAGGGATGTAGTCAAGAAGAGGGTATAGACTATGGAGAATCTTTTTCACCTGTAGCTCAACTGGAAGCTATTAGGATCTTACTTGCATATGCATCACATCTGAATTTCAAGTTATATCAAATGGATGTCAAAAGTGCATTTCTAAATGGTTTTATAATTGAATATGTTTTTGTGGAACAACCACCTGGATTTACAAACCCTCATTTTCCAAATCAAGTTTTTAAACTTTCTAAAGCTTTATATGGTTTAAAACAAGCTCCAAGAGCTTGGTATGATAGACTCAGCAATTTTTTTATTTCAAAAGGTTTTACTAATGGGATTGTTGATCCAACTATTTTTATTAAAAGAATTTCTAAAGATGTTTTAGTTGTACAAATCTATGTTGATGATATTATATTTGGATCTTCTAAACACTCTTTATGTACTGATTTTTCAAAAAGTATGCAAAATGAATTTGAAATGAGCTTAATGGGAGAGCTTAAGTATTTTCTTGGTTTTCAAATTTTTCAAACTAGATATGGAATTATTTTAAATCAAAGTAAATATACAAAAGATCTTTTAAAACGTTTTGGATTGGATAACATTAAGGAAAATGATACACCTATGAGTACTACCTGTAAGTTGGATATAGATGAAGCTGGGAAACCAGTGGATCAAACCAATTACATAGGTATGATTGGGAGCTTACATTATCTTACTACTAGTCGACCAGACATTATGTTCAGTGTATGTATGTGCGCTAGATTTCAAGCTAATCCTAAAGAATCACACTTACTGGCTGTTAAAAGGATTTTTAAATATCTTAAGCATACTGTAAATTTAGGTTTGTTTTATCCAAAAGGACAATCATTTGACCTCACTAGCTATTCAGATGTTGACTTTGCTGGATGTAAGTTAGAAAGGAAGAGCACATCTGGAACATGTCATTTACTTGGGAAATCCCTAGTGTCATGGTGTAGTAAGAAACAGAACACAGTTGCATTGTCTACTGCCGAAGCAGAGTATATAGCTGCTGGTAGTTTCTATGCACAAATTCTGTGGATGAAACACAATTTATTGGACTATGGATTTGATTTTAAACATTTTTCAATTAACTGTGACAACACTAGTGCAATAAACATATCTAAGAACCCTATATCTCACTCTAGAACCAAACACATAGATGTAAGACATCATTTGCTGAGAGATCATTATCAAAAAGGTGATATTACCCTTGAATTTATTGGCACTGAACATCAATTGGCCGATATTTTCACTAAACCTTTAGGTTCTGATAGGTTAAGTTACATTAGGCATGAGCAGGGGATGTTTAATTCTCACCGATGTTAAATTCTCACTGACGTTAAATTATCACCGATGTTGAAATTCTCACCGATGTTAAATTCTCACCGATGTTAAATTCTCACCGATGTTAAATTTTCACCGATGTTGAAATTCTCACCGATGTTGAAATTCCCACCGATGTTAAATTCTCACCGATGTTAAATTCTCACTGATGTTGAAATTCTCACCGATGTTTAATTCTCACCGATGTTAAATTCTCACCGATGTTAAATTCTCACCGATGTTGAAATTCTCACCGATGTTGAAATTCTCACCGATGTTGAAATTCTCACTGATGTTGAAATTCTCACCGATGTTGAAATTCTCACCGATGTTGAAATTATCACCGATGTTGAAATTCTCACTGATGTTGAAATGCTCACCGATGTTGAAATTCTCACCGATGATCAATTCTCACCAATGATCAATTCTCACCGATGATCAATTCTCACCGTTGTAATGTTTTAAAACTTCTATCTGCCGCCAAGAATATGAATCGTTTTATTTTTATTTTATTTTACTTTATTCGTTTATTTATGATTCCTACATGATAAAAATAAGCCTAAGCTGCTTCTCACTCCACCGGACCCAAAACCTTTCACCTTCGAATCTTAGCTCCCTAATCGACTGAGAACCCTAAATCCGCGATGGCAAAAACCAAGATTCCTGCCAGCAGAGATGACAGTGTAGAGCCTAAAACAAAGAAGCAGAAAGTGCAGCAAGAATTTAGTGGAAGTAATGTCAGAACTAGGTCGGGAAAGCGACCAGTAAACCCTCATTTTCATAATAGAGATATTGGGATTGAAAAGGAGCTATGCATAGATTGGCTGCTACCATGCAAGTCATTGGTGCTTGAAATTATGGAAGATCAGAGATGGGTAGATTGTTTTTTAAATAACAATGGTCCCTACTACACGAAGTTAGTGAAACAGTTCTACGAATTCGTAAGCTTCGAGAAGTCTGAGAATGAGAATCGGGTAAGTTCTTTTTAAAATGGAAAAGAAATGTCGTTTTCTTCAGTAGAGTTGGCTGAATGTTTAAAAGTCCCACATGAAGGTGTATCCGGGTATGTCTCAAGATCAATTCCACCAACCAGTATCATTTTTGACTATGAGACCGCTTTAAAAGAACTAACGGGTAATTGAAGTCAAAGGCAAGTGGTTGCTACTGAATTGGATGGAGAGAACAGATTGCTTTTCAAATTTGGTCAACATGTTTTAATACTAAGGAGAGGATATTTTTTTAATCTGAGATATCAATATATTTATCTTCTACATCTGTTAAGACATGGTGTGAAAGTTAATCTGTGGAGACTACTGTTGAGTAAAATGGAAGACATGATTAGGCCAAAATCAAAGACTAATGATTTATTCTTTGCCAAAATGATCTCTGTGATGATAAAAGTGAAAGGGATAGCTGAGTCTCAAGATGAGATAGTTGTAGTTAAGAATAACTTATGTATCACTACTACAGTTTGTAAGTACATGAAAATCAATTGGAACCCGTGGAAAGGAGAATGGGTCAGTGATGACCAGAAGGTGTATGATAAATGTAATCCTGTGGATTATCCTTCAAGGCCAAAGGATAAAAGAGATCCAGGTTTAGGACCTGATGAAGAGGAACCCGAGTACAGTGATGAGTCAGAAGAAGAAGAAGAGGAAGAAACTCATATGGATATTGGAGGAGATCCAGACTTGCCTCCAAGTCCTGTTATTGAGTTTTTATACTCAAGAAAAGGAAAAGTAGAGGAAGTGTCATCTATTCATGAGGAAGACCAGCCAGTTCCTCAGCAAGAAGGAGAAAAAGAGAATGTATCTGAATCGTCTGATTCTGCTAGGTTGAGTCTGAGTCCATTGATTGGAAACTCAATTGTGCCTACTACTGAAGTAGAAAAAGAAAGAGAAGAAGTTGTACCTTTTCTAGAAAATCTCTTTACTGCTGCTGAGATGGAAGTTGTTGTGGAAGATTCTGATGAATAAAGACCAGCAGAGAATGTAGTTGTTGTACATAAGAATGCACCCATTGAGGGGGAGCATCATTCCAATCATGGATATGTTACAGTGGCTGTTGAGATTGAAGACTGGTTAGAAGACCCAGGTTTTAAAGTCTATGGTTTGGATTATCCTGATTCAGATAATTAAGTATCCTTGAATAGACGAAAGATCATCTATGACATCAATTCTGAGTTATTACCTGATGATGTGGTCCAAGTACATGATTTAGATGTGCTGAAAGAAAATCTCAAAGTCAGTTTTGTAGAAGAAGTAAAGACAATGGAATCTTTTTTAGTATCCTCGATTCAATCAGTCATGAATGATTCTGTAGTCAGTTTAGCTTCTGCAAGAGTATCTAATACATTGCTCCTACTGATTTTGTTACAAAGTCTGATCTCGAATCCCTAAAGCATGAGATGAAAGAATCCTTCAGTGCCTCAGTTGCTGAGATGAAGCACTGTTTTCGTGAAGAAATGAAGTTGTTAGAACAATCTCTTGAGCTTTCTCTTGGTTTCAATCTGTCAACTTTTATGGGTGAGCTAATGGAAGCAGTCAAAGAGTGCCAGACCCAATCTTCTAGAATAGAAGCAGATCTTGAAGCCTTAAAGAAGTCTGTTACTGCTTTAGATTCTTACATGAGATCAAAGCCTCAAGATGATAAGGATTTAGCCTATGTGAAAAGTGTTGTAAGCCAAATGGTATCAGTATTTGAAGATTTAAAATATTCTATAAAGGATAATGTTAAAAATCAGGACTCTCAACTACAAACTCTGATTAGTGGTTTGACCAAAAGTTTCAAAGAAACTGTATCTTTCCAGTTGGTCCTCTAGCTTCAAAACCTGCATTTGATTTGAATCAATTACGAGCTATGATGAAGGAGGAGCTTGGTTCTATTTCAACCAGTGGCTCTGTGGACTCATCAGATCTAAGTCGAGTAGTTCTCTCTACAAGTTATTCATTCATGGAAATAGTGAAAATCATCCACGACCATATGAAAGAGGCCTCTGCCTCTCAGGAGGAAATCAAGAACAAGGTGGATTATTATTTCCAAAGGATTTTTACCAAGCTACAACTCAACCATCATTTCAAGCTGATGTTGGAAAACATGAAGTTACCCCCTGTAAATCAAGCCTTCCGAGAACAAGTGAGCAAGCTAAGGCAGCTGACTCCTACCTTAGAAAAATTCATGGAGAACAAAGATGATTTTATATCTGCTATGGAAAGAGGAGGAGGAATCATTACGGATTTCAGAAATCTATTGCTGCCCTTTGTGCATGTTGATGCTAGACCAGTCATTGTCCCTCCTGCCTTGCCTGCCTCTGCCTCTACTGAGTCTCCTGTCCAGATGACTCCTGCTCAGGCTATTAGAAGCCTCACACCTATGATCACTCAACGAACTTCCCCATACAGGCCAGGAACTGTATCAGTGGCTCAGCCTCTTGTGATCATTTCTGGAATTCCAAATCCCTCACCCACATCCTCCCCTCCTGCATCCTCTTTTGATCCACAAGGACGATCTCATGTTGAAGATCAGGATTGCTAAAGTGGCCAGGCTGTTTGATTGGACCTTTTTTTTCTTTCTTCTTTTCTCTTCTCTTTATGTAAGTTTTGTCTAGTCTAATACAAATGCTTTTCTTTACACTATCTCCGTTTATCAGTTTTCTATGTCTGCTTTCCCACTTTTTGATTATCACAAAGGGGGAGAAAATATAAATAGAGGTAGAAAGGGGGGAAAATATAAAGAGAGGGGGAGACATATTCTATAAAGAGGAGGAGAAATATCAAAGGGGAGAAATTTGAGCCTTTGATACTATTCTTCATTTCATTCTTTGGGACCAATTCTTTCAAAGAATATCTCTGGTACTATTGTATTTAATACTAACTATGATAATTTTTTATCTATCTCATTCTATTACTATTTCCTCTATTTCCTCTGATACTGCTTTCTTTGAGAATTCGGATATAAATGTTATATTCTCTTATAATATATTCTCACTATTTTTGGTCATATCATAAGTTGTGATTTTCAAAAAGGGAAAGATTTTTGACCTCACCTGTTTTGATAATCCCAATTATGTGTTCATATATTATGTTATTCTCAATTACTGTTGATCTACATTTTAATTCTTTCAAATCAGTGATCAAGTTAATAATAATGTTTAAATAATCTCTGATTTATGTTAATCTCGATTATCCTTGTTTATACAAGCTTTGAAACAGTTCTAAGTCAATTAGATGTGGTTTTCATAAGACACACAGAGCTACTGATAGCCAGAGCTACCGATAGCCAGAGCTACCGATAGCCAGAGCTACCGATAGCCAGAGCTACCGATAGCCAGAGCTACCGATAGCCAGAGCTACCGATAACCAGAGATACCGATGGACACAGAGCAACCGATGGACATAGAGCTACCGATGCACAGAGAGCTACTGATGCACAAAGAGCTACCGATACACAGAGCTACCAATGCACAGAGCTACCGATAAGAGCTACCGATAAGAGCCACCGATAAGAGTTTGAAGAGCTACCGATGGAAGATCCTACACCGAGTCAAACGTACACATCTACAAACAAACGGCTACCTATAATGAACTCGACACTATTGATTTATTATACTAACGGTTACATTTGTTACTTTTGATGCATTTAATGTTATTAAATGATTTATGTTTCCATTTCAGGAAACCGTACCAAGTACGATCAAAATGTATAATCATTCCTTCTTCTCAGAAAGACAAAAAAAAGTGCATAAAAAGGACATCGTGTATGTATCAAAAAGGGGTGTGAGAGACAATAGACTCGAAGAGATCAAGCACACAGAACACACTTTCGATCAAGCTCAAAACGTGCCAAGATCAACTGGAGAACTTGCACTCACGAGACTACTACTACCAGCCTTCAAAACATAGAGCATACATCGAGCAATCTATGTTAAAGAAGAACTACACAAAACTCTTCATTCTTTGAGCCGATAAGCAAGCTAAACCTGGAAGTCAAGGAAACAGATGATACTCTGTTTTCCAGAAAAAAACCAGAAGAAGACTCAGAACGAATTCTAAACAACAAAAGGAGTCAAGAGCTGCATGAAGATCACTAGAGCCATTTCTAATCTCTAAATCTTTATCTTTGTGATTTACTTTTTACATTACGAGCAGTGTGTGTTATCTGTTGTATCTTACACACACACTGTCTCCTGAACCTTAACTGGAGGATTTGTAAATCCTCACCCACTATCTTTTCATTCATTTTCCCACTATGGATAGTGGTAGAGGTTGTGTGTGACCTGGACAGCTGGTTGCTGTTGTTTTGTTTCCCACGAATAACAGTGGTAGAGGTCTTGGACCTAGACAGTTGTAAACTGTTGAACCCCGATCCAGGGTGTGGATCATCCTTTTATAAACTTTTGAGAGGACTAAGTCTCGGCTTGAGACTGAACCTCTTGGTTAACTCCTCTGTGTTTTTAGTTATAGTTTATATCCATACAGTACATATTTATTTCATATTCCGCTGATATTACTTTGAAATATAATTTAATTTCAAAGCTACTTTGATAGTTAAACTCGCAAGTGTTTATATTTATTGTAAACCAGTAAGTTAGTTTCAAAAGTGAAATTAATCATAAGATTAAGTTAACTGAGAACTAATCAATCTTTGAGAAACTAATTGAACCTTTATAATCTATATAAATTCACTACAGTTTAATCTGCTTTTGAAATTGAGGGATTTTAATAGAAATTGTTTTTAGTAGAAATTTTAATTGGAACTCAATTCACCCCCCTCTTGAGTGTCCACTCCGACCAACACATTGTATATAATAAAACTAGTTTATCAGAAACTAACCTACCCTATACTTGATTATAGATAATGTACCTCATAAAAACACATCCACTATCTCTAGGACTAGAATAATAATGCTCAACTAAGCACAAAAACATTAAACTTCATCATCATTAATCATTCAATAATTTTTCAATTACCATTTACTTTATATAATATATTAAACCATTATAATATATGTATTAACATTAACCAATAAAATCCAATGTTCATTTATAAATCATATTTCCATTATGGGCATAAATCCATGTTCTATTTGAAGTTATCCTAAAAAATCCAAAGTTTTCAATTAATAAATTAGTTCTATCATTGACACACATTCCCAAAAATTATTTGATACTTCATTTATGATTCCATTTATTCATGTATTCCATGAATCAACCTAAGATCCAAAAATAGTACATTAGGTGAATAGAAGCATATAGAAGCACAACACAATAACAAACCTGTAATGAAACTGTCCACGAAAAATTGCTAAAACCTAGCTCTCAACTAATGGTAATCATCATGGAATCTTTCTTGACACATTCCCACATAATTAATTCCATTATATCATCACTGACATCAGATTTCTCCCCAAAACTGGGAAATATAGGGCATCACTTACCAAATCATGAAAACATAACATGTATTACATAAAAAACGCAGAATGGTCACTAGAATCCAATGGCACGTTCATGAAATAAAAAATAGCAGAAAGAATTCAAGGGGAAACCTAGGCCATATCATCAAATCACCCATGCATTAAAAAATAAGGATAGGGTATCAAATTTCCCTAAATATTTAATTACATCTAACCACTTATTCCATTACCAAATTAAACGAACTAATTAATTATAGTAAAATGTTAGTAATAATGAAACAAAATATTTAGAATCATCAATAATTATTAATCATGGTTTAAATAAATCATTAAACTTCGATAGTTTTAGGAAACATTAATAACTCAATTCATTTTCCCCATTATTTATTCCCAGTGTCATACCGTATTTACATTGATTAACCAATTTTTTCAAGATAGTTATAGTAGAAAAAAACAATTATAACAGTAATGATATATTCCAAAATATAGAAAATATCACGATGCATCATTAAAGATAACATACCTACATAAGAATCAAAGAACCCTTAAAATATAATTCCATTCATTATATCTAGATTTTAATCACCATTATGCTATTTCCAGTTTATTCTCAAAGAAATTTAGGCAAGATACTCCCACATCAGCACATAAAATAAGGATATGTTTTTAATCCCCTAGCTTGATATGAATCTTCAAGAAACCCCTAAACATGAATGGATAGACAAAAAATTTTCCACCACTAATGTTGACGGAAGAAACTTTGAAACCTAACCACAAAAACACACCATCAATCAATTGTCAAAAAATGACCAAAACTAGAGAAACCAGAATATAGTGACCACTATAATGAAAGGGGGTTAGGATAAATTATATAAGAGGATAATTGAGTTCCTCAAATCAATGGAGTTCTCCCAAATGAACCATGATTTTTTTACCCTCACGTGAAATTTTTGGGGAGATACAAGATTTCATCAGTTCTTCTAGGGTTTGAAGAGAAAAAATAAAAATTTAAACCAAGAAGGCTTCACCCCCTATTTATAGAGAAATAATGATAGGCCTCAACAATGGCATTGTGACAACCATGGTTTTGGTGAATATGTTAAAAACAAGATCATACTTTTCAGTCATCCATAATTCACATATCCCCATAAACATAATTCTCTAAAAAACTATTTTTCAATAGGTTTAACAAAGACCATGACATGCACCATAGTGTAGAATATTCAATTTTAATCATTATATGATCACCATATCATATCAATTTAGTGCAGAGGGAATCCACTCCCCATTTTAATCTCACCCTAACCTATACCAAAACATTGTGAGAATAATCTCATAGTTTTTCTTTCCTCCACATAAATCTAAACCTAATATTGACTCACTACAATCATAGTGACCAAAAAATTTCATATATCCCCATTTACTATTTGGGAACTCTAACAAAATAATTCCCATGAAAATTTCTACCCATATGCATGGTTCTCCACACTATATGAAAACAAATTCACCAGATTCCTTATGAAATCATGCCCTCCATCATATGTAGGGATCCATTCCTCACATTATAAAAGGAAATATTATAAAAAACATATCTTTTTTTAATATTAATTATAGATTTCTGAAATAAATAAAAACATGATACAATAAAAAAATATCAAATGGCCTATTGTATTAAGTTAATTAGATACTTACCACTATAATTTGAACTGGGGATATAAAAATATTATAAAAAACCACATAACATTCCCTTAATTTCATAAGATCTTCTAAAACTATTCTTGATTATCTAGGGGTGTAGATAAGATATGGGTGAGCTTTGTATCCCAATAATAGAATAATCGAATAATAACATGATGAAAGCAATAATTGTTTTTATAGAATCATATAAAGGTTTCATAAAATGTGTGAGATTCATAAAAATGATCATCAAATAATTATATATGATAATTACTTCCAGGAAATATAAGAATGTTATAAAAATATAAAACACGACATCAAAAGAATAAATTAGGACTAACCACCAAGATCTCAAAATAGTTTATTATTATGATAACTTATTTTGTACCATATATGGTATCTCATGATATAAAAACATTACTCAGTGAATTGTAGGATTATATATTTCTTGTCACACCTATAATATTAATATCACATACATGCATCTATGGGCCACATATATCATACAATATAAGAATGTATTTAATCACTTTTAATCCCATGAATAAGGATTGTTTGTTAAATAAATTGGATTACCTAGTCAATAAAGGTTATGAACATCTAGTTGAATTCCCTTTCATTAAAATTTGTATGATTATAGACAACAAAATTTATTATCATGGGAAATCATGGGATAATTATGAAATTGTAACGGTTGTACATAATTTTTTTATTAAAGGATGCAATGAGAGTGAAAGGTGTTATATAATTAATTGGTAATCATAAGGATATTAAATGTATCAGGGAAAATTTTCAACATGATAAATTTCAAATTAGTAAACATAACATAAATTGTTTTCTTGAATAAAGAGTACTAGATAATAACCATACCATGGGAGAGAGATTCTAATAGCTTTGGTGGGGATTCATAAGATCTTGGTAAAACATTAGAATGAATTTTATGGTGGGTAGGGTGTATAAATATTCTATAAATGTGTTTCAAGTAATGATAAGTGAGACTTTAGGTTGGAATTTATAGTAAAAGAGAGGGGAAATCATTATTAATTTTTGAACATAGGTTTTGAACCCTATATAATTACATAATACGGGTCACAAAACATCGCATGGTTTATCCTATGGTTTCTACCAAAGATTATCATTTCAATAGTATATAATCCCATGTAATAAACATATCAATATAATAACATTACTGGTGCGGTAGTGGTCCAGGTTCATAAAAAATTGATTATAAAGCCATAAATTATAAAATATGTTTTAGTGTATTTACTAATGTATTATTAAATTTTAAAATAACATCAAAAACACATTATTTAAAAGGTGAAATATCTATGTAGTAATGGATTAATTTTATAGTGTGTATTTACTACCTTTTGGTACACTATGGTGTTATAATATAAACATTATATTTATACTATTTTTAATTTTTAACTAAAAATTTGGTTATATTAAAAAATAATGAAAAAATTTCCATTATATAATTTTGAGATGATGATTTCAAAAATAATAATTATTTTATAAAATTTATTAGCTAATTTTGTGAATTATAAATTTTATACAATCACTCTTTATGTATTGTCAAATTCTTTTTTATGACACTAATAATTGTTTAACTCTTGTAATGACTAAACATGGATTAATTAAATTAAGTTATCATTTATATATAAATAAATTTTTTTAATATAAATAGTTTTTTAAAAATAATAATTAATTCAATGTTCTTGATTTTTTTTAAAAATGCCTGAAACCATATATTTTCAAAAATACAAAAAAATGTCTTCATATTAAAATCAAATTTCTGTCAACTCATATATAATTGTATTTATAAATCTATAATGAAAATGGATAAACATAATCATGTTTTAAAAATAATTATTTGAAATTAACACTATTAGGTTCTAGATATATAGTCCCTTATTATGATATAAAACACCTTAAGTGTATAGTGTGTGATGGTGGAACTGTCTTGGGGTGGTTTGACAAACATGGTTTTGGATATGATCTCTAAATGATATAAATTCTAATGGTTATGGTATATATCATGTTTTAGTTGTAAAAATATAGCATTCACTTGGAAATGGTATAATGTTAGTGACACCATATCCCTCAGATAATATGACAATTCATATTCATATGGTACAATCATACTGGTCGAGGCTATCACTTATTTTTGTTATGTTAATTTGACAATATCAAAACACTTATTATATAATAATCTTAATATTTATTATATGAAAGAAAAAATTAAAATTGTTATGATTAAAAAAATAATTTTAAATCCAATCAGAAATATTTTATAATTATCCAAAATAACTAATGTAGTACTTCTGATTTCTATAACTACATTACATAATGATTAATTCATTCATTCAAAAATGGAATTTCATTAATAAAAATTTGGGTTATTATATTCTTACACCTTCAAAAATTTAAAAAATTTAATTTTATTTCATACAAAAAACAGACTAGGGTACTTGTATTTCATCACCTCTTATTGTACCCATGATTACTCTATAAACATGTGGTTCCCCCACATTAATTTCCGTAGGTGAGTTGTCTTATTTCTATCTCTATGATATATGATCTGTACCACGTTTTCCCTATATGTATTATAATTATATAAGGGAAACACATCTAGATTCAATACATGTGTGGGGTCAAATATATACATCCTTAATCGGGATACATGGAACATATCATGTACATTAGATATGTTATGTGGGAGTTTTAGAAGATAGGACACATCTTTGATATATCTAGGATATCCAAGGGTTCAATCTAACATGGAATAATATTTATTTTCATCTTAATCCTTATATATTTATTCCATAGTGATAGATAAAGGAAGGCCTTATCTTGACCTCAAACTCAATGAGTTTTTAAAAAATTTCAACATAACATTTCTATTGATTTTGTGCATATAGAATATGAAATTAAATGGTTTGAACATTCACTATCATATCATTGTTAATATAAGGTCCCAAAAGTCTTTTATCTCTAAATTAATTCCAACATGTTGGAATGAGACCCCTCATCCAATAATAATCCATATATGGTTCCATTATTGTTCTAGAATGTAAGTTGTTGTAATATGAGAACTCCACTTGGGGAAGGTTTTTATCCCATGATCTTTGTAATTACATTAAACAAGATCTCACCATATCTACAAGAGTTTTTATGGTTCTCTCAAATATACCCTTCATATATGGGTGATAATTAGAACTTAAACTCATCTCTATATCAATATATTGATAAAGGATTCCACAAAACCTTAATGAAGACCTTATATATTGTTAAAATACAATGGATAGGGGAACTCCAAACAGTCTTCCACTTACCTAATGGATATCATGTTGGTTTTGTAAATACATAAATCTTCCTTGATATTAATGAAATGTCATGAATTTGTAAGGATATTTACTACCAAACATATTGGGTTATTTCCTATATATGCTAGGGGGAGTTATACAATAACACCCAAGGTCATGTTTTCCTATTTCAACTCTTGTATAGTGAATAGTTTCATTATAACATTATACTTATTATATTCATCCTTGACTTATAAAAAAACAGGAATCAACATATAAAATCTTCAATCTCCCACTTCATGTTATCCCACCGGATGTTGGTCATCAGAACTATGTAGATTGCAGTTCTTTCTATAGTAACAAAAACGGATGAGAAATACACATCATCGTAAACACCCCTTTTACATTATTATTTTTATGGAACATATATATGTATTATAAACCTTAAAAATCCATCTTTAAAATTATTGATCTCTGAGAAATTATATACCATTCTCTATAGATCCTCATCATTTTTTATCCTCATTGATCCTCTTAAAAATTAATGGTTAAGAAATTATTAGATAATGGTCGGTTCTAGAAAATGATATTATTCCCATATATATCCTTTACATTTTAGATATAATTGGAACTCGTTCAGTCCTGATCATGGATAGGTTTACACAATCCTTTAACTCATGGAATATTCTACTTTGGTCTCCATCATAGTATGTTAATGGATTAAAAATCATAATCATTTATTATCTCTAAGAACCATCATTGGAATACATTCATATCCTTTTGCATGATATATATTTCAGTATTTTCTGATCCATATATATGTCAAACTTCTCCATATAGATATAATTTTTCGAGATATATAATGAAAACATCACTATAACCATTTCTAAATAATGTTTTGGGTAGTTAATCTAATGGAACACTAATTAGTAGGAGGCATAAGATATCACTTTTTCATCATTCATGAGTATAGTACCCCTGAATATTTTAGGATTCATCAGAGTATATCATAAATAATTTACCATTTATGACTAATGTGAGATCATGTGCAATGATTAGTGTCTTATTTACCTTTTTAATGGTCACCTCAAATTCATTAGTCCATAAAAATATCACCCCCTTATAAGTTATCATAGCTAGTTGACTTAAAAATCAGTATTTATTTCTCTCAAATCGATGATAATACACAGCTAGGACATTGAAACTATGGATATATTTCATTGTGTAGGTCTATTCCAACCATAAATTACCTCTATTAATGATGGATCTATAGATATCACTTTGTTAGTGTTAAAAGGACCCATGAATGTTACCTTATCTATCAAAAACATTCATTTTTTACTTTTTATACAACTATAACTTTGGAATGGTCTCTTTTACAACATCCAAATGATCTTTCTGTTCCTTATTTCTTTCAGGGAAGATTTAAATTCATTCTATAAATACTGAAACAATTATCATGGACATCCTTGAACACACCATTAACTGACACCTTGAATTTTTATAGAGAATGAGTGAGTTAAAATGGATTCCCTATGAACTCATAGTTATTATACCATATACTAAATGATTTATTTTCTATATCCACCTTCATCACCTTTACATGAAATTATCCTGATAGAATATCTACCTTAGAGAGGTATTTAGATCCACATTATTGATCAATAATATAAATAATCCATGGTATATTATACTTTTTCTTAATACTTAACTATTTAATATCACGCTAGTCATTTTAGACGCACATTTACTCATTATAATTTTTGATAAAAAAGTAATGGTTCACCCCAAAGTGAAAGACTTTAGCATATAAACCCATTATCCATATTCTTTGATAGTTTCTTCTGTAGATCCCCACGTTCAGTAGTGTCCATTTCATATGGTGTCTTGGATTCTAGAGAATCTATAAGTATGAGTTATATTGATAACTCAACCACTAATTTGGAGGAATATAGTGAAATTATATTGGAAACACATCAATATATTCCATCACCATGAGAATCCAGTAAAGGTAGGTCTTTTTTGTCACAATAATTTGAGAAAAATACACTTTCTCATATGGAAATAACATATATTCATGAGATAATTATTTTAAAGGGGATTCATCCTCCTCCTTGAAATTTTACACAATCATAGGATAATTTTTAATACGGAGAGTGATTTTATTCCCTCGTCAATTTATGCTGGATCTATAGATGGGAATCAAATCAATACATAGAGATATAATGAATTTTGAAAAAGGTATCATCATAAGGTTCATTGGGAACATCATTCAATATTGATCGTGTTTGAGGTATATACATTGTATGAAATAAATTTCCCATTCACAATTTAATTTGAGAGTTTCAATTCGATATTTTCTGGTGGTTTCTGAGTTTTTCTACTAAACTCACATTATATGAATGAAATTTTAGTACCTAAATAAAAATTTTGTTCACTATCTTTGAATTAATAAATGGTGTATGTGTCAACAAATCATTATTGGGTTCCTCCTCATTGTTTTTGATGGAAAACACCACCATTTCTCTCTATGTCTTGGATGTTTTTGTCATTTATTTTCCTTGATAACCCAAGTATTTGTGAATTAATATTCATAATCACTTTATTTTTATAATAAAAATATTAGATAGAAGAGTGAGTGTTGATTATAGGATTCCTTTCATCTATCACATTTGTGGGTTCCTACCATCTTTATTGTCTATCTAGGTTTTCTTCATTCCCACACCTAAATAATTTTATTTTTCCCTTTATGAGTTTCTACGATTCTTCTTCTTACACTTTTGATAACTCATATGGCTAAATTTATTCCCACAATTATATTTATCCATTTCACTTTTATAATTAAACATTATTCTCTACATCCTATATCCAATACTCTGATATCCTATTGATTCTAGGATCTCCATTTACACTTTGTGGACACATAGAAAACATTCTTCATAGCTGTAAGAGTATTGAGTGACCAAATAATTTCCTAGAATCAACATTACTAATCAAATAAGAGGACATCATTACCTTTTGGGTTAATTAAAAATCCAGAGGCATATCAATAATGTATTGTGAAGTTTTCATCATATAAACTATGGTATTTTTCCAAAAATTTCTTAATGCTATGAATATCTCTATCTATTTTATGATGGGGAGTGAAAGGAATATATTTATCAGAAACCATTTTCATATTTATTTCTACTCGATTTAATTGATATCTTTTTTAGAATTAATATTTTTTATCAACATCCACCACTGAATGGATTCTCCAATAAAAAAATAAATATATAGAAAAATATTAAATTACTCAGATTAGAATAGAATAGAGAATATTATTTCAACAGAGTTGAAACATTTTTCTATGATTAAGAGATTAAACGATCCAATATAGCATAGAGGACTTTATCGCATACAAGACTCATTTACATCCTTATCATTTATAGGGGTGTGGTTTATTTCATAGATTTATTTTTTTGATCAAAAAAATAATTAATTGAGTAAGTATTTTTTTTTATATTTTAGATTCAATCTCTCTATTGTATTGGTATATCAATTGTTAGGTAATCACATTTTTAATCATATTAGTTGTTGAATCAGTTACTCAGATTTACTACAATTGACTAAAATAAAGGGAATATTTAGGATGATAATTCAAAAAAATATTACACATATAGAAAGGTAAATTGTGAACAATTAAGGGATAACACTTAAATTACATACACTCTTTCAATTATGAACCTTTATGTTTCATTATAATTTATCAACTTTATATTACCAAAAATTAAAATTTCAAAGGCATTGTTTTTTCCTTCTTAATGGTACATAAATATATTTTTAATTTTTTAAGAATATCCCCTCGGAGATTCAAGCCAGGTCTATAATGAGACCACCTTTTTTTCTTCAAGTTTATGATTAAGATAATTTCCAATGCTCCCTTTTTGGGGTTATTACCACTAAGAACACATGTTCCAGGGAAAATTTCACTTGTATTATCTAGAAATGGTTTTTAACTACATAATATATATAGATACGTTTTAAAATTCTATGTTTTATCCCTATTTTATTTTATATGTTTTTCTCATCCTAATCACAAAAAATATCAAGGCCTGGACCATATACCACCTATGTAAACCCATATCTTTTATCAACATTAATTCAAGATTTACTACAAAAGTACACACAATACACAATCTTGAAATATTTAAAGGCCTAATTTTTTTAGAAATTTTATACATAATAATGTAAAATGAAATTTTGATATAACAATAATATTTAAAAATCACATAACATTCAGTTAAATTTTTTGGATCTATTCAAACTACACTGGATAACTTATAAATATTGATTAGAAATGGGTGTGTTAAAAATCCTTGTAAGGTAATAATCAAATCATAACCTGATGGATGTAATATATGGTGTTAATGATTCATATAAATGTTTCATAAATTGGGTGAGAATCATAAACAAGATCCTCAAACCATGATATAATATTATAACATCAAGGCAACATCAGAAATTGGATACCACATAAAACAAGACATCATAACATAATTCATGGATAACCATGAAGAAAACATAACCTGGTATGATTAGGATAACCCCATAGAAACCATTAATGGTATCTCCTAATGTAAAAATATTACCCAATACATTAAAAAGATATATAATTTTGGCCCACCCAACACATTCATATCATGTACATGCATTTTTCTGCCACATAGATAATACTAGATGGAGATCAATTTCATATATTTTAATCCCATGATTAATATGTGTGCATTTCATAAATGAGAGTCCCAAATTCTTGAAATATATTTAAATCTATGTGAATACACTTGATTGGAAATTGGTATGTGTATATACAACACAAATGTATGGAATGAAAAATCTCAAGATAATATTAGCTGAATAATTTGTGTATATAAAGGCTTATAGAAGGGATTAATTATTTAGAAATTTGGCATCTCATTACTTAGTAGTAATAATTATGTTATGTTTACGTGTAAAAATACATTACAATATCATAAATTGGAAATCAAAAAACTTATCTCAAATAATGTGTCTGAATAAAGAGGAGATAATTAACATACCTTTAGAGGGATCCTTTAAAAGATTATAAAGATCTTCTTAAGACCATAAGAACACAATTTGTGGCATTAGAGACTTAAAGAGAGAGTAACTTCATTCTCAATGTGTTTTGAGGGAATGTTACTGGGGTATGGGTGGGTGTTTATAGTAAAATAGATGGGAATTCATTAATAATTTCTAATTATTGATTTTGGACTCTATATGCTAAAATAATCAAACCCAAGAACCATCCCATTGATTTCCCAGGGTTTATTCCAAGGAGGATTAGTTTTCAATATTTTATATGTCTATAAACCAAAAATATTTAAATATTACCTTTGGTGATATGTAAGTGAGTCATGTTTGTAAATAATTGGTTTTAAAACATTAAAATAAAATTTAGGTTTTGGTGGGACCAACAAATATTTATAAAATTAACAAAACAACAGAAAAAAAAATATTTTAATTATATAATATTTATATCTAGTCATGGATTCTATTATATCATTTATTACAATACTTTTCGGCCATTATGATATAATAGTACAGTTTAAATATTTATACACTATTTATTTTTTACCATAAAAATTTTATGCATCAAAAAATTATGAAAAATTAGCCATTAGGAAGTTTTGATCTATTGATTTATGAAAATTGTATATATTTTACCAAATTAATTCCCTAAATATTAGAATATACCCCATTAAATAATAATCCTTTTTTACTGGGAATTAACTTTTTTATGAAAATAAATTTTTATTGACACATATAAATTTTAAATTGGACATAACTGAATTACATTATCCTTTTATCTAAATAAAAAATATTTTATAATTTTATTATATGAAAATATTAAATATTTCAATATTATTTAATTTTCCAGAAATTGTGTTTATACCATATATTTTCTAAAAAGAAATTTTTTTTATTGGAATTAAAATCTAATTTTCATCAACTCATATATAATTGTATATATAACATAATAATGAAAAGGGATAAATATATGAATTTTTATATTATAAATAAATCCTAAACATTCAAACTACTATAGTCTAGATATAAAACCTCTTATTACAATAATGTACATTCTTAGGGTATAGTGTGTGATGGTAGTACATTAGTGGGGTGGTCCAATGGACATGATTTAATATATGATCTAGATAATCATGATATTCACTTTTAAATGGTTTTTTATGTTTATATTTTTGAATTTCAAATTTTTCATGGTCTAGGTCAAAGCCTAATGATTCCATATCCTTGAAAATCTCTGATAATAGGGATTCATATGGTTCGACTCTATTGGAAATGACCATCACTTATTCTATCAATGTCAATTATAATTTATTATATCATTTAATATGAACAAATATTAATAGTAACTATATATCTACTATATTTTCAATGGTGTAAATCAATAATTAACATTTAAATATAAGATACTACATTTTTTAATGGACCAAAATAACCAAATTACCACTTATATTTTCAATAACTACGTTATAAAATAACTATTTTATTCATTTTTAAATTTAATTTAATTTAAAAAGGTTTGATTAATAACATATAATCTAAAAAACATTCTATTTAATATAGTTTTTTATCTCTTCGGGTTCCCCACTATAAAAAATGATCGCTTGTCATTCCCACAACTCGAAAATAAGCCTGCCACAACAACCTCCATGCCTATCAACATGTAATAGTAATCCCTTGTAGGACTAAGAATCTAATCTCCACCGCCAAAAGACCTCTAAACCTTCTATAAGAAAATAAAACTCTCATAAAACTGAAACGGGGGAATTGAAAAAACTATCAACTTATATATACAGCAATTCATCATGTTTAGTCTTGTAAAGGGTATTGATAAAGGTGATCATATTGTTATATTATTTTATATATAACTTAGTCCACAAGATAAAATCTACCCAATACATGATCGATAACAAGAATATTTTGTTCATTCTCTTTAGAGTTATTACAATTACTGCAATGGTGAGTAGATACTAATTAACACAGATCATAATAGCCTTAAGTATACATTGTCTCAAAGAGACATGATTCTCAGATTGAGGATATAGGTGGGGTCCTTATTTTATTTTTTACTCTATGATAGTGTATATTACAGAAAAAATCAATATAGTGGTCGATCCACTCAATATAATTATAAAAGAAAAGGTAGATCATAATTTAATGAAAAAGTTATTGTTTATTGGTTTTTTCTAAGAGTTATAACATAATATGGAATAAAAAAATTGATGGTAATAGTTTTTACATTTTATAATTACAAAATTTCAAGTGTATATAGTGAATCATATATGGGAGTTAAATTAATACTTCTATATTATTCAAAAGATACATTTATTTAAAGAACACCTTATAAATTGCGATCAATGTGAGGAGTCAAATTTTAATCTTCATGAAATGTTAAATTGTTCATAAATATTTTAAATGATTTAATTAGGTAATCTCATGCCTCTATATAGATTTTTCACCTTTTATGGATGAATATGTATCATAATATAGTTATCCAATTCTGGTGTCCTGAAATAAAGAATAACATAACTATTTTTATTTTAGGGTGCCTAATCTATTGGTAGGTCAAGGATAAGAATAATTCTTCCACTTATTTATTATAAAAATATTTTCATTATAAGATATAATTGAGAGTATATGCTAATATATTTCATAATACGATGTCCAAGATTTTCCGAAATATAGTATGTGTTGTGGATTTTCACTAATAGATTGAAAAATTTAATAGTGTTCCTATAAATTTGAGTCTCCATTGTGAAAAATATTTGTTTAGAATACATATGGGACATCAAGGAGACGTATTAACGTGGGTAAAGTTTAATATAACTTAATATCTATATATTAATGGTCATTCCAAGAAGACAATCATGATTTTATTGGATATATTTATTATATTTAGTTCCCAGGAATCATGTCTATGTTATACTCTAGATTTCTTGAGCATGTATTAAATTTAATATATAAAAAATATATTATTCTCATATAATATTTACTATAAATATGTAAAAAATTATAGTTTCATAGTAATATTAATCATATCAATTGAATATAGTAATTCTTTACAAAAATGAGATCCTAAAGATGTCATTATAATATTATTAAAAATATATCTTATAAACTCATAATATTATTAAAAAAAGACATCATTAATTTTTGAATATTACGTATTACAATTTTATAATACATCGATACTTCATCTCAGGATGTTATAACTTATTGATATCAAGGATAAAAGATCATGAGTATCGGCCCAATAATTGGAACAGTACTTATTTTATGTACCATAAGATTTTTCTATCAATTAGTGTAGGTACTGGTCCTTAGTCCTGATATCATTGGTAATTTATATAATGATTGATATAAATTATTTAATGATCGAAACAATGATATATATTCTCATTATAAAGAATCTTGCATTGGGTACATCATTAGAGTTGTGATATTAATTAAATAACATAATGGAATTTGTAACCTGTATATTAAGGAAGAATATATGTATAAAACCTTGATAGATATAGATGTTCATAAAAAATTTCAATATCCTCTATGATTAAAGGAATATTAATTTCAATAAGTCAATGTGTGACAGATCTAGTGTTTTGGGAGATAATGAATTTATACATCATTATTGATGATATTTTGGCTGAAAATGATATTTTATAACTCAATTTCATACATAAGAATGTTTTAATTATTTTATATATACCTTAATAATATCATAATGGGGGGTCATAATATGTTTTTAGATACCACTCTTAGTTTATGTAGGGGTCATAAATCCATATATAAAGTATATTATATGGTCGTGGGCAATGCGTATCAAAAATATCATATTACTCTATTGAATCAAAGTATTAAAATAAAATTATTCTTTGTTTATTTGATGATATTAATGTCATTGCAAATAAATAATTCTTTAGAGGGGTGAATTGATGATTTAACACATTATAGAAAACAACTTATAAAAAAATATTGTATGAACAACTATTAATGTTGAAAATTTTAAACATATTATTATAGTGGAAATGAAAACTATTTATAATCAAAATTATAAAATATACATAATTTAAATTAATGTAACAATCTACATAAAAAATAAAAAATTTATTATATTATTGATTTATATAAATAAATTATTAAATTAAAATACCAATATTAATTAAAATCTTTAATTATGTATCTTATAGGGAAAATGTGGAAGAACATATAAACTAAAAGGAGTTTGAAATATGAAATATGGAATCCACTATTTAAAAAAATAAAATATAATAATTTACTAAAACCTAAAACATCAAAAAATTTAACCCAAAATGGTGGGAAAGTCTTATTCCTATATTTAGATGATCCAGTACAAAAGATATATATTTATATATTTACAAAACATGTTAAATTTGGAAGATATTTTTTAGTTATAAGATCATCATATATGATAATTTAAAATACAAATAAGTTATTTAGAAAATTTTAATGTGAAACTAAAAATATGAAGAAATAGGAATAAAATTTAAATATAATATACAATGAAAAATGGAACCAAGAACCTGATATTTTGACAAATATAGCTTAAAATATTCGAAAAATAAAAAATTTTGGGTTTAGCTATCTTATAAAATAATCTATTGAATAAATTTATAGATAATAAAAGAATATTGTTGAGAAATTCCACTTAGATATTGATAAAAGTTATCGATCTATGATTAATCCTTTTATATAATTTAGACTCCATAAATCAACTTCTAATTTTCCGCATTTAAGATTTATTTATTGATAATAGTATTGAGCATAAATTTTATGGAAAACCAAGACCTTATAGGATGATCATTATGACATTTCATTGTCCTCCTTGTTATATTCAATTATTTTTATTCCTAATTCAAACATTCATAAAAATCTATAATAAAATTTCATACTTTCCATATAATAAAAAATATTTATTGGAATGAAATTTGGTATCTCTAGTATATAAATATATAATTATGAATTTTGGTTTGTATATTATCTGATAGGCACATTATCTTGTAAATTTAGAATATATTAAATCACTAAGACAATATTAAAATACAATATAATTTTAAAATATAATTGTTTAAGTATTTAGTTACACAAATAATCAAATGGTCTCGTTTGAATAATCACCCAAAATTCTACCCATTTTTTCATCTTATTCCTCCAAATCTAACATCTTCAAAATTATTCCTCCACTACACCTATAAACCCTCATAGTCTCCACCCATCCATCTAACTCTCCCAACTAATATATCACTATCTCAACTTCACTATTTCTATCTAAAATTACAAAACCTACTCCCAACTAATGATTTTTGTATATCTATCAGGATTTTAGGCTGCAATTATCCTTTTACTAAATCGTAATGATTACCTGGACTACTTTTATCTCATTCCTTCAATTGTCCAAAACCCTTTCCAGTTATCCTCTCCTCACCATTCACTATATCTCATCCACTAAATTTAAATTTGAACTATTTACATTGTATTTACACTACTAATGTTTCCCCTTTGTTACCCATTTCCATGTTATATCATCTATTTACCATTAACACTCTCCAAGTCCCAATCAGATGCCTCCTCGTATTCAACTATTGGTCACATCATTGACCATCATTATTCCTCACTAACGTACCAACTAAGTAACTATGATAGTTAGGTGGTGTTATGTTTTTGTTCTACAACCTCATTAATCTCTTCAGTCCACCTCACTTATCCATCTTAGTTAAACGTATAATTTTTTCTCTTTGATTTTTCTTTTCTCATTTCATAAAATATTCACATTTTTTATTTTCTATCTCAAGAACTGTAATGATGACCGAATTTGGATAGTTACACAATCTTTCATTGCATTATAGTTACCATCCCATTAATTAAAATGTCCCAAACTATTCAACAAAGATATATTTATGTCAATAATTTCAATTTTTATTCAATTATATATTTGTTTCTAATCAAAATAATAATAATTTTTATTATAAATTATCTATTATTTATATAAATAATTTCCCCCAAAACATTATTTATCTAACTTAAAATATTTCAATTTATATTTCGTTTTTATAATCAATATGTAAAAAATGATTCATGTTATCAATCAAAATTCTTAAACACATATATATTTTTCTTTGACTAATAAGTTTGTAAATCTATTATTCTAATCCAATAATTGATTATCAGAGGAAAAAATATAAATAAACTATTTTTTGTTTTGTGTATATATTTATATTACATGTCTTACTATTTCAACTATTTTCTTTCATGTGTTTTTATTTTTATCTTATTTTACATTAATCATTATATCTGAAACAAAATGTTTCTCTATAAAAACATAAATTCATTTTTTCATTAAATTTTTTAATCTATGTTATTTTAAAGGCCATCAATCTTAATTTTAAATTTTTTTAATATAAATAAAATATTTTTTAATATTCCTATGTTTTATATCAATTATTATAATCTAGACATTAAAACTCATCAGAACTAATATTAACATGTTATTGATGTACTCGGTAAATATTTGTATTAAATATTTGGTTATTTCGTATATTTACCCCTCCATATATTTATTTCTGAAATTATATATATAAAATTTTACCTTTTTTAAATAATACATTATTTATTATTATAATATTCATCTAATCACTTGAAACCCTATATTTTTCACTATTTACTCCACAAATTTTCCATATGGAATGTTTCTATTTTTAATTATATATTTTCAATTACATATTTCCATAAAAAGTTATTTGTCATTAGGAAGATGTATTACATAATTTCATTCCAATCTAAGTTACCTATACATTATGAATTATTCATTTAATGCTAAAAATTCCTTTAATATTTTAGAAAAAGGCCTCCATTGTTAATATTTTTTCATTTTAATTCAACTACCAAATCTAAAAAACTAACAATGATTTCAACATTTTTTATATTTTCCCACATTCTGAATAATGTTTATATTGTTTCCCTATTTTTATGTGTATACTCTTCTTGAATATTATTTCTTTACATCTCAACTACTTAAATTACATATTCCTTTAACTTTTCCCTTATCCAAAAAATCCTCAACTTCTGTCAATGTTATCTCTATACATGCTCTTTACTATACTATCACATTGATGTCACAAATAATTAGTGATCATCTTTCATATTTCAAATAATCTAGACTATATTAGAAGTAAACAATGAATACAAATCAACAATCTTTGAGGTTTGAGATTAAATAATTTTTAATTTCATTAAATATTTATTATATTGCATTTTATCTTATAGTTCATTTTTATATATTTTATAATATAAATTACCTATTATATTATAGGTTCAATTATTGGGTGTAGTTTATTTAATTTAAATTTATTAATTTCTAATGATTTTGAAACAAATCAAACATATTCTAGTGGAAATGACATACCAATAACATATAAATTTCCATTATAAATATATATAATACAATATTTAGTTGACTCTCTATTTTATTTTATAATTAAACTTCAAGTTTTATGTTGTACATCAACTATTTTTGTAAATGTTTATCTATAATCTACTACTAATTGATTAATTTCATTATATATTTCTTTTTCAAACCTATTGAATCTCAAGACACTCGACAACCTCAATTAATAAAGAGGGAGAAATAATTTCAAACCTTCCAAATAATATTAATCCTCCCTCAACCACACCTAAAAATATTAGTTTATGAAATTTTTTATTTAATGGTAACTTTTCCAAATATACCAATAGTTTTTTATAAATTTATGTTAGTTTTGAATAAAAAGCATACGTTTTTTCACATACTCACATTTTTAAAAATTACTATATGATATGTCTTTATTGTAGAAACCTAATTGAAAACAATATTATTCATTAACATAACTCCATTAATAAATAAAGTATACTTATAATTAATATTTATATAATGGTATTTGTATCAGTATAGAAAAATATCAAATTTAGTTTTTAATATAATTGTTTCACATGCATTTTGTTACATACATATCGACTAAGGATATATTTCAAAAATGTTTCCACAACATTTTGATATTTGGTATCTGGTAGATTTTTTTTAAAAAATTTACAATTAAACTAACATGTAAATGATGACTACATATTACTATACTCTAATTAAATATTTATACTTTTACACTTATTTTCATTTTTTTACTATTACATTATTCTTCAATATTAATCAATGTGATAACAATATAGTTATCTCTCTTTTAGACATGGATATTACTCTAGACCATTCATACATTAAACTTTCATATGGTTACCCTCTTCATAGGCATATGAAATCTAGAAAATTTATTGTATCAACCCTCATTGGATAAAAATGAAATGATTCTAAAATTACTCATAAACTATAGCATTGTAATATTATATATTACTAGAAATGAATAAAATATCATAAATTACTATATTTCAAAATTCAGTTAAATGGCATGCATAAGATCTGTCATGACCAATAGAAATAAAATAATTGTTTAATTGCTATACCTTGAAATCATTTAAAAACAAGTTATATTAATTAATAACATAATAAATCTGATAAAATGACATTAATGTTTTATTTTTATCTTTAAACTGTTTTTAAAAACATTATTCCCTCATGTTTGTATTCAATGTATAAACTAATTTCTATTAAGTTGTAATCACTATTCATAATTAATTCAAAAATATTTATGTATTAAATATATATAATTCATATGGAATAGTTTTATTGACTATATAAATTACTAAAATACATGACGGACATCCCTAAACATCAATTCAGTATACCTGAATAAACTAAACCTACTATAATGTTGAACGCTGTCTTTTATTAATTTAGTGATTATTTTAATATATCAACTGGATGCAGATTTATTATTTATAACATACATGGAAATCATTGATCCTCACCTATTTTCATGTGTTTTTCAACTATGTATGGATTTTATGAATTGTATACAGGATAGAGTGATAAAAATTCACCATTGTTTTTATTATACATGTCTTTTCATAAAATCATACTATAGAAAATAAAAAGGCATCATGAATACCTAAAATACCTTATTTTTATAATCAATATAGTGAAACAAATTAATATAATGATTTTATCCATGTTTATAGTAGAATTTTTTATTCTAAAAAAATGGAGGGAAGAATTGAAATATATATAAACAAAAGAATTACTCCAAATTTTTACAAGAATAATAGAAAAAACTATCATCACATTGGAAGATGGGTTCCAAATTATGGATAACCACCAAAATATGTCCAAAAATACATTTTTACACTTTAAATGTTGTTCATACAACAATAGAATCTATTATATACATTAAAAAACATTTATTCCTTGAGTGATTATATATTGGCCTTAATCTACTTATATAAATTTCATCTGATATTTTTCCATCTTGGATTGATATTAGTTAAAGGTATCTATTATCAAAGTTATTCGGGAAATATAAAAAGTATTTAGGATGATAAAATCAATTGAGTCATCATATTTGAAATATAAATGATTTATCTACAACTAAGCGGGATTAAAATATTAATCTAAGAATAATTATATGAAGGAGAGTGGAATAATATATATATATCATATCAAAAATATCATAAATATAAATGTTCATAGTTGTACCATCTTCAATTTCAACCTATTTTCAAATCAACACTCTTACATTTAACAAGGTTATTAAAATAAATTTTTTATTCAAATAAAATGGTTTAATCTCAACATTATTCATTTATTATATTTAACAAAAAATATTTACGAGTTTAGGAAATTGATGGGTTTAAGGATGGGTTTTTTATAAGTGAGTGTGATGGATATCTCAATGGAAAATGTATTATTATTCCCTCATCATTCACTTGTAGTACAAGTTATGTGATTATATATTACCAATATTCTTTTTAAATTTTAAATTGCATTAGATATCATTATTTGTTCTTAACTTTTACATGTAATAAATATTGGCTTGAGATTACCTAGTTTCTCAAAACATAGAATCATTTTTTGAAGACTAACATTAAATACCATTTATCGTTTTCAATATTAAATTTGAACATATAATGAAATATTTAAAATGAGGGATATTTTATGGAGTGGATGAATTAGGTATTGACACTATATGTTTATTTACTTCCTACATTTTTATATCAAAATAATTTTTTCTTCTCATTTCAGACTAATTATATATTCTTTTTTTAATTATTTATATAATTTTTTACCATTTAATTTAAAAAATGAGGTCTCACCCATGTTAATATACTTATATTCCATGGTTTTCTATATAGAGTTTTTGATCCATTTAATATTAATAAAATAACTTCATCTTAAATTCCAGATGAAAATTTCCAACCTCAGTTATAAGATTCTATAAAATACAATTTTATTCATGGACCGTATTTAGTAAATAATACATATTTCCCCTTACATGATAATTACATGGTTCTAAATAATGACAAAAAAAATTATTCATATCTGGATGAGAATAGATATTTTATTTATATAAGACAAGATAATGGTAGAACAATATCTAATAATGGTGTTCAATTGGACAATTGGTTTGTTTTTTCTAACAATCCACATCAGTTATATAAATATCATGATCTTCTAAATGTTGTTATTTGTAGTAAAAAATGATCTATAATTTTTTTTTAAATACATCATCAATGGTCATTCATGTATAACTTAATCCCTTTATGGATTTGAACCTATAAAATATGGTCAAAAAAAGTTGATGAGATTTAAATTTACAATTATTACTAATATATCTAACCATGTGGGGGTGACTAATGAATATTAGGTGACAATTTCCATTAATGGTTTCCTCTAGATGAACAATTCCATTTCTATTTAGCTAGTGATAAAATTATTAACTGTAAGGATGTTTTAAACAATGATGATATTCTTCCAAAAAAATATCCGGAAAATATTCATGTTATAGTTTTAATTAAATTGATTTTAAAATAAATTTTAACATCTATACTATGTTAAATTAACATTAAATTTTTTATTCTATTTATCTAATAATAAATGGCATCCTAGAGAGCCTGTAGTTTTATTGGTAAACTTCATTTTGTGCCTCCCAAAGTTAGAGAAATATATTATGTTAGAATATTTTCCATAAATATAGAGACTATACTTTATAATATGACATCAATACTATCAATCATTAGATTATTCACACATTAAGAAAAAATTACTACTAATTTGGTTTACTTACTAGTATTTTGAGGTTCATCGAATATATTATATTTTCATTGATGTTGGAAATAATAAATTAATTTCACATTTTATTTTCCCTCTATTTATTATTAATGAAAATTGATCGCACTGATCATATACAGATTAATTCATAGTAACTACATTCATAATATACCTTATATATTCATAGAAATGAGTAAGAATCCTATAGAATATTAATCTTCAGACTTTTTTCCAGTAATCCGTTGTTGATAATTAATCACTCTTATTTATATTTTTTTAGATCATTAAAAACTTTTATGAATGCAATAACTTTTCTGTATTAATATTATAAATAAATACTAATATTAGATACAGTATAGGTGATAAAACAAAACCCATTATCTATATTTTTTAGCTCTTACATGTTTGAAAATTTATTTAATTAATTTCCTATTATGAATCATATATTATTTTCCACTAAATTTTAATATTGTTCACTCTGGAAGATTTTTTATACAGATTCCCTACTATAGTACTAATATAAACCCAATGTTTGATATATATAAAAAAAATTATAGAGTTTAAAAATTCAATAAGTAGTATATTCTAAACTATCTGATTTATTAAGAGATAAAATTATGTTTGCTAGTTTATGAAATATACATCACCAAACAAGAACAAACATTGAATATTTAAAAAAGACAATTACAACCTATCCACTAAATTTGTGGGAATGAATATGATTAACTAGTTTTTGAATTATATAAATATATACATATAAATTATCATAAATATATCCATTAATTTGTGTTATAAAACCACTCACTTTTTTATGGATGTCATTTTATTTAAGAAAAATATGTTTTCTTGTAAGATAGTTTTAATTTTGTTTTTTTTAAATATTATTATAATTATTTTACCTAATATTTAAAAAAATTAATTGATAAATTGAACCTAATTTTTAAAATTATAATATAAATATATTATCATTGGGTGATATTTTTGAATTTTTTAAGAAATATTTATTTTCTCATGAATATTGTTAAATACCCATTATTTTTTTCAAACTATCATTTATTTTCATAAAATAAGTTATTTAGAAGTACCGTTATTCTAATAATTTTATTTCAATGTAAATAAATCCTTCTATATTTATATTTAATGCAAATATTTATATATAAATCATCTTTATATAGAATTTTATGATATGTTTATTTTTAGGGTTGAAATCACATTTTTCTAAAAACTATTTAAAATCCATAATGATTATCATTTAAATGTAATTAAAAATATCCCCTAATAGGGAATTATTTAATTGAAACTTATTGATAATATATATATATATATATATAATTATGAATTTAAAATTATATATTGAGGATTACTAGTTATATAGTAAAAGTAAAATCAACTTTTCCTTGAAAATTTTATTTTTCAAAAAAAAACATCATTCCATCGTGCTTGTTAGTTTTATATAAAATTAATAAATTTTTCATATATGAATTTATTTTGGTAAAATTAATTCTACAATTAAGGTTGTCATAAATAATAATTTTTAATAAGTTTATCTTAATTTTTATAAAATATTCATAATAACCGTAGTTAATATTTATTACGGCTGTAAAAGTAAAATATTTTAATTATGGGTATAAATATAATAATAACAATTCATAATGTAAATAAATGGAAAAAAAAATTGTGAATATGTATTTTCAATTTTCAATGAAATAATTATTTTATTTATTCAATTTTTTTTGACTTTATAAATGATTAATTGATGGGTTTGACTTTTTGAAATATGACCAAACTGAATTTGTATTTTTATATAATATGAAATTTCAATTAATAAATTCCCATTTATGAATAAATGAATATTAAAAATAAATGGGTTTCTATTAAAATAATACTATTAAAAAGATATTTATAATTCTATAAAATAAAATAATTTTTATGAAGTCAAATTTTATTGTTACAATGGTTTGAAAACCATTATTTCCAAAAACCTAATATTTCACAATAATTTTTTTAAAAAGTAGAAAATGACATATTAAAAAATTATTATGAGAAAATATATTTAATTATTTGAATCATAATATAAATAATATCAAATGGTGAATTTTTCATTATTTTATGAGATAATCAAAAATTCATGTAAAAATTAAATATCATATAAACCTAGATTATGTATTATGAAATCTCAGTGACCCAACGGGATGTAATAATTTATATTAATGGTTTAACTGACCAAATAAATTTTATTCCATATATAATAATGTGATTTTGGGAATATTTTATGAACTTTTGAAATCCTTTATGAATCCTCCAAAACATATAGTTTGTTTTAAAGGTTTAAAATCAACTCATTATAAACATTGATCTCTTCCACAACCCCAAGGGTATTATTCTAAATATTTCTACCCTTGGAAATATAAAATAATCCAAATTAATCCTAATTTGTATATATAATGGGAAAAACTATGTTAAGGACTTTTTTAATTATTACAATATATAGAGTCCAAAACCTATGTTTGTGAAATAATAACGAAATCTCATCTCTTTTCTTATATAACCCACCCAAAATACCATTTTTTTTATTTAGAGAAAACCCATGATGAATGTCTTTACTCTACCCTAACATCTCTAGATTCCTCCTAAGGTTCCCTCCAGCTCTCAATAATATCATCTCAGGATTTTAGAGTCACACTCTCATGGTAAGGGATCTTTCCCTTTTCTTTTTAATTCATGAAATCTTATTGTATTCTGAATTTTGAATCTATTTTTGTTATTATGTAATGAACTTATAAAGAATAATATACTTTACAATGGATAATATAATAATGATTAAGTATTTTACCCTATTTTTATTTTATTTAGTTCATTCATTACTATGTAGAAATTCAAAATGGGATCATTCCCTTCTATTGTTTATTCAAGCATATTCATTATTTGATGCCATTTATTTTGAATTACAAATATTGGGATGTGTTTTTATACATCTAAATTGATGTTAATTTTTTAACAAAAGTTATAAGGGGCTTATTTTGGTTTCATTAACCCATTTAATGAACCTGTACTTCACATATACAACTGAAATTTCAATGTGATTTTCTATGGCAAACCATTGCATTGTGAACACCATTGATATTTCTACCCATAGATATTCACCTAGAAATATCTATGCTGCTTTAATTGGATAAATAAATATATTTTTACCACATTCCTTGATCATGGAACAAACCATTATAAAATATTATCCTCTTCTGAATGATTTATGTCACACACTTATGCATGTACATGATATGAATGTTATTGGTACACCCAAAGTTATATAGTAGTACAATGCATTGGGTAATGTTTTAGCCTCATGAGACTTCATTAATGTATTTTGGGAGAGAATATAAAACCTCATGGGACTTCATCCACCATGACATGATGTCTTGGTAGTTAGTCTTGATCAATATTTATGATGTCATGTTTAATGTTGTTTCAACATTCCAAAATTTCCTTTATGTTATCATATTATTTTATGCCACATTTTTCATGATTTTTTATCAGTCATTTTATATTCCATTGAAATTCCTATGATCTAACATGTAATTATTTCTTCATGGTATAATTTTTTATTCCCTTACCAAGCATTATATAATACCCCTTTCCTCTGTATGTCTATAGGTTATCCATTTTAGTTTTGAGTGTGATGGAAAATTATAAAAATATTAAGGAAGTTTCCAATTATATTGTTTTTCCCACGTCTAATATATTATTATATGTACCTAATACCAAAAGATATTATAATTATCGATATCCTTATTGTTTAATTTGTATTATCATGTAATAAATAAGGAAATAATGTTTAATATAGGCTGGGGTTGTCATAGTTCTTATCAAATTAATGTTTAGTCGTTCTTAATATTTGGATTAGAAAACTATAGAAAAAACCTTAATGATAAGAATAAAAATAAAAAATCATCCCTAAATTTTGGTAACGTATAGAGTAAGTGGTTTAAAAGAACATAAACCCCTATTTTGATACTACTAGTGTATGTGGCTCTCATATAGATGTACCTAAGGGTAACACATGAAAACAATGTATTGTGCTAGACTCAATGAGGAACTAGTGAAAAAAAATTGTCTTCCTATACTACTATTTTGACACTCCCATGATATATTCATTGGAAAATTAAAACACTCATTGTGAACCATTATTAAGGGAAAAATAATCACCATAAGAGTCTGTGTTAGGAAATTGATCTCGGATAAATTATATTGAATCGTTTAAATTCAAAAGATAGGGAAAAGAGAAAATTATAATTTATACCATTAAGGTAATTATATTCTTGGTAAATCTCTAATAACATAAAATTAATCATCCCTAATTTTACTTTTATTATAGTCAATGGATCGAAGTAGGAAGAGCCAAGTAAATAACCAATTTGATTGGAAATGTGATGATGGCCAAAATGAGATGCACAACATTATAGGATCTCAATTAAGACATATTATGATTATGACAAACCAAAAATGAAAATTCAAAATTAAAAACATCCATATAGGATAATGTCTAATAATATCAATGAAGAAGATGTTGAAGTCTCAAAAACATTTATATGATAAATGTGAAATAAAATGAATATTTAATTTTTTTTGTCAAAAATGTGGAAAGAGGAACCAAAATAAATTCAAAAAAGAAGCTATAAGTTATTTTCTGTTTTGAATAAAAGAGAATACGATAGCTACTATCAAAAAAATAATGAGTGTGATCAAAGGTAAAAATTTAAATCCTATAGAAACCATGGTTGTTAAATGTCCTATGTGTGGAGAATATGGGAATTTTCTAAGTGATGGATTTAATCCAAGGGTTAAATCCTAGATAGATAAAGGTCACATTCTTTAGAAATTCTTAATGTGTACGGATTTAATTGTTTATGTATTAGTATTTTATAATTATGTTGTAAAAATTGTATAAAAAGGAAATTATAGGTATAAGAACAATGAATCATTTTGGGATTGTTCATCAATTGTTTTTCATTAAGGATTAAAAAGCATATATTAAATAATACCAATAACCTATGAATGTGATTTAGTGATAAGGTGATATTTTGGAAAATACATGTCTTAGGGATTAATAACCCTTAATATTTGTTTAACATGTAGATAACCCCAAATAGTGTTGGGATGATATGTATAAGTCGAATATTATGATAAAAAATATTGATAGAAATTTTTAATATTTATGTGAGGGGTGTTAAGAAAGATTAATGATATTTTGTGAAACATATTACTGGAGGAAATATTTTTTATTTTTAGGTGATTAATGATATTTCATTATATGTTTTGTTGGTTTGAGGTTTATATTACCATTAGGTCCAATATAAATTATTTTTTGATAATAATGATGTTATGATTTCAAAGTTGTATGATAAAGTGAATGATATCCACTTTTATGTTTAAACATGTTTTAATATTTAAGTCATCGGAATTATTTGGGATATATGGGTATTTATTTACGGAATGATCTATATGAATCCATGGGGTTTTTGGATGAATTTTTTAGAATAAGATAATATGTTTTATTCATTTTTAGTATTATCAAACAGTATTCTAACAATTTTTTATTAATTAAATACATGATTAATAGCTTTTTATTCTTTAGTCGATTATGTGGTACATTAGTATCTTATTCTAGTGATTCAGCCATACAAAATTAATCTGGAGTTCTTATAGTTTTGAGAAAAAATGAGATTGAAGTAGAATTTGATTAAATGATGAAATTATAGATGTTAATAAATTATATTTCCTTATGTTCTTTTTATCGATAATAATGGAATTCCCTACCAATACTAAGGTAATATTGATTCAAAAATGATTTCCTTTTATTATAATTTATTATGAACTGATGTTATTATAACCCATCAATGATTTTTGTATTTTAGTCATTGAATTTCTTATAACCAATTTATCTATCAAAATCTATTAGTTCATGTGTGTTATTATTTTCTTAAATGTCCATAGTTTCACTTCACACAAATTAAATCCAACTTGGAATCCTAATGTTTTGATAAACTTCACACATCCATTTCTCGATTTTCATGTGGTTTTATTATTATGAACTTTTACAATTTCAGTTCTCAATTATATATATTTTGATAGATCAAAAACATTAATACCAATATAAAGATAAAATTGAGTGAAATCAATTTATTAAAAGTGGTATGAATGTAATAGCCCATGTTTATAAAAGATAAAAGTTTTTCATACCGTATGAAATATGTAACCCCAAAACCGAACAAGGAATAATTATTTAAATATGACCATTATAACCTTGATATAAAATTGGATGTTATTAACAGGATTAAATAATTTTTAAGATATATAAATATATGCTTCTAAATCAACATAAATTTACTTATTAATTTTTAGTAACTAATCACTCAATTTTTATGGATGTTGGTTTATTGTAAAATATATTTTTTATTCATTTTTGTAAGAAAATATTATTATAATTATTTTTGAGAAAATTTGTAATGACCTAACCCCAAAAGATCAGTGTTGGTGCATTATTTTAAAACATTGGAATGATTACAAGGAATCAAGAACTAGAAGACCAATCAGTTTAGCAGTCTTAGAAATTAGATTATGAACATGAATGTTACATTACACATTCTAACATACAAAAAAAATCCTTTGAGAACACATTTATTCCCTTAGCTTAACCCCACATCTCAAACATAAAACACTTCTTGGGATCTAGGGAAAATAAAACATAATAAATGGGTGAGCTCAGATTCTCAGTAAGGGTAAATAATTTAGCATAAGATAACATAAATAATAGGAATAATGAATAATTGAAAACACATGACTTTACAAATAATAAACAAGAACACTTTATTGCAAAAATATAATATGAGTAAATAATTCCATAATAAAACATAGTCATGGGTATTCTACTAGTTCAATAACCACATGAACCATCAATATTATTTTCATAAAGAGGGAATGTATAATGTTAGACACTCTGAAACATTTTGTCAAGGCCTTAGCCAAGACTTCTAAAAATGATTAAGGCCTCGACCAAAACCATATATCAAATTGGGAAACGCCTCAACCAATTCCACATAATTTTGTCTCATGCGACCAACCATTGCATTGAGGAGCTACAGCAGGCTCCACCCATCCTTTAATATGTCCAATACATTCCTCACATGATGATCTTGAAATATAACATAAACATTCATATTAAAACTATCATATGAAATTCCAATACTTTAACCATAAACCATGAATGGTATAAAAATAACACACCCATTGTCAAACATATCACAAAACCTTCAATATAATATTAAAGATTTGTATAATAATTAATTGACATCAAACAAGTATAAAATCCATTAAAGTATGTTGACATAGATTAAATAAACACTTTTTGGGAGAAATGTCTCTTTTTTTAAAAAATCATTTAAAGGTAAGTAATTATAAAAGAAAACAATTAATTTGAAAATATTATTATAAGATTGTAAGGGATGCTTCGACGATGTTATAATGAAGTAAAATATTTTCACCCATCGTATAAGATAAAAACCCATTCTAACCTTAATTTTGTAGAAAATGTCATCAAGTACCTTGTTTGGAAAACGACTGAAAGATTCCTTTGGAAACATATAAGTTCAAATAAGTGTATAAATAATTTTATCCCATTGTCAAGTAAATAGTAAAAATGTTTTAAAATACAATTTTAAGAAATATTGATGTGGATGATAAAGAACTCCCACTAGATAGTCACATAAAAACAACCTCTGATAATAAAGAGATTGTAGAATTGACCCTTATCTTGCAATTTCCTTTAGTCGAGGGTATGTTTAACCTACTGTATAATGACCATAGTGTGTTATTAAAAGATACCATAACCATATTATAATTTATTATATCATACATGATTCATTTATTACATTATAATACCAATTGGATAATGATTTCCATGTTAAATTTACATTTTGGTTAATAATTTCTTTCTTTATCGTATGTGTTTTAACTTGTTATTCTTGATCGTATCATTTAGATAATGATATAAGTTATTCTAGAATATAAACCTTGATTTATATATCATAGATATTTATAATATAAATATTTATAATAGATGTATATATGAAACTGAAGGCACTGTTTATGGAGACGGTAGGCCGTACGTATGCATAAATGTTGTTTCGGTTTTCACATCGTCTTGAATGAAAGTAAGTGAATAAGATATATGTAATTAAATAAATAAATAAATATATATATATATATATATCTAGTATCATTATTATTTATTATATTACATACTTAATATATATTTTTATAATCATCGTTGAATGGTGAACATCGAAATGAATCTCATCGCATCGTGGAGACGGTAATTCGTACGTACGCACTAGCGACAATATCAATATTGATATTAATATCATATATAATTGGATGTTATATCATATATAAATAATCATTAACATGTTATGTTTATTATTTAAATCAATTATACATCCTTATTATACACATCCAATATAAAAATGTATTGAATAACAACTTCACCACAACGTGGAGACGGTAAGTCGTACGTACGCACGTATGGTGAAATGTCATTCATAGGATGGATAAAATAATGAATATGGTTGTACCATATTTATAATAACATTAAATTATATAGAATCTACTGGATATATTTTTTTTACAATGGAAACTACAAGGAAATAATAAGTGAAAGAAGAAAATAACTTGAAAGTGGTGATAAATATTTACCTCTTCTTTGGGTTCTTATTTTTGATTTTCTCAAAAGGGATCCTTAAGTTATCTTTAAAAAAATAAAAAGGCCTCTAAAATGAAGGAAAGATAGTTGAGAGGATATTATGGTAGGTTTTGGTTGATCCAAATGGATTTGAATGTGTGAATTTGAGATAAGGTGGAGTTCCCTTTTATAAGAGGGGTGAGGGGCACCTTAGGAAAAGATTGAAATATTATTTTATAATAAAATAATATTCGGTTTATAATGGATCTAAATTAATTTATTTCCAAGATAATGTTGGGATGGGTATAAATCCTCTCAAACAATAGGTTTTAGAAAATTTTATGTTACCATTTTAACCTTATCTTTTAGATTTAACTCTAAGTTGAATAATTTAACTTTAACAGTGTCTTCTTGTATTCTTACACTAAATTGTTAATAAAAATACTATAAACATCCAATAAAACCTCAAGTGGTTGATTAATGTCATTTAGAATATTATTTAATACCTTTGGACGAACCTTATATTTTTTGGAATATTATATCAACCAATAATATAGTATTTTTTTTAAAAATTAATTTATGTCAATTTTGACATAAATTTGGTATTTTGTTTTTGGGAAAGTTTTCAAAACCTTATCACTTAGAAAAAAATTTATCTAATCAACCATAAAATGTCATAGTAACATATAAAATTATTTTAATTCATCAAAAGTCTCATATTACATTTATTTGGATATTTATGATAGCAATTATTTTAATCATTCATTAATAAGGTAATTACTGCATCATCATTATGTCATAAATAAATTAATATATCTAATGTCTAAAAATTATAAATAAATTACCATTATGTAGGAAATCATTTTATCTTTATAATAAATGTTTATAGTCGAATTTATCCTATGTATAACCCTATATTATAAATGGTTTAGTTATTAAACTTTCAATTTAACTCTTTTAACTCTTCCTTGAATTATATAATAATAAATGTATTAATCTAATCCAGGTTGACCTAAAGGATAATATTTTTTCAATAAGGTTGTTTTTGGTTTAATTAAACTTATATAATATAATTATGACATGTGTTAAGGTATTAATAATATCATTTTTACCCGTAATTACCCTATTTACCTTTAACTATGGCAAATAAAAGTCAAAAGTTACTATTCACCATAAATAAATTTTATCTTATTTAACCACATTTTACATACTGATATCAACCATGTCTTTTGGATTTTTTAAATTCAATTCACATAAGGGGTAAATTTATGTCTTATGCAAATTTTAAAATGCTCCTAGGAGGTGGGTAAAAGAAGGTAAAAAGTTCAATTAAATTTTTATATATCTAAACATATTATAAAATGACTCCAATAAATTACATTGAACTTATATAGGTATTATGTATCTATTTTGACCTAAATTAAATTTAAATAAAATAAATTATTATTTAAATAAAAATTCGGTTTTAAACAATAACTCAGTTTTTTCACTATTCATCAAAAAATGAAAGTTTTCAGAAAAATACCAAAAGTTCACCCTAAGATAATTTTGATATTTTGAGTTCAAAAATGAATTCTATTTTACCAAATTCAAAACATAGTAGTTTCACTTATTAATTTAAAATTTATTCCTGTTGTCAAAACCAAAAAACAGGTTTTTAAACAAATAAAAACAATCAAAAGATTGACATGTGTTTATATCAAATTTAAATGTGAAATTACTTATAATGACAAACATTTTATTAAATGATAAAAATATAATATAATTATACCTCCAAAAAATTATAATTTATAATTGAACACTATAAATTATTTTTATTAAAAAAGTTATTTTTAGTTAAAATTTAGTAATTTTCACTATTCGCCCAAATTTTAATGTTATCAGAAAAACACCAAAAATTTATCGAAACTAAATTTTTATGGCCCAATTATAAGGAAGAATTTTATTTTGTAAAATTTAATATATAAAAGTTTAAAATTTTTGATTAAAAAATGTTCTCCATTAAAAGGGGGTAAGATTTCATTTTTTGAAAAATACTTCTTTTATGTGAAAAAATGAATTTGTTCTTATATTATGTCTAAGAAACACATAATATAGATGTCAAAATTATATAGAGTATATAAGATTAAAAATTTAGTTAATACTATTTATAACCACTTTTTGAACGGCTAGTTTGGTAATGTCGTTACTGCTAGAAAAATACCCTATACCAACGGTTTGGAACCGTTGGTATAGGCCTCCAAACTGTCGGTATAGCCTATACCAACGATTTGGAGAACTGTGGCCAAGTAACCCATGATGATAGGTCTATTCCAACGGTTCTCCCAAAACCCTTGGTATAAATCTATACCAATGGTTTTCAAAACCGTTGGTATAAGTAATTTGAAAATTCTATACCAACGGTTCCATAAAACCATTGGTATATGTATTTCAAAAAAGAGACATCTGATGGGTTTTGATCATAGTACCTGCAGTTTATTATTGAACTACCTAACCGCTAACCTAACTTGACTTTTTTTAGCATAATTTTATAAATATATAAATGTATTATCATAATTATTTTAAATTTTGATTTATTTAATGTTCTCGGTAAAAAGATTCCATAAAAAATTCATGTACCTATTCCAACGGTTCTCAAAACCGTTGGTATAAACCTATACCAACGGTTTGGAGAACCTTTGATGTAGGTTATTTGATTTTGGGACCTATACCAAAGGTTTTAGACAAACTATTGGTATAGGGGGACCTATACCAACTGTTTGGCCAAACCGTTGGTAGAGGGTCTCTTTAATGGACCTATACCAAATGTTTTGGCCAAACTGTTGGTATAGGTCCCCCCAATACCAAGAGTTTGTCCAAAACCGTTGGTATAGGTCCATATAAGTGACATATACCAACAGTTTTGGCCAAACTATTGGTATAGGTCCAAATTAGTGACTTATACCAACGGTTAGTCCAAAACCATTGGAATAGGTCATATTTCTAGGAGTTTGTAGTGCGCTAGAACTCGGTGTTGCATGTAGCGCAAGAAATTAAATTACTTTAATGAGATAACATACTATGTGATCTTGGGGTGTTACATTCTCCCCTACTTCAACAAATTGCATCCTTGTAATTTGAAATTGTTCTTCGAAAGTAAATGGTTAAAAATATAGAAATACCCTTGTGGAAAACCCAAATTGGAAATTGGGTTAATAAAATTTAGTCTTAATAAGAGGGAAAGGGAAATGAAAAAGATACCACTAAATAATGATCTCGATTAGGAGAACATTGGTGGAAATTAGAGACACATAATTGGAGGGAAAATGAAAATATTTTTATGGATTGATTGAGGTCATCAGTAATAATATATCATTTAAATATATTTACATAACAAATCCATTATCTAAACCAATTTCAATACCAAAATACGTAAAAAGAGTATATGGTATTTATTTTCTTTTTTTAAAAAAAAATTGGCTTGTTAAGGAAGCCAAAGATAAAAAAAAACTCGCTGTAGTGTAAAGGTCGTTGTCACCGCTTATTTAAAAAAACATTCATTTCTTTGGTTTAGTAAAACTCTTCGTAGAAAAATATTTCCCTTGAAATGAAAAGTCAAAGGAATTTATACATCGTATAAAAGACAGTCGTTTTGAAATAAAATGATGACTCAATTAAAGGAAATTGAGACAAAGTCCCTTAACTAAAGTTTAATAATTAATTTATTCATATAATAAAAGGGAATATATATATATATATACGTGACAAGTAGAGTTACATCCTTTAACTAATTCCTACTATAAACTCATATTTCACTCTAAAAGATTTCAAAAAAAGATTCGTTTCATCCTAATCATATAAGGTTCCAAAAATAATGAATTTATAATTCACCTATCATACCTTTTAAAAAAGAAACTACATTACAAAATCCAGGAAAACACATAGGCCAGTGGTAGGTGATGCACCCTTGTCGCCCTTCGGTTGCGGTTTCATGTCTTGCGGCCTTGCTGGACGTGACTGGTTGTCACCCGACCTCTATGTTGTCCTTTTTAAGACAATCCAAAAATAACCTTAACAATTGTATCCAATTTTAAACTTAATCCATTCCAACCTCAATAATTATCCAAAATTATTCTATCCAAACTCACAATCCAAAATTTATAAGGAAATTAAACACAATGAAGATACTTTTTTCCAAGTAATAACATGTGAACACCTTCATTATGTATTCTTTTAAAACATGGTAACACCCTGAATTACCATAAAACTTTATTGATTACATTAATGATCCCTTATTCTTTATATAATACTAGAAATATCCCTTATATCAAAAAATTTTGAATATTCAAAAAATGATAAAATAAACAAACTATTAAATAGTTCCAAGGGAGTCAAGAATATCCAATATAATTTATCCAAATCAACCATCTCTTATTCCAAAAGCACTAACTCATTATCAAGGACATATTAAGGATTACCTTTCCATCAACCATGTATTTTCCAAAAATGGGTAGCTTACTATTAAGTCACTTTTATTAGAACCATATAATCTCAAATCCACAATAAAATAGTACTCCAATAAAATCCTTATTTATCTGCATAATTTATATAACCATTATATTGTTGATTCAACACTCAAATGAAATAATTCTATAATAACAACATAAGAACACTAGTCATTCCTCTCCATCTGAGGTAGTATCATAACATGATTATTTTTCAATATCATCATTTGCGATATACTCTGATGACTGGGACATTGACTCGTGTAGTGTCCCAATGCCCTGTAAGTGAATCATTTTACATTTGAAACCTTTTTATTACCCTTCCAATCACATACTTGGTATCCTTTTTCTCCACACTTATAAAAACCTCCATTCCCTTCAAGAATTTACCAAGTTGATTTTTTTCCACAGTTATCACATACAGAAAAATCCTTCTTTCCCTTATTCCCTATATCTATATTTCTCTCTACAATCCTTTTCTTCTCTAGATTCCCTTCAAATCCATAGGATTCAAAAAATTATTTACTCGTATTTCTTACACATAACACTATTACTTAATATAATGATAATACATGGGGGACTATTTCCTTTCGAAATGTTGGCTTAATACCATTAAAGATATGATACTACTTACTCTTCGGATCATGCGTATTGTTGGAGGTCTCATTCAATCTACTAGGTGGCATTTCTAAACAATGGAATACAATAGGTTAGTTTGTAAATCACAATTCATAATTCCAAACTTGTAAAATAGTTAACATAAATTGAACATTTTGTTGATATAATCCATAATCATAAAAATGTTTTATTTTAAGAAGTGTATACTCATAAACCATTCATAGTTGTTTGTAAGGAAATCAAGAATTATCCTATGTATATCCCCAAAGAGTGTCATAACCAAGAGTAAAGAAAGTCACTTTTTCCTTCACCAGTTCCCATTCAATTCTAGCTCAAAGCGATGTTTTAGGGTTTTACCCCTAGGTACATTTGTGCCAGAGCTGCCTCTACCTGCTCGTATATAGACAGGGATGCATTGCTTGGAAAACTCAAAAAATTTCCACAGTACCAAAATTATAGGAAGTTCTTCTATACTAATTCTCAATGTCTATCTTAGGGTAGTGTTTTGTAATCATAGTTTTTTTCTAAATCTAGTTTGTAAGGTTATTGATAAACTTCCTTCGATACCAACTATAATTCCCCGACCCCATTCACCCAGAGTCGGTGCATTATTTTAATAAATTGGCATGATAAAAAGGAATCAAGTCCCGAAAGACCGATCAGTTTAGCACTCTTGGAAAATAGATTTCATACAGGAACATTACATTACAATTTCTAACATACAAAAAAATACTTTGAGAATGGAATTGTTCCATTATCTGAACCCTGCATATCAAACATAAAACACTTCTTGGGATCGTTCGAAAAAAAACACGAAAAAGGGGTGAGAAAAGATGCTCAGTAAGGGTAAATAATTTAGCGGAATATAACATAAACAATAGGTATGGTGAATAATTTAAAACACATGCCTTTACAAATATTAAAAATGAAAACTTTATGGACAAAATATGAGATGAGTAAATAATGCCATAATAAAACATATTCATGGGTATTCTACTAGTTGAATAACAACATGAACCATCAATATTATTTTCATAATGAGGGAATGTATAATGCCAGACATTTTGAAACATTTTTTCAAGGCCTCAACCAAAACCATATATCAAATTCAGAAAGGCCTCATCCAATTCCACGTCTAGTTGTCTCATGAGACCTACCAATGAATCAAGGATCTATAGCGAGCTCCACCCATCACTTACTAATTCCAATACATTCTTCATATGAAAAGGTTGAAATATAACATTAACATTCATATTAAAACTAGAATACGAAATGTCAATACTATAACCATAAACCATGAATGGTATAAAATAACCCATCCACAGTCAAACATATTCCAAAACCTTCAATACAATATAGAAGATTTTTATCATAATAAATCGACTTCAAACAACTATAAAATATATCAAAGGATGTTGACATAGATGAAATCAAACCTACTTGAGAGAAATATCTATTTTTTTTAAATCATTTAAAGTTAAATAATTATAAAAGAATTCATTTATTTTGAAAATATTATTATAAGATTATAAGGGAAGCTTTGATGATGTTATAATGGTTTAAAATAGCTTCACCCACCGTATAAGATAAAAAAACATTCTTACGTTAATTTTGTCGTAATGGTCATAATGTACCTTTTTTGGAAAACGACCAAAAGATTCCATTCAAAACATATATGTTCAAATAAGGGTATAAATTTCTTTAACCCATTATCTAGTAAATATTAAATATGTTTTTAATTTAATTTTTAAGATACATGGATGTGGATGATAAAGAAGTACCAGTAGACACTTACGTAAAAGAAACCTCGGATAATAAAGAGAATATAGAATTAACCCTTACCATGCACTTTCCATTGGTTGAGGGTACGTTTAACCTCATGTATAATGATTATAGTATGTTATTAAATTATAAAAGAAACATATTTATATTTATGATATCATACATGATTCATTTATGACTTTATACTACCCATTTAATAATAATTTCTATGTTTAGTTAACATTTTGGTTAATAATTGCTTTATTTATCGTATGTGTTTTAAGTTGTTATTCTTGATCGTATAATTTAAATAATGATTTAAATGATTCAAGAATATAAACCCTGATTTATATATCATATATATTTTGAATATAAATATTTATAATAGATGTATATATGAAATGGAATGCACCATTTATGGAGACGGTATGAAGTACGTACGCATAAACGTTGTTTCTGTTTTCACATCATGTTGAACGAAAGTAAGTGACCGAGATATATGTAAGTACATATATACATATATACATATATATATATATATATATACAGTAGCATTATTATGACATATATTACATACTTAATATATATTTTTATAATCATTTCTGAATGGTGAACATTGATATGAATCTCATCGCATCATGGAGACGGTAATCTGTACGTACGCACGAGTGACAATATCATTATTTTGATATTAAAATTGTATATAATTGGATGGTATATAATATATACATAATAATTAACATGTTATATTCATTATTTACATAAATTATACATCATTATTATACCCATCCAATATAATAATGTATTGAATAACAACTACACCACGACGTAAAGACAGTAAGCTGTACGTACACATGTATGGTGACATGTCATTAATTATATAGATAGAATAATGAATATGGTTGTACAATATTTGTAACAAAATCAATTAATATAGAAGATACTAGAGTTATTGTTTTAAAATGGGAACAACAAGGAAAGAAGAAGTGAAAGAAGAAAAGAACTTGAAAGAGGTGATGAAATATTTACCTCTTCTTCGGGATCTTATTTCTAATTTGATCAAAAGGGATCATTATGATAGCATTCTGACCAAATTAAGGCTTCTAAGATGAAGGGTTGATAGTTTATAGGATATTTGGGCTTGGTTTGGAAAAGAAAAATGGATTTTGAGGTGTGAATTTGAGAGAAGTGGGAGTTCCCTTTTATAAGAGGGGTGAGGAGAAACCTTGGAAAATATTGAAATATTATTTTATAATAAAATTATATTAAGTTTACAATGGATCCAAATTGATTTATTTCTAAGATAAAGTAGGGATGGGTCGAAATCCCCCCAACTAATAGGTTTTAGTAAAGTCAAGGTTTCCATTTTAACCTTATCGCTTAGATTTAACTCTATGTTTAAGAATTTAACTTTTACTGTGTCTCCTTGTATTCTTACACTATATGGTAAATGAAATTACTATAAAAATCCAAGATAATATCAAGTGTTTCATTAATGACATATATAATATTATTTAATTCCTTTTGCTGAACCTTAGATTTTTATTAAAATTATATCGACCAATAATATAGAATTTGTTATAAAAATTAATGTATGTCGATTTTGACACTATTTGGTATTTTGTTTTTGTGAAAGTCATAACAACCTTATCAATTAAAAAAGAAATAATTTCATCAACCATAACATGTCATATTAACATATAAAATTAGTTGAATTCATCAAAACACTCAAATTATATTTATTTGGATATTTATGATATCGATTATTTTAATCATTCATTAATAAGGTAATTACTACATCATCATTGTGTCATAAATGAATTAAATTATTTAAAGTATAAAAATTATAAATAAAATACCATTATCGAGGAATTATAATGAATATTTATAGTGGAATTTATCTTATGTATAAACCTATATTATAAATGGATTAGTTATTAAACATTGAATTTAACACTTTTAACTCTTCTTGAAATTAAATAATAATAAATGTCCTAATCTAATCTAAGTTGACCTAAAGGATCATATATTATTTCTAAGGTTTTTCTGTCTAATTACACTTATCCAATAGAATTATAACATGTTTTATGTTAATAATAATATCACTTTTGCCCTTAATTACCCTATTTACCTTTAACTATTGAAAATAAAATGTCAAAAGTTACTATTCAAAAAAATTATTTTTATATTCTTGAACCACATTTAACTTACTGATATAAACTATATCTCTCATATTTTTGAAATTAAATTCATAGAAGGGTTAAAATTAAGTTTTATGCAAATTTGCAAGTCCTCCAAGGAGGTGGGTAAAAGACTGTAAAAAGTTCAATAAAATTATTATATATCTAAACATATTATAAAATGAATCCAATGAATTACATTGAACTTATATAGGTATTATGTATTTATTTTGACCTAAAATAAATTTAAATAAAATTTATAATTATTTAAATAAAAATTCAGTTTTAAAAATAACTTAGTGTTTTTCACTCTTTATCAAAAGTTGAAAGTTTTCAGAAAAACTCAAAAAATTTATTCTAAGAGAATTTTGATATTACAAATTCAAAAATGAAGTATATTTTACGAAATTAAAAACATATAAGTTTCATTTATTAATTTAAAATTAATTTCCATTTTCAAAAAAAGGTTTTTTTAAAGTAAAAACTATCCAAAGATTGACATGTGTTTATGTCAAATTTAAATGTAAAATTACTTATAATGACCAACATTTTATTAAATCATAAAAATATAATATAATTATACTTCCAAACCATTCAAATGTATAATCAGACACTATAAATTATTTTGATTAAAAAAGTTGTTTTCAGTTAAAATTTAGTAATTTTCACTATTCACCAAAATGTGAAAGTTATCAGAAAAACACCAAAAAATAATCAAAACTATATTTTTATATCCCGATTCTAAAGAAGAAGTTTATTATGTCAAATTGAATATTTAAAAGTGTCAAATATTGGATTTAATGAAGGATCTCCATTAAATGGCGGTAAAATGGCATTTTCTAAAAAATACTTCTTTTATCTAAATTAAATAAATTTGTTCTTATATTATATCTAAGAAACACATAATATGGCTGTTAAAATTATATAGAGTATATAAGATTCAAAATTCAGTTAATACTATTTATGACCTTTTTTTGAATGGCGAGTTTGGTAATGTTGTGGTGTGCTCGAACTCGGTGTTGCGTGTAACACAAGCAATTAAATTACTTTAATGAGATAATGTACTATGAGATCTTGGGGTGTTACAACATTAAGAACATTTATTTTATAATATGAAATTATATTTTTATATTATAATATAAAAATTAAATTTTGGTGAAATACTTGGATTATTCATGATTTATTGTCTTTCCATAAAATAGTAAAAAATAACCATTTTTTTGTAAAATAATTATATATTAGGTTAATTTAATTAATTTTATCTTCCCATTATTATAGTAATTTTACTCAAAAGTAACATAATATGTATTGAGTTATATTTAATTTAATTAATTACATTAAAATCATATTTATAATGTTTTTTAAAATTTTGTTATTCTTATGCTTCAAAACACAATTTTCTGAAAATTGTTTTAAAATGCATTATTATTAAACTTTTTTATTAACTAAAAATAACTACTAATGTGGAATTATATAAATTAAATTTATGGATAATATATTTATAATTATGAATATAAATTAATGTAATTATAATTAGTAGGTATACAGTTAATATGAATTCCCCTTTTCTTTAAAAATGAATTTTTTGAAAAACAAATGCTTTCCAAGGTTCTTGCAGTTTTTATTTTAAATTAAAATAATTGGACACTATGAATTTATTTTGATATAATTTATTAAATATTAAGATTTATCATAGTAAATATTGAAAAAAAGCTTCAACTTTGTTTTTTTGAAAACATGAATTGTAATTGTAATTTATATTTATTATCATATTTAAAGTTATATAAGATAATTATGGGAAAAAATAGTAATAAATTTAAAAATAATTATGGTAATCCCTAATATTATGAATATTTATATTTTATTTTCAATAAAATAATTATTATATTTATTCCTTAATTTTTTAACATTGACAATGATTATGTAATGGGTTTGATAAAAATTAGTTTTTAGTACGAAAAAACTCAAATTGTATTTTTTATAATATGGAATTTCAATTAATTAATTCATTTTGATGAATTCAAGAATTGGAAAATAATTTATATTTTATTAAAATAATAATATTAAGTACTTTTTATTAATTATAAATTATAATTCAATTTTTATGATGTGAAATGTAATTGTAATTAGGGTTCAAAGACTATGATTATACAAAAACTAGTACTTTCACTAAATATTGAATTTTGTTTTTAATGTGAAAATTCACATATTTATGGAATTATTATGATAAAATTAATATTAGTATTGTAATAATCATGTTGAGATTATACAATGGTTTTTTTCATAATTTTCTGAGATGGTTGAATTTTTGGGTAAAAATTAAATATTATATATATATATATAGTGTACATTATAACATCATAATTACAGAAAATTGATGTAATAAGTTACATGAATACTATATGTGACCAAATAAATGTTTTTCATTTAAAATAATTTTATTTGGATGGTATTTTTATAATTTTATGAATCCATTATTAATCCTAAAAAACAAATATTATATTTTAAGGTTTTAAAATCAATTCCATATAAACAAGAGTGACTTCCACATGACCAAGTGTAATATTATAATATGTTAGGCCATTTTTATTGTTAAATAATTTAAAAAATCATAATTTAAAGAATTAATGGGAAATAAATATTTAATGGTTACCTTTTTTATTTTTATATTATATAGAATCCAAAAATTATGTTTTGGAAATAATAATGAAATCCCCTCTATTTTCCTATATTAACCCCACACAAGATCACATTCCTCTTTACTAAAAAACATTTTATCATTTACATACTATTCCTTCAACTATCTGGATTCCTCCCCATGTTGCCGCCTACTCTCAAAAATATCATCATAATATTTGGGAATAACCCTCTAAAGGTAATAAATCATTCTTTCTTCTTATCAATTCATGAACTATCTTTGTAATTATCCTATTAAATATATTTTGGTTATGTTTATATGAAAAAATAAAGATAATTTTACTTTAAAATTTATGTCTTAATAATGATATGTCATTTATCCCCTCTCATTATAGTTTTTACATAAGCTGTTATTGTGCTAAAATTAAGTAAGGGATCCTTCCTTCTTCTCTTTATTAAACTATATTTATCATTTTATTCTGTTTATATACACGTCCTAATGTTTATTATATGTTTTTCAACATCCCTATTATAATCCATTCGATTTATAAATGATTTTTGACCCCTTTCAATATCATTAATGAATTTTACAATCCATTATGTACAACCGTTATGCAGCCTAAATTTCCCAACCATTTTTTCATGTGAAACCTTTTAATTGTGAATAGCATATATATTTTAACTCAAGGGTATTAAAAAATAAATAACTATAATTATTTTATTATGGGAATCGATGTTTTTATACATGTAATGACCTGAACCTCTCTAGTCCATTACATTGCTAAAATCTTGTGTTTGAGGTGTTCTAAGAGGTCAAGGACTTATTCCCAACACATTTCCAAATTTCTAGTTCATGAATAGTGTTTCAATACTGGTGAGGTTTCCATACCAATGAGGTTCCAATGGAAGACCGATGTGAATAGTTCCACTAGTAGACTTACGTGAACAGTTCAAATAGTAGACCGACGTGAACAGTGCCACCGGTAGGCTTATGTGAACAGTTCCAATGGTATCCTTGTGAATAGTTCCAATGGTAGGCTTATGTGAGCAGTTCCAAGGGTATCCTTGTGAACAATTCCAATGGTAAGATTATGTGACATGTTCCAATGGTAGCCTTGTGAACAGTTCCAATGGTAGGCTTTTGTGAAAAGCTCCAACATTAGGCTTCTGAACAGTTCCAACGGTTGGTTTATGTGAACAATTTCAATGGTATCCTTGTGAACAGTTCCAATGGTAGCCTTGTCTACATTTCCAATGGTAGTATTATTTTATGAGTTCCAATGGTATCCTTGTGAGCAATTCCAATTGTGGGCTTATGTTAATAGTTCCAATAGTATCCTTGTGAATAGTTCCACTAGTGGGGTTATGTGAATAGTTCCAACGGTAGCCTTGTGAATAGTTCCAATGCTAGGAATATGTGAACAGTTCCTATAGTAGCCTTGTGAAAAGTTCCAATGGTAGGCCTATGTGAAAAGTTCCAAATATAACCTTGTGAACAGTTCCAATGGTAGGCTTATGTGAACAGTTCCAATGGTAGCCTTGTGAACAGTTCCCATGGTAGACAGATGTGAACAGTTCCAATGGTAACCTTGTGAACAGTTCCAATAGTTTTCTTATGTGAATAGTTCCAATGGTTGCCTTTTTAATAGTTCCAATGATAAGTTTATGTGAAAAGTTCTAATGGTAGCCTTGTGAACAGTTCAAACAGTAGGCTTTTGTGACCAGTTCCAACGGTAGCCTTTTGAACAGTTCTAATGATAGGATTATGTAAATAGTATAATAGTAGCCTTGTGAATAGTTCCAACAGTAGGCTTATGTGAACAGTGTTTCCAAAAAGGTGAGGTTTCAATTGCATTCCCTATTTCCTTTTCCAAATTTCTTGTTCATGAATAGTGTTTTGAGCTTCCTACAGTTTCACCCCATCAACATTTCCTTTGATGTAAAATGCATTTAAAGCCTCATTTTAAGGGCTCTAAGGCTGATTCAAAATCCATAACTCCTATATTAATTTTCCTAAGGCTCAAGATGATTATACTTGGTCAAATCATGTGGTTTAATACAATCTGTTGTAATGGAAAATCTAGCATATCTTAAACCATTGCTTTGTTAAATCTTATAAAGGGATGAGATATTTGCCTCCCTAGTTCTTCCTTCTTTGTTCTTTGGCATGATACACTCGAACCTTTCATTCCTTCCCATTGTAGTTGTGCGAACAAACATTCCTCCTTGAATTGGTTCCCCTCTATTTTTGATGCAACCATGCAGTATCAATTAATCTTTGATATAATATATGATCTATCGTCATACTTTTGGGTTTATCTCCTTCAGTTTCTCCTTGACCTTTTATAGAATTATATATCCATTTTCCTAAAGGTCTTTTCTTGGGTGTTGACCAGTGTGGTGGTGTCTCTGCATCCTCGGGTGAATACAGTTTTCATAGGGGGAGGAGATCGTAACCCATTGTGTGGCTCGTTTATATATAAATAATTTCAAGAACTATTTGATGTAGGGGATTTGTTGCTTCTCAATTATTTGACATACTAATATAGGGTTATCATGTTTTATCCCACTATATCAAAATGGAATTGACATTAAAATTGTTTTAATATGATAAATAAATTGATATCAATCATATGTTATTGCCTCTTGTTTTGCTAGATAGTGTGATATTTATGCTTTCTTTATTACCTTTTCTTTCTTAATGGAAATTTATAATAGTTTATTAATTCCAATGAATTAATGAATGTAAATTGAAACTTATAAAAATGTAATTAAGTAATGTAATAAAACTCTTTAAATGGTTGTGTGCTTATAGGATACCTTGTCTTAGAAGTGGCAGTTGGGATTCTGAGAGATGTCAGATGTAGTTTTGTCTAAGACTAGGGTATTCCCCTAGTGTGGTTGTGGGATATATTATATTCTATACTTTTGGTGTTTCTATAGGATACACCACCCCGTCGGTTAGGTCAACTAACACCCTAAGGATTCTGATCCCTGGGGGTGTTTTCCCAAACATTTTGTTGGGTAGATGGATGGCTGACTACCCCCTTTGATCCCGCTCTCTTCTCTTGGTAGTTACTTGTGCTGGAAAGCACAATGGTTAGTTTTCCCCACATATGTATGTATATGACTATAATGGATTGTGGTTAATCACACCCATATATTATTGGATATAGTTTATTATGTACTATAATAGGTTTAACGTGTATAAGCAGTGATGGATTGAGGATCCTTACTCGGTGTATGGGATGTAATAGCTCGAGGGATAATGCCCAACATATGATACACATTAGGCAAGTTGGGGTGTCTCCCAGAAACTACCTATTTTTTTCATACATAGAATTGGTGGTTTTGTTACACAGTGTGCATATTGTGGTGCTTCTCCCAGGTGTCTACAAGGAAGCCTTTTCAAAGAGAGATGCTTAGGACGTGCGGCGTTTGGGAAAATCAGAAAACCTATGTGGAAGTATTAGTAGGGTACCCCTGATATTATTTGTTATATTATATACTCTTATATGAGATACAGGGTGAGAGTAACCATGGTGAGGATGAGAACATAGTATACCGATTTAGGTGATGATTTAGATTCGCTTATTGTTTACTGTTCTTTAGTATGATTCCTTTAATTTTGAATGAGAGGCTCTGGGGAGGATCATATTGAGTACACAGTTATACTCTCCCTATTTATATATAAACTATATTTTAGGTCACTATAAGTAGGTTAGAGATCTAGAAAATTTATACTATCTTGGGGATGTCAGAGATGTCCTGGCTTGTGGTTGCAGCTATTTTACATTCCTTTGGTACTTGTATTTTTTCAATTTCAGTTGTAGTAGTTTTTCATGAAATTACATATAGGAACATGGGTTATCGTTTATATTTAGGTCTGAGTTGAAGTTGGTTAGTGTTTGTCTTATCTCACTCTTTCGCATGAGTTATCTTATAGGGTAATTCCATTTTTGTGTCTACTATACCCTCGGTGCTAGTCTCTAACCTGAGGCCTACAAGAAGCAGGACTTAGGGGTCATTATGTCTCTTCTAACAATATCGGCCCAAGAGAGGTAAACCTTGTGGGCGGGGGGGGGGGGGGTTGTGACAGAGTGGTATCAGAGGTCTGGTTGAGGGATATGATGGATTTTGGTGTTTGGAATAGGTGAGGTTTCATGTGTTGGTAGGGAAACGGTCTCCTTCATGCTTAGGAAGTGATGTAAACATGAAAGAATGGTTGAGACATAGCCGCTTAGGGTGCCCTGTGATCAGATGGACGGACCATTATGTTTACAATAGAAACTAAATGAGGTGATACTAGTTGCAAGGTAGAGACCTAGGAATGGATCACACAACATTCTTATCTTTGGTGGTGTTTTAATGGGTAGACCATGGAATAGGTTAACCTAAAATTAATAAAAGAAAGAAATAATTATTTAATGTTGAGTCTTCCATATTCTAGGTTTTGTATCTCTAAATATTTGTTATTTTATAGTTATGAATCCAGGTCGGCTTCCTCATCAGGATCACATAGAATATGTCTAGGAGGTTGTCCAAGCATATCTCCACAGGGTAGAGGTTGATGATGAAGACACAAGGAGGAGGACACTCCAAGAGTTTCACCGCCAGAGTCTGTAAAAGTATGAGGGCTCTGTTTCAGATGAAAACACGAAAGACTTGTTGGAATATGTTGAGATAATATTTAGTACAATCTGTGCTCAGAAAGGGAATTGGGTGTCCTTTTTTTGACCATGTTTCATGGAGTAGTGAGGAAGCGGTGGTTCTTGTTCCTCAGGGATACTAAGGAGACAGAGATATCATGGGAGGTATTCCGAGACAAGTTTAGAGTTGAGTTTCTTTATTTGACCACGAATGTTTCCAGTCACTAGGAGTTTCTTACCCTTCTATAAGAGAGATCCATTGTTTAAGAATTTTGAATCCATTTCAGGAAACTTTTATGATATGCTTTGGACCTATTTCTTGATGGAGAGGCCAGGGCAAGGCATTTTAAGGATGCTTTGTGTCCTGAAATCCCATGCCACATCACACCATTTATGAGGAAGACATATCATGTGGTTCTAGCAAGGTTTGAGGTCATCAAGAGAACATTGGATAGAATCGGATCATCACAAGAGGGGAGTCTTCATGATTCCTCAGGAAGCAGAGCTATGGTCTGGGGTTCCCCATTTTCAGGGAAAAGAGTATTTGTTCAGTCAGTGATAGGTCCCAACACTTTGCATCCCATTTCTCTAGGGTAAGTGTCTCTCAGGAATATGTAAAGGGAACATGTGAATGATTTTATTATGGTGGTTGAGGTAATCAGTAGTGAGAGTGCCCGACCTTTTAGAGCAGTCATCGTGCACCAGTTCTTCTACTCCAGGTTCCTCCGTTGAGTCCGTTTTGGCCGATGCAGCAGTAGTAGGTTGCACTAGCTTGGGATCAGCAGATGGTATATGGGGTAGTTAGAGGACAACCTTGTGATTCTCCCCATCCTCAGTGATTAGAATGAGTATGTGGTGGTGGTCATCATCAGGTTTAGTGAGGATGTGGAGAATATCATGGTCATCTTAATGCTTTATCATTACCAGCGTCAGGAGAGCCAAACATTGTTCGAGGTTCCATTTGCATGTTTCCTATATTTTTTTATGTCTTTTCTGATTCAATATCGACACACTATTTCATATCTTCTACCCTTGTCCATGATTTGGGATTTGAGGTAGAGAGGGTTCAAGTGCCCTAGGAATTTACTACGCCAGTTGGATGTTGAGCTAACTTGTTTGAAGTATGTAGAGACTGTGAGAAGGTGTTGGGGCAGCACCGCTCCCATGGATATTTCCTAATTTTATGGATACAACCGTATGATGTTGTCCTTATAATGGATTGATTGTATTTTGTGCAGGCTCTTGTGGATTTCTTCTAGTGGTAGGGTGTGTTCTTCGATGAGGATGGAGAGAAAGTGGTGTTTGATTGTGAGTGAGTCCCTCAGATGGGTCAGAGGCATGTTCTATCCTTATCATCCTTGATGGTTGAGCTGATGATGAGTTCTTTAGAGGTTCATCAGTTGGAATTTCCTAGGTTCATTGAAGAGTACCCATATGTATTTTATAGAATACGTTGTAGCATTACCCCATGATGATAGATCGAGTTTGGGATTGGTCTACAACCAGAAGAATAACCTATCTCAATGTCTCTATATACGATGGGACCTTTTGAGTTATGAGAGTTATGTATACATCCTAATGGTTTGTAACAGATCAGTTTTTTAGTCGAGGTTATCACAGTGAGGTGCACCATTTCTGTTCATGAAGATGGCTAACAGATGTTTGTGGTTGGGTATTGATTATCGTCGCATAAACAAAGTGACAGTGAATAATTACTATACTCTTCCACGGATTTATGATTTAATCGATCAAATAAAAGGTGTGTGTTGGTTCTCAAAGATCAACTATCACTCAGGATATCATAGGATGCATGTGAAGGATAAGGATATCCTGAAGATAGCATTCTATTGTCATAATGTGAATTATGTGTTCATTGTAATGACGTTCGTTGTGATTAATGCTCTAAATGTGTTCATGGTATTGATAAATGTGATATTCCATGATTTCCTGGATAAGTTCTTGGTGGATTCCATAGACGAAATCCATGTGCACTCCATGTCTGAGGAGGAGAATGCAGAGTATCTACATGACATTTTGGGAGTTTTTCGTCAACATCTTCTATTCAGGAAGTTGTCGAAGTGTGAGTTTTGGGCTTGAGAAGTCCATTTCATGGGGAATGATGTGTTCCAGCAAAGAGTAGTTGTGGATCCATCTAAGATAGAAGTAGTTTTATCTTGGGAATCCCCCATGATATGTCCAAATGTATGAAGTTTCCTTGGACTTTTAAGCTACTAAAAAATGTTTGTAACTGATTTCCCTCTGATTGCAACACCTCTAGAATTAATGGAAAGGATGTATCAGGCTTCCATGTAGACTAATTAGTGTCAAGAATCTTTCGATTATCTAAATGAGAAGTTAGTTAGCACTCATGTTCTTTTTCTTCTAGTAGAGGGAGTTTAGTTGGATGCTTTCTGTGATACTTCACATATGGGGTAAGACTTTGTTATGTTGCAGCATAGATCAGTTGTTTCTTATGGATCTTAGCAGTTGCATCCTCGTGAATGTAACTATTCCACCAAAGATATTGAGTTGATATTTGTGGTTTTTTCTTTGATTTTGTGGATAAATTACCTTATTGGTGAGCGCATTGTGGTTTTCACCGATCATAAGAGCCTGAGGTATGTTTTCTCTGTGCGTGACTTAAACTTGTGACATCATCGGTGGATGGAGTTCTTATATGAATACAAATTTGAAATATTGTATAAACCTAGAAAGGGGAATGCTGTAGCATATGCACCAGTCATTAGAGTCAGAGGTAGCCTTGTGAATAGTTCCAACGGTAGGCTTATGTGAATAGTTCTAATAGTATCCTTGGGACTAGTTCCAATGGTAGGATTATGTGAATAGTTCCAACGGTAGCCTTGTGAACAGTTCCAACGGTTGTCTTATGTGAATAGTTCCAATGGCAGCCTTGTGAATTGTTCCAACGTTAGGCTTATGTGAACAGTTCCAACAGTAGCCTTATGTGAATAGTGATTCCAAAATGGTGTGGTTCCAACAAAAACCTCTATTTCATTTTCCCAATTTGTAGATCTTGAACAATGTTTCCAACATCCTACAGTTTCTCCCCGTTGATATTTCCATTAACATAAAATTCATTTAATGCCTAATTTTAATGACTCTATGACTGAATCAAAGTCCATAAATCCTATATTAATTTTCCTAAGGCTCCGGATGATTTTACTTGGTAAAACTGTGTGGTTCAATGCAATTCATTTTTAATGAAAAATCTAGTGTATCATAAACCATTTTTTCATTAAATCTTTAAAAGGGATGCGATATATTCCTCCCTAGTTATTCCTCTTTAGTTCTCTTGTGTGATATGCTTGAACATTTCATTCCTTCCTATATGAGTTGTGTGATTAAACTTTCCTCCTTGTATTGGTTCTCCACTATTTTTTATGAAACCAAGCTTTATCGATCAATATTTGGTATAAGGTATGATCTATCATTATTATTTTGTGTTCATCTCCTTATGTTTCTCCTTTCCCACTTATGGAATGATATTGCTAGGTTCCTAATGATCTTTTATTGGGTGTTGACTAGTGTGGTGGGGTCTCAGCATCCTCGGGTGGATATGGTTGTCATGGGAGGTAGAGATCGTAACCCATTGTTTAGCTCGTTATTGTATAAATAATGTAAAGAAATGTTTGAGGTAGGGGATTTGTTACTTCTCTATTCATTTACGTGAAAATATAGAGTTAGCATGTTTTATCCCACTTGAGCACAATGGAATTGACATAATAAATATTTGAACTAGATAAATAAATTGATATCAATCATATGTTATTACCTCTTGTTTTTCTAGATTGTGTGATATCTATTCTTTCTTGGTTATATTTTCGTTCATGAGGGAAATTGGTAATGGACATAAATCTGGAATTAGTTGATAGTTGTTCGGCTAAAGAAAAAGAGGCATGAAAATAAATATGGTTGTCATGGTTGTAATTTTTTGTCAATTAAATTGATGCAATAATCAGGTTTAATAAATTTGTGATAGCTTACTGTTTAGGTTTCCCAAATTTGGAACCAATGAATAATGAATCTTCTAATTCAGGTTAAATTAAAGAACTAGTTGTTTGATAAAATATAATTCCCTGTGGAGTTCTGTGTTACCCTTTTTCTTATTGAATGTCCAAGAGCTGAATTGATATGATGTTTATTTTCCTGATTCTTGTGTTGTAATGTGAGTTAGGAAGAATGTTGTGATATTTGGGGGCAGGGAGGCCAATTGGTTGTGGCAATAGTTGATTCCTAGAGTGGCGAGATGAAATTGTTTATGCATGAGGGTGTCTAGGAGGATATTGAAGATGATGGAATGGGTTGGATGTGAATGTTTGGATGCTTGCTGATTCTTGTTGGTTGTTTATCTTCATTACTTTCCCCACTGCTCAAGGAAGTTAGTTTTCTTACCCTCCTTCCAAAAGGGATGAAGACATGTGTGGTATGCCACGTGATTTCGGTGATTAGATTCCCGAGGGAGGATGGTTCTATGCTCTTTCTATAGGTGGAAAAGACTCGATGGGTAGTTCACGTACTAACCTTATTGAGCCCCTTGTGTTTATTAGAATAGAATTATTTTATAAAATGCTTTGGAATATGGGAAAGTAATAATGGTGTTAATAAATGATTGAATAAATGATGTTAACCCATGGGGTTGGAGCTTGCTGGGGCGCAATTTTGAGGTTGAAATTTAAAGGAACAGTCAACATTGGGTGTGATGTTAATGAAATATAAAGTTTAATTTTGATAATAGTTAATTAATGTTAAAGAATTAATGAACAGAAAGTGAAACTGATAAAAAGGTAATGAAAGAATGTAATCAAATTCTTTAAATGGTTGTGTTCTTATAGGATACCTAGTCTCATAACTGGAAGAGGAGAGTTTGAGAGATGTTAGCTGTAGTTTATTCTAATACTAGGTTCTGCCCGTTTTGTGGTTGTGAGATATAGGTTATTCTATAATTCTTGTGTTTCTATACACTACTCCACCCCATCAGTTATGCAAATTGTCTCCTTGGGGATTCTGATCCCTAGGGTGTGTTTTCCCCAAAATTCTGGTTAGAGGATGGATGGCTGACTACCCCCTTTAGCCCTACTAGCATCTCTGAGTAAATACTTGTTCTACCAGGCACAACAATTATTTTTCCCCATATATGTGTGTAGAGGACTATAATGTCTTGTTGTTATTCAAACACATATATTCTGGCTATAGTTTCTTATAGACTACTATAGGTGTAATTTGTATAGGTTGTGATTTCTTGTGTATTCTTACTTAGTTTACGGGATGTAATATCTTGAGGTATAATGCCCAACGTATGATACAGTTTATGCAAGCTTTGGTGGCTCCTAGAAACTACCTGGTTACTTTTCATATGTGTACATGGTGGTTTTGTTGCATGAGGTTCATGTTGTGGTTCTTTTCCTAGGTGACTGCAGGCAAGCTGTTTTGGAGAGAGATGCTTAGGACGTGTGACATTGGGGGAAAGCGGAAAAACAGTGGGGAAGTAATAGTGGGGTAACCGTGATATTCTATATTATATTATATACAATTGTATTTGATAATTGGTGAGAGTATCCATGGTGAGGATGAAAACATAGTATAACTATTTAGGTTATGAGTTAGTTTCACTTACATTTCACTGTGCTTTTCATGATTTTATTACTTTTTTAGGAGAGGCTATGGAGAGAGTCCTATTGAGTATACTTTTATACTCACCCAATGTATATATAATCTATTTTCATGGCCACTTGGAGCAGGTTTGAGATCCCTCTGATTTCTACTAGCTTGGGGTTGCATGAGATTTTTAGGTTGATGGTTGCTTTTATTTTTACTTTCTTTTTGTACTTTCTATATTCCCCTTCCAGTTTTAGTAGTTTTCATGACATTAAATATGTCCACTTGGGGTTTCTTTTATATTTTAGTTTTAGTTGGAGTTGGTTGGTGTCTATCTTATCTCTCTCTTTCTCATGTGTCCTCTTATATGGTAATTACTCCCATTTGTGTGTTTATTATACCTTCGGTTCTAGTCGCTAACTCAGGGCCTACTCGAGGTAGGACTCAGAAGTCATTATCTCTCTTCTCAAATTGCTTACCCTAGAGTGGTACACATTGTGGGGATGGGGTCATGATAATACCAAATTCATTTTTTGGGTAATTAAATGTGATTTAATATGATCATAATTTGAATGATCTATGTGGTACACTTATACATTTACATGATATAAATGTGATGGGTTCACCTAGAAATATATAGTTTTATAATTAATTGGGTAATATTTTATTCTCATGAGACATCATGAAAGGGATTAGAGAGTGAACCTAATACATCATAGGTCCTTTTCCACAATGAAATTACTTCTTGGAAGCTATCATTGACCTATATTTATGATGTAATGATTAATTTTTTGGCCACTTTCTAGTGTTTCTTGTATATTATTATTCTTAATCGTGCCTCTTTGTTCATCTTTATGAATATAATTATGTTTATATCCCATTGAAATTCACACTTTATAACAAGTAATAATTGATTCATTTTATGATTAGTTTATTCCCTTACATCCACTTTGTTTCTCACCCCATTCTAATGTATGTCCCCAAGTTATTCCATGCAGTTTTGATAAATGATGGAAAATTAAGAGCATGTTAAGAAACCATTTAATAATGTTGTTATATCCCATGTTCATAAAGTTGTACTATGTACCTACATCCCAAAGTCACAAGAAATCATGATATTATGGGTTTTATTTTTTTTATTCTTTTGTAATTAATTAGGAATTATATTATAAAAAAGACATTGTTTGTAATAATATTAATCTCATTATGGATTCTCTATAGCTTACTAATTCATCATACATTGATACAACTTAGCGTAATCTATCCAAATTCCATATGTTTCATTATAGCTAAAATAGTTGATTAAATATGTTTAAGCATTAATTTTATGGAACAAAATAAATGGATATAGTTTCTTGAATAAAAAAATAGGATCAACAAACTACACTTTGAAATTTGTCATGGAATATATAATAGAATCACCCATTTAATAACATATTTAATTTTATTAAAAATAAGTAAATATCAATACCTAATATATTTTCTAGCTGATACATTCTGTAATGTTTGAAACAATATAGTGAATACATATTTCATATGTTTTTAAAAATACCTTATTTATAACATATTATATGTATTTACTTATTCAATTAAGGTTTCAAACTCTTCTATCTAGAAAATATAATAATATATTACATCCCATAGAAAATCAATTTCCAGATTCTACATTATGGTATATGAAAACATATTATAATCAAATATCATTGAAAAATTATCATCTCACTTCTATTCTATGTTTATTATTTATATTTATTTGATAATGATTTATTACAGTTGATTTTTGTTTGATAGGTATTGTATTTTAAGAGAATGTTTCATTTTAACAAGAAAACAAACCATTTAACTGAAACATGTATACACTACTATTATTACTACATCATTGTATAAGATGCTGTGGAGTATTTCTTTTATGTTTCTATGGAGTCATAGAATATACAATCTTATGGAATTGATTTACATAGGAACTATTCTCTAAAGTATATATAGAAATTTTCATTACTTCAGGTTGTATAACATACTTGATCCACCTAGATGAGAGAACAACACATTGTGAGTTTTTATTACAATTTTTTGTAATAAATATTGTACTTGAAACACTGAACACGGAAGCAATTTGGATGATATTATACATAAAACAAAATTAATTATTTGGAATGAGGCACTAATGATCCACATATATTTATCAAAATATCTCTATTTCCCCCTGAGGGATATAATGTCACTAAATAATTTAAATATTGGTGAATTTATGTTTTAAGGAAAAATAGTTTTATTTTGTGTTGATTTTCATCAAATAATTCTTATGATACATCATTTAAATAAAAGTTATATAGAATTTTCTTTTATAATATTCTATTATATCTGACCACACTATTAACTTATTAATTGGTAAATATAATTATCCATTTATATTGTAATAGAACTATTAAATTTTTGGAATTATATGATTTTTAAAAATTGATTCATAATATAGATGGTGGAATAAATATTTACCCAAATGATGGTGGAGAAAAATATGCAAATTTCTTACGTTTATTTGACAAATAATTTTTAAAACCCAATGGATACAACTATCCCATTAATATACCAACCATTATCAGAAAATTAGGATGTTCTAGGTTGTCCAATATTATCATCTATAGGTGATGTTGTGAAACATGTAACAGACTGCATGATAAAATTGATTGTGTTATAATAGAATGTTTATCTTAGTTATAATTCATTTTTTAAATCTAGCATAGATATACTGATTCTATAAAATTTATATAAACTATAAATTCAATATGGTATTGATATATATATATATATAGTATTTCATGAAATTAAATAATATTTATTGTGAGGGTGATATTTATATTAATAAAAAATATTGTACAATATTTTGTAATTTTTAGTGGAACATGTTTTGTTGATGATGATTTGGAAGATAATCTGATTAGACATAAAATTATTTTTGGGAATTATTATTGAAATAAGGATTTCATACTGAGGGATAATATGAAGCACTCAGATTCAATATGGTCATTCCAACATCAAACAAAACTATAATACACTAATATCTTATAATATAAGTATCTTAAAACAAATTTTATTTCATTGATAGGTTTTTACTGTTGACATCAAGTTTAAATTAACCATAATTTATTATTAAAATATTATTATTTAATTTGATAGTTATCACATAGGAATTTGATTAGAATCTATAAAAATAATTGAAAAATGTTAATAATATTAATGAATTTTATACTAATTGAATTTTTTTTATTATTTTTGAAGAATGAATAAAAAAAATTAGTGAAGTTATTTTAATCTTCAAAAGAAGTACCATTAAAAAATGAATCCTATTTTAGTTTTTGTGTGAATATTATAAATAGTTTATTCCACTTTTATAATGTCAATATTATAAAAAGGATATCATCTTTTGAAAAAATATTTTCAAATTTTTCATTTGAGGAATATAGAGGAATTTTTAGAAGATTGTGTTTTTTGGATATAAAGTTAAAATACTGATATTTACCAAAAAATATATCTTCTTGTATAATATTTTCAAAGAACCATTTTGATATGTATTTGATTTAAAATTTATTTATTTTTATTATTGTTAAAAATATTTCAATTTTTACTTTTTTTTTCAAATTATACTTTATGTTCATATAACAATTCTTTAATACTTAAAAGGTATTTTCCAGATAACCATTTTCCATCGCATTTTGTAGGATTAAATTAAAAATAATTTCTACCACCTGTATATAATAAATATGATGAAATTTATTCCATATTTTTAATTATATATTAAAAATAATTCAATGATTCCACTTTATGTTTTAGTCATAATTAATTGTAAAAAAATATATAAATTTGTTCCCGCAATTATAGTTAAAACAATTTTTTTAGGGGTTATACCGATAGATAAATGTAATATTTCTAAATAATTTTATTTAGATATTATTTTATGGGAATATTTTAACCTTATATTATCCGGTTTTCAAATATTCATCCATTTGAATTCATTTTCCAAGAATATTACTTAGTAATATTTCAATCATTTAAAATATTCAGGTTGGGTCCCTCCCCCCACTTAGAAAAGGACACAACTCCATTCTCTTATTTTGATCACATTGATATACATGGATCAAGAAAAACTTTTTCAATTATCCTCTAAAATTACCTATTTATAATTTATAGGTTTAGGACTAATTGAAAGTCCATTCCAAGGGTCCTTATGAAGGGATATAAATGAGGCCTATCGAATAAGAGGTAATTGTTTTACCCATCCTCTTTCCATTTATGCATTTTTAAACATCTTATAAATCAATGTTATTTATTATTAAATAAGCAAATTAGAATCCTAAATATACTAAAATATTGTTATGAATATTTATCCACCATTATCCTCTTTATTTTCCACCAAATGTGAAAAAACATAATAGTCTATATATATGTATAACGACCCATACTTTACATACATTGTTAATACTTCAAAATTGAAGCACACTTATTACAACATATGACAAAACCACAAAGGACCATATAGGTAAAGTGTCTTTAGAAACTGGGAAACACAAACTACTGGTTCATAAATCTTCTACAGTGTCTCCCATTTATTTCATCATATCTAGGGTCCCTTTTAGCATATTCTACTTAATATCCATCTTCCTGACCTGGGGAAAAGAAAACATAAAAGGGTGAGCTCAAATGCTCAGCAAGGGAAAATAAAGGAAATAAAAATCATATCATATCTTTTTGAAAATCAAAACCTGCAAAAGAGATCATAATATCTTAACATGGAATAAATAATAGAAGTGAAAATGAGATCCCCATAATCATAACATAAAACTTGAAACTTTGTGGCATGCACACATAATCATGTAAAATCATTTCTTGTTAGTCATGACTCATTTCCAAGACTATCTTAGTGGACAAAGTCCCTTTCTGAACCGAGTTCACTCCTCGTTTCAGTCCTGTATCACTGAACCAAAATAACCTTCCGTTCCAGCCATGTCTTTCTCTTGAGATATAAAATCTTTACCCAATGCATTGGAGGGAGATATAGGTCTCACCCATCTTATAATGAATCCTTTCTTATGTGTGCCACATAATCATAAATCATACATCATCGCATAACCCATGTAATAAAAAAATGGGATTCTTAAACAACATGACATCATAAAACAATTCATATAAGATAAAGGAATTCATAAAAATGTTTCCATCACAACATAATCAAATCCATGTAATAATAGGGATAAAAACAGAACCCTTTATTATCTTTGATGGAAAATAATTTTGATAAAACACTTGAACTCCATTCTTGAGGAAAATATCCTTTCTTCTTCAAAAACATTTTTACTTTCATAACATGTCATACAACTTTAAAATAAAAGAAGTTTATTAAAAATAAACTTGAAAACTTGTAAAGGAAGCTTCTTGGAAATAATGTTTTAAAAATCCATTCATGCCGTATAAGTTAAATAAACATTCTTCGTACTTTTGTCGGAAAAGTCAAAAAGTACCTCGTACGACAAAAGATTCCTTTCATAGATATTACTAAAAACTCACCGAAGGGTAAAATTGGATTTAAACAATTGTAGGTGGATGGAAATAATATTACATATTGATGAAACATGGATGTGGATGATAAAATACACCCCAGTAAATACTTACGAATAAACAATCTCGGATAAAAATGAGATTGTGATATTTCCATTACCTTAGGTCTGATTAGCTTTGTACGGGCCCAAAGCTCTTGTATAATGGTTTAAATAATGTTATTGACTTATTCCAGAATCATACATATTGATATGATATCATATATGGTCATATTCTTAGCTTCTTGTTAGTAATATTTCATTGTTACTTGTTACTCGGGTCTTTATTGCCTTTTGTTCTTATGCGTGTTTTGCCGAATACATTCTTATTCTTCTTTTAAGGTTATAGATACCTTATATACAGAATGGTATTAGTGTAACATATATCATATTTATTCATTCAATTCATTTATATAATTACTATGTAATGATGATCATGTAGAACGAGTCGCATCACATCGTGGAGACGGTATTCCGTACGTACGCACGAGGGATGATATCATTCCTATGATCGTGGAACTGTATTGGAGTATATATATATTATTTCAGTATCAATATTACTTTATAATAATCATAAATAGTTACTCATTACACCATTATACCCATCCTTGTAAAGTGATGGTGGAAAAATAGATTACACCACGGCGTGGAGACGGTATTCCGTACGTACGCACGCGCGGTGATTTCATTTTTCCGTGGGATGGATAGAAGGTGAATTAGGGTTGTTTCATATTTATAATAACATATCAGTATGTAAGTAATACTGATGTTATTACTTTATCATGAAACAACTAAATAAGAAGAAGTTGAAGAAGAAAGAAATTGAAAAGATCGGTAATGGATATTACCTCTTCTTTGGAACGCCTCTTTGAATCCTCCACTTAGGGAACTAAGATTGGTCTTTGAAGAGGACCAGGACCTCTAGGATTATTCTATGTAAGTGGAGAGGATAAAATGGCAGGGGTTGGCCGAGCTTGAGTGCTCAAATTTGTGTGAGGAGGAGGGGGAGGAGGTGCCCTTTTATAAGGGAGGAGAGGGGCACCTTAGGAATATCTCAAAATATTATTAAAGTCAAAATCGATTTATAATGGCTCCAAAGGGTCTTATTTCGAATATAAGGTGAGTATGGGTAGAAATAATATCAACCAATAGGATTTAGACAAGTTTAGGGTATTATTTTAACCTTATCAATTAGATTTAACTCTAAGTTAAATAATTTAACTTTTACCGTGTCTTTTTGTTTTCTTTCACTATATGGTTAATACACTTACTATAACATTCCAAAATAACCCCAAATTGTTTCTTATTAATATATATATCCTTATATAAGTCATTTGGCCGAACCTTAGATTTTTAGGAATACAATAACAATTAATAATATAATATTTGATTTAAAAACTATTTTGTGTCAATTTTGACACTATTTGATATATGATTTTTGTGAAAGTCATAACAGAATTATATGTTCGAACCAAGTTGATTAAATCAACATTAATATATCATAGTAACCTATAAAATTAGTGGAATTCATAAAAAGTCTTAAATTACATTTATTTTGATGTTTATAACATCAATTATGTCAATATTTCATTAATAAGATAATTACTGCATCATCATTGTGTCATAAATAAATTAAATTATTTAATGTCTAAAAATTACAAATAAAATACCATCATGTATTAAATCTTTTTATATTTCTAATGAATATTTATAGTCGAATTTATCTTATGAATAACCCCATATTAAAAATTATTTACTTATTAAACTTTGATTTTAACTATTTTAACCCTTCTTTAAATAAATTAATAATAAATGTCCTAATCTAATCCAAGTGGGCCTAAATGGTCATATTTTATTCATAAGGTTGTTTTTGGTCGAATTACACTTATCCAATAGAATTAGGACATGTGTTAGGGTAATAATAATATCATATTTACCCTTAGTTACCCTATTTACTATTAACCGCGGTAAAAAACAAGTAAAAAGTTACTATTCACCAAAAAATTATTTTTATCTCATTGAACCACATTTTACTTACTGATATCAACCGTGTCTGTCGGATTTTCGAAATTCCATTCACAGAAGCGGTAAAATTAAGTTTTATGAAAAATTCAGTTTTTAACCTACCACTTAGTGGTTTCACTATTCATCAAAAATTGAATGTTTTCAGAAAAATTCCAAAATTTCACCCTAGGCTAATTTTGATATTCTGAATCCAAAAATGAAGTCCATTTTGAAAAATAAAATTTATAAAATTTCAAAAAGTGGTTATTACTATTCATAACGGCTAGTTTTAATAGCATATTGTTGTTTAGTGAAACTCGGTATTGCGTACGACGCAAGCTATCGAGGAAGGTCGTGATTGCTTGTAAAGCAAGCCAAGCAAGTGTTGTGTAGAAAAAGATTCCATTGATGATTCATATAACATAAAAGTCTCGGGTGTTACATTCTACCCCCCTTAAAAAGAATTTCGCCCTCGAAATTCGTCACTTTGTAATAAACAGATGAGGATACTTCTCCCTCATCATATCCTCAAGCTCCCAAGTAGCTTCTTCAAGTTGGTGGTTCCTCCATAAAACTTTCACCAAGCGAGTGGTCTTGTTTCGTAGGACTTTTTCGCTACGATCCAGAATCTCTATCGGCTGTTCTTCATAAGAAAGATCTTGCTCCAGCGGTACAACTTCTGAGCTGAGTAAATGTGAAGGATCTGGTATGTACTTTCTCAGGAGAGATACATGGAACACATCGTGAACTTAAGAGAGATTCGGTGGAAGCGCCAATCGGTAAGCTACCTTCCCAACACGATCCAGTATTTCGAAAGGACCGATATATCTAGGGCTCAACTTCCCCTTCTTTCCAAATCTCATAACCCTCTTCCAGGGAGATATTCGTATGAACACTTTATCACCCACTTCAAACTCTAGGTCTTTTCTTCAGTTGTCGACATAACTTTTCTGTCGACTCTGAGCTGCGCTTATGTGTTGTTGAATAGATCTGACCTTTTCTCCCATTTCATCAATGAGATCAGGTCCTAATAGCTTTCTTTCCCCAACTTCATCCCAGCAAGTTGGAGTCCTGCATTTCTTTCGATAGAGAGCTTCATAAGGAGCCATCTGAATACTGGAGTGAAAGCTATTATTATAAGAAAATTCCACCAAAGGTAGGTGTTGATCCCAACCTCCTTTGAAATCCATAGAGCAAGCTCTCAACATATCTTCTAGGGTTTGAATTGTTCTCTCAGACTGACCGTCTGTCTAGGGATGATAAGCAGTGCTGAAACTCAACTCTGTATCCAGAGTATGCTGAAGACTTCGCCAGAACTTCGAGGTAAATCTCAGATCCCGATCAGATATAATAAAAAGTGGTACTCCATGCAATCTTACCACTTCCTTTACATATATCCTGGCAAGCTGATCTAGAGAGAAATCCTCTCTAATAGCAATGAAGTGTGCAGACTTTGTAAGACGATCAACTATGACCCAGATAGCATTATTGCCTTTGGAAGTTTTAGGAAGTCCTGTGACAAAGTCCATAGTGATGTTTTCCCATTTCCATTCGGGTATGGGTAATGGTTGTAACATCCCCTTAGACTTTTGTCTCTCAGCTTTAACTTGTTGACAAACCAAGCATCGAGAGACATATTCAGCAACATCTCTTTTCATGCCATCCCACCAGAAGTACTCTTTCAGGTCCCTATACATCTTCGTGCTTCCAGGATGAATAGTGAATGAAGAACTATGAGCCTCATCCAGCAACTCCTTCTTTAATTCGGGGATGGAAGGAACACAAACCCGATTCCTGAACTTTATTATCCCATCACAATAAAGGTTAAATTCAAGAACATTTCTCACCTTCTTTTGTAACTCTACATCTTCTTTCTGTGCCTCTTTAATCTTTACATGTATAGATGGTTGAACATTCATTTGAGAAAGATAAGATTTTTCCCCTTCCATTATAATTCCAAGATACATCCTTTGTAAATCCATAAATATTGGATCTTTTGTGATCCTAATCATGGATAAACTAGCATGGTCTTGTCGACTTAATGCATCTGCCACCTTGTTTGCTTTCCCAGGGTGGTAATGGATTGAGTAGTCATAATCCTTAATCCGCTCCAACCATCTTCTTTGACGCATATTCAACTCCTTTTGTGTGAAAATATACTTTAAAATTTTATGATCAGTATAAATATCACACCTTTCACCATAAAGGTAATGCCTCCAAATCTTTAATGCAAAGATTACCGCATGCAACTCCAAATCATGTGTTGGGTAATTTTGCTCATGGATTTTCAACTGTCTTGAGGCATAAGCTATCACCATATGATTTTGCATAAGAACACACCCCAGTCCCTTCTTGGATTCATCACTGTAGATCACAAACCTTTCTCCACTACAAGGCAGTGTGAGCACAGGTGCACTGGATAACCTTCTTTTCAACTCCTTGAAATTCTCTTCACATTCCTCTGTCCAGACAAACTTAACTCCTTTCCGAGTCAACTTGGTGAGTGGATTAGATAATCGTGAAAAATCTTTTACAAAACGTCGATAATATCCAGCCAAACCAAGAAAACTTCGGATCTCAGTTACTGTTGTTGGTCTCGACCATCTTTTGATAACTTCTGTTTTTTCTGGATCCACAGATATCCCCTCTTTTGAGATTATGTGACCCAAAAATGCATCTTTTTGAAGCCAAAATTCACACTTGGTAAATTTGGCATAAAGCTTCTCCTTTCTCAGGGTCTTTAATATAATTCTCAAGTGATCTTCATGCTCTTCCTTGCTCTTTGAATAGACAAGAATATCGTCTATAAAGACTACCACAAATTGATCAAGATATTCTCTAAAGACTCTATTCATTAGATCTATGAAGATAACAGGGGAATTAGTAAGACCAAATGGCATCACTATAAATTCATAGTGTCCATACCTTGTACGGAAATCCGTCTTTGGTATATCCTACATTTTGACCCTTAATTGATGATACCCTAAACGAAGATCAATCTTGGAAAAGTATTGAGCTCCGCGTAGTTGGTCAAATAAGTCATCAATGCATGGGAGAGGATATTTGTTCTTAATAGTGATCTTGTTAAGTTCTCGATAATCAATGCAGAGTCTCATTGATCCATCTTTCTTCTTAACAAATAGAACAGGTGCTCCCCACGGTGATGCATTAGGGCGTATGAATCCCTTATCAAGATTCTCTTGGAGTTGCTTCTTCAATTCATGCAACTCAATTGGGTCCATTCTATAAGGTGTCTTTGAAATAGGCAAAGCACCCGGTACGAGTTCTATTGAAAACTCAACTTCACGATTTGGTGGAAGACCCGGTAATTCCTCCGGAAAGACATCATCAAACTCCCGTACAATGGGAATATTATTAATCGTGAGTTTCTCACCAACCATTTGAGATAAATAACCTTCATTTAGTGGAATCAATACCCATAAGATGGAAGAAATTTCCACTGGAAGGTTATGTTCATCCTTGCATTGATAGACGATCGTAGATTGATCTGGAATATAAAATGTGACTTCCCTTATTTGGCAATTGATATGAGCTCCATGTAGAGAAAGCCAATACATGCCAAGAATCACATCAAATTCCACTAAAGGAAGGATCACAAGATTTGCAGGAAGCACTTTCCCACAAACTTCGATCGGAGAAGAATTATAAACTTTTGATGCGACTGTTGTGCCATTAGGTGTTGTCACAGCTAACTCAACATCTAATTGTTGAGGTAATACGGTGATACCCTTAGAAAATTCTTTAGAAATAAAAGAGTGGGTGGATCCAGAATCAAATAAAAAATTTGCTACTTTAGAGTGGATGGTAAGTGTACCTTTCACCACTTCGTTATCGTACTCCATATCGCTGATAGAAATTGCATGTGACTTTCCTTTGTCTTTAGCCTTAAGATTTTGTTGACGTCGACCATCATCATCAACCCTTGGATTTGGGCATTGATTGGCATAATTCCCCATCTCCTTGCACTTGAAACATTGAAGTGTAGTAGGTTCATTCTGTGTATGCCTTCCTTTTTTGCGTCATTATACATCTTCTTCCCATTATCACAACATTCAAATGCCCGATGACCTTCCTTTCCACATTTAAAACATTTACTTGTCCCTTTAAGACAACTCCCTCCATGCTTCTTTCCACACTTTGAGCATAAGGAAAAGCTCATCTTCTTTTCCGTGTGCTCTTTAGATTTTTCTTTGAATTCCATCTTCCTCTTCTTATCAAACCCATGTGACTGATGGGTTATTCCAATCTCCATCTCGACTTTGAGAGCACATCGAAGGATTTCCTCATAGCTATTGAAGTCCCTTATGGCTAACGCCCTTCGAAGACTTGGTTTTAAGCCACTAAAGAATCGATCGATCTTACTCTCAGGTTGGATAATAATACCAGAAGCGTACCTTGGAAGTCTTGTAAAATTTGCTTCATAGGTACCAACAGATTCATCATCCTTTTGCTTCAGTTCAAGAAACTCTTTCTCCATCTTTGTTCGGAGAATACGAGGGAAGTACTTATTGAAAAATAAGTTCTTGAACTCGTCCCATTCCATAGACTCAATTTCATCCCTTTGCCTCGTATTCTTAATAAGATTCCACCATTGATCAGCATCTCCTTCCAAACGATACACTGCTAGGATGAATTTATAATGTTCAGAACATTGAAGAACTGAAAATAACTTTTCAGTAGTACTAATCCATTGTTCAGGAACTAATGGATCAGTAGACCCACTGAAAGAAGGTGGACGCTGCCTCATGAAGGATTCAATAGAATGTTGCTCCTTCCTTTGCTCGTTTGGAAGTCCTGCATGATTCATAGCTTGAGAAAGTTGTGTGAGCATGGCTACAAGATTTTTCATTCCAGCTCCCATATCGTTTGGTTGCTCAGGGGGACAATCATTGCATTGCCCATCGCATTCCGCATTAACACGGTTCCTTCTGGTTCCAGCCATTGACTAAAACCAAGAAGAATAGTGTGAGCAACACTAATTATAATAGGAAAACCACATAATTCAAGAATAAAATTTTCATGCTTAAGGTCTTATCCTAGGTTATTCAAGGCCATTTCTAAAACACTAAGATTGTGTTCTATGCTTAGACTTATCCTTAGGGTTCTTACTAAGGCTTTCAAATCCTAGTTTCCAAAGGTTGACTATACCTTTCCTCTGATACCAACTATAACGACCCATACTTTACATACATTGTTAATACTTCAAAATTGACGCACACTTATTATAACATATGACAAAACCAAAAAGGACCGTATAGGTATAGTGTCTTTAGAAACTGGGAAACATAAACAACTGGTTCATAAATCTTCTACAGTGTCTCCAATTTATTTCATCATATCTAGGGTCCCTTTTAGCATATTCTACTTAATATCCATCTTCCTGGCCTGGGGAAAAGAAAACATAAAAGGGTGAGCTCAAATGCTCAGCAAGGGAAAATAAAGGAAATAAAAACCATATCATATCTTTTTGAAAATCAAAACCTACAAAAGAGATCATAATATCTTAACATGGAATAAATCATAGAAGTGAAAATGAGATCCCCATAATCATAACATAAAACTTGAAACTTTGTGGCATGCACACATAATCATGGAAAATCATTTCTTGTTAGTCATGACTCATTGCCAAGACTATCTTAGTGGAAAAAGTCCCTTTCTGACCCGAGTTCACTCCTCGTTTCAGTCCTGTATCACTGAACCAAAATAACCTTCCGTTCCAGCCATGTCTATCTCATGAGATATAAAATCTTTACCCAATGCATTGGAGGGAGATATAGGTCCCACCCATCTTATAATGAATCCTTTCTTATGTGTGCCACATAATCATAAATCATACATCATCGCATAACCCATGTAATAAAAAAATGGGATTCTTAAACAACATGACATCATAAAACAATTCATATAAGATAAAGGAATTCATAAAAATGTTTCCATCACAACATAATCAAATCCATGTAATAATAGGGATAAAAACAAAACCCTTTATTATCTTTGATGGAAAATAATTTTGATAAAACACTTGAACTCCATTCTTAAGGAAAATATCGTTTCTTCTTCAAAAACATTTTTCCTTTCATAACATGTCATACAACATTAAAATAAAAGAATTTGATTAAAAATAAACTTGAAAACTTGTAAAGGAAGCTTCTTGGAAATAATGTTTTAAAAATCCATTCATGCCGTATAAGTTAAAAAAACATTCTTCGTACTTTTGTCGGAAAAGTCAAAAAGTACCTCGTACGACAAAAATTCCTTTCATAGATATTACTAAAAACTCACCGAAGGGTAAAATTGGATTTAAAAAATTGTAGGTGGATGAAAATAATATTACATATTGATGAAACATGGATGTGGATGATAAAATACGCCCCAGTAAATACTTACGAATAAACAATCTCGGATAAAAATGAGATTGTGATATTTCCCTTACCTTAGGTCCGATTAGCTTTGTACGTGTCCGAAGCTCATGTATAATGGTTTAAATAATGTTATTGACTTATTCCAGAATCATACATATTGATATGATATCATATATGGTCATATTCTTAGCTTCTTGTTAGTAATATTTCATTGTTACTTTTTACTCGGGTCTTTATTGCCTTTTGTTCTTATGCGTGTTTTGACGAATACATTCTTATTATTCTTTTAAGGTTATAGATACATTATATCCAGAATGGTATTAGTGTAAAATATATCATATTTATTCATTCAATTCATTTATATAATTACTTTGTAATGATGATCATGTAGAACGAGTCGCATCACATCGTGTAGACAGTATTCCGTACGTACGCACGAGTGATGATATCGTTCCTATGATCGTGGAACTGTATTGGAGTATATATATATTATATTAGTATCAATATTACTTTATAATAATCATAAATAGTTACTCATTACACCATTATACCCATCCTTGTAAAGTGATGGTGGAAAAATAGATTACACCACGGCGTGGAGACGGTATTCCGTATGTACGCACGCGCGGTGATTTCATTTTTCTGTGGGATGGATAGAAGGTGAATTAGGGTTGTTTCATATTTATAATAACATATCAGTATGTAAGTAATACTGATGTTATTACTTTATCATGAAACAACTAAAGAATAAGAAGTTGAAGAAGAAAGAAATTGAAAAGATCGGTAATGGATATTACCTCTTCTTTGGAACGCCTCTTTGAATCCTCCACTTAGGGAACTAAGATTGGTCTTTGAAGAAGACCAGGACCTCTAGGATTATTCTAGGGAAGTGGAGAGGAGAAAATGGCAGGGTTTTGCCGAGCTTGAGGGCTCAAATTGGTGTGAGGAGGAGGGGGAGTAGGTGCCCTTTTATAAGGGAGGAGAGGGGCACCATAGGAATTTCTCAAAATATTATTAAAGTCAAAATCGATTTATAATGGCTCCAAAGGGTATTATTTCGAAGATAAGGTGGGGATGGGTCGAACTCCTATCAACCAATAGGGTTTAGACAAGTTTAGGGTATTATTTTAACCTTATCAATTAGATTTAACTCTAAGTTAAATAATTTAACTTTTACCGTGTCTTTTTGTTTTCTTTAACTATATGGTTAATACACTTACTATAACATGCCAAAAGAACCCCAAATTGTTTATTATTAATATATATATCCTTATCTAAGTCATTTGGCCGAACCTTAGATTTTTAGGAATACAATATCAATTAATAATATAATATTTGATTTAAAAACTATTTTGTGCCAATTTTGACACTATTTGATATATGATTTTGGTGAAAGTCATAACAGAATGATATGTTCGAAACAAGTTGATTAAATCAACATTAATATATCATAGTAACCTAGAAAATTAGTGTAATTCATAAAAAGTCTTAAATTACATTTATTTTGGTGTTTATAACCTCAATTATGTCAATATTTCATTAATAAGATAATTACTGCATAATCATTGTGTCATAAATAAATTAAATTATTTAATGTCTAAAAATTACAAATAAAATACCATCATGTAGTAAATCTTTTTATCTTTCTAATGAATATTTATAGTCGAATTTATCTTATGTATAACCCCATATTAAAAATTATTTACTTATTAAACTTTGATTTTAACTATTTTAACCCTTCTTTAAATAAATTAATAATAAATGTCCTAATCTAATCCAAGTGGGCCTAAATGGTCATATTTTATTCATAAGGTTGTTTTTGGTCGAATTACACTTATCCAATAGAATTAGGACATGTGTTAGGGTAATAATAATATCATATTTACCATTAGTTACCCTATTTACTATTAACCGCGGTAAAAAAAAGCAAAAAGTTACTATTCACCAAAAAATTATTTTTATCTCATTGAACCACATTTTACTTATTGATATCAACCGTGTCTGTCGGATTTTCGAAATTCCATTCACAGAAGCGGTAAAATTATGTTTTATGAAAAATTCAGTTTTTAACCTACCACTTAGTGGTTTCACTATTCATCAAAAATTGAAAGTTTTCAGAAAAATACCAAAATTTCACCCTAGGATAATTTCGATATTCTGAATCCAAAAATGAAGTCCATTTTGAAAAATAAAATTTATAAAATTTCAAAAACTAGTTATTACTATTCATAATGGCTAGTTTTAATAACATATTGTTGTTTAGTGAAACTCGGTATTGCGTACGACGCAAGCTATCGAGGAAGGTCGCAATTGCGTGTAAAGCAAGCCAAGCAAGTGTTGTGTAGAAAAAGATTCCTTTGATGATTCATATAACATAAAAGTCTCGGGTGTTACAATATGTGTGGACTAATGCCTCCACATAGAAGTATAATTCATTTTCCAATACCATCATAAATGGAAGGTTATTATGATATATTTAATGAATATATAAGATATTTATGATATCATTATAGTGTTTTGAGGATAAAATATTATTTATATTTCTTTTTTTATTTTCATTTGAAAATGAAAATAAAGTCCATCTGTACATAAGGACTACCATCTCCATGAATAATATAATTCATTTTTCATATCTATAAACTATTAGTGATTATAAATATTTATTTAATGAATATGTATCATACCCATAAAATTATTATCATTTTTAATATGATGTTACCTTGACAATAGTATAAATACAAGAACTATAGAACCAAAACATTCAAGATAAAAAAACAGTTAACATTGAAATATGATGATTTTAGTAATGATTTATTAATAAATTTGGTTTAAAATGTAATAAGTGGATAATATATGATAATATAATTATTTTAATGATTCTTTTATATAATTATAATAAATTTAAATATATTATAATATATGTTAGAGTTCTCTCAAAGCTTGTCAAACTTCAGGTGACTATCACTAGTCTAACTTTAATTTCAAAGAGACATATACAAAATCAACAATTGTATTCCATTGTTTGGTTCATATAATTCCCATTAATGTATATTATATTGATTTTAATGAAAATATGGGGATTTAAAAATACATATAATGTTCCCACTTTTATGAGGTTTTTAATCAATGATTACGAATGTTGTAATTGTTTTTAATCTAAATATTGTTTTGTTAAGACATGACTGATAATATGAACCTATTTATGTTTATGAGGTTTTTATACATCCCCATTGAAATTTAATATCATAAATTGCATTATTTTAATTATATTTAATTTATTTTTTGAATTTATTTTTTTCACAGGGAAAACGATTCAGAAGTTACCAATGTGGTAATGGATTTGTGTTACAATCTCATTTTTAACTGAGATTTTTATGATAGTGTTTATAATTTTGAAATTATATGATCTATCTATCAAGTATCATATGTATTTTCTTATAAGATAGTTATTTCTGGACATTATAGTTTCCCTTCCATGTTTCCCACTTCATGTAATAAAGAGTCCCAAATAATGATTTTATAGAAAACTCACTTCATTTCCTTATTTGGTCAAAAATTATTTTTATTATATATTTTATTATTCATAAAATGATTTCAAGAATTTTTATTCTCTTATATTGGTATTTTCTAATGGAATTGTATCCATTTTTACATTTTATAAATATTTTTTAATGTAATATTATTTTTATTTTCTGAACTAGGAACTTTTGAATTTTTTTCAAAATGTGAAATGAATCATTATTTCATCATACTCAACATAAAAGAAATTTCCCACATTCATGATTTCTATATTATTTTAAGCTTATATTACATGGGTTCTTGTTTATTTCCAAAAATTATATCTCTATTTTTTTATTTTTATATATTAAATATGTGATATCAAAATAAATATGGGTTTTTATTAAAGAAATATTCTAAATAAATTTTGAAGTTATTTTTCATTTATGACGAAATCCTTTTATCTTACTTATGATTTTATAGAGATATGATCTAATGATTCCATAATTATTCTTTCTGTAGATGGTTTATGAATATCATGAAAAAATGTATATTAATCCCATTTATTTTCCATTGGTTATGATATGATGAAATGGGGAAATATTTATAAAACAGGTTTCCTTTAAAAACAATTATGATATAATGATATTGTGAATGGTTTATGAATTTTTGGCGCACATATTAATCAATTAATATTACGTTACAGGTGACTCCAAAATTATATATCCCTCCAATGGATTGGTTAAATATGTATATCTCATGAGATATTAAGTATTGGAATGGGTTAAAACCCTAGTTTAGTAAAGGATATGTTCCCCTATTATTGTATTGTGAGTAAACATTGATATGGAGAATGATAGAATGAAAAGTGAACCCAATACACTATAATAGACATGGTCATGATCTATAAATAAGGAAATGATTTTCTATGTTTTTGTGTATGTTGCAGACTTATGTATTATGCTTATGATATGTTCTCATTGATTATGTACTTTGATTCCATTATGATTTGTGTCTTATGATCTACAATTATTTATGATATGTCTCTTATATATGATATATGTGTTTTTAGTTATGTTTCATTGTTCCTAAACTGATGTTATCATACCTTTATCCTGTTGTTATGATTAATTTATCTATTATATATCCCATTTTTACCCATAATAATAATCTAATATCACTAATTCTTATTTCCCATTTCTATTGATACAATTAAAGTTTCTAAGTATGATATGTCAGATAAGGGTGCTATTCATGAAGAACTTAGTGGGATATGACCTATATATTTTATGCAATAGTTGTTTATTTGTATTTTCATGTAATGAAACTAATCCTTTTCGGTTAATACATGTACATTATTATTAGGTAATTAATATTAATCTATTATGATGTATTATTTATATAGCAAATTATGGGTCTCTATAGTTGGTATCAAAGAAATATTTATTCATTTTTTGAATCTAGGATGAGAAAACATTAGTGATAGTCATTAGGATAACCCAAAGTGTAAGAGAACATGAAATGTTATTATAAATAAAAGAGTGTATATTTCAATGAAAATATATCCCTTTGGGATACTAGCATGTGTATGTTACTATGAATAAAAAACACCTAGGTGTAACAACTCTGAATGGGAATATTAAGAACTATCTCAATCATCACCAGTCAATAATAAGTAGGCCTAACACTCCACACCTAACTAGACACTTTTAGTGAATTTTTATTGGTTAATTCACATTTTCATTATAAATCATTACGAAGTATTGTAATAGATTATGACCATGTATGAATATAGGTAAGCATAAGGTTCCATATATTGAATATAATGTGTCATGATTTAGTCATCTTATAAAATATCTTTGACAATTAATTTACATTCACTATGATTTTAGTTTATTAAAAAATGATTTTGTGTTTTATTAATTTGTTGAAACATAAAGGAATCATATTAAAACTGAATGTGATCAATAATTAAATGATTTTTCTCATAATAAACTAAATTTTATGGTTTCTAGAGTTAAAACTATATGTGTTATGTGGACACAACTTTCTCAACCAAATAATAATTATGAGCTTCAAAACAAAAAAATGAGGGAACTCCATTATGGAGAGTCCTTCATGAGGTAACATACAACTTCTTTTAGAAGGATCAATGATAGTGTAGTTGATAAGGAATGGACCAATACCATAGAAAATGTATTTTCCATCCTCCAATTCATGAAAAATGAAAATCTTAGTCTAGTTTTTTATCATTTGGATGGTGAAGAACTTCGATGGTGATCTCTTTTCAAGAACATAAGGAAAACAAAATACATTCAATATATGGTGTGGGATAAGTTTATAAGGTTATATTTCAACAAGTAATATCATTTTAGTCTTCATATATAAATTAATATGTAATTCCTATTGATAATTCATAAGGATAGTTAATCTATTAGTACCTATGAGGAAACATTTAGAAGCCATTAATGGTTCCCTTATGGTATTATCATCCATGTAAAATGTAAGAATAACTGATTATTCAGTTTCTTAATAATTTCTCCAAAAGGTGATAAATATAAGGGTCTTTAATATATATCACAAAATCATTCAATGTGATATAAAAGTGGAAATAGAGATTAGTGTAACCCATGGTTTGGATAAAAAATCGATGATAGAATTCAATGGAAATTTTGATAATTAAAACCCAAGAGTGAAGAAGTTGTTTTATATTATACGCTACAAGTATTGAAGAAAAAATGAAACATATTGACTTAGAGATAAAAGTAAATGATATATGTGTGGAAAATAAGGTCATTAAGAAATTGTTAATGATGTAAATTAGAGAATGAACCATATAATGCAGCCACCACCCTCTGATGATTCAAATGCAAGGAATATGAGAATAATTCAAACTAGTGATCAAATATTACGGTTAATGATTATGATCGATTTACGAAACCTCTTAGTCCCATATATAAATGGAAATCCCATGTGATCAATATTACTCCCATGGGGTACGTTAATATTTAGTGAAATGTATACATACCATCTACTCTAGAACAACTAATGTCTTATTTGGTTTTAAAAAAGCACACGCTTTTTTATTTTAATAATTTACAATGGGTATTATAATAAAAACTCAGTGATTAGTGGTTTAATTCAGCATGAAAATCCCATAATCGAATGGAAATGGGAAAAATTCACCATGGATTTCATCATTGGAATCCAAAAACATCTTGGGGAAATAATACCTTTCAGGTTGTCTTTGATAAACTTGCAATGTTATAAAACATTATTTCCATCAAAGAAGATTTACATATTGATCATATTTTTATGATAAAAATTAAGAATGTGGTCATATTTAATGGAGTTCCACTCTCAATTATATCTGATTTAGATCCTAGGTTTAACTCAAAGTTCTAAAGTAGTCTTTAATAGGATCTGAATATAGATGTATGTTTTAACACTTCTTATCATCCTCATTGAGATTGTCAATATGAGAGAACTATTGAAACCTCAAAGGATATGTTGAGATTATATTTACTGGATTTCAAATGTGGTTGGGTCAATACTGTAATAGTCCATTAATTTAATAATTTAATAAATTTATATTTAATGAATTGTTTGATAGATAAAAAAATGTATTTTTACATGAACATAAACGATTTCCTTAATCAAATTCAGTTTTTTTATAAATATGGATAAAATAATACCTTTATCCAATTAATAAATGTTTAAGTGTTTTGATATATTTATTATTTTATATTATTTATAATTTATAAATAACTGTGAAATGATTTAATATACAATTTTATTAAATTAGATAATTTATTTTAATAAATAAATAAATAATATTTTTTATAAAATATTATTACTATTATTTAAATGAATTTATTCATAAAGTAAGTTTTATTTTAAATAATATTGATTAGATATGTTAATGAGATCATTTTTTGTCATTAAATAAATTAGAATACATTTAATTTATTTAGAATAACATTTAATAGGGCCTTTCTTTTTAAAACATTTATCATATCGTTAGTAAAAAAGAAAAATAAGTATATTTAATGTGATTATGAATTTATAGTTTTCAAAATTATATAATGTTATTACTATTAAATAGCCTAGTTTTTTAAAACTTAAAATAATTATAAGTTGTAATTTCTAAATTCTTATTTCAAAAAAATTATAGTCTTCTAGGAATAATATTTAATTAAAAAAATTGTATTCAACCCTCATTATAAAATATTTATGGTTCCTTCGATATTTTTTATAAAAGTAAATAATATTAAATTTTAAACATTTACATAAAATAATGATGTTGAAACATTAATATAAGAACTTTGGAATTTTATAGGTTAAAGATAAAAATATTAAGTATAAAACAATCAATGTTTTGATCTTCTTTATTTTAGTTTAGCTATAAATTTGAATAAAATTTTTCCAACCCCTCTATGCCATGTTAGGGGAGCCCTAAAAACAATATGGTACCCATGTTGGTGAACCACGTAGAGAGCTCTACCCATTATCAGCCTTGATTATCATATTTAAGATATCATGTACCCTCATATGAGGAGGCACACCCATGGGACCATTTGTTCATTGCTTTTGGCGGGCCACATCCCAGTGCATGAGAGAGTTAGGAGAGTCTTCCCACATGGGCCCATGTATAACGCTGAAGTTCTTGTTTTGCTAAATGAAAGTCATGTGATGTTTTATAAGTTAGTGATGAATAGCAGATCATTTCAATGTGGGATCTGAATTTTTTGTAACGGGAAATCAAAACCATTGGATAAAACCTCCACATGAGATTATCCACCCAACTTTCATCTTCATTTTGAAACCGACCGAATCCCACCACATTATATTAGCTTCATATTCATGTCATGTTAAAGCCGAAAATTTCACCATCAATGTCTCTCTCTCTTCTAGGTTCAATTTTTTCCCTTCCACTATCCAGTTCAAGAAAGTGGCAGTGAGAAATACACTTATACATAATGCTAAAAAGGTTAAATTTTATTTACCATTGAACTATTTTCACGATCTCAGCCTACAGTTACTCAGATTCTGCTTAAAAAATTCTTACTTCTCAAAGAAGTGTTTAAGGTAGAATTAATAAATAATATTACACACTAGAAACCATGTTTTTATATTACATAGAATAAAATCTATTAATTTTCAAAAAACCCTTGCTTATTCTGAAAGAGAAATAATAAAAATAGTAGTTTAAACATATCATTCAAAATCCACGTTGCGTACAGACACTATTTTTTTTTATCCAAGAACCCCACCCTCTCATGGATTCTCGAATTACTACATATATATCCTTCAATTAACTAAGGTAATACATATATCCCTCATTGTAAGAATCCTAGATGAATCTATTTCCTTGTTTTTCCCTCTTAAGAACTGGATTGATATCCCTTATGAAAGAAGAAAAATTATTCGATCACAATGGATCAATTTCTATCAAATACGTTGAAGCCTAATTTTGGTATCCAGCAAATATTAAATGGTACAAATTTATTTCTTTAAAAATTATTATATATATTCATGTGCATTTTTTTTCAAATGAAAATCCAATTTTTCTCATAAAAATTTATATTATTTTTGTTTTATGAATTCTAATTTTGTAATAAACAATTTACTATATTATATTTAAGGTAAGGGAGCTTATTGTTTTTAAAACTATTATATATGTATTAATTATTTTCAATTTTTTGTTTATATATTCATATGTGTTTGAACTTATAGATTTTTCATTTCAAACCTTCTATTTGTATATATATTTTGATAATTTGGTTTATTTCATTTAAGGTGTATATATATTCTATTATTTTATTAAAACTAAATGTTTATATCTCAATGTATGTATTTATATATATAATATTTCTGAAATTCATGTTTTTATATGTATTACATTATTTTCATGTATTTTAATATTCAATAAGTGTCTAGAATTTTTGTAATGGGACATTTTTTTTAATAAAGACTATTATAAGGACCCGACCATAAAATGTTACATAATCCTAAAATTAAAACCACAACACACATTAATACCCGATAAGGATATTTTCAGGATTAGAGTTTTTATGAATTAGGATATCTTACACACATAACAAACAACATTCATACAAAGATGTTAATAATAAAAATTGTATCAATTTTATCAAAATATAAAACAATAAAACAATCATTATTTATTTGACAACACTCCATATCAAACATCATGAATCCCTTATTTCTGTTACCCATCCTTATATCCTGTGATAAGCATTTTAAAAACATGGTATGAGTATAACACTTTATAAGGGTTATAAAGAATGAAACTATTAGTCAAGTGATAACTTAAAAACCAATAAAACCCATAATCATTAAGAACTCATATGCATAGAAACACCATGTAGATTCGTTGGGATATATTTACAATATTACTTTTACCTTCACCATTACACAAGGAATAACCTTTTGGTCAACTTCCATATTTGGAGTACCCAATGTATTGGAGAGCTATAATGAGGCCCACCCATCATATCTTGAGATATAATGGGCACAAAACACTATATCTTGTGATATAATGGGCTCAAACCAACATAAATAATGTATAATGAAAATATCATCAGAATAAAGCATCTTGAAATCCTAAGAAACCACTAATTTCAAAACAATCCTTTTGAAAATTATTAAAGATATTTTTAAAAGGATTTTAAAAAATATATATCTCAAAATATAATTGGAGTGATAATTAATAGAATGGAAATAATATGTTTATACACTATAAATAAAAATAGTGAACCATAATATAAAAAAAATCATCACACCAATAATCTTAATACCACATAATGAATAATGAAGAAGGATAACCCAAAGAATGGAAATTGGGTTAAGAATTCCATTACCTTGGGATCTTCTTACTTGAAATTTGTTTAAACCCACTTTATAATGATTAAAATAGTGTTATTAATATCTTAAGGAAAAATATTAATGTTTATAACACCTTATATGATCATTTTACAACATCATTCGACATATTTATTTGTAATATTTTGTTATTTACATTGCGTCGATTGTTTTCTTTACATGTTTTCCATGATCAGTTCATTATGGATATTCTTTTTGATTTGAAGTGGAAATCTAGAATTTTAATAGAGTGGTATTTAAATTTTTCTATTCCATAAATTATACCTTTTATCATTTGGAATTCTGACATGGGTATGATTTATAAGTAAAATCCTTATTGATATTTCTTTAAGTCATTTTGGTGATTCTTAGATCGTAAAGTTCTCGTTTTGTATTATAAATTAATCACATGTGTACAAAATTATTCCAAAACCTTATATAATACATAAATTATAATATGGTTCAACCATAAAAATAGTTTCATGACATGCCTTGATGGAAGTAAAATAAATTGAAATCACATCGTTCACGATGTCAGTAAATAGACACATCACGTAAGATGTTTTAATTTCTTGAATAAGTGGGGGAAGAGAAGAATTAAAATGGTGAATCATTGATATACATGATTATATTTATAATATTTAAGGTACTACATCATTTATGACTCTTGTATAATTGGATATGAGGAAAGAATGAGAAATGAAAGTAACTCTAAATAAACAAATTGTTGAGAAATCCCTTATGAAAATTTGGCAGCCTAACGACTATGAGAAATGGTTTTAGAAGACATTAAAAATAGGGGGGATAGGGGTAACCCATATATATATCTATAATAAAGTATAAAAAATGGACTTGGTATAAAATATTAAAAGTTATTCAACATAAAGGATAGTTTGAGTGGAAAAAGAAAGTAGTTGAGAATTATCTAACCTTGTAGAGTTACTCCAAAGACATGAAGTTTGGGACCTTGGGGGCCTGATCACACCTTTGGAGGACTAACAGAGAGGTAAGAAGACCATAAATTAGTTTATGAGGAATTTTGAATGAATGGAATGAAGTAATGGGTTGGTATTTATCGTAAAAGTGAGGGACAATTTTATTAAGTTTCCATGGATACCTCATTAGTGGTTTTTGCAAAACCATTGACTTGCCCATGGTGTTTTCCCATGGAATTAGTCACTGGGGAAACCTAATATTATATTTTATTTTAAAAAAGTCAAACAAAATTGTTACCTCATTATTGCATCATTAATAATGTCATTAATCTTACAGAAAACTCAAAAATGTATTTTTACTATTCACAGAAAATTCAACTATTTTAGAAAAATCCCAAAATATCACCCTAACAATTTTTTGATGTGTATAATTTACAAATTAACTCAATTTTTTGAAAATAATTTTCTAAATAATAAAAATGTAAATATTTAATAAAATCATAATTTATTCAAAAATAACAGTTTTAAATATATAACTATTTTTTTAACATTATGAAAAATTAATCAACATCTCATTATCTTATAACCTTAAGAAAATAAAATAATAATTCAATATACTATTCATTAGGTTCATGTTACTATTCATTTTACTATTCATAAGGGTTGGTTAATATTCACCAAAAAATCATTTGTTTCCATTAGACTCAAAATAACTTATTGATCACAATTGTAGATAACCATTTTTTGGAATTCAAAACATAAAAGATGTAAAATTTTGTTTAAAGGCCAGTTATAAATATCTACTTAAAACTAATATCCATTCATTTTAATTTATTTTTTAAATCATTGGGGTGTTACATTATCCCCACATTCTAGAAATTGCATCCTCACAATTTTATTTACTCATTAAACAAGTGTTCGTACCTTTCCCTCATATAATTTTCAGAATCCCTTGTTGCTTCTTCAACCATATGGTTTGTCAAAAAAATATTTACCTTATGGATTAACTTATTCTGAAAAACATTTTCCCTTTGACCATGAATCTGAACTGGTTTCTCTTTATATGAAAGGTTCTCTTCCATTCGAATTGATTTTGGGCTTAATAAATGAGTTGAACCTAACACATACATTCTCAATATTGAAACATGAAAAAAATTGTGTACTTGAGAAAACATCAGAGGCAAAGCTACTTGGTATGAAACGAGTCCAACATTCACATGGATTTCAAAATGATCGATGAACTGCGGACTTAGCTTTTCTTTTTATACCTAAATGCTTCATACTTTTCCAAGGAGTTATTTTAAGGAAAACATAGTCACCTACCTCAAAAGAGAACTTTTTCCTTTTGTAATATTCATAACTATTCTTACTACTCTAAGATTTCCTCATGTGCCTATTGATTATCATCACTTTCTCATCCACTTTCTCATCTAACACTGGTCCCATCAACATCCTTTCCCAGTCTTCATCCAAAAAGGTAGAGTTTGACATCGCTTCCAATACAATTCTTCAAAAGGTTCCATCTGTATATTATAATGAAAATTTTTATTATAAGAAAACTCAACTAAAATAAGTAGATGATCCTAACTTCCCTGGTTGTCCATTTAACAAGCTTTAAGAATAACCTCCAATTTCTAAATCATTTATTCTTATTGCCCATCTTATTGAGGATGAAAAGTTATACTAAAATTTAATTCGGTTCCCAATGAATTTTGAAGGCCCTTCCAAAAATTAGAAGTGAACACAAGATCCCTATTAGATACAATGGGAATAGGAACTCCATGTAACCTGATAATTGCTTTTAGGTATAGTCAAGAAATATGAACCAATGAAATTTTATCACAAATAGAAAGGAAATAAGTAGATTTCTTCAGCTAATCAATAATAACCCAAATCGCATTGTTACATCAAGATGTATTAGGTAGTCCCACCACAAAGTATATAGATATATTCTCTCATTTCCCCCTGGAATAGGAAACGGATGAAGCATCCCCTTAGGTAACTACCACTCTTCATTAACTTTTTTGATATGTCAAACATTTAACCATATTAATCTGATTAGTTTATGACTATGTTTACTGATTGGGAAAATTACTTAATTTTAATATGATACCTTCAATATGAATGAATATCTTGATTATGATACACCCCAATCACATGAGTAATTCATTATACAGAGTATGTGTTTGGTAGGTCCCGCTATATGTTGTCGATGCATCATTAGGTATCATGAGTCAGACCAAATATGAACCTGGCAATGGCCTTTCCCACTTATTTTTAGATATGGTTCTAGATGATGCCTTAACCATTTTTTATATGTATTTGGATAGTCCTTGGTGGTATGTTTTAGAAGTCCAAAATTATGAATTCCTTCGTCATGATATTAGTAATTGATAATCCTTTTTATTATTAGACTAGTTGAATATCCATTGTTAAGATTCACTCTCATATAATTATTCATACAGAATTATTCAATCATCTCTTATTCATGCCATATTATGCTCAAAAATATGTTTTAATGGAATATTTTTTTAGTTAATAACCTTGCCTTATTTTTTATTTGTATGATATGTTCCACTATATTGAATACTGTTATTAATCATCTAAGATCACCACATTATTTTGATTTATTTTTTCCCATGATGTGAAGATATATATTATGAAGGAATTTCATGAATAATCTAGGATTTTATGAGTGTTTCGGGTCGAGTTACTGGGTTGTTTTTCCTTTCAATGTTGAAATATAACAATTATGCTTGTATCTAGTTTCCCAAATATACTAACCTATTTTGTATACTAGGATGCATTGTATTGTTCATGGTGCCTATGTTATTAAGTAAAGCACCAACTATGGGAAACTATGGTCAATGTCTTTACAGTTGGTATTAGAATAAGTTTAGTAGAAACTGTTTAAAATAGATTTATAGAATTTTGATTGGGGAACAAAAACATAATATAGACTTTGAGGATAAACATAATAACAACCAAGAATTTTGGTAAGGTATAATTAATTTTGTTCTTCCTATAAATACATCAATTGTTTTATCTTACAAGTAGATATGGTTCTGGAATAGATGTACCTAGGGGTAATAACTCCAACAAGGGGCATTGCGACTAACTTGAAGTAACCTGGTACACAATAATGAGTCTTACTACAACATTGGTTTAATAATCATGGTGGATATTCTTAGGATAATTCACATTTTCATTACAAACAATTATGAAGGATTAAAAAATAAATCATGTCCCCAATAAAATATCATTTATGATTATGATATTAAATATACTAAACATCCCAATTTATATAAAGTTATTTAAAAGATTCAAATTATTCCGTACGATTAATAAACTAATTCAGTTTATTCCATTGTTTATAAATGGTTTCTAGTGGTAGGAATTTAAACTGTATCAACTCACATGTTCCATTTAGGGATTCCCCTCCTATGAAATATAATTATATTGAAGCGGGAGCTGCAAATAGAGTCGAGAAAATTATAACTATACTTGGAAAACTGACTCAGGTTATGATTACTAACCTTACTCCCAGGGAGTCACCTGATCCACAACACGGTGTAATAATATTATACCACTTCATTTGAAATAAAGATCTACTATTCAATGGGAATACAAATTAATTTTTAATATAGAAAGGGATAAGTTCCATAGAGAATAGATTTCTTTCTTTTGGAAGTAATGAAAGGTAGAAGGTCATTATGGTAGTTTATCATCTCTTAGGACATGATGATCAATGGTGGTTATTGATTCAAAACATAAAGGAATCAGAAGAAATTAAAAATAAGGAATGAAAGGATTTTCATGAAACTTTATTTGAAAAATAATTCCCTCGGGAACAATGAGAGGAAATAGATAGTCAATTCACAAGTTTGAGACAAAATGTGGAAAAAAAACATTGCCACATATGAAGAAAAAATTACATGGTTATTAAGGAATGATATGGATTATGTACATAATTTAAAGACCATGTTTTCTCAATTCATTGATGTGTTACAACCATTCCTCTAAAGGGAACTGGTCTTCCAAAAATTACCATCATACAAGGATATATTCTCATGTTATATCAAAATAGGAAAATAATCCAATATACCATATGACATTAAGATAAATTAAGATAATAAGTGGGTGGAAGAGAAAACAATGGATAATGGGGTGAATAAAAAGGGAATTTAACAAGGTGTGATACATGTTGATGTAAGCACCCTGGAGCATGCTTAAAAAGAAATAATGTTTTCTTCATATTTTTTGAGAAAGGATATCATGATAATGATTTCAAGGGAAATAAAGAAGATAACAGTATTCAATTCTAGAATACTACGGATATGAGACAGTATGAATATTATTTTCTGTCCTTAGGTAAACTTGCATAAAAAAAATGCCATGGTATCAAGGACAAGATTATGTGACCACAACTGCTGAGGTTGAAGTTCCTAATGAAGATATGGAGTGTACATTAATCATATTCCAAAATTTAGATAAATATGTATTTGATTATGGATCATTTATTTCGTCTATATATAACCAATTTTTTATAAAAATTATATATTTATAATTAAAATTAATAACGTATTTATGAGTCAAACCTCATAGTGGAAATATTATTAACAAAATATATGTGTTGAGAAGTTCATCTTATGACACAAAAATTGCTTTCGTTAATCATTTTGTTATCACACCTACGGTTGATTCTGATATATAACTTGGTATGTATTGACATTCAATATATAATGAAAATTTTTATTTCAATGAGATGGGAATTATGATTCATAATAAAGGAATAAAATTTATCATTTTATGAAGGGATACTTTATCTTCGAAGTCATATCGAGATCCACCTCCAACAACTCTTATAAATGAGATTCCTTGAGAAGAAGATCATATAATACCTATTTTTGAAAAAGGTGATATTAAAATAAAGGATGTGTTTATTTAACAAGAATACATTGATGTATTTCTAGAGGATTTTACTGGACATCCTTATAAGTGGGAAGTTAAGGTTTATATGGAATTAATCCCTCACATAAGGTCAAATCAATGTTACCTATAGAATGACCACTGTGGAATTAGAGTGTATGAAGAATCAAATAGAGGATTTGAGTAATAATGGATTTATTATCCCTATTTTTTCTCTAAGGGGATCACATATTCTTTTTAGTAAGAAGAAATATTGATCTATGATATTGTGCATTAATTGTAGAGAAATAAATTCTATTATAATAAATAACATGAATCCTTACCACTAATTTATGATTTATTTGATCAATTTACATAGAACTATATTTATTGATGATTGAACTTTTTTATATATATCATCAATTGTGTATAAATAAAGAATTTTTTCTAAAGATAACATTTCAACCAAGGTATGGAAATTATGAGTTTGCATTAATGCCATTTTGAAAGAATAATGAATGCTCCATTTTTTAGCACATAATGAATAGAGTATTCAAGGAAAATATTTATGAATTTGTTGAGGTATTTATTTATAATATCTTGGAATACTCAAAAATCTACAAGTACAATAATAACCACTTGTATATTATTCTTAAGACTCTTTGAAGAAAATAGTTATTTTGGATGTTTATAAAGAGTGATTTTTTTGCTTCCAATATTTTCTTTTTAGTGGCATATTATATCTTTGGATTAAATTTTCTATGATATTTTGATGAAAATGCATATTTAGGAATGGCCTACACTAAAAAACATAACCAAGAAACATAATTTCACAGGATTAGCTAACCTGTTTACCAACATTACACATATAGAAGAAAATTGGTTTAGGAAAAAGGAATGTTATTAATGATTTGATTAATTAAATAGGATATTAGTTAATTCTTTGATCATGACTCTACCATAATAAAATGGTGTATTTTTTATTTATAGTGATGTTTAAAAATAATGGTATTGGATGTGTCCTTATACATAATGATAGAGTTGTTACCTATTAATAAAGGTAGTTAAAAACTCATGAACATAACTATCAAACCCTTAAACATGAGTTACTAAACAAAATATTTTTTCTGAATATAGGGATACACTATCTCTAGGATGAATTATGTGAGGTATACACAAATAAAAAGAGTTTAAATATATATTCTAACAAAAATAACTCATCATAGGGAAAAATAGATGTCTTCTTCCAGTCAAGGATTATGATTTTTCAATACATTACCACCTAGAGAAGGAAAATTAGGTAGCATATACTTTAAGAAGAAAGGATACTGGATTTATTAAAAAAAATGTGGATTGATAAGTATCATGTGTGTGAGGATATAATAAAGATGAATATGGTAATTATCAAGGATGTTGAAACATCAATACTTTTTCAAATTTTTCACATAACATTCTTATTGGAATGGATTACTTGTTCTTAGTCCGATGATGAGAATTATCAAATTAAATTTAGATATGTGAATGATGGGAAATTGGTAGACTTTAAATATGAAGATGGAATTTGTAAATTTGGAAAGATGCTTTGTCCTCCGTCTATACATAATCTAGCAATGGAGTTATTGGATGAATCCCACAGATCGAATTTCTATATAAACCTTGGTGGAACTAATATGTATAGTTATTTGAAGGAACATTTTTTTTGAGATAATATAAAGTCAGAAATTGGAAATTATGTACCAAGATGCTTAGTCTGTCAATTGGTAAAGGGTGAAAGAAAACATCCTAGAGGATTCAGGAAACCTATTCATATTTCTTCATGGAAATGGGATGACATTTATATGTATTGCTTCACTGTATTACCAAACACTCCAATAAATAATGTTTCAATATGGGTAATTAGTTATTAACATATCAAATCTACTCATTTCCTCCCAATAAGGGAAGATTTTCCACTATAACACATTTCAAAACTCTATATTAATGAAGTTGTAAGACAACCTGGAGAGCCACTGTTAATTGTGTGAAATAATAATCCAAAATTTACAAAAAAAAACTATTGAAAAGTATATAGAATGATTTGGATACTAAGCTTCATTTGTGCACTGCTTATCCCCCTCAAACTAACAGGCGGAATGAATGTACCATTCAATCATTATATATTTTTTTGAGATCATGGTCACGTGACTTTCTATGTATGTGGTATTAGTATTTACATTTAGTATATTCTTACTAAAATAATAGTTTCCATACAAGTATTCAAATGGCACCATACGAAGAATTATATAGAAAGAGATGTTGTACTACAATTTTTTGGGATGTTGTGGGTGAGAGGAAGATCAAAGGCCTAAAACATGCAGAGAAAATAATTGAAATGGTAAATAACATTCAAAACCATATCCAAACATCCCATGTTAGATAAAAAAATATACTCCAATAAACTGAATAAAGGATTTGTAATTTCAATTTGGATATCATGTTTTTCTAAAAGTAACCCCATGGATGGGTGTTATAAGGATTATCAGGATAGGGAAACAAATCCCCAGGTACATCATACCATTTGAAATTCTGGAGAGTATTTGAGATGTGGCATTTCATTTGGTGATGACAACTAGACATTATAAATTACACAATGTGTTCTACATATCTTTGTTATGGAATTTCATTCTATTCCCAATGAAAGTCCTTACATCTTAAGGAGTATAATTTGAACCTGAAATATCTTATTGTGAAGTGACTATCATGATTCTGGACACTAATGAACAGAAGTTAATGAATTTCATGACTCGGCTGGTAAAGGTACTTTGGAAAAATCATAATATTGAAAATGTGATGTGGGAACCATAGAAAATTAGGATAAATAATTTCCCAAATCTTTTTATGTGGATAAATTTTGGAAATTTTGTAGACAAATTTTTTTTAAGGAGGGGATAATATAACCCCAAAAGAGTTTATGGTATTTCTCTTAAATTTTAATATATTTTAATGTTTATGCATCATGCAACACTGAGTTTAAAACCGTAATATACTATAAAATATGACCATTGGAACAGTAATGTGACCCTTAAGAATAGAAATCAGGCCAATAGAATAGTAAAATAAAATATGAAAGTATAAATAAAGTTTTGTCTTAATATAAATAAAAATATGATATATTTATATCTTGAAAAACGTAGATAAATTTTTTAAAATGTATAAATAAAGTCTTGTCGTTTTTATGAAATAAAAAAGTTTATTTGTAGTTTTATAATTAATATAATGATTTAAATGAAAACTTATTTTCATAAAATATATTCATTAAATAATATATAGTTTTATTATTATTATAAAATAATTTTATATGTCCTTAATGAATTATTCAATATGATGTAAAATCCGCTATAATATAAAAATCATTATTTTTATAATAAATGATGATTTAAATTAAAAAAGAAATTTTCCAAATTTAGAAATTATTTTCATAAAATATAGCCCATTTTTAATTCTAAATGTAATGAAATGGTTAGGGGTGAATTTTATTTTATTTTTCTAAAATAAATCAAATTTTTGTAAATAATGAAATACGATAATTTACTGTATTTATTATTAAAAGTAAATAAATAAATTATTGATTGATGGATGATGTATGGATGTGGTAAGAACCCATTGTTTCAAACTAAAAACACTATTTATAGTATTTAGTCACAAGAACCTAATCAATTCACAGTATTGAGCCCAAATAATATAAAAATGAATTAAATAATCCAAACTCACCCATATCCCCTATAATAAATACCACCTCTCACCACCCCTTATCCTCACACCTCAAAATATTTTATGCTTTATTATATTCAGACCATTTTTTCTCTAAAATCTATCCATCACGTTTTAGACTTTATAGTCTTTCCAAAAGACAATTTCCAAGTCCTTTAACGAGGTTCTCAAGGAGGTGACACTCAAGAGGTAAAACCTTCTCTCTCTCTCTTTAAATTTCTTTCCTTTTATTATCCTTTCTCACCTACCCTATTTAAAGTGACATGATAACTCCTATTTATTTTATACATAAGAATTTTATTATTTTAATGGTATATGAAACATTAATTATTTTCTCGCTCCCTTTTTTATCTTGAAAATGAAAACATCGTCTTTGAGGTGCTAATTTACCACCTCCATGGAGGACGAGTTTTCATTTTTTAATTTCTCCATCAATGTTATTCATAAAAACATTTTTATGGTTAAAACATTTTTTGAAATATTCTATATATATTATTTAATGTTTTCTATCTATTACATATAGATAATATTAATTCATAATAAAAACTATTTTTTGATGATGAAACAAACATCAAAATAATTTAATGGTTATCATTAACATTTTATCTAAGGAATCATCATCATATCAGAAAATAAATCATATATAAGAACATTTAATATTCTATAATTTCATTAATAACATATAAATTCAATTATAGATAACTATTTCAATTTTCTATTATCGTTCATATATGTATATATGTGAACCAATTATGAAACCCAAGGAAACAAACACTCCCAAACAACAAAATTGAATATTGAAACTGACCAAAATGGTCATAAATAAACATAATAATTAATAAACTAAATTTTTATTAGGTTGTAAATTAAATTATTAATGAATCAAAATTCATTATATAGGATATTGATTTCAATTTAAAAACACATTTGGGAATAAGGTAAGGGTTTTTTTCTCGAACCTCTATTTTTCTATCAGGTTACACTTCCTCTATATTTACCCAAATTTATTTTTTAATTAATCTTATTTACTCCTCATAAATAATGATTTTATGTTACAAATATATGTAACTTTTTCAGTTTTTCTTTATTTTATGGAAATTATATGTTTTATAATGTTTCATTTTCAATTCCTCGTGATAAACAAGCTCGGTTAAGGGTAACTTCTAATTTCATACCCATTTCCAAGTACAGTCCATAATTTGTTTTAATATAAATATATTTTTATAGAATCACACTTTTTATCATAAAAATATATCTTATTTCATTTATGATTTTATAACAAAATTATCATTTTCTTCTATAAAGAAAATTAAAAATTCTTCCATAAATTACATAAAAGTGGATTATTTATAAAGTTTCTTAAACAAATATTTTTACATGTATTCACTTAAGTTGGATTAAATTTATACCTCAAACATAATATCATTTTGCTTCTAATTTAATTTTGGGGGTATACATTTTTACAATCTTATTTTATGAAAAATATAAAAAATTCCAAAATTATTCTTCTTTCTAAAGTAAAAAATGGTATTTTTATCAAAAATTTATCAATGATTTTATTATTCTATTTTATGTTATTTCAACACACTCTATTGAATATAATAATTAATTGATTTTGATCTTTTATGTTACCTTATTGAATATTTTTTTGAACTTTTTATGATTATTTTTACAAGGGATGTACTATCTTGATACCATTCTTCATATTACTCTATGTATTTTATGAAAATGATTACCAATTAGGAAAGATATTTTCATTTTAATAGCTTGTTTCAATTTGAATTTATTTTTTTGTTATGATTCAATAATGTCTTGTTAATAATGTCTTGGACTTAGTAAGTATAAATTGGTACGCTTATAGTGCCTCAATGAATCAGTAGCTCTCATGCGATAAACTATATATGGAATTGGCCAAGGCCTTGACCTTTTATTTCCAAATATGGTTTTAGTTGAGGCTTTAACTTTTTATTTTCATGTCTTGTCCAAGGCCTCAATGGTATGTTTCAAAAGTCAAAAGTTATGCATTCCATTATTATGATTCTTGTATTTCACAATTCATGTGATTATTAGACTAGTAGAATATCCCTGGTTATGTTTGATTCTCATATGATTATTTATATGGTATTATTCAATCAGATTTTATTCATTCCATGTTCTTCTAAATATTATTTTTTAATGCAATTGGTTTTTTGGTTTATCTCTTTTCCTTAATGTTTTTTCTTATGATATATTTTTAATTATTTGTTACCCTTACTAAGAATTTCAGCTCATTCCTTTGTTATGTTTAATTTTTCCTCATGATTTGAAAATTTATACTATGACTAAATTTCAGGGATAATCTAGGAGGTTATGAGTGTTTCTAATAAAGTTGATAAGTTTTTTTCCTTTAAAAGTTGTAATATGACAATTATGTTTGTATCTTTTCCAAATATACAAAACTACTTGCTCCATTGGGATGTGATCTCTTTTTCAGGGTACCAATATAATTAAGTAAGGCACCAGCTTCAGGCTACTATGGTTAGGGTCTTTACAACCTTGATCCATGTCATCTATAAATATTCCCAGTCAAAGTGATTATGTGTCTAATTGGGGGAGGGGTGAATGATTGATACTATTTTTCATTTATATTTCTTTTCAATTAAATCAACTTTATCCTCCAATAAGATATTTCAATTCCATGCTAAAAACTAATCTGACACACATCCATAGGAACACAAAGTTTTACAGGGTTCACTTTTCAATAAGAATACATATGACCTTAGTATGGGTTGGAAATGATCAAATATTATAAAATCGACAATAAATAAATCCTTGGATTACAATAAGTAGGATATATGCGTTCAATCATGTAGCACAATGTAAACTAATAAAATAGTGTGTGTGCACCTTCTTAGCACAAATAGGGTAATACAATATTTATGTTAAAACTCAAGTTACATGTGATTTATTTTAATTGAACAAATGTATTCAATTGAAATACAAGTCTTCAATTCCTTACCTAGAAGAAAGGGAAGAACCGCCTAGAAATTATTAAGAAAAATCAGTCCAATTTCACGGGGTTTGATTCCCCTAGTCTGATTCTTCAGAGTATGATTCGCCCAAAAAAATATTCATATCATTTTTTCTAAAAGTATACAATAGAAATAAATCAGCACCAATTCAATTATTGTGTTCAATATAACCCAGTAAGATTCATCCTCACACTAATATACCCAATAAAAAAATTGTGATGCTGATAAATAAAACCCTCTATGATGATCGACCGAATAAAATATTCAATTCTCCGTTAAAACATCTTCAATAGAATATCAAAAAGGAAAAATTAATCTTCTCTCTAAAAACTCAGAGCATACCTATCTCTTATAGTGAATAGTACCCTATCATCAGAAAATTATAATATACTTTTTTCTTTTTATAAGTTACCCTAGTGACCTTTGGCTGAAATCCCAAAATTTTTTCTTTCTCATAAGAATTCACCAAAATTTAAAATTCTCCTAAAATATATGAATGGATTTGACTTCATCAAATATTCTCAAAGATTCTTGATTCTTCTTCAAATTTTATCTCCTTTTTTGGTCATTTATTTGAATTTCAAGGAAGATTTAAATTTCCAAGACTTATTATAATTTCTGCGACCGATTTCAATTATATGAGCTCAATTATTGTAAATCTTGATTTCTTAAATAAAATGATCTCTATCAATTGTAAACAATTGTATAAGGAAATGGAAACCATTGTGATTTACGGAGTACAATTATCAGACCCAATTGGAATAAAAATCTTAAATTTGAATGAATAGACCCCCCTTGACAATTCATTTAGAAATATCATACTCTTTTTCTATTAACCCACTTGAGATACAAAATTTCATCATCTCTTATTATCTTGACTAAGTAGGAAACCTAAAATGTAATTCAATCCTTTTGAAATGGTTGACTACATTTTTAATCTCATCCTATTTTTATCTTATTTTGACTTACTAAAAAACATTCCCTATATCGTTCTTGTATCATGACTTCCTTCACGTCTTCAAATTTACTAGATAAAGGATTTAGCATCATTATACATCATATGGTAATTATCAAAACATTCAATTCATTCCAGAATATTTCTTTTCTTCTCATTTTTATTGTGTTCTCCTCTTAATACAATTGGTCTCCATAGAATCATTTTGGGTATGATCATTCTGAGTACAATTGGAATGGATAAAATTTTCTAGAAGATGATCTTTTCTGAATACGCTCATCTTCCCCCTGATCCTGAGTATGATCATCCTGGGTATGAAAAATTTTATATCCTATATGATGGATAATCATATGATATAGTAAATCTACACCACCTCTTCACTCAATACCACCTCTTCCATCAGCACCACGTTTCATTTGGCATCACCTCTAAGTCTTCTTTCACTTTTCTATTCTTGAAAAAATTAGTACCACCACTTTCTCTCTTTCTCCCAATTACGAGTTATCTTGTTACGATTCCTTTTTGCTTGGCATCATATAATCTACTCCCCTTTTCTTTCATCATTCTTACATCAAGAGTTCTCAATTAAACTTTGTGATTTATGAGAATCCTAAAATAGAAAAGAATCATCACAATTCATTAATCAAACCTATAAAGACTCTGATACAAAAAATCCACTTCATTTACATCAGTTATAGAGTGAATCTGATGACCATATACATCCAGCGTGATATTTTCGCATTCATTCGGACCCGAGGTGCATTTGATCAGAACCACTTCTTCAATATAGCTTATTCTTCTAATTACGTAGGAATTTAATAGTGAGCATGATTATTTTGAAAATAAACCTCAAAATGGTTTTTCCCAAAAACAATTGAATTCATTTTGTATATTCATTTCTCCAATATCTTCCTTGAAAATAAAAGACTATAGTTGAATACAGAACACTTTAATTGTCAACATGTTCATAATAGTCACCTTCTTTAGATTTTGTTGAAAAAAATGTTTCATAAATTCCAGAAATATGTGTCCTCGGGCAATGAATTACATATCATCAATCCTAAGGTTGAGTGAGCTAAATAATTTTGTGAAACAAGAATCATTAATAGTGAATACATGACTTCCAAAAGTAGTGATTAGGAAAAAATTTCATCTTTTTTTCCTTAACACTTATTTAACCTAACTAGAATAAAAAAATTCATTCATACAACAAATCCAATAAAATGTTAAAATAGTTCACTCGCAAAACAATGATGAATTCATAGCCTACCCCCAACTCTCTATTTTATTATATAGATTTAAGAAACAATAAAAATTTTACCTGTAACAATAAAATCCAAATATAAGATTAGATATGGGACATAAACACATACTTCATCATTCATTAGAAATACGTTAGACTCCCGTGTTCAACCTCAATCCAGAAAATGATTCATTTGGTAATGGTTTTGTGAAAATGTTTGCTACTTATTATGATGTGGGAATAGATGACGAATTTAATTCATTCTTCTCCACATTCTCTAATTAAATAATATTTGATATCAATATGTTTCGAACTAAAATGTTGAACTGGGTTCCTAGAGAGATTGATTTTTCTTTGATTATCACAACCAATGAAAATGGGTAACCTCACTTCAACAAGTAGATCATCTAATTGGGTTTTTATCAAAAAGAGATGTGTAGTTTCTTGACTATAAGAAACATACTCAACATGATTTTCACTAATAGTTATAGAAATCTATTTCCATGATATTCAACTAAGACTATTCTTTCTTAGAAAGAATATTTTTAGGTGCCGGGATGGTGCAGTGTAAGCCGTTGGGTCGGGCATTCAAAATTTTCTGCATCATCAGAGTGACATAACCATGTCAACTCCGGTGATATTTTCCTGGTTTGGCCAGAGGATCTCGCAAGGTTTAATTAAACCACAAAAATAAATTTCACATGTACCTAGTTCAGATTTGATGTTTTCAAGCCCGCCGTAAGACACCGATGATCGATGCTCGAAGACTCTGATGTCGAAGACCTCTAGATCGTCCACACATGACACACTAATCTGCTTGTGCTCCCTTCCTCAAGACCCGAGTGCTAGCGCGGATCTCCAATGCTCACTTTAGCACAGAGACGATCACCCTAAGGGAAGAAGCTTCTATCCGAGATGGATGAACTTGAAGATCTTCCTTCGCTTGAGAGACCCTCCCTCTAGATTCTAGGAGGAGAGAGAAGCTCTCAATCCCAACACATGAATTGTTACCAAGGAGTGACCCTCTCTATCACTTATATAGAGAATGCTTAAAATATGCAGTATGGGATCCCAGCCCTCGAGTAATAAACATCTTCTATATAAGTGCTATAAATAATTATTTATGAAAAATAAAATTATGCCATAAATAATATTTATAATTTATCACTTACTCGTAATATATAAATATATTATGTGATATTCTTGAGTCTTTAACTCAACTCACACCTCTTGCTAATATTAAACAAACATAGTATATTAAAATCCATTCGAATAATATTAATACTTGAATTTACTATATAACTTGTAAATACATGTTATAAGTAAATTCAACGAATTATTCAAAAATTGAATAATTAAGGATTTATTTATTCTTTGGTGATACATAGAACTTGGATAGTGCTCGGACACTTTGGTAGGGCCCACTAGGTTCTATATTCCTATTCATAGAGTAGGGAAGATTCTTAATGCACTATTGTGTGTGACCCTCTAGGCCCTTACCTCAATACTAGTTAATAGTAACCACCAACCTAGAGCAGGGTCTAGAAACCCATCGAGGCCCCTATAAAGAAAATGAAATGCCAAAGTAATGAATACCTTCCTACGAACATGGTCCGTGTAATATAATATCTTCTTCATCGCTATCTCAAAAAAGAAGAATGTGCACTAGTGTCATCATTCTTTATCTTGTTTTATTTTATTTATTGATTTTTCCAGACGGTATTACCTTACACTACCATGGACATGGATTTAATAAAGGTGAAACCATCCTAATCATATAGGCCCGAGATATCTCTTCATGAACTCCGAAGCAACAAATCTTTTCTCGATATTTCAATAAATTCCATGCCATTAATGACATACCTGATACAAACTACCTCTCCACAACTTTGACTCCATGGTTTTTTCCTTGCATCAAATGCAAGTAATTAAATGAAATCCATTGACAATGATCTCAAGTCTAAAGACCATTACACATGTTCGTAGATAGGAACGAGCAATGACATCTAAAACATGTGGTGTTCCTATTATGCGGGTTTTTCATCATGATCACAACTACTAGAGATCATCAAGTGCGAAATTCATGAGAAGAGGTCTCAATGATTATGATCCCCCAGCACATGATGGTCACACATCATCTGTGTCCATTCAGAATGATGTAACTGGACTATAGAATGTTACTTTAATATTACATTCATGGAATCTCTAGGTTCTCATTTTATCCAGGGATCTACTATAACGCTTGGATATGACAAGTAATATAAGAAAATTTCCCTAAAAAAGTGGATGCAGAAGTATCTACACTATTATGGAAAGATAAACACATGTATTAAAACAAACTGAATACATGTAGTGGTAATCAAAGTGCAAAACAAGTTGGTTCTAGGGAACCCACTTTAAACACTCCCACTTGCACTAGAGCCAACTACTAACATGTTTCTATCTGCTAGCTCTCACATGTGAATCATGCTTCAACTATGAAATGGCTTTAGTTAGGGGTCTTCCATGTTGTCCTCTATAGATACTATGCTAACTATCACTTCACCTCTTTGAGTAAAATCCCTCAAGAGATGAAACTTCTGAGAATATGCTTTGCCCTATGCTAAGACATGGGATCCTTGGTAAGCACCACTACTGAAGTATTATCAAAATATACTAGAACAGGGTCTTCACTACTAGGTACAACACCAATGTCTGAGAAAAAGATGCGTATCTAGACTGATTCCTTTACTGCATCGGAAGCTGCAATATATTGAAACTCTTCTGTAGAACTATAAACTGCAACTTACTTCGAGCTTCTCCAGGTCAATTCACCACCATTCAGGAAAAATATGTAGGCTGACTGTGATTTCATACCATCGTGATCTGTTTGGAAACTAGCATTAGTGTATCCCCTCACAACTAGTTCCTCATCTCCTCCAAACACAAGGAACATATCCTTAGTATACCTCAAGTACTTTAGGATAGTTTTAATAGCTATCCAATATAGCTCTCCTGGATTGTCTTGATAACTACCCACCATGCTTAAAGAAAAGGTGAAATAAAACTATGTATATAACATGGAATACACAATTGAACCCACTGCCGCAACATAAGGGACACTACTCATTCTGTCAATATACTCCTGTGTTTGTGGACACATTTTCTTGGAGAGATTTTCACCATGTGACACAAGAAACAATCCTCTCTTGGATTGTTCCATATTGTACCTTTTGTGTACCTTGTTAATATATGTACTTTTAATTAGCCCAAGCAGCCTTTTATATCTATCTCCATAGATCTTGATCCCTATAATATAGGGTTCTTCACCTAAGGCTTTCATGGAGAAGCCTTTATTTAACCATGTCTTAACTGACTGTAAGACTTTCACATCATTTCCCATAATTATTATGAAATCAACATATAATACTAGGAAAATGATGGCATTCCCTTCAATCATTATATAGAAACAAGGATCGCTTTCATTTTTGACGAAACCAAAATCTCTTGTGGCCTCATCAAAATGAACATTCCATTATCGTGATGCCTGCTTCAATCCATAAATGGATCTCTATAGCTTATAAACTTAATTGGACTTATTTTACTTGACAAACCCTTCTTGTTTAGTCATATTTACATCTTCATCCAACTTCCTTTTTAGAAAAGAAGTTTTGACATCCATTTTCTAGATTTCATAATCATGAAAGGCTACTATTGCAAGCAATATTCTGATGGAATTAAGCATTGCTACTAGTGAGAAGGTTTCATCATAGTCAATGCATTGATGTTGCCTAAACCCTTTTGCAACCAGTCTTACATTAAAAGGTATTAACCTCACCATCAATTTCCAACTTCATCATGAATACCCATTTGCATCTAATGGTATTTACATCAGTAGGAGGGTCTACCAAAATCCAAACTTGATTTTGGCACATGGTCTCCATCTCAAAATTCATAGCTTCTTGCCATTTACCAGCTTCATTTCCTTCTATTTCTTCTATGTAGGTTATAGGTTCCTCATTCTCAAGGAATAATGTGTCACCTGACTCAGTGATAGGAAAACTGTAACACTCTAGTCCTTTAACCTCTCATGTTGACCTACACAGTATATGTGTCTTAGGAAAAACTTCTTCTTCCACTTGCTCAGGTGGAGATTGTTCCTCTACCAACTCTTATGCATCTGGAGCATTAACTTCATTGAAGTCAATCTTTCTCCCACTATTTACAATAGAAATGTGTTCCCTTTCTAGTAATGTGGTGTATCTTTCAACAATGACTTTTCTATCTAAAGTTTTATATAGTTAGTGTAACAGCCCGAGATTTTAGGAAAAATATTCTTTTTAATTTTATTAATGTCTTGTGTTGTACGCTACACCAAAAGGATCTTGCACAACACGCATCCTTGACTTGCCTTGCATTACACGCAATCGCAACCTTCCTCGATAGCGTGTGTAGTACGCAATACTGAGTTTCATGAAACAATGATATGCTATTAAAATATTATTAAAACTAGCCGTTATGAATGGTAATAACCACTTTTTAAATTTTAGAAATTTTAGCTCTCAAAATGGACTTCATTTTTGGATTCGGAGTATCGAATTTAGCCTAAGGTGAAATTTTGGTACTTTTCGGATAACTTTCATATTCTGATGAATACTGAAAATTACTAAATTATAATTAAAAACAACTTTTTTAATCAAAATAATTAATAGTGATAAATTATTATTTTGAGTGGTTTTAAAGTATATTTAGAATATATTTTTACAATTTAATACAATGTTGGTCATTGGATGTAATTTCACATTTAAACCAGACATAAACAAGTGTCAAACTTTTGATAGATATTGTTTCTTAAAAACACGCTATTTGTTTTAACTGCGGGATTTAATTGTAAAATTAATTAATGCAAATTCTATGTTATGAATTTGGTAAAATAGACTTCATTTTTGATTTCAGAATATGAAATATATCTTAGGATGAAATTTTGGCATTGTTCTGAAAAACATCAATTTTTGATGAATAGTGAAACTACTAAGTGGTAGTTAAAAAAGTAAATTTTTCATAAAACTTAATTTTACCGCTTCTGTGAATGGAATTTCAAAAATCCGAGAGACACGGTTGATGTCAGTAAGTAAAATGTGGTTAAATGAGATGAAAATAATTTTTGGTGAATAGTAACTTTTTACTTTTATTTACCACGGTTAAAAGTAAATAGGGTAATTAAGGGTAAAAATGATATTAATATTACCCTAACACATGTCCTAATCCTATTGGACAAGTGTATCTCGACCAAAAACAACATTAAGTGTAAAATATTATCATTTTGGCACACTTGGATTAGATTAGGACATTTATTATTATTTAATTCAAAGAAGAGTTAAAAGAGTTAAAATCAAAGTTTATTTACTAAAACATTTTTAATATAGGGTTATACATAAGTTAAATTCGATTGTAAATATTCATTAGAAATATAAAAAGATTTCCTACATAATGGTATTTTATTTGTAATTTTTAGACATCAAATATGTTAATTTATGTATGACACAACGATGACTCAGTAATTATCTTATTTATGAAATATTGACATAATTGATGTTATAAACACCAAAATAAATGTAATTTGAGACTTTTTATGAATTACACTAATTTTATAGGTTACTATGATATATTAGTGTTGATTTAATCAACTTGGTTTGAACATAAAAATCTGTTATGACTTTCAAAAAAATCATATATCAAATAGTGTCAAAATTGACACAAAATAGTTTTTAAATCAAATATTATATTATTAATTGTTATTTTATTCTTAAAAATATAAGGTTCGGCCAAATGACTTAGATAAGGATATATATATTAATAATAAACAATTTGGGGTTCGTTTGGCATGTTATAGTAAGTGTATTAACCATATAGTGAAAGAAAACAAAAAGACATGGTAAAAGTTAAATTATTTAACTTAGAGTTAAATCTAATTGATAAGGTTAAAATAATACCCTAAACTTGTCTAAATCCTATTGGTTGATAGGATTTAGACCCCTCCCCACTTTATCTTTGAAATAAGACCATTTGGATCCATTATAAACCGATTTTGTCTTTAATATAAAATAATATTTTGAGATATTCCTAAGGTGCCCCTCTCCTCCCTTATAAAAGGGAACCTCCTCCCCCTCCTCCTCACACCAATTTGAGCACTCACGCTCGGCCAACCCCTGCCATTTTCTCCTCTCCACCTCCCTAGAATAATCCTAGAGGTCCTGGTCTTCTTCAAAGACCAATCTTAGTTCCCTAAGTGGAGGATTCAAAGAGGCGTTCCAAAGAAGAGGTAATATCCATTACCGATCTTTTCAATTTCTTTCTTCTTCAACTTCTTCTTCCTTAGTTGTTTCATTATAAAGTAATAACATCAGTATTACTTACATACTGATATTTTATTATAAATATTAAACAACCCTAATTCACCTTCTATCCATCCTACGGAAAAATGAAATCACCGCGCGTGCGTACGTACGGAATACCGTCTCCACGCCGTGGTGTAATCTATTTTCCACCATCACCTTACAAGGATGGGTATAATGGTGTAATTAGTAACTATTTATGATTATTATAATGTAATATTGATACTGAAATAATATATATATACTCAAATACAATTCCACGATCATAGGAATGATATCGTCACTCGTGCGTACGTACGAAATACCGTCTCCACGATGTGATGCGACTCGTTCTACATGATCATAATTACATAGTAATTATATAAATGAATTGAATGAATAAATATGATATATGTTACACTAATACCATTCTGGATATAAGGTATCTATAACCTTAAAGGATGAATAATAATTTATTCGGCAAAACACGCATAAGAACAAAAGGCAATAAAGACCTGAGTAACAAGTAACAATGAAATATTACTAATAAGAAGCTAAGAATATGACCATATATGATATGATATAAATATGTATGATTATGTAATAAGTCAATAACATTATTTAAACCATTATATAGGAGCTTTGGAAACGTACAAAGCAAATCGGACCTAAGGTAAGGGAAATATCACAATCTCATTTTTATCCGAGATTGTTTATTCGTAAGTATTTACTGGGGTGTATTTTATCATCCACATACATGTTTCATCAATATGTAATATTATTTCCATCCACCTAAAATTTTTGAAATCCATTTTTACCCTTCGGTGAGTTTTTAGTAATATGTATGAAAGAAATCTTTTGTCATTTTTCGTACGAGGTACTTTTTGACTTTTTCGACAAAAGTACGAAGAATGTTTTTTTAACTTATACGGAAAGAATGGATTTTTAAAACATTATTTCCAAGAATATTCCTTTATAAGTTTTCAAGTTTATTTTTAATCAACTTCTTTTAGTTTATAATTGTATGACATGTTAAGAAAAGAAAAGTGTTTTTGAAGTATAAAGGATATTTTCCTCAAGAATGGAGTTCAAATGTTTTATCAAAATTATTTTCCATCTAAGATAATATAGGGTTCTGTTTTTATCCCTATTATTACATTTATTTGATTATGTTTTGAGGAAATTATTTTTATGAAGTCATTTACCTTATATGATTTGTTTTATGATGTCATGATGTTTCAAGAATCCCATTTTTGTTACATGTGTTATGTGATGATGTATGATTTATGATTATGTGGCACACATAAGAAAGGATTCATTATAAGATGGGTGGGACCTATATCTCCCTCCAATGCATTGGGTAAAGATTTTATATCTCATGAGATAGACATGGCTGGAACGGTAGGTTATACCGGTTTAGTGAAACAGGACTGGAACGAGGGTGACTCGGTTCATAAAGGGACTTTGTCCACTAAGATAGTCTTGGCAATGAGTCATGACTAACAAGAAATGATTTTCCATGATTATGTGTGCATTCCACAAAGTTTCAAGTTTCATGTTATGATTATGGGGATCTCATTTTCACTTCTATGATTTGTTCCATGTTAAGATATTATGATCTCTTTTGCAGGTTATGATTTTCAAAATGATATGATATGATTTTTATTTCCTTTATTTACCCTTGCTGAGCATTTGAGCTCACCCTTTTCTGTTTTCATTTCCCCAGGTCAGGAAGATGGATATTAAGTAGAATATGCTAAAAGGGACCCTAGATATGATTAAATAAATGGGAGACACTATAGAAGAATTATGAACCAGTTGTTTATGTTTCCCAGTTTCTAAAGACACTATACCTATACGTCCCTTTGTGGTTTTGTCATATGTTGTAATAAGTGTGCTTCAATTTTGAAGTATTAACAATGTATGTAAAGTATAGGTCGTTATAGGTAGTATCCTCTAGTATCCTTAGGATAGCCTATAAAGATTCACTAAGTTCCTCTGGATGCTAATTTGTCACTTGGTAAAGTCTTAAAAAATACCTCACACCCCCATACATGCATGTGTTTTAGGTTGGGTTTCTTTTCATACCATAACTGATATGGAATCTCATTTATAGCTTTAGGTTGTACTTGGTTAACGGTATATACTGTTTTCTACAAGGCATATCCTCAAAAGGAAAATGGAATGGTTTCCTAACTCATCATCGATCTGGCCATGTCAAGCAAGGTCATATTCCTACTTTCACTAACACCATTCCATTGTGGTGTATAAGGAGGATTGAGTTGGGATATTATCCCACACTCCTTCTGGTGATCAATGAAAGCTTGGTTATGATATTATCCACCTCGATCTGAGTGGAGTGCTTTTATATTCTTACTAAGTTGGTTTTCTACTTCATTTTGGTATTCATTGCATATCGGAAAGGAATATAACTTATACCACATTAAGAAGATATATCCATACCTACTATAATCATTTTTAAAAGTAATGAAGTATATAACACCACCTCTTGACGCTATTGGAAATGGACCACACACATCAGAATGTAATAACTCCAGCATTGCATTGGCTCTTTATCCCATTCTCGAGAATGGTGCTATTTTCATTTTTCCTTATAACAAATCTTGACATAGATCTAAGGGTTATAACTATACTGAGTCTAGATACCCTACTTCATGAAATTTTCGTAATTTCTTCTCGTTTACATGAACAAGCCTAAAGTACCATAGGAGGGTGATATTTGAATCATGTTGGCTGTTTTTTCATTGATTTTCATTACCTATTTTTCTAGTTATATCATATATAAACGATTGTTAAGATGTGCCATACCATAACATATGTTATCCCTAAAGAAGAGACAACATTTTTTTCCAAACCTGAAATTAAAATCCATAGTGTCTAGACTTGACAGAGAGATAAAGTTTCAAGTAACAGAAGGTACATAATTGCAATTATTTAAAACTTGAACCAAACCAGTTGGTAATGTTAAGTGATAGTCTCCCACTGCCAAGGCTTCCAGACTTGCACCATTTGCTTCTCTGAGATCCACTTGACCATTTTCAATATTCATGAACACACATGGTTCCTGTATATGAATAAAAATGTGTGAGCCACATGCCATATACAATACCCAACTTATATTTTATGATAGATTGCATTTAATGAAAAAATAACTAAAGTAGAAGCATCGGTTTTCTTCTTCTTCCCATATCTTCCATTATTCTTCTAGTGGCCTTTCTTGCCACATACAAAGAAAACATCTTCCTTCTCATTACATTGCCTTAGAATATTTGGCTTCTTTGCAGGACAATTCATTGGTGTTTTTGGCTTTGACTTTGCCTTAGACCCCTTTGACTTTCCCTGGTTTTTCTTATTCACCATAAGGACAGATGAATTGGTATTTTTCATATCCTTATCAGCAAGGAAAAATAAATCCAAAACTTCTAGGAGAGACTTTTTCATATCATTTAGATTATTATTGACAAAAAAAGTTGAGAATCTTGACAGTAAATAGGAATGAATGAGATCCACTGTTAGTTATGGGTTCAGTATGAACCCAAGGTCGTGAAGCCTCTCAATATACCCAATCATCTTGAGTACGTGAGGACTGTCTTGGTGCCGTTTTCCTAGCCTATACTTGTAAAGCACACTTTAAATCTCATACCTTTCTTGCCTGCCCCTATCCTCATATAGTTCTTGAAGATGAGAAAGCATATTTTATGCGTCCTCATCCTCATTCATTTTTTGCAATTAGTTATTCATGGATGACAACATGACGCATTGTAGATAAAGCACATCGTCTACATGCTTTCTCCATTTATCTTTTTCTCTTTTACTTTCTCCTTGAGGAGGCTCAACAGGAATTGAGGATTCCATCACATATAACTTCCTTTATTGGCATAGTACTATGTGCAAGCACCTATACCACTTCTGGAAGTTATTGCCAGTCAAGATATTTTCTTTATCCAAAACCGATCGCAGTGATAAAGTAGTTGTGGTGTTGGTAATTGCAATTTTGAATCTACATCAGATAAACATTTAGCATTCAGTACCTTATATTGATTACCATTTGAAATTTATGATTAATTAATTATTATATCATTTTAATGTCTCCTACTATTTTAGTGATCGTTAATAGCCCTCACTATTAGATTCGGAATACTCTGTCACTTGAGTATTCCAGTGGAAAGGATCCAAAAAACCTCCATCGTAGTCTACAACCAAGGGCTACACCACTACTTGGAGGGTTTCAAGGTAGGCACTAGGCTGGCCAACAACTTGTTCTTGTGGTTCCTTGTGTTGTTGAGTAAATTCCCATCTTTTGGAATCTAAAAGTGATTCCCTCAACATATTTACTCTAAATTAATAACAAGTTAGTTACGGCAAATCCTTGACTACTCACTTTAGTTAATTCATCCCAGTTCTCCCATGAAAATTCCACGGTAGTAAGATGCACTCTCAATTATGGCTCACAAGCACCCAAAATAGCCAGTTTTGATTAAATGTGATAAATGGAAGGCATTTATTGGACTTAATATATCTTTGAGGTATTTTTTTAATATTTATTGATAAATATAATCCTTTTCTATTTATTATGTTCAAACTGGGTTATCGTGCTCCCAACTGGACATGCAATAAAATATAATTCATCACATCTTTATGCATTTTATTTTGTTTATTATTCTATGTGATCACACAATAATCATATAGAAGCATATAATAACAATCTACGCATAAATTAAATCATGAAATCTGACTGGTCTTGAACATTCTATAAAGATCGATCCACAACAGATCAATCTTGACCTTGGAGCATCCATTCCTAAGTCATGACCTGAATCACGTCGCAGCTAACCCAGTGTAATGCGCTTGGCTACCATCTGGTTTATCGCCTGATCTTGGTGGGGTCTACATCTCAGATAATCATTTTATTACAAATATACTCGCATGTAGGAGAGGGGGTCTAGGGGTACAAAATACATCTTGTGCATTGGGAACGCAAGCCCATATACATATTTGAAATTTAAAGGATGATTCATAGACCTTCATTTATTTAATTAATTATTGCAATCATCACACACATTGAATAAATAATTAAATAAATAAATAAACACCAGACATACATATATCGGTCACTTTCTCAAGACCAGTCGAGGTAAAATATGTGCAAGAAAATTAAATTGCAATAAATTTAAATAGTGAGAGGGCGTTCTAAAAAATTAAATTAATTTGATTAAATTCAAACAATTCACATATAGATTTCATTTCATTAATTTAATTTTAATTCTAAAATTAAATTAAACCATTAATTTACATTTAATCCTAACTTAAATTAATATTTCGGATTTAAAAAAAATAAAACACCCAAATTAATTCTAGTTAATTTAATTTAAAAAAATAAATTAATTAAAATAGATTTAAGATAGGGTTAACTCTAGAAGGGGAGGAGTCTGGCAGGACTGCGAATGGCCGCGGGGTGTTGTCCTAGAGTGGGTCCAAATCACGGCATTACCGTAGTAAGACTATGGCTTAACCATGTATTAATTGTAGCATGACCGCGGCGTGACTGCGTCATGACCACGACTTGAGCACCGCATGACCATACTATGATCGCTTAGTCCAGTGACTCCCGTGGCGGTAGTAGCCTCTAGTGAGGTTCTAAGGGAGCGGGAGGAGGCTGATGAGCATTCTGGCCAACCGCATGGCTAGTAGCCTACTGCTCTAGTGAGCTGGTGGGGCGGCGACCCGGTCCGGCACGGCCAGGACATGCAGCGGCCTGGTCTGGTGTGAATGGGACTGAGGTATCGTGACCAGGCCATTTTGGCCAAAGAATGGCTGGGGTTCGAGAGCGGCGCGACGCGGAACTCCGGTAGGGTGCGGGGTGTCGGTTCGACAGGAAAAGGAAAGGTGGACTGGGTCAGCAGTCTCTGGCCGGAGATGAGGCGGCGGGGAAGCTGTCAGGTGGCCTAGAATGGGGTGCGGCTAGGGTTTCTTTCACAAGGGGGAGCCACGCCCCTTGTGCATCTCCTGAAAGAGATTACCCCCTTGGTTCTTCCTTTTTTTTATTTGTCCTTAGGAAAAATTCCACAACATGCCCCCTTTTTATTTTTTTTAACTAAAAGGAAGAAAACAACATTTTTCAAAAAAATTATGTTAAATATTTTCCACTCCCTTTTAATTTGTGGAAAATATTTTATAATAAAATATTTTTTTATATTTTATAATAATAAAATATTATATTTAAGTTTATCACAATAGTGATGGAGATTAACAACAAATGAATGAAAAAACTATGACGTCGATCCGATTAAATTTTTTAAATGACCGTAAATTGATCATTTGAAAACGAAACGACGTGCGGTCAGATCTAAGGGAACCGTTTTAACAAACCACACTAAAATTTAATGCATCTTAAATTTTTTGACACAGAAAAAACTTGTGATCCCTCTAATACCACTGTTAGGTACCGAGACAACACAACAGAAGCTGGTGGGCCAGAAATTTGATATTTTCTACATCATCGGAGTAACATAACCATATCAACTCTAGAGATCTTGTCCCGGTTTTGTCCAAGGATCTCACAAGGTTTAATAAAAGCACAAATTAAACTGAACATGTACCTAGTTCGAAATTGAGGTGTGTAAGTCCATCGTAGGACTTTAGTAATCGTTTCTTGAAGACTCTGACGTTGAAGCCCTCTAGATCGTCCACACACACCTCTCAAATCTTCTTGGGTGTCGTTCGTCGAGATTCGAGTGCTAGCGCGGATCTTCAACACTCACTTCAGCACAACGATGATCACTGCAAGGGAAGAAGCTTCAATCTGAGATGGATGAACTTGAAGACCTTCTTTCACTTGAGAGACTCTCTCTCTAGAATCCAGAATGAGAGAGAAGCTCTCAATCCCAACACATGAATAGTTACTAAGGGGAGAGCCTCTCTCTCAATTATATAGAGAATGTTTAAAACACACGGTATGGGTTCCCGTCCCCCATGTAATAAACATCTGATATATAAGTGCTATAAATATTTATTTATGAAAAATTAAATTATTCCATAAATAATATTTATAATTTATCACTTACTCGTAATATATAAATATATTACGTGATATTCTTGAGTCTTTAACTCGACTCACACAACATACTAATATTAAACAAACCTATGATATTAAAATCCATTCGAATAATATCAATACTTGTATTTACTATATAACTTATAAATACATGTTATAAATAAATTCAAAGAATTATTATAAACATGAATAATTAATGAATTTATTTATTCTTTGGTGATCCATAGAACATGGATAGTGCTCGGACCCTTTGGTGGGGTCCACCATGTTCTATGTCCCTATTCCTAGAATAGGGTAGATTCTCAAGGCGCTATTGTGTGTGACGCTCTAGGCCATTTCCTCAATAGCAGTGAATAACAACCACCGACCAAGAGTGGGGTCTAAAAACCCATCGAGGCCCCTATTGACATAAGGCAAAGTAAAAGAAATGAATGCCTTCCTACTAACACAGTTTGTGTAATATAATCTTTTCGACATCGATATCTCAATAAATCAAAATGCACACTAGTGTCATCATTCTTTATTTGGCTTTATATTATTTGTTGAATTGTCTGGACAGTCTTACCATCCACTACCATAACCATGGATTTAAGGAAGGTGCAACCATCCTAATTAACCAGGCCCGAGATATCCTTTCTTGAACATGGAAGAAACAAATCTTTTCTCAATCATTCAATCAGTTCCATTCCATTCCATTAATGACATAACCTATAAAAACTACCTCGCCCTAACTTTTTGCCCCTTCTTTTCACCTTGCATCAAATGTACATAATTAAATGAAATCCATTGACAATGATCTCAAGTCTAAAGACCATTACACATGTCTGTAGATAAGAATGAACATTGAAACCTAAAACATGTGGTGTTCCTATTATGTGGGTCTGTCCTCATGATCTCAACTACTAGAGATCATCAAGTGAGAAATTCATGAGAATAAGTCTCAATTCCTATGAGCCCCCAGTACCTGATGGTCACACATCATCTGTGTCCTTTCAGAATGATGTAACTGGACCACAAGAAGTTACATTAAGATTATTATTATGGAATATCATGGTTATCATTATAGACAAGGATATACTATAACCCTTTGATGCGAAAAATAATCTATGGACATTTCCATAAAGAAAGTGGATGCAGAAGTATTTACAATATTATGGAAAGATAAAAAATGTATTATAATAAACTGAATACATATAATGGTAATCAAAGAAAAAAATATGTTTGGTCTAGGGCACCCACTTTCAACAAATACTGCCTTAGATGTGGATCATCTATCACCAACATTTCCTTCCCAATATGCATCTAAATAACCAAAAAAGACAATATATCTAAGCTATAATACCTGATTCTAAATTTGATTGTGCCTCTGATGTATCTGAGAATTATTCTTCGTGTAATAAGATGATATTATTTTGTATCACTCTAAAATATTTCACATAGGGTAACAACATAAAAATTTATGGGTCTTGAGGTAGTGAAATAAAATAGGGTTCTAATCAACTTCTAATACACTTCCTCATCAACTTATTATTCTTATCCATATTTACTCAGAATTGTTCCCACTCAAATCAGTATGGAAAAATGTTCTTAAATTTCCATGCTGATCCTCTTGAGATGTTCTTTAGAAAAATATTCTCAAGAGAGAAAAATGTATTCTTTCTTTTTCAAGATTTGTAATGCAAAAAGTATTTTATTTCTCTCAGGAAGGACATTTCAAATACCTTCTTCAGTTATTTATCAAATAATTCAAAACTACATTCATCATTCCAATAAAATATAGTATCAAAAACATACACAATTACATTGAGGGAATACACTTGACTCTATCTAATATAAATATTTTTATCTAGTCTTTTTTTCTTGATATTAATTTTCATTATCAAGTATCTAATTAGAAATATCATTCCCTTAAATAATGTATTATCCCATACAAGGATTTCTTCAACCTATATACATAACTTTCATCTTTCCCAAAAACAAATCCACTAGGTAGATCAATATAAACCTCCTCTTCAATATCACCATTTAGGAATGTGGATCATCCATCCATTTGAATGATCTTACAGCTTCATTGTGCAGAAATAGAATGAAATATTCTAATTGTTTCTAATCAATCCATTTGAGAAAAGAATTCATCATAATCAATTCATTGAATATTAGAACACCCTTTCCAAACTAATCTTGATTTGTTTCTTATAACTTCACCTTATTTAATCAGTTTGTTCTGAAAAATCAATTTTGTACCAATATTGTTTTTTTTTCAAGCATGGGTATGAGATTTTTTTTGACAAAACCATGGTTATGAGTTTCAATTTATTTTTCTTTTTAATCTAATATAATTCATCATTCATTTCATGAACCCATTATATATGGTCAAAATCTTCTTTCACATCATTCAATTCTACTTTTTAATACAAATAAGTATGTGTAATAGCATTTTTTTTTCTTCTAGTTTGAACCTTTTGTTGTTTTTCACCAATTATATTCTAAGTTTCAACTTGCTTACTCATCATTAGATGATATTATTGATTATATTTCTCATCACTAAAAATATATAACATTAATTCTTCTTCTTGAATGGGAATACGATTATCTACATTCTTATCAAAAAATTCTTCCATCTTTCTCAAAATCCTTGTCTTCATGAGCATGTTTATCTTTGAATGCCTTTTCTATTACATTCACATGAACTAAATAAACAATTATTTTTATCTCTTTCTTGAAGCATATGTATCATATTCCAACTAGAGTATAGCCCCAAAAAATCCATCTTCACCTTTATAATCAAAATTACCCTATTTTCCATCATTATTATTTATAATACATGGAATACCAAATACTCTAATGTGTTTTAATATTAGAGATTTGAAATAAAATAATTTATATGGTGTCATACCAGATTGAGGTCTATAGAAAAAATGAATTTGTATTTAAACAGCAGTACTAATGGCTAGCCCCAAATGAAATGAGAATATTCATGTTCAAGTAACAAGGTTCCTCCAATTTCCACCAGTATTATATTCTATCTTTCTAAAACCCCATTTTTGTGGGAATTATATGGGGATCTATACTCATGATAAATTATACGCTTATCAGGATACTCTTAAAACTCTTCAATTCTATATTCATCACTATTATCTATTCGCAACATCTTTAATGAATACATGCATTCCTTTTTTCCTTTCTTCGAAAAAATTTAAATATATTTGAATATTACAATTTATGTATCATATATATCAAATAAGTAATGCACGTAAAATCATAAATGAATACAATGAAGTAATTTTCTCCATTTGATAATTGTTTTCACATTGGCCCACAAATATCAGAATGAATCATCTCTATGTGTTGTCTTGAACAAATATCATCTTTATTATGCACAACATTTGTAATATTTTCTTTCTAGAGGATAGTGAAACACCAATATCTTCTTCTTGTAAATTCAGGAATGTCTCGGACACTATAAATTTTAGATAACATGTTCATGTTTCTATGAAACATATATCGAAGAATTTTATTCTACAACTAATTCTCTTCAATCAAGATAATGTAACAAGAGTTCTGTATTTCACCAACCTGAAACAAAATACCTTTTGTATGTTGTCCTATTTTAAAAATATTATCATTTTATTCACTTTTTAAAACAAAACCATCTTTCTAGAATATTATGTTTTTACTCCCATCCCACATTTTTGAAAAACATAGAAAATTTTCATTCATCCAATCAACATAGAGTGTTTTCTAGGATTTCATCTTTTCTTTTCAAATAATGGTTTGACCAACACCTTTGGTTTTAAATGATTTTTCAATTCAAAATGTCAAAGTTATTTTTCTAAAATCATTTAGATTATTCAATAGTTTCAGGTCCCTTATCATCAGAGAAGGACACCCACTGTAAAGTATCCAAGGTTGTTCTGTCCATAAATACTTCAATGACATTTAAACAATAAGTTATTTTTCTCTATTAAATTATTTCTTCACATTTAGATTCTGAGAGTTCAGAATATTTTCCTAATCTAGTAAAAAAATACATCTTTTTGCAAGATGTCCAGGTTGGTCAAATATCTCAAAAATAGTTTCCAAGGGTTAAAACCTATTTTAAATATTAACTTCAACCTTTTCAAGTTTCTTCAAGTAAACATTCTCAGTCTTCTTTATTTGAGTAGATTTAACCCCCCTCAAACACTACCTATCATAACTTGTTGGATAGTAGAAATGTAGGCTGTTAAAAAACATATTTTCAATGTTTACAAACCCCCCACTATACCTGTAATATCCATAGAAAGAATATTTTCCTCTGAAACATCCATAATGGCCAAAATTAGGAATATATTTTTCATCCACCATCTATTATTTATTTTTTGAGTGATCAACCATTCCATTTCCCATAAAATTATTCTTATTCCTTTAAAAATTAATAGAATTAGAAGTATTATAAACTTTTTCAAATCAAGATAAATCAGTTTTTGGACTCAGAATGTTTTTTAAATTCTAAATTCTTCTCATTGAACACAGACCTAATATTACCATAATTATTTTTTTAGAAAAATTTACATTATTCTTTTCACCCATTGAAAGCAGATTTTTTTGAACCTTTTCATGTTTCTTGTTACTAGTACATTCCCCAACTTCAATAATAGTTTTTTCAAAACTTCTACTTTCTTCTTCAAAATTAGAACATTTTTATTGGATAACTTCTAACTCTTATTATTTTTCATTAAATTTCAATTTCTTATGTTCATTTCAATTCATTTATTTTTCAAGAGGTTTCTTTAAATCATCAACCTATTTCGCCAACATTTCATTCTCATTAGAAAAACAATATTAATTTCACATTGAAAAAAATTCATCTTTCACATGTATTTCTTTTGAATCCTTCCAATCTTTCTCAAAAATTCTGTCAATTCTTCATTCAAAAGTATTTTAAGTTACGTTTCTACCACTTCAGAACTACCGCATCTGAATTATTCCTCATTAACTGTTACAATAATTTTTTTTCAATCCTATACTCATATAATTTTTTGTATTTAGCATCACTACCTCCATTTTGATTTAATTTATATTTTAAACTTATTTTACTATATTTAATGAATTTATTTTCGTTCCCTGTCCATTTAAATTTTTCATTATAGCCATGTTTCTTGTGTGATCTTCTTGGCTTTCTTTCTTTATAATCCCAATCCTATTAATTCTTTCTTTAAGGAAAATAATCCAAAAAGTGACCAAATCTTCCACATTCAAAAAATTTCAAGGGCTGTTTTTCTTTATATTTTCATGTTCTTATTTTCACATTTTTAGAAAACAAGGATAAAATAACATTGTTATTTTTTCATACCTCATTTTTGGAGTCGTAATTACCATATTCTTCTTTAATATAAATATTATCTTATTTTTATTTCATTTTAGACTTGAAAGATATTTCTATATCGACATTTTTTCTCTTCATATCATTCTTTTTTCTCATTTAATAGGTAATGAGAATGCTACAGAAATCATCACAATATAAGGTATTAGGATCTCTATCTTCCAATGAAGAAACTTTTGCTTCGACTTTCTCAAGAAGGACCATCAAGATCTATTACACCATTGTATAATAATCCAACATTACAGAAAGACATCTAATAGTACTCATATTATCATTTACCCCGGTAAAGTGTTCCCCAGAAGATTCATGCACACCCATTTTCAAATCATCATATTTAAATATCCAGGTTTTTTGTTTTTCCTTCGTGACTTTTGTATTGCCTTCGTATATGTTTTATAACTCATCAAATATGCACTTCATTGTGGAGACTCCTTTTACTCTCAATAATTCACTTTCAGAAAGTGATGACAATATAGAATTCTTTTCCATTCCATAATTCTCAAGATAGTTATTATCAACATGTGTATGTCAATATTTATCATAAATGGCTGGAAACCCAACTATATCATCTTCAATAACATCATAATTGATCGATATATGTTAAGGAAACATTCTATATAGAATCATATTAAAAATTATTTCAACCTTATTAAATATAAATTCCAAGTGTTATGATAATTTGTTCTTGTTCATATGATTCATATTGCAGCTTCTCTCTATACTATAATTAACAGTAATCCATCATCATAAAAGTACAATTTACTTTTCTTATTTTGTAGGTGACCCTAGAAACCTTTTCCAGGAATCCTAAAAATAATAATTCCCACACAAATTCTCCCAAATTTATATCCTAATTTTAATATTAATTTGAATCACTAGAATGATTTCAATTTCCAAGTATGATATCAATTATTGAGATGGATTTCAATTATATGAGTCTGATTTTTCTCAATCCTCATTTCTTTAATACAATGTTCTACATCAATTGTAAACTAATGTATGAAGAAATGGATACCATTAATATTTTTGGAATATAATACTCAAAACTAATTTTATTCAAAATCTTCCATTATAATATAGAGCTCCACCTTGACAATTCATTTATAAATCTCCGTCTCTTTTTTTCTTAACCCACGTGAGAACAAAAAATTCATCTTCTCCTCTTCTCTTAAACCAGTGGGAAACCAAAAAAGTAATTCGACATTTTCAAAATGGTTGATTACATTTTTGGTCTAATTATCTCCATCTCTTATTTTGAACAATAGAAAAATATTTCATTCAAAATATCATTCTTGTATCATGACTTCTTTTGTGACTTTATATTCTTTTGAAAATATCTTTAAAAAAATCATACTTTAGATTGATAGTATTATAACATTCTATTTATTCCAGGTTAATTATTTTTTTATCATGAGTACAATATTCTCTAAATTCAATTGGTCTGGATATGATAATTATGAGTAGGATCATTATGTGTATGATTGGCCTAGTTATTATTTTCCCAAATAAGATCATTTTGAAATACAATTATCTTCCTCCAGAGTCTATATAATATCCTACTGGGTGAAAAAAATATAGCATGATTGATTGATAATTAGATGGAATAGTAAATTGGAACCACCTCTTCACTCAGCACCACCTATTTAGTCGGTACAACCTTTTCAATTTGAACCACATATTACTCTTCATTGAATAATATTTGATTATTTTAGAAACAATTGGTATATCCTCTTTCTCTCATTCTCCCAATTAAAATTAATCTAAGTATGATACCTTGTCGGTTATCAGCGGTTCTTCTATTCCCATTTCCTTTCATCACGCTTACATCACAATTCCTCAATTCAATATTTTGATGTATTACAATTATAAAATAAAAAAGAATCATTACAATTTTTTAATCATATCCATAGAGACTCCAATTAAAAATACACTTCATTCACATCAGTTCTAGAGTGAATATGAGGACTATTTACATCCAGCATGATATTTTCACTTTTAGTCAGACCTAAGGTGTGTCTGATTTGAACTATATCATCCAAATAGCTTCTTCTTCTCATTATAATGTACTTTCACAATGATTCAGATTCTTTCAAAAAAATACCTCAATTTGATTTTTCCCAAAAAGAAAGTGAAGTGATTTCCTTTCTTAATTTCATAAATAGTGTTCTTAAAAATAAAAGACACAACTTCAATACAAAGAACCATCATTATCAACTTGGTCCAAACAAACTGGTAGTCCCATCAAAAATCTATGAGGTGGAATCTTATTTACTATGAATGGAATAATTTTAAAAAAACCATAATCGTTAGGATAAACCCAAATGAGTCTATTAGATCGCCTAAGGGTTCCCTAGGAGTCAACCCATAAACCAATTTATATCCCTCCGAGTAGTAACCAAGGTCTCCATCCATAAATGTTATTCATAGTCATGTATATAAAAAAACATGCTCAAGTTCCAATAATTAATTCCAATATAGATATATTACAACAATGTGGAAATATAGATATATCAAAAAACTGAGGATGAAAATATCCTTAACAAATAAAAAGATTTAAGTGCCTAAATTTAGAAATATTATGAATCATAGTGAAAGTAATTTATATGTAACGTGATCCCACATTCCTAATCATAAAGCATGAATTCTCATAGAATCTCATAATACTATAATTAAAATCTCATAAATAGTAACTCATAGTACTTTTACACTTGAGATGGCTAGGAACATGGTGAGCCTCTTACCAGAGTCTCAAATTACTATCTTTTTCAAATTGTTCACAGGTTAGTCCAAAAATAAAATAAAAAAACTATTCTATAATATAATTTTATAGTTCTCTGACTCAAACCAAAGGGTTCAAGCTATAGAGTCACATGACCTCATAAAATCCACCCTAAATATTAGAGGTTTTCGACTAGCTGTGAGGGTTTGTTCACAGATAGTTGGAGGCTATACAATCAATGTAATTTATTTTCACAAATAATATAAAGAAATAATTAAATAATCGGAGTAATATGTACAAACTGAAAAGTAAATGTAATAGATCTCATATTGTAAATAGATATCCTCCTATAGTGGAAAACCAATCCAAATTAAATGTATAGGTATGTGAATTAATTAAAGTGTGTAATACTCCATCGTATATACTGGTATCCCTTCCAGCTCCATTTTTATTAAATCAAGCATCTATCAGGGTCCCCATTCCTATATATGGATCACTATACATGATGATTGTACGCTCATCCAAATTACCATACATGGTTTGAGTAAGAAAGTCAGTAGGAAACCACCAATGTGTCATTAACCAAATTTTCACATTTGTATGAGGTGTTTTCCAAGATGATAAAAATTGAGAATGTTGTCAAAAACAATCATAGACCAATAATATGATTTGCAACAAAGACACCAGGGTACACAAAAATACATTCTTTAGCTCCATGCAAGATGCTAGGTCTAGAATTTATAAAACATTATGAATTATCAACATGGCTATAAACATGTCCATTAGGATTCTCAAGGCATAGAGTGATCATGATACTCATAATCAACAAGGCATCGAGTTTAGAAATGATACATGGTATCCTCATGGTGATGAGTTCCATCTATGTCACAAGTCTATAATGATTCTACCCTATATAGTGATCCACATTCATTCTCATCCCATATCATGTACACTCCCCCTCTAAGGGGTAACCATTACATGATGGTCACCTATAACGAAACACTAAGAACAACTTTCAATGACATAGTAATATACATAAATAGGTATAACATGACAAGACATGCATAACAAGGAATCATGTTAATATAGTTGTATCATATAATAACAACTGATCATCATCCATCATGATAATAAAATAATCTAGAAATAATCATAAAAACAAGGATCATATATGAGTATCATAGAAACAAAAACACAATAAAAATCTCCGTCAGTCGAGAATAATAACGCGTGAAAACACAATAGGTACCAGTGGAAAATGGAAGAAAGGACCCCAAATGAAAATAAACATTATACTTAATGGTTTTTGAGGAAGAAAAATAATCTTTTCCAAAGTATTGAAGATATAACATAGCACATACCCATAGTGAATAGATCAATCATCAAGGATAAATTGTTTTGGATTTGGTTAATTAAATAAATTTTTTTATAATTGAGTTTTAAGATAATTAGAAATAAATAAGTTAATTATAAAAAATATATCATAAGGAAACAAATCGTGTCTGAATAATGTCAAAAAAAGGACACCAAATCACTAGATCTGTTTTTTATCAATTAATAGATCAAGAATTCACAATCAAATCTAGATGAAATCAGTATGTGTAGCTAATAATCACTGATCCATTATTATTCAATCAATGAATGAGATATTGAAGAAAAATAATATAATAAGAAGGTATCATAATTATTTTTTAATGGAATCATACACAAAAACATGCACTATTCTTAAGAATTATAGCCCCAATAAAGAGTTTTGTCATTAAAACATCTAATCCTCCACCAATCAACATTATTATTATTAATTGATTATTGTTACATCAATAATACACTATGAGGAAGAGGATTAAAAATTTGATACACAAAAACATACACATAGGTCATTATTTGTCGAATATATATCTCAATTTGGTATAGAAATGATGTAAACATACAATAATAACCACTAATTTAGGAATAAATGAAGAAAAAATAATTTTTTATTCATGTAAAACATAGATATGACACATATCCTTGTTTAAACTTCAATAAATAAGGATTATTTGGTATGAATATATAAAAAAATCACAATTCTTGGCCTCTCTAGATCGTTTAGAAGTTCAATGGCCAAGGGATTTGTATGGGAGAGTTTTAAGACCAATGGGGAAGGTATAAATTTTGGTATATTCTAAGGGGTTAGATTTGGGTAATCAAAAAATTTAATTATTTATGGAATTAAAATTAATGGTGTGCATTTAATTCACCCATGGTTTGGATTCACCAAAAACCAATTGGGTGGCATAAGTGAGATGATGTGCATGGAAGAATGGTAATAATTCTTCCTCAAACACAAATGTGTCGCTGGGGTTTAAAAAAATACAAACCCACAGAAACCCCATGGACTCGCTAGTATAAATTTTCCATCCACCTCAAGTATAATCACTTCTTAGCTCTACCACCTTTGGTTCAAAATAACTTAGTCACTCAAAACAATCCTCTTGATATCCCATATCAAAGAAAATAATTATATTGGATAATTTCATTAACCCTGAAATATAATAGATAAAACAAAAGTGAATATTTTCCATGTGTTATGCTTCTAATATGTTATCATGGTTCATGTTCTTTGATTATACTATGACTGTTTTCAAATGTTCTACCACAATTTATTTCATGTCCCATGTGTATTTTCTAAAATTTCTTATTTATGTTTTTCAGTAGTAAACCACATTTTTTCATACCATTATAAAAAAAGTATCCTTAAATTATTATTCAAATCTCCCATGTTTACCATTATGGGAATCTGATTCCTTCCATTATTATGTTTCCCTTACACATATTATCGAGGAAGTTTTTAAGTATGATATGTAAAATAATGGTTTTAGTTATAAAAAACATATTGTGTGATGATTCATATCTTTTATATACATGTTGGTTATGTAGGAATTTATTTAAAGGAACTAAATATTTATATTTCAACCATGGAATTTAATTTTATGTAAACAATATCAATCTAATAAGATGTAAAATTTATGTATTAAAAATATGGGTCACGATAAAAACAATATCCTTTAACATAGTTACAATTTACAATAATAAAGGGAAATTGCTTTCTACTTTTGGAAAATAACTATAACTTTCCCTTATTTAATTTTCTTATTTATGTCAATATCTCTAGAGTTACAAATAAAAATGGTTTAAAATTATTTATATATGAACCTAAAATCAACCAATGTGGTGTATAAAAAATATTTACATTTTTATCCAAAACATATACTAGGTATAAAAATTGTTTCAATAGTTACAAATGATGAATCAATAATACCTTTTCAAATTTTATATTTCCAAAAAACATTATTATATATTCATATTTATGTTCTTGTTAATATTATTATTTTTTTATCACAAAATTATCTTTAGATGGATTTTTTTTAAATCAGATATGGGATATTTCAGTTGAATATGGTGATATATTGAAGATTCAAGTATGCATTATATGAATATTCTAAACAAAATCATCAAAATTATCCAATGAAATAATCATTATTGAATTTCTCATTACTAATGAAAATGGAAGATTAATTATATAAAAAATATATCAATATTAGTAAAATATTATTATGTTCAAAATAAAGGTTACTAAAGTATTTAATTTTCTTTTATGTATTGTTAATATTTAAGCATTTAAATGTTCCATTGTGTAATTTTACTATTAATTACATGATAAATATTGTATATATTTTTAGTTAGTACTAATATGTTAAAAATATTTGTTAGTCATCACTATTATTGCTATTGAGAAAATATAAAAAAAGTCTTCCCTTTAAATTTTTTAATATTATTATAATACCTAAGACTAACTTATAACAGAATTTATTAACTACTTGCCATGTTAATTAATAATGTAGCCATTGTCTGTTGTTTTGCATTATCTATAAAATAAGTTCTATCAATCTTTTCAACACTACATATTTTTGGAAGACAAACGTTCAAATACCATTATAGGTAGGTAGATAATATCAAAGTAACAAAAATTCTTCTTCATAAAGGTCTTAGTTATGTAATATAAAACTCCCAAATCACCGTAAGAAAAGGAAAATAATTAATATTTTTTCATAAGTACAAAAAACATGTTTTTCAAGAGAACTTTGATAAAACCCTAAGACATAGATTTTCCAATTTTTTTATTTCATTGTATTACACTTGATGACATCAAGAAATTACGGGTTCCCAAAGAATTCATCATAGCTAAATTTTAATCAAATATACTCAAATTTTAAAATTTCAATCTTAGTTTTTTTCTCATATATATTATTTTCCCCATCATACATTGATATATATTGTTTTAATATTATTTTATTTTAATTTTCAAAAATAAAGACTAATAACACTCTTTGTAGATTATTATACAAATAATACAGATTTCTCTTTACTATATAACTTCATTAAAAATATTTCATATATAAATTTTTTTTCTATATTTAAAATATAAATTTCGAAAATTGGAGTAAATTTATTGTTATTCATTTAGATGTTGACATATTTTTATGTAAAATTATAATTTCATGAAAAACTTATTCATTATTAGTCAATGAAACCATGGGGGAGTAATAACAGAAGGTTTTAAATTACATTGACGAATGATAGGTGACATAAAAATCCCATTTCTATATACATTCATCTACCATGGACTATTTAAAAATAAATTAAATTTTTTAATTAATTCTTATATGGAAGATACTATTATCTTCATAACATGGGATGTGTTTGTACTATAACTTAATACTCGTAAATGACTACCAATAAATAAAATTTATATTCAGGAATCTTATCCATTTAAATCATTTCTCAAGTATGTTATTTCCAAAACTAGTTACAATTTAAACACATCTATTTATAAAAATTTATTTTATTTTATTACAATATACCTATTACATCAAATTATAAATTTTTACAATTAACATGGGTTTGAATTCCATGAAGCTAGTGCCGAATCCAAATTTTCCAATAGTGTATCTCTAAAATTTTATCCTTTTGATTTTAAAATTTTCTTAATATATTAACAAGATCCACGATGATATATTTCCATTAAACTATTATTGACTCCAATATTTAGAATAATTAAGATAAAAATTTATACTGAATTACTGATACAGATATAAATGCGCGTTAACACCTTAATAAATATTATAAAATAGTGTGATGTAATCTTAAAAATATTTCATGAAACAACATGAGTATATTTTATTTGGAAGCTGGAATCTTTTCTAGAAGTCTATTCCATAATTTTGATGAAATGAAAACTTAATTTTAAATTATATTCTATATGGGTGGTCAGATATGTGTTTATAATTAATATATATACTCCTTTATGAATTTATGTAATAATTTAACCACTATCATAACATTACAATTATTATTATTTTTTCCACTTTCAAATTTTTACCTTATTATCTTGTGTGAATAAATATTCAATGAAACTATAATTAGTTATATAAATCATGAATTTCCTACAAAAATATAGTAGAATTCTAAAATGAAAACCTTTGGTGAATAAATTATATTGTATAAATAGGATCAAATATTATGGGGTACTATATCCGAATTAGGATACTTATTTCCAAATATTTATAATATTAACTAGAAATAGAGTGTATTGACTATTATTGAGTAATATCATTTCTGTATGACTGACATTTACAATAATATAATTTCTAATTGAATTAGAACTCCAAAACATCAAAAATTTATTAGTTTTGGTTTTTTAGTGATCCAAATGTATTGAAATATATAATATTTAAACTCACTATTTAAATTTCATAATATAACATTTTTGATGAAAACTATACATGTGAACAAAATAATTTCAATGTTCAGTACACTACTCAAAATGTCCAACATGATATAGTATTCAAAAACTCAACACATTAAATAAGAACACTACATACAAATGATTTGATAATAATAGAAATGGTAAAGATAAAATTCACTTTAATAACATTAAAAAATGTTCAAAATGAAATTCATGATACTCTAATAGAATGAAAACACCACATGTGAAAATTATTTTATAATGTTCACTCTATTAAAATAAAATGGTTTTTTATTACTTATTGTTTTTAAAAGATAAATATATAATTTTTTTAATATCAATTTTATAAAAAGGATATTATGTTTAGAATGATTCTATAAAAATTATATTAGTGTGATTGTTTGATGTTTTTCTAAAAATGATTAATTTTTAAGTGCATAATGAAAACTCAGTTTTTATAAATATAAAAACTTGTATGGGTTCTTCATGATTTAAGAATGAAATAAAATTTTAAAAAATTATTAGATCAACCAAATGTGAATTTGAGGATCAAAATAAATAATTCAAAAATATTGTGGTGAATTTAGAAACCCATGATTGACTTTTTAGAGCATATGTCATACTTTATTCTAATTTTTTATTAATGTTTTTCCTTTAATTAACTATCCAAAATGATTCATTTCTTTTTTAATAAAAAAATAAATTTCCTAAGAATCAATAATATGAATTCATTTAATGTAAATTCATTTTTTTTCTAAAAATGAAGTTTTTTCTAAATGATATTTTAATTGTGTTTAACACGCACTTATTACGATCAATATTTTCTCCCTATAGAAATTGAATGTCATGAAATAATTCCACATATGGATTAACCCTCTTCAAATAAAATAATATGGTCCATTTCATTTTTGTTCATAAATGGGTTAAAAAGTAAATTGTTATATTGAAACGGAATTATAGAAAAAATTATAATTATTGGGTGTAAGACTAAAATATCTAAAATCATATCCATTATTTCATTAAATGAGAGGTGGAAAAAAAATACCAACCCACTATATATTATATTCCACTATTAGATCTACATTCATTTGAAAGTGAAATTCCTGTAATATAATGTAATGAGTATTTAAAAAAATATCACCCTTCCCATTTATTAAAAATTCCCTTCACCATGAGACGTATCCTCACATATAAAGGGTCATAGATTAAAAAAACACTACCAAAACCTCTTCCAAACTCTATTTATCACTTTATAATGGTTATTTTCTCAAGAAAAATATAATCTATAAATGATCATGGAGATATCCTATGGAGTAATGTAAGAGCTCATAGTCACTCATTTTCCATTTTAATTACATTAATTATTCTTTTTACACCTCCAAATATATTATAATAACACTAAAAAATTACATCAATATCATTAAAATATTTAAATTTAATTATTTTTATGAAATAACCATATTATACCGTCCTCGAAAGAATTTGAAAAATGAAAGTTTCCCCTGAGTTCTATACATACTACCATCTCCATGAGCGATGCATTTTATTCTCATCACAATCGTATATAAAATGTTCGAAAAATTAATTTAATAAATATATATATGTTATTTATGATTAATATATATCATGATGTTGATTCTAGATGGATTACACAAAATTAATGATAGTTATAAAGTAATCTACAAATATAGTTTCATTACCAAAAATAATCTCGTCAAGCATTCCATTCTCATAAACCATACACATAATTTCCATCAAATGATCATGAGTCTACATAGATCATTGGAAAAAATTTATTTCAACACATTTTAAAATCTAGTTATGATTAAATGTTTATCAATGAATGGTTCCAATGTTCCCATTAAAAAATACTTTCGAAACAATCAAACATACAAACATTCGTTGATGAAAATAAAAATTAACAAACAAATATATGTGTAGTAAATGATTATAATTAAATCATATAAAAGGTAATATATATAAATAAGGATATTAAATAAGTTGATTATTATATTTGTTATTATTATCCATCAGGTTAAATGTCTTTCATGTCATTTGGGAGTAATATTCCAGGGTTTTTCATCTCTATTTAAATTAATTGACACATGTTTCTTATTATACACCAATTTTCATTTTGTTATTGTATATAATGTCATGTGGATATAATATATCATGAATATTGTTTCAATATTGGTGTTTTAGGTTCCATTAAATTTTCTTACTTTCATGGTTTTCTGATTCAATGGTTACCAAACCTGTAGGGGGTTCTTTTATAATCTCCCATTTATTTAGTTATGAATTTTTATCTTCCATGTCAATATTAGTTATTTTATTTTATAAAAATAATCATTTTACGTATATGATTTGTTAAGGTGTCACTAACCCACAAAAATAACTTGGTACCCTGATACCTGAGCTATCTCAGACTTAGCCTAAAGGGGTATCACAGTCCCCAAGGGCATGGGACTTGTACTTGGAACCATACGTTATAAAAGAGGAAGTGAATTTTCAAAAAAATAGTTGATGATATAGAATAAATGTTAGTATTATTGTAACTTGAAAATTATAAAATACCAAAAAATAAAAATTGTATACAATTTAAAGAAAAAAATCCTATTGGAAACATTATCCAAATATGGAAGCATAAAACCAGACAGAAAATATCTCAATTATCCTATGATGTAAGTGGAAAATGACCCCGCCTATCCCCATTACCGCTCCAAGATTCAAATAATCAAGAACATCTACGACCACCAAGTGTGATTATCCATTTTGGCTGACATGACATAAGAATGTCTGCAATTTCATAATGTTAATGGTAGAGTGTGACATATAAACCCTATTAGGTCATAAAAAATGTTCTTTAATCAATTACATAATAATTACACATCTATGTAATCAATTTAAATATAAAAACACATGTAATTACTATTTAATTTTTTAAACCAAAAAATTATTTCATTAAAATTTATTGGAGATATATGAAAACCTACTTCAAACAAGATTAAATGAACATTTCATATTAATCATCTTATATTACTTTGTTCACATGAATAAATTAGTTTAAGAAATCAACAACATGTATAATCAAATCATCTTAATCAAGAAGCATGATAAATAACCTTATAGCAAGTTAGTATCTTGGTAATGGGATCCTTATAATTATTTTTAATCAACAGAGCTATAGATATGTTTTCACACTCATATCAACTCCTCATTATTAGAGCCATTATGGTAAATCAATCTATTTCTCTTTAGGGGATCTAAAATGGGTAATCAAGTCTATCTTTGTTTAGTTAGTGTTCTCATCATATGTCCATTATAAGGGGATGAAGATTATAGAATTATTATCACAGTAACCTACCAACTACATAGTATTTCATGTGATACAATCCATCAATAAATGAATTTGGATATCAATAATTTCAAATCATTTAAAAATATAATATTATAATTTTTATTTTCAACATGCCCTCTCATTTCAAAACCAAATCATGGGTTTTCATAATGATGATCCATCTAAAATCACAATGTAATTTAATCCATTTTCTCATTATCAACATCAAATAATCTCATCAAAACAATTTCCAAATCAAGCCATCATTTGTCATAAATTCCCCTAAGAATTTAAATTCCTTTTAAATCAGGGTTTCTATCTCAAATCTCATTCACATTTCAAATAAAAGATCAAATAATATCAAATTTGTGATTTCAAAAAATTTAAAAAATATTTCTAAATATATCATGAAATATAAGGATTTAATTCAATATAAATTCAATATAGAATCACATACATTTTAATCAATTGATCATAATGTACAACCCCCACAATGGGGAGCACCAATAATGAACAAAGGCATACAATATCTAGAGACACAACCTAAAATCAATATCCAACGAAAAACATTTAGATCCCTCAATTACATGATGATATATCAAACTCTAATGAGGATAGAAAGATACATTTAATGAATCCAAATAATATTATATTCACTAACCCAGAGGAGGTCAAATGAGATCAAGAACACTTCTATTTCTCAAGATAAGTTGTTTGATGAGAGAAGGTCATGTTTAAGAAGCCATCACAACTCATAAAATAGATTTTGTGACAAATGGGTGGGATTAATCATCATTTAGAGGGGATTAAAATTTCTAAAATAATTTTTTATGGTATTAAAATGTGTGCATGCAATTTACTGTGTGGGTCTCCTAGGATAGAAAAACCATATGCCCTAAATTTGTTCTCATGCTAGGAGGGTACATAGTCTCTTCTAGAAGGTAAAATTGTTTTTAAAACCATGATCCAATAATGAAACCCCTAATTTTTTTAGTTTTTATGGTTTGGAGGGGATGGTTTCATGGTTTGGAAAAACTGTGAGCCCCCTTCCAGTGGCTCGCATCAGGGTGCATGTCCTGTTAAGCCAAACCACATAGTTTTCCCTAACAGTTCACCAACTTTTCACAACCCCTTGGGATTCAATAAAATTCAAATTCCACCATCGCAAACAAAGAACAATAATTTCCATAAAAAAGATCAAAAAAATCAATTAATTCTTGAAATAAGGTAACAAAATGTTATGACGCCCCATATAAAAACATTTCCCCCCAAAAAAACCTTCCCAAGAAAGATCCATATCAAATTGGTGAGGACGTTAATCTCTTATCTTTTCCTCTTATCCAATGTCTCATGACAATAAAAACCATTCAACCATAACCCCAAAAAAATTATCTTTCTCCTAAAAAATAAACAATGACTTAGAATCAAAAATAATGACTGCATGCTAAGTTATAAATAAATTGGGTTCGACATCAAGATCCACGCAGATCAAGACATGAGATGGGGAATAATAATACTTTTGAATTTCTGATACATGGAACACAATATGTATCTATATCAACTATATTGGAGGTGATAAACTATATGATACATTTCCTACACAAAATATATTTAAAATTACAACCATATAAGGCCAGAAAAGGAGCCACTGTAATTAAATACTAAAAATATAATTATTAGAAAACTAAACTAGTCCAAAAAATAAATCCCATGATCCAATGAATTCAATAATGTGGGAATAAATCATGTACTCAAGAATAATAATGTATCAATCTTTTTGGTTATCCATCTGTAGATGGTATATCATACTCAAACACACATGAGATCCCAGTTCTACCTGGAGACCTCTACAGATGAAATATGTAAAATGGGGATCCCTCTCAATTAATTTAGCATAATGAAATCCATGAAATTATATAATCTCCTAAACATATAGATGTCACAATTCCAAAAATTTGTTTTTCATCATTAATGGGTATCATGGGAGGAAATTTGGTAATCCTATTTATCACAACCCATATTTTATTCTTCATTAGAGGGGTAATTGGAAACCTAGCCAGAAATTCCCAAGAGATTTAATTACACATTATAATCAAGACATGAAGTCTAAAAATAGAACCTAATGGTATCTAGTTTTCATATATTACTTCTTTTATGAAAATAAATAAAATAGAAAGTCCTCATCTCATATATAGCACCAAAAATCTTCTCTGCATATCATAAATCATTTTTCATGGTTCCAGGATGACTGTCCCCACTAGGAATTATAGAGATACTTCATTATAGGATTACTTATTTGAAATTACCCAAATAACTGGTTTCTAAATTACAAGAATACCTCATAAGAGAGGATCTACTCATGGATGGTATCCTCACCATAATGAGTGTCATGAATTCTATATAATTACAAATTAAAATTTTGTTCTGGAAGAATCATCCCGAGAAGATCAGAGGTCAATTGAAAATTTACTATGAAAACATCATCCTATTATTCCTAGAATACAAAATGAAACAATCAAATAATATCCATGAATTTCAACTATTTTGATGATTAGTTCATAACATGGTTATGATGTTTTCTACTAAAATAATCAAAAATGGAATTTCCCTCCCCTAGGCTGTAGGAAGTGAATAAAATTAAAATATTTAATATACAAATCCCAACACATTGGATATAGATTAAAAAATCATTGAGAGAATTTCCTGCTCATGAATTTTTGGTAAGAATAAATATTATAAAATTCCATGAAATTGTAATGCCAAAATCTTTTAAGAGCAAGCATCCCAGTTCTAAGTTTGATATCCAGGGTTTGATATTTCTTCTCATGTGTACTAAGCTGTCTAGAGCAATAAGTTACCACTTGATCACACTTAATGATAACACATACTAAAACTGAACATGATGTGTCACAGAAGAACACATTTCCCCACCCATCCTCTAGAAGATTCAAAACTAGCACAAAAATCAAAAGGCATTTTATATCATCAAAACTACCCAGAAGTTTATCATCCAAAAAAATCACTACCGTCTTTTGGAGATTTTCCATTAGAGAATCCAACTTTGAAAAATATTTGGAAAACATATGGTAATACCCCTCAAATTCTATGAATATCATTATCTCAAAAACATCATACAATTTCTCCCATATTAAAACAAACTTCACCTTATCAGGATCTATTGAAATTACATGTATCGCGACTACGTCTTACAAGAACATCCCTTCCTGAATCCAGAAATTACATATTGAATTATTTATAAAATTCATATGATATCTTGATATTTTGAGAATATCTCTTAGTTGAAGCACATAGTCCCTCTCATATATACAGTAAAGAAGAATTTCCTTCCAATACTACCATAATGAACATTTTAAGGGAATCATTTAAAACATAATATAATAAAATAATAAAAATAGAAGGAATGTTTTTTACACTAAATGACATCACCAGATACTCATAATGGACACAACTATACATAATTTTAGAATCTTTTATTCTCAACTAGTGAAAACCATATTAAAGATCAGAAATAAAAAACTGCTTAACCCTTTAAACTAGTCAAACAGATCATCAAACCATGTTAAAAAATAATTTTTCTTTATGATAACTCAGTTTAAATTTCATAAATCAATATAGAGGAAAAGTTTTCTATAAACATTCATTAAATAAATAAAGGGTTATACCTAAGGTGTAACGACCCAAAATTTTGAATAAATCTTGTTTCCTAATTTTGTGTGTTATTTTATTTCATACTCAACAAAACGTTTTCATTTAATAAAATGATTATAATTAAAATGAGACTGTTGGATTTTGACTATTATATGACTGTTAGTCAGTATGACCATTAGAAACTGAATGTTGCGACTTTTGTTTCTAAATACAAGTGATCTTGGATAATTAATATAGAGAGAAGATTTGATGGCCTCATCCAGTAGTCATGGGCCGATCGAAGCCCATATATCAAAAATTAGGAAGGAGGTAGCACCACTGGGCTTTGCTCTAGGCCAAACCCAAGATGAACTTCATCATGTGAAGCTAGAATGGAATCGACTTCGTGATAAGTTCAAGCTGATAGAAATAACCACTCGAGCAATGTTGGCCGAGCCACCCTCAGATTCTCTCACCTTAGCACACCGAACACTTATTTCCTATGCTGGAGTGATAAGGGGATATGTAACGAGACCATGGCTAAGATGTGTAATCCTTTCTTTAAATAAAAATTGTGATTTATCATTATGATGAAGTATGTGAATTTCCAAATGACCGGTTAAATATAGTATGCATATTTTTGATGAATTCTAGAAAACTATATTTTAAAATATTTTTTGTAAACCTTAAATAATTAATAATGTGTAATGATTTTCAAAAAATGGTCTTCTACAAATGTGTTCAGTAATAAATTTAGAGGCTAATAAGATCAACTTAATTTTTGATTAATAGTAAATTATGAATAGTGATTTTATGCTTAGGATTAGTAATTAGACCAAATAGATTAGTAATCTCACTTAAAGAAAGTATTAATATAATTTAGGCACCTCGATTAAGTAGTGGGACTCAATAAAATAGGTAAATAACTATTTTAGAAATTATTAGTCAAGTATCAGTTTTTTGGGTGAATAGTGTTTTTAATTAAAAATTAAATTTAAAAATTATTTAGAAAATTATTTTTATAAATTGGAGTTCATTTTTGAACTCAAATCATCGATATTATGTTAAGGTGATTTTTGGGGATTTTTAAGAAAAAAAATGATTTTTGGTGAATAGTGTTTTTAATAAAAAAATAAATTAAAAATATTTAGAAAAGTATTTTTTTTTTAAATGTACTTCATTTTTGAAATCAGCGCATTGATATTTGGTTAAGGTGAAATTTTGGGATTTTTTTGAGAATGTTGAATTTTTAGTGAATAGTAAAAATACAGTTTTAGGGTTTCGGTATGTTTAATGACATCATAAATGTGTCATGATAATGTTATGAGATATTTTAAGGGATGGCCGACCAAAGGTGAATAATTATTGTATGAGGGGTCCTATGTGGCCAAAACCATGGGCAAATACCATGGGCAAGCCCATGGTTTTTTCAAAACCACCAATGAGGTGTCCCTTTTCCATTAACGCCTTGTCCCCTCACATCCCCTATAAATACCAAGCCATTCTCTGATCCTTTCCATTCCAAAATTATCCTCAATGAAGTTCTGGTATCTTACCTCCAAAGGAGACCTCCCAAGGTTCCCTCAAGCCCTCAAGGTCCCAGTCTTTGAGTTTTAAAAGTTACGTTTTAAGGTAAGGGATCCTACCACTCTCTTTGTTTTCAAGTACTCTCGTTTATGTCATTTATTTTAAGCTCCATGTTCTTATAGTGGGGTGTTCTTTTATATTCATCCTAATTTCATTTTGATTTTAATATTATGAGAGACCCCCTCTTTCTCTCATCAATTCATTTTATGAATGTTTAAGTGTCACCGTTAAGCTACAAAATTTTTAAGGGAATTCTTTCACCCTTCTCGTCTTTTTAAAAGTTCTACTTTCATGAAAAGTCTTTCAAGTTACTTTTTATTATGTTGGGGTATGGTATATATATCTATCATACAGATCTTTTATGTTCATATGATGAGACACCCTATTTTATCTCGTCAATTAATCTTTTTGACCTTTTAAGTGACGCTGTTAGGCTGCCGAATTTTCATAAGAGAAATCTTATTTTTTCCTTCCTTCAATGTTTTTCATTTCATATGGTATATTTGTCAAAATTAATTACCATGTTCTTATACCCTTTATATATTATCCCTATACTATTTTATGGATCATTTATGAGTGGGTGACCCATGTCCCCTCTCTTTTCAATGTTTTCTAAAACCCTATAACAAAGCCGTTATGCTGCAGAATTTTCGTCTCAAAATGTCTCTCTCTTTTTCTCAAATTATTTTGTTTTATTAAGAGAATACTCAAAAATCCTTCTTCTAAAAGGGTATTAACATATATTTCAAAATATTCTATTTTAAATTCTGGGATATACATACATGAGACCTGCTTCCTTTTCTGTGGGTTTAAAGTGACGTAAAGATCATGTCTTAAAAACAGTTTTTAAAACGTTATGATTATGAAATGAAACACATTTCTTTTATGAAATATGGGATATTTATGAAATGTTTTATGATGACATATGTGGCTCACATGATAATAAAGACAAATTTTAGGGTGCTCCCTGATAGCGCTCCAATTCACTGGGTAATGAGGTCCCCACTAGAGATTACAATTTTAACGATACCTTGGGGTTTACCTTGGTAATTTTTAATGAAACCTTGGGGTTTACCTTGGTGATATGTTCATGATTGAATAAGTTAAATTTTGTAGAAACTTTTTAAAGTTATGAAATACGTTATTTTTATTATGATATGCCTCATGATCTCTTTCTCATTGCTTAAAGATCTTTTTCATGACTTTATTGGTGTATCTCAAGTTCACATGTTAAATGTTTCCCTTGTTTCCCTTACTGGGCCTTCTGCTCACCCTTTCATTTGATGTATGCTCCTAGGTTATGAGATGTTGTAATGAACTAGGTTGAACAAATGAAGAATCCTTTCAAGTATATAAGAAGAGTGTTTTATGTTGTCATGTATTAATTTCCTGGTTTCTAAGACACTAAAACTTAAAGATCCTCAGTTTTGTATAATGTAATGAAACTTTATGTGATAAAAAGGCTGGATGTTATAGTTGGTATCAAAGGATGGTTTAGTTATTGTTGGGGATTATGATATGAAAACTTTAGGAATAACCCTATAGAAAAGTTTAAATTTAAGAAATGTTCCTGGTATTTTTGTGAGTATTGAGTAAGTGTGTTCCAAACAAATAAATCTCTGTCTGGATACAAGCTGGTAGAGGTGGATCTGGCACATATGTACATATGGGTAAAACCCGAAAACACTGCTTTGAGCTAGACTCGAACAGGAACTGGTACACGACAATGGGCCTTGCTGCACTCTTGGTTATGACACTCCCGGGGGATATGATTTGGTAAATTTATAAGCTTAGAATGAACCATTATTAAAGGGACAAAGATAAAATAAAATAAATATTCACATAATAATATATGATCATGGATAACCTAGATTGGAACCTATGGGATCACAAGTTAGGGTATACTTTTCTTCTACAAGTTTATCCTTCTATGCTTTATGTTTCCTTTTCATGATTATTGGCTAAGTATTTAAGACCCCTAACTATTATTTCATTTCTTAGTTAATGGATGGAAATGGAAGAACATGTCCCAACAACCAATGTGATAGGAAATGTGATGATTTCCCTATTAATATGATAGATATCATGAGAGATCTAGTTGAACATATTGTGATTATGCCAATCCAGCTATCAAAAAACACAGTTAATAATTGGTACGTATTTGAATGACCAAGTTCATCAAGGAAGAAGAAGATGAAGTCTCAAGGAGGTTCATCTGATAAAGATGAAATGGGAAAGAAGACCCAATTTCCTTTGTTAAAAAAGTGTGGAAAGAGGCACCAAAGAAAATGACACAAAGGAACTGGGAGATGTTTTAAGTTTGGGGTGATATGGCATAAAGTAACCAATTTCTTTAAAAAAATGGGTAATGTAATGAATAAAGATAAGGTTCTATCTAATGTACCTTATACTTTAATATGTCATAAATGTGGAGAAGTTACACATTATCCAAGGAAATTCTCTCTTGGAAGGGATGAGAAGCATGATGAGCATCAACAATCTTCAAGGAAAATGGCACAATAAAAGTCCTATGCTGAGATGGATCATGATGACTGAAGTACATGTAACTTCTTTTCAATAATTGTCTATGTCATGTTGTATTTTAGTTCGTGCACAATGAGCATATCTTTAATGTTTTCTAAGAACATCGAGTCACTACCTATGACGGTTTTATATCATCAAGGAAAACATATATTTTTATGTACAACATGTTGATGTTGTGGAGCTGTTCTTCTTGAAAAAGAAAAGATTAAAAAGGGACTAAAAGATGATTATTATTTTAGAAGACGGTCACTATTTTGAGAACCCTGTATGATCGAGGTAAATAGATTAATATGGTATTTTCTTTGAGTAGTAAAGATTGACTTATATTTTGAAGAACTGATGAATTTAAGGTGAACTTATAGTAATTTAGGTCACTTATGGAAATGATTAACCAATCTTGGGGAAAATATGTTTAGGTTAGTTACTTTTGATATAAGATGTAATGAGTGGTTGATTTTGTTTGGAGATGAATGAATAAGTTTATCTTGGAAGATTATGTTATCCAATCCTTCTTATATTTGGGTTTCAATATTAGTTTGGTTTCTTTTGAGGATTTTTAAGGACAGTTTTTTATGGAATGGTCTATGATAAACTTTGGGTAGTACCGTGGAGCTTTGAAGATTTAAAGTCATTCCCCTTATTATGGGGTTCTTTCTTTTTGTAGACTTTTTTTATCTTACCCTTTCTGTTTTTTGGATAAATGTTTCGTGATAGATAATTATTATTTTGTTTATTACATTATTCTCTAGAAGATGATTCCTATGCTTTGATGAGACCATGTATTTTTGAATGCTCATCGTTTAGAGAAAATATTAGTCTTGGTAGAAACTTATTAAAAGATGAAACTCTACTTGAAGGTAAGTATATTTCCTTATGTTTTTATTATATGTAGTAAATGAATTCCTCAAAACTATGAAAAGGAACATAAAAAAACATTGTGAGTTAAATTTTCCTACTAGGTAATCAAATACCATTTAACCCATCATAATTTTGTGATTTTATTGATCTTAACTTACTTCTAATCATGTTTTCTATCACTCTCCCTCAAAATGTGACCCTTTGTTTTCTCTTCCATGTCCATGTTTTCCTACATGGAATCCTAGTATGGTTTAACTCGGGTTACCTTTGTACTACCTTTTCTTTCTTTTAAAGTAATAGTGTTATTGACTCTTTTTATGATGTGGGACTTTCAATTAAATTTCCCAACCCACTTTTTAAAAATTGTGAGGAAGCAATTTCTTAAGGGGGGAAGATTGTAACGACCCGAAATCTTGAATAAATCTTGTTTCTTAATTTTTTTGTTATTTTATTTCATACTCAACAAAACATTTTCATTTTATAAAATGAGTATAATTAAAATGACACTGTTGGGTTTTGACTATTATATGACTGTTAGTTAGTATGACCATTGGAAACTAAATGTTGTGACTTTTGTCTCTATATACAAGTGATCTTGGTTAATTAATATAGAGAGAAGATTCGATGGCCTCATCCAGTAGTCTTGGGACGATCGAAGCCCATCTAACAGAACTTGGGAAGGAGGTAGCACCACTGGGCTTTGCTCTGGACCAAATCCAATCCGAACTTCATCGTGTGAAGCTATAACGGAATCGCCTTTGCGAGAAGTTCAAGCTGATAGAAATCACCACTCGGGCAATGTTGGTCGAGCCACCCTCAGATTCTCTCACCTTATCACACCTTACACTTAGGTCCTATGATGGTGTAATAAGGGATATGTAACGAGACCATAGCTACGTTGTGTAATCCATTGTTTAAATAAAAATTGTCATTTATCCATATGATAAACTATTTGAATTTTCAAATGTCTGAATAAATATCGTATATATATTTTTTATGAATTCTAGAAAAAGGATATTTTAAAATATTTTTTATAAACATTAAATAATTAATGATTTGTAATGATTTTCAAAAAATGGTCTTCGGTAAATGTGTTCAGTGAGAAATTTAGAGTCTAATAAGTTCAACATAATTTTTGATGAATAGTAAATTATGAATAGTGATATTATGCTTAGGATTAGTGATGTGACCAAATGGATTTGTAATCTCACTTAAAGAAAGTATTAATATTCTTTAGGCACCTTGATTACGTAGTGCGATTCAATAAAATAGGTAAATAACTGTTTCAGAAATTATTAGTCAAATATCAGTTTTTTTGGGTGAATAGTGTTTTTAATTAAAAATTAAATTTAAAAATTATTTAGAAATTTATTTTTATAAATTGGAGTTCATTTTTGAACTTAGAGCATCGATATTATGTTAAGGTGATTTTTAGGGATTTTTCTGAAAAAATGAATTTTCGATGAATAGTGTTTTTAATAAAAAATTAAATTAAAACTATTTAGAAAATTATTTTTATAAAATGGAGTTAATCTTTGAAATCAGAGCCTTGATATTTGTTTAAGTTGAAATTTTGGGATTTTTCTGAGAAAGTTGAATTTTCAGTGAATAGTAAAAATACAGTTTTAGGGTTTCGGTATGTTCAATAACATCATAACTGTGTCATGATAATTTCATTAGATATTTTAAGGTTTGGCCAACCAAAGGTGATGAATTATTGTATGAGGGGTCTCATTTGGCCAGAACCATGGTCAAATACCATGGGCAAGCCCATGGTTTTTCCAGAACCACCGATGAGGTGTCCCTTGGCCATTAATTCCTTGTCCCCTCACTTCCCCTATAAATACCAAGCCATTCTCTCATACCTTCCATTCCAAAATCTTCCTCAATGAATTTCTGGTCTCCTTAACTCTCAAGGGTCCCTCCCAAGGTTCCCTAAAGCCCTAAAGATCCCAACCTTCTAGTTTTAAGAGTTACGTTTTAAAGTAAGGGATCTTACCACTCTCTTTCTTTTCAAGTACTCTTGTTTATGTCATTTATTTTAAGCCCCATGTTCTTATGGTGCGGTATTCTTTTATATACATCCTACTGTACTTTTTATTTTCATATGATTAGAGACCCCCTCTTTCTCTCATCAATTCATTTTAAGAATGTTTATGTGGCGTCGTTAGGCTGCCGAATTTTTTAGGGAATTCTTTCACCCTTCTTGTTTTTTTAAGTTCTATTTTCATGTCAAGTATTTCAAGTTACTTTTTATTATGTTGTGGGTATGATCTCTATATCTATCATTCTGATCTTTTATGTTCATATGATGAGATACCCTCTTTGATCTCATCAATTCATCTTTTTGATGTTTTAAGTGACGTCGTTAGGCTGCCGAATATTCATAAGAGAAATCTTATTTTTGTCTTCCTTCCATGTTTTTCATTTCATATGGTATATCATTAAACATTCATTACCATGTTCTTATACCATTTATATTCTGTCCTTATAATATTTTATGGATCATTTATGAGTGGGTGACCCATGTCCTTTCTCTTTTCAATGTTTTCTAAAACCCTGTAACATAGCTGTTATGCTGCAGATTTTTCGCCTCAAAACGTCGCTCTCTTTTTATCAAATTCTTTGTTTTATTAAGTGAATACACAAAACTATTTATTCTATAGGGGTATTCACATATATGCCAAAATGTTCTATGTTAAATTCTGGGATTTACATACAAGAGACCTGCGTTCTTTTCTGTGGGTTTAAAGTGACGTAAAGATCATATCTTAAAAGCAGTTTTTAAATGTTATGATTATGAAATAAAACCCATTTATTTTATGCTATATGGGATATTTATGAAATGTCTGATGATGATATATGTGGATCAAATGATAATAAAGACAAATTTAAGGGTTTTCTCTGATAGAGCTCCAATGCATTGGGTAATTATGTAACCACTAGAGATTACAATTTTAACTATACCTTGGGGTTTACCTTTGTAATTTTTAATGGCACCTTGGGGTTTAACTTGGTGATATGTTCATGATTATCTAAGTTAAATGTTGTAGCCACATATTCATGTTATGAAATACGTTATTTTTATTATGATATTCCTCATAATCACTTTATCATTCCTTAAAGTTCTTTTTCATGACTTTATTGATGTATCTCAAGTTTACATGTTAAATGTTTCCCTTGTTCCCCTTACTGGGCCGTCTACTCACCCTTTCATTTGATGTATTCTCCCAAGTTATGAGATGCTGTAATGAACTATGATGAAAAAAATGAAGATTCCTTTTAATTATTTAAAAATAATGTTTTATGTTATCATGTATTAAGTTCCCAGTTTCTAAGTCACTAAACCTTAAAGATCCTCGGTTTTGTATAATGTAATGAAAGTCTATGTGATAAAAATGCAGGATGTTATATAAGGTGACACACTCAAGCAAATAAATACTTTATCTAATTTTTCATACATCTAATTTATTAACTGTTTCAACTATTTTGGTTCTATATAGTAAGATTAAATAGATGTTGGTTGAGTACTAGGTACTAAATCTATAGCTAACTTTACATCTCTTACAGAGTTATGGATGAGGGGAGTCAATGGAAAACACATTGGGAAATTCAATGATGACTATAGGTAGATCATAAATCAAATATTATCACTACAAATAAAAAGAAAAAAATTATATTACCTTACCCAACACTGAAAAATATAGTCTGACCCTACTTTACCTAAGGTCTCATTCTCCCTGAAAGACAGGACACACCCCATCAGGTGTAGTAAAAGAGATATGTCAAAGATAACAGACAATTTGGGAATTATTAGAAGTCATCCAATCCATCATGATTATTATTTTAATATGATTCATAATATAAACCATAAAATTATAAGTAATTTAAATCTTTGATAAATATAAAACACAAGAAAGAAAATAGAGACCCTACTATATATTCATTCCAAGGGTTATAGTAATATCCATCAGATAAGATAAAAGGGAAAAAGAAAGATTTAGTAGGTTTATATTATGAGTCTATATAAATCAGTGAGATGAAAAATTATTAAATAAACTATTCTATTAATATGAATGTATTATGATGAAAAACATCATTGTTATTGGAAATATATGAGATTACTCTATAGACTCTTATAAGGCAAGAAGAGGCCATATTTTAGTTACATATGGCTAGAATGTCTAAAATCTAAAAGCATATAATTTCCGGGTATTATTTTATGGATTTGATGATCCAATACCACTTTAGGGAATAAATATTCTACAAAATAATTTATATATGAGATATGGATGACCGAACAAACCACATATCTTTTTTCCTCATTGCAAACCAAGTTCGAATGACCTGCCTTGACACACTAGATGTAAATCAAAGGGACACTTCTAAGAAATGAATAAGGTCTAAGGGTATCCAATTTTCATAGAGCATAATGAGCCTCAACACACTTGTTCATTACTTTTAAGAACTTATAAACCATCCCCTGGGAGAAAAATGAACTACCTTAAACCATGACTTACCAGTCTGTTCATGCTCAAACATCAATGACCTATCCAACACATCATCATAAAAATATACCTTTAATAAGAATTCCTAAGAATTTAAATCATGTTGAATACCCATGTCAAATGCATGTTCCTTCGTCTTCTCATTTCTCACCACCTCAACAAAAAACAGAATAAGCTCACCAAAGTTGATTGCATATTATGTAATGGACATATCACCCACTGGGGTTTGATAAACCCTATGGATTTCTATAACACCGTATATTAGTTATAGAAATATTCATTAAAAACAAAATGAATTTCTTTCTATTCCAGTCCCTAATTTTTTTCGTTGTCACCGATGAATCCCACCATTTACATCTAGGACCTTCGAGATTAAAGTAATCACACTTTTCCTTTATAACATCAGGAATTTCTAGGAAATAAAGAAGATTCTCTATATTTATCAACAATTCGTAAAACACTTTATGATTATTAATGAATTTTAATGAAGGTGGTTTCTAGAAAAATATCTTTTGGTTATGGTCATGAGATTCATCCCTTATTGGTTTCACTAACAATGCTGGAACAAGAATGAGTGTAGGTACTTTCCCTAGGTCAAAGATATCCTCAACCATTATCTCTAAAAGATTCTGGCCTACTAGATGATATCATTATTGTGGTTCACCAGTATTTTCCTCATGGTTCTTATTCAAACTTCTCCTCAAATATGGGTTGCTACATAATATCAACAAACTAAACTGATGAAATTATAATGGATTCAAAAAATGAATATATAAGAATATAAATTCAATAAATAAAATATTAAAGATTTTGATTTCAATATATCATGATCAAAATCCAATAAAAACTAGAATATATTCAAAACATTCCTTAAAGACCCATTTCACAAACACTCATAGTGTCTTAAGTCTGGTCACAGTGAGAGATGGATAGAGAATCACTCACAACTACATCCTAAGACCCATCATGATATCCTAATCCACATACTAACATCCAAGAAATATTCCCAACATACACCCTTGATATAAAATTTCCAAAATCTATCCAAGAAAACTTGGTGCCGTAAAACTTGATCCTTCATTTTTATATCCAAATGGGTGTTCCTTGTCCCCATGGGATGGGGAATAGCCTCTCGAATCATAAATTATCATTGAGGGAATTAATTTTACACAAAATAGATAAAGATATAGAATACATGTCATAATAATCAGCCATCCAAAATGAGAATTTAGTAGAAATAACCATTTAAAATTTTACCCGACTAAATTAAAACATCCAAAAGAAAAAATAGTCTCTAGATGAGAACGTCAATATATAGAAAAAATGTCTCAATGATCCTATGTAATAAGTGTACAACTGCTCCATAGGTCACCATTACCACACCACGGTCCAAAGGATCATGAATATCCACCACCTCTACATGGCACATTACCTATTCTCAAACTTTTCATAAAATATCCAAAAATATCTAAAAGTAGAGGTAGGGTGTGTGATATTAATCCCATTAGGGTCTTAAAATGTGTTCCATAATCAATACTATAAAAATTAACGATTTATCATATGAAGCTAAATAAAAACAAGGCATGGAATTACATTTCCATTTTTTAACCATAGAATTCTATCATTCAAATAGTTGGAAGATATATCAAAACATCTTTAAAACTATCTTAAATGAACATTTTTTTAAACTAGATTATATAAATTAGTTGGCTTGAATAAATTAATTCATTAAAACAACAACATGTATAATAAAATCAATTAAATCTAGAAACAAGCTCCATAGAACTATAATATGTTAGTTTCTGGAAAATATGATCTGTGTGCTTCTCATTAATGAACATGACTATAGATATGCATTCAAACTCAAATCACCACCCCATTCAGTGATCCACTATGTGAAATCAAAATACAATCCCTTAGGGGAGCCACAATGATAAATCAAGATGTTCCTGGTTGAGTTATTTTTTTAATAATAAGATTATTTCTTCGGGATCATGATCCTATAATGCTTGACCTAGTTCCATACTAATATCTAGGCATACATATGGTACAATAAATCAATCAATTAATCAAATTTAAATTCAATCGTTTCAAGACTTTTCTTAATTTAATTTCCCAATTTCAATTTTGAGTATGAATTCCCATTTTAAAACCAAATCATATGTTTTCATTGTTTCATGCCATTTAAATTCACACTTCAATTCGATTCTTTTTTTCAAAGTCAATAACAAATCATTTCATCAAAACAATTTCAAAATCAATCCATCATTTTTCTTAAATTCTCCCAACAATTTCAATACCATTTAAATTAGGGTTTTTTTCTCAAATATCATGTCCATTTCAAATCAAATATCAAACCATCTCAAATACATGTTTTTAAATAATTTAAAATATCTTTACAAATAAATCATGAAATATAAGGATTTAATAGAATTCAAATGCCTTATAGATACACATACCTTCAAACCATGGTATCATAATACACAACACCAACAATTGGGAATGTTAATGATGAAAAAAATAATGAAATTCTAGGAACAAAACAAAAATCAAGATCCAAAAAATAAATTTTAGATCCATCAATTAAATGACGATATATCAAACATCAAGGAGGAGATAAATAGTTATCACAAGAAACCACATGAGGGGAGATCCACTTTCCTAGAAGAGATCGAACTAGATCACAAACGCTTCAATATACTAAGAAAAACGTTTTTATAAGACAAAGTCACCTATAGGGATCCTTCCCAACCTAAGAAATTGATTTTGGTTCAAATATAGGGGTTTAGAGTCTTAATATAGGGTTTCAAGATTTTTAAAATAATTTTCAAAGAAAAAACCCCATGAAGATGGTTTACTGGGTAGGTCCACATGGTTGGACAAACCAGATGCCCTAAATATGCTTCCATTTTGGTAGGGTTCATAATTTCTCATAGTAGGGAGTATAGTGTTTAAAACCATGCACCAACAATGAAAGTTTTCACAGTTTGGTGTTAAATGGTTTATTGGGTCTGGTCACTTGGTTTGAACAAACCATGTACCCCATTCTAAAAGATCGCATTATGGAATATAGTTTTCAAGGTCCAACCACATAGTTTTCCCTAACCATATTTTATATGTGATTGTCCCCTTTGGCTTCCTTAAAATTTAATATTCTTTAAAAAAATCTAAAATAGGACATCAATTAATGGAGATCAAAACTGGTTCCAAATAATACTTAAATAAAGGTAAAAATGTAAGATTAACCCATTTTCTATTATCTGTGACTTTCTATAATTTTTTAAACAAATTTTTTCAATATTGTTTATAATTATTTGGAACATCTCACCACTATTATTTAAGCATGTTTTTGATCCACATGGGCTAGAAAATCGTGCTTGGATCTTAATAATGTACACTTGAGAGTTTTTTCACCAATATACATCCAACTAAATATTTAGTGAATAAATGGGGATTCTAGCATGACATATCCATAATTTGGATTTTTGTACCCAATAAATAAATAAATAAAAATTAAAAAAACCAAGAAAAATTTAGAATAAGTGTATCAAAATACATCAAAAATTATATTTATGAAATAGGGACTCCAGATTTAAATATAGTAAAAGAAAAAAATAAGTAAAAGAGAGTAAATGAAACACATATATCTCTAACCAAAAAATCCTAATGACTGATAGATTCTCACATCTCCCCAAAACATATAACACAAAAAACTTGATAATGGATCATAACTAAAAAACTTCGGAAAGAAATAAGTATAGCATAAAATATTTGTTTTATATAGGGTGTAAGAAAAACGTTCCCTAAAATATTTCCCTAATTATCTAATGAAAATTAACATTATATTAATTTCATAAATTTTATTTTTCACATAAATTTTAAAAATATTATTCTTAATGCAATTATAAATAAAATCTATAAGTGTGACCCAATCATCTTTATTAAACATCCACCCTTATCAAATATAATAATGTAATAAATAAATTCATTAAATAATATTTTTAGAAACCATTATAAGATGAATTTTAAATTCGTTTTAAATAAAATCAAGTCCTCTTCCATCCCCTATACCAAAATATTTATCAAATTCCACTTTTAAAATAAAAATAATATATATTTTCAAACATTCACTTCCCAAACCATTTTTGAGTTTTTTATAAATATAATCCAAAATAAAAATTAACCTACAATAAACATGGAAGGCACTAAGATATGAACAATTAATAAGAAAAAAGATAATAGTAATAATAATGATGAAAAAATGATAATAAAATTATAGGGGATACAAATAAGGTAAAGAAATGATCCAAAAAATAATCATCAATGGAATCTCAGAATCATGGGAGACTCACTAGGTTCTAATATGAATGAAACTAGACATGTTTTTTAGATCATTGAGACCCTAAATTTCCAATAAATAGACCTAATCAGAGACCCCCTTGAGAAATTTTTAGAATCCAACCGGCCCTTATGAGCATGAAACTCTACTAGGTAACTAGCCTTATAGTGCACAATGAACTAGTGAAACATGCATCTATAATATTTAGTAGATACCTGGGATTACCATGATATAAAAAGATGGAGGTGAGGAAATAGATATTATAATTTCATTATGTATATTAAAGATAATTAATTTGAAACAATCCTCATCTCTCCTCCAAAACCTATAAAGAAACATCATTTTTTCCACATTCAAACAAATGGAAAAAATATAAATGATATCCAAATATAATCCCCCATGGATCCATAGTATAAAACAAAAAAAAATGATCAAAAGTATAGATACAAGGGTCTTAAATATTTATTTTAAAACCTCTTTAATGTTCTAAAATGGTCCCTAATAACTAACATGAAATTCCAAGACATTTCAATTAATATAAAATCTGATTTTAAAACATTCCATGAATCCATGTATAAAAAACATACCTTAAAATCCACATCATAAATAGAACATATTATTAGTAGTAGCATTTATAACCAAAACATGATTACTAATTCTTAAAATCATTTTACGTGGGACATACAACCTGTTTTTATAAATCATCTCTTTGAAAACATGAAAGAATAATTTATAAATAAATCGATGCCAAAATGATTTTTAAAATAATTAATTTCCCCTTAAAAAACTTTTTATACATTTTATCAAACACATGAATGTGTCAAAATTATATTATAATAAAAATAATGAAAAAACATTAAACTAATTTTGTTCCTAGTGGCGAGAAACTATTAAATCCTCTTTCAAACCAATCATGGATATCACATATAAACATAACATAATAAATAATAATTTTGAATCTTTAAAGAACTTATTTATATGTGATATAAGGAAAATTTCATAAATACACATACCAATTTCAAGTTTTAACGAAATGAAACACTTTTACTTCCATGATGAAACCACAACTAAGCCAATAATAACCCTCCACAACTAGTAAAAAGCCAAAGCTCAATTATTAAATTGACACCATACTCTAAAATGTAACCCTATGGAATTAGGATTACTTGGAGAAAGGGAAAATTATGTGAGGATAATGGAGGAGAGTATGTGAAGATAAAATAGGAAAAAATGAACCTAACATGAAATATTCACTTTAATTCTAAGGACAAAAAGTGATAGTATCTTATCATAGACTTAGTCAGAACTACATTTATAAAATTCCTAGATATTGATTAGTGGTTTACCTCTTGGTTTATTTATAAAGGCAGTGTGTTCATCACTGTAATTACACTAATATCATTTTCTATTTTTCTAATTATGGAATTATTAAAGAAAACATTCAATATATTTTTTAAATCAAGAGAAATAAATCCTGAAAAATAATTTAAATAGAAGCAAGTAAACTGAAAATAAATTAAGAGAGAAACAAGGCCAGTCATCAATTAATAAATTATTGCTCTTTGTATCAAAAATCACATAGGATTAAACTATCAACACTCAACCTCACATTATGTATGATTGATGTCTCAACTCATACACATTTATTACCAAAATTATGAACACCCATACATGGCATGAAATCCAGTACATGAATATCTCCCCCAAACTACTATAATAACCACTCAATAGATTTAATCTAGTGATTATGTACCATAGGATAAAATGATTCTACTAAGATCATACATTTACACAAAAATATTTAATATATTCCATCAAGAAGAAATAGATAAGATGAAAAAAATAATGAAAAACGAGTAAAAATAGATTCTATGAAAAAAAGGTTCCATCAAATCTCCCAACATCACCATAAATTTTGAATAATAACAAATGAAATTTTGATTATTAACTAGATATCTAATCTCTGGTATGCTTCAAGATTCACTTCCTTAAATTGGACTAGTGTGTTGGCCCTTTATTTCTAATAGTTGATGATCATTGGGAAAGAGAAAAATACCCTTATTTTCACAAAATATAATTAATAATTAAAGAATTATATAACTTAAACGGTAATTATATTCTTATTTTAAAACCAAATTTGAATACATTCCAAATAATTCTAGTCATCTGCACTAAGTTATCATTATATACATGGAAAGCCCCCAAATTTACCATCATCTTCACTCAGTTCTACTATAGTGATTCTGGAAAATATCCTTCATCCTAATGTCCTCCCCCATTATTTACAGACTTTTACTCCAAAAAATTAGCACTTGGATGCATACCCTATCACAATTTTCTCTTCTCAAGCATCTCCAGCATGATTAAGGGGTTCACATTGGCCTACAATTCATTGACCCAAACATACCGTATATTTAGTTTGATGTGTGATTTTTTGTCTATCTTGTTTTAATTGGTATTTCATCAAACATTTATTTGGATATTGGAACACAAGATTCACCCTTATGTAGACATTGAATATGATGTATTTAAGCTGATTTAAGCTATTGAAACTACATTGATACCATGAAAATGATCATCTCCAATAAAATTTACCCTTATAAAAACAAGAAGTTATACCCATTTATCTTGTTGAAGCATAATATCACCTCTATTTAGTATTTATAATTAGTAGGATACCATTAAAAAAGTTCATGTCACACTTCCACACTATGAGTGTTGTATCCATATAATTATGTGGGTTGTGTGAATGTTGGACCAACTTGTATAATGTTACCAGATACCTTTACCGATATTGGTCTAAGCATAGAGAACCCACTATATAGATCTTAAAACCATTACATAACCATTTTCTAACACAAAATATACATTTGTAGTTAGTTTTGATCCTTTTGAGGTACCTGGGTTACCTGTCTGTAGTGATTGAGTTACCCTTATGTGGCCTCTTTGAAACATGCCTTCACCCTTATACATTTTTAATTCTGGTAATCTAATATCACATTGCCTTTGGAAATGATTTCTTACCCTCATGAAATTACCAAAAAATTAAAAATGTCAAATTAATAATGAAATACCTAATATTGTCGGTATAATATAGGTAGTAGACTTCACACAACTACTCACACTATCGAATCGGTGGTGAAATAGACAATGCCAATGCAAACCCATATCAACTCCAACACTAGTGGATATGGCCTTTTCTCTATGAAACCATACGGGAGATCGAGTGTATCTAGTTTCCAAATCAATGACAGAACTCTTTCTTGAACATGGTGCTGGATTTGGGGAAACAATACTACCCCCATGGATATCTTTCATATGGTCGTGAAAATCAACTCGTCCTATTTCTGCTCGGTGTATGGTAACGGTAGATATTCTTATAGTATGAAGGTCCCCATGAACTCACCCTAAACCATTAATCAACCCAATTTTCAGAAAATGTATTCCAGAAATTTGACATTAAAGAACATTTTCTTTTGAAAATATTGATCCCAAATAGAAATATTCAATGTCACTTCCTAAATCTAATTCTAATTCAAATATTATAAAATTAAATCAAAATATTTCTTCTTATGTGTATTAAAATAGATAAAAGAATATTTGATCATTAATCCTATGATATCACATGTTTATAGAATAATATAAGGAATTTCATTTTGAAATACAAATAAAACAATATTCAATAATTTCTCATTTTATGGATATTTTTTATTAAAACCAAAATATTTTACCAAAATGGATGTGAAAGAATGTATCAAAATCAATACACATCAATTTCCTTCAATAATTATTTGTTACTTGTTCTTATGAAATTTTTATACAAATTCATTGAAATAAAATTAATATCAAGAATTAAATATTGATGTTCCAAATAAGTTATGAGTTTCAAATTTATTTTCCCCATTTGACTCTATCAAATAGGTATGTTTGATACCTCTTATCAAAACATATTTTTTACAAAAGGTTTGGTTTTAGATTTATAGTAGTGATTAATTTTGAAAAATATTAAATAAGATAAAAAATTTAACTTTACTTTTAATTGATCTTTAAAACTCCCATTTTTCGTGTAAATAAACACACATTATTTAACAAACAAAATTCATAATCAGTGAGTGAGTGATTTTATTAATTAAAATTAGGAATAATTAACCAATTCACTAGTTTTAGAAATAATAAATAAACATTCAAATAGATTAAGAATTTATTTCCTATCCCATTAAAATATAAGTTCCAATTAATTTAAAATGCAATAAAAAAGTTCAAAAAATAATTAATATTGTAAAGTTAACTCTAAAAGTATGATACAAAAATACCGTTTAAGAGTGAAATAAAAAAATATTTATATAATTAAATCTATGGATAAATTTAAAATATTAAACTCTTAAAAATTGAAAAATACATTCAAAAATTTGAAAATTTTAATGCCACTAAAAATGATAAATGAAATTTGAAAACATTCACTTTTGAAAAAATGTAAGGAATTATTTATGTGTTATCATTAATGTACAATTTATTTGATTAAAGAATAAAATCCCCCATGCATAAAACATAGAAATGGGTCTAATATTTAATCACAATGTGTTCTAAATAAGTAAAACTATTTGGTTAAAAAATATTTTCAAATTTAGATGTTTATGTTATTTTTTAAATGGGTTATTGTCAAGTTTAAAAAAAATCAAATTTTCTGCACTACAAAAACAATTATAAAAGATTAGGAGCATGAAAAATATTTATATTAAATACTATATTATATTTATAAAATATATTCAAATATTTCATTTTGTATGACTATTGAAATTAATGTTGAAATAAGATATTAAAAAATTCATAAATAAAAGCATGTGATGAGACTAATTCAACTAAAACATGTATCAAATATTATAAACAACCAAAAGAATATTTACAAGTTATTTTATCATGTTAAAAGAAAATATGAAATCAATATTTAAGAAATTAAATTCATGAAAACAACATCATTATAATTTTTCATACATTGAAATTAGAAAACAAAATTTTCATGATTTAAATAAAAACTCCCCTGATAATGAATACCACTCAAATATGGTTTACAAAATAACATTACCCATTTCCCTTTCAGTGAATTCCCCACACATCTTAGTTCCAATCCATAAAAATGAAATATATAAGCATTATATTCATAATATTTCATTTAAATTAAAATATAAGAAGGGTTTTAATGGGATGGTCCTAAATTTAATGTTTCTTTTGTATGTAGATACTCTAGGATTTTGAAAGATCATAAAGTTTCTACCTACAAAAATTAATAATTTTATAATTCTTTAATAAAACTGTATGTGGATAGTTCGGAATTAATTGAAAAATAATTATCCAAAAATATATATAAATTTTTCATTAAGAAAAAAAGACCTGGATTTTCAAGATAGCATTTAAAAATAGAATGTTAAGAAAAAATAATAGATGTAAGAAACATATTCTATGAAATTTATAAATATAATCAATATCAACATTATTCTTGGCTGTTAAGAATGGATATCAAATTTGATTCCTATTTTTTCAAAAACAAAGACTAAAGATAGAATAACACCCGATATTTTATGTAAAAATTTCCAATTAAGTGAGAAAATATATTGAAATGATACATAAGATAGTAAATACACATAATCTATGTTATAAATTATAATTATAGTCTATAGAAAATAGTTGTAAACATATATGTATAAAATTTAGCATTTTAACAGTCCATTTAAGTCCAAAAAATAAAGAGAATTTTACAAAATTTAATATAACCCACACACATGATTTTTAGTATGTAATGATAATTCAAACACATAAAAAGTTCTCTTTAGGAAGATATAAAAAATTATTACTGTATTTAATATAAATCAATTGATGCTAGTATTTTAGTTTATGGATACCTCTACCCCTTTTTTATGCATAGAATAAATAAATAAAATTTAAAATTACTATATTCACTTTAATGATATATATATATATATATATATGAAAATCATGGTATAAAACAAAATAGAGTAATATATTTGACTTTCCTATAGACTACCATACCTTGGTTTATAACCAATATGATGGGGGATGTTTCCTTTTTTTAATGAACCACCATATTTATTTCATTCTAATGTGTCTCTATAAAAATTGGTTCATTTTATTATAATTGAAATTGAATAATTTGATGTCATATTTAGTAATAAAATAGAATGGATTCATCTCCTCTTGTTGTTATATTTCATTATGAGGTCCAAGTGGGGTTGAGACAAAGAATATAGACAATCCGCCTCTAGAAAATCCTATAAGAAGTCATAAAATTTTTAAACACTATCTAAACACATTCCAACTTAGATTCGAATTCAATTTCATCATCTTCTAAAAAGAAAATTTTAGGATATATAAGGATCTTTAATAATACCTATGTAGGTAAAATTTTGACTTACTATTGACTCTTTATAAGTTCACAAAGATAACTTGACTCATCCAAAACAACACATGTAGAATCACAATCAACCTATGTCCCAATAAATTTCATAAAAAAAATAAGAAATAATCCACTTCCATAAAATATACAACACCTTTAAATTATTCTTCTTACTCTTCAAGGGTATGTAGTTCCCTTGAGTTTATGTCTAGGGTAAGAGAGATGTAGCCAGTCTCTCCTCTACAAAAATTAACTGTGTTGTGTTATCCTCGATGGAAAAAGATATGGTTTCATAAACTGGTTTAATCCATTCAGTGATGCAAAAATAATTAGTAATATTAGAATAAATTTCATCATCAAATTTACTCTGAGAATTTAATTGATCATTATTAATTAGTATTTATTCATAAAAAACATATTAATTCCTCTCATACTGAAATATAAAAAAATTTATTGATCTTGAAATTCTAGCTCAATAGTATAGGGTATTTTATGATAAAATTCAGAATATACCACACTTCTTCATTTTTTTATTAAATTCACCCATAAATTTTTATTTATAAGCCTTAGTTATCCACTTAGCCTAAAGAATTGAATTTTTTAATTGTAAAATCAGTTGAATGAATCACTTCTCTATAATCAATGATCCTTAAATAGGAAAATTATTATTTTTCCCTTATATAAAATCTTGAAAATATGTCCTGACTTCATTGATCACTTGAACTAAGGAGTAATATACCTAGAAAAAATGCCAAATTTTTACATCATCCTATTGTAGGGATATTCATAAATAACTTTATGAACTACTTATATATAGAACAATGGATATCATGAGTGTTTTCCCAAGGCGGCATCATTCCCTAAATTGTAATTTAACAAAAATAATTTGTGTTATTTATTTATTTTAAAAAAATATTGAAACATTATAAATTAATTATAAAAAATGTAGTAAAAAATAATGAACAATACTGGATAACAATGCATGGAAATGAAAAAAATGTTAGTGTGGTGTAATATCAGTCATTGGATGATCTACTTCTCTAGTACCTATGAAATATATACTAATGATTCAACCATGAACACTCATCCTTACCCACTACACGATTTATTTCTCAACTCAAACATCTCTCTTACAAGAATAAGGAACACCTGAACATAGAATTTATTCTTGTATATAATGATATCTCCTAGAAAACATCAAGAATCACTCAATAGAGAAATATTTCTCAACTCAAACATCTCTCTTACAATAATAAGAAACACCCTGACATAGAATTTATTCTTGTACATAATGAGATATCCTAGACTACATCAAGAATCACTTGATATAGACATTGTAGCAAGGATTCCTCATAAAAAATCATCATATTAAGATCATACTGTTATATTACAATATCATTCAAGTGAATAAATTTTTATAACCAGAACATGAATAATGGAAGAAGAGTGAAATAATTATTTTTTGATTAGATGTGTCATCACTTCTCTATACATCACCATCATTTTTTGGCTATGAATGAAGAAAATTAATATTATTAACATGATACTTGATCTCCATGATGCTACAAGATTCAAATTTTATTATTGAACAAATGGGTTATCCCTTTATTACATAAGGATGAAGAACATAGGGAATGATAACAATATACATCCTACTTAAAGAAAAAGAAGCCCTAGGTACATAATAATTTAATTGATAGAAGAATGATCCTATAATTTGATAACAACACAAGATTTAATTAAGATTATATCAAATAGGTCACTCCATTTATGTGTCATGCTACCTTTTTATGTTTGGCTTTATTCGATTATACTCAAGTGATTCATGAAAATATCCTCCAAAAAATATAATCCAATGATGTTTATAGGATTTCATTCCAATGAATTCGTATATATATCCATATCCATTCTTGATTCATTTTTATTAAGAATATATAAAAATATTTAGTAATTAACATTAATATAGGCCCGATCTAATCAATATTCTATTACTATTGTTTTTATTTGATATTTTAGGACCCCCACATTTAAATTAGTCTTTTTTATCACCTTTCTATTTATGTTTTCATAAAGGATTAAACCTTATATGGGAATTTGAAATTTGAAATTCACCCTGAGGCTAGATATTAGAACCATGATGATACTTTTACAAAGCCCATTTCTAAATAAGATTACAATTATGCATAACTGAAGCATCCATTTCGTAGCTAATTAAAAAATTGAATCTACTTAAAATAACAATTATAAATCATGAAATACCCTAATACAAGTTTATGTTACCTTTTTTCAGCACTACCATTGTGGGGGTACCATTAATTGTCTGTGTGTAATGTGGGATCACTTTAATGCAAGTTCCCAATAACCTTTACAGAACATGCATTAATCACATGGGTACCATTTTGTAATTATTTTTATAGTTGTGTTTCCCTTATAAAACATGGTCTACCAATACATAGTTAGGCCTATACCTTTTTTAGTTCTTGAGATAAAAATCCACTTCCACTATGAAATAGGACCATACTTATACGCATGTATACTTCATAAAATCTACCTTCACACGGCCTTTAGAAATAATAGATTTACCATAGGAAAATATACAATACTGTTGAATATTTCATATAAACAGTTAAATTCATGATTATAAAATATAAAAATATATTGCAATAGTTTGATATTAAAAATGGAAACATAAAATATTAAAATATTAAGGTCAAATTACAATCCTTAAAATAACTTCAAAAATGAATTTTTTATTGAAAACTCAAAAAAATAAACTATAAAATTTTTATGTAGAGATATGAAAATAAAATAATGACCATTTTATTTAATATATATAAATCATATTTTCAATGAATATATCAAGGATTTTATATTTTGACAAAAATATGTAAATAACCAAAAAAATTCCATTATATTAATATTTTGGCATTAACGATTCAGTAAATTTCCAAAAATGGATGTGATAAAATTTATAAAAAACAGGACACATCAACATGTAAGGAATCAAAATTGGAATGAAGATCTCTTATGAAATCTTTCTTAAGACATCTGCATGAGTTTTAGGATAAAGTGGGTCAAGACCTTTAAAATATAAAGAGGGAAGAAATTAAAAAAATAAATATAAAAGTCAGTATAGGTTCATTCATGGAATGAATGTCTATAGAACAATGTGATTCATAGAGTGATATAATTTATCATGGTGTGAATCACTGCTGATCATAATCAAGAGTTTACTACCCAGGTGCAGTTCACAGATTGATGACATATTTCACAATGTGAACTAAACATATTTAGACATATAATTGGCTAGAATCTTTGGAAACCCCCAAAAAAATTTATAACTATAGAAAACTTACTATAACCCAAAATATCAATAAATATGAATAAATTTACAAGGAGTGTCACATTTTCCTCATGAGTTATTTTTTAGTCATTTTACAAATGTATTGGTATAATGTTTTTTAAAGTTTGAAACATTACTTCCCTTTTCCACCATTGAAACCATTCTTCATTATTATTCTTCCTTTTTATGTTTCTATTTTTTTCAGATTCAATTCTATTTCCATTATTCTATGACTTTTTGTTTTTTAAAACTAACTAAAATTAATGGAAATTTTTTTTTGTTTTTGAAATTTTTTTCTAATATATCTATTAAGGTGTTTTTCATCCATTTTAAAATAGTTTAAAATTTCTTATACATAAATGGATTTAAACTCAAATAAAACAATCCACTGCCTTTCATAATATGTATTGAGGGTATGATATTCCATTTATTGACTTTGGAAAATATTAACATTCATTATAATACTAATTTAAATACAGATATTTATTAATTACTAATGAACGTATATAATATGTTTTATTATTTATATCTCTCCTCTGGTGATGAATAAATTAGGCTTATTTAGTTATGGGTGGGGACCAGAATAATGTAGCTCCTTGATCCATCAATAGAATTCATGAGAAAAACTGACCTAGGTATTTAGCTAATTCCCCACCAATTATTGTCTGATGTCTTGGGACAAGGACTTGAATGTATGATTAATATGGAAAACATTTTTAATTTTATTACCATGAAACTAGATACTATTTTTCTTGTGATTTTTATGTCATTATATCATCCATTGATACATTATGATTTCATGGTATTAGTTATATACCATAATTAATTACTATTTATCTTGATCATATTATAAATGAAATTATTATTCTATGAGAGATTCTATTGTACACATATACATACTCTCCATCTTAGAGTTTCATTTTATTCTATTTCACATCCCCAACCATTCCAAGTGTAAACTATAAATTGTTTCAAGTATATACTATATAAAATAATTATGTTATATAACGCCCCAAACCAATTACCTAGAGTTGGTGCATTATTACATAAAATTGGCGTGATTATAATAAATCAAGTCTTGAAGGACCGATTGGTTTACCAGTCTTGGAAAAAAGATTACATACATCAACATCACATTGCAGTTTAAAACATAAAATAAAACATAGATAATCCCATGAAAATACTATTATAATCCTAGATTAAACCTATATATAAATCATAATACACTTCTTGACATCCTGGGAAAATAAAACATAATAAAGGGGTGAGCTCAGCTGCTCAGTAAGGATAGACAATATAGAATAAGCTATCATAAATAATCATAAAATTTTACGAAATGGTATAAAATTGAAACAACACCACTTTAAACATAAACATCAGCATAATATGGGAATGATAAATAAAATAATTCCATTTACTTATTCGCATGGAAATTCTACTGGTTGAATAATCACATGTAACATCAATAATTAATCCCATAACGATGGAATTCATAATGTTGGAAATCTAAATTACAATGTCAAGGTATCGTTCTAAGACCCTAAATTTAAATTTTGACAAGGCCTTGTGCCAAGATACTAGTTTTCCTCATAAGACGTATCGATGCATCTATGGGATATAGAGGGGCCCTACTATCACTTACGAATTCCAATGCATTACTCATATGAAAAAATGTGAATCATAATCTAAATATTCATATTAAAACTAGCATACAAAATTTCAATAATTTAAACACAAACCATGAATTTTATTAAAATAGAACATTCACAGTCAAACATAACTCATTCAATACAATATAAGTGATTGTATTATAATAAATAAACCTCAATATAGAATAAAATAATAGAAATGATATTGAAATAAAGAAAAATAATTAGTAAAAATATTTGAGAGAAATATAACATTTTTCTTGAAAATATTTAATAGTTCTATTATTTATCAAAGAAGTCATTTAAAAGAGATTTTTTGAATCAATGTCTCCCATTAAACTCTGTAAATTTTGATAGGAATTTTAATTTCAAAACCTTCATATCCTTATAAATAAATCCTTAAACCCATTTTTAAATCATAAAAATTGAAGATAAATCTTTATAAGAATAAATCATTAAAACATTTAAAATAATATTTTAGTTAAAGAGTTACTATCCAAATGATGGGCGCTTGAATAAAAAATAATTAAGGAATAACATTAATCAAAACATTATAATATCATGAGAATATATGTATTCAGGATATAATATGTCAAAGGATAGTATATACTCCATATAAAAGTGAATTGGAACATAACAACAATGAAGTATCAGTGGAATTTAAATTGAGATAAAATCCCTTATAAAGACAGTATCTTTAGATTAAGGATAAATCAATGAGATAACTATACGTGAAAAATATAAATAAACTAAATATTATTGGATATTCAATGTAAAGAAATAAGAATAAATTCACACATATTATTATAAAAACAAAACCAATGACATGGATATTTAACTCGTTGCATGGAAATTAAGTTAAGATTATCCTTATCAAGTTCAAATCAATGACGTGAGAATTTATCAATGGATTTATTATGTATATAAAAAGTATAACCACACAAAAGGGAGTGTAAATTACTAAATAAATAAATAAATAGTTACTCCACATATAATCTTGGTGTTAAATAATCAATGAAGTATGCGTAATACCTATAGAGTAGAAATTGAAATTAGAAATTCCCTTACCGATTTGGTAACATAAGAAACATACACCCCATGAAATAAGGATCATAAAATAAAGATGTAAGTACCCATAAATTAATGTATATTAGATAAATAAAACAATTATGGGTAGTACATACACAACACAAAAGTAAATAGTGGAAAATATAGTATAAATCTCACGAATATTGAAAGTGATACGAGATTCCCTTAACTTATACTTTACTTTAGTAGATGGTAAGTTTATACTCATGTATAATTGTAGAATAATTGTTATTGAATTATAAATGAACCATATAAATAAATATTATATCATATATGATCCTCTAATATTTCTTTGTTAATAATATTTCAGTAGTATCATTATTTTGGGTGTTAACTGAGTTGTTTTCCTTTATATGATTTGTTATATAATTCTTGTTTGTTATGGATATGATGCATTTTATTCATATTCAAAATTATATTATGTTCTTAAACATTATTTTTTATTCATAAAATTAAAATTATTCTTGAATGGTTATGATGGGGAGGGAAATCTCATCACGTCATGTATAAGGTAAGTCGTACGTAAGAACGAGCGACAATATCATTCTATTAATGGTAAAATTGTATGTAATTGGATGGTATATTATATATAAAGAACCATTAACGTTTTATATTTATTATTTACATCCTTTATAATTATTATTATACTCATCCAAATAATTTAGTGGTGAATAACAAACAACACATTGGTGTGGAGACAATAAGCCTTACGTACGCACACATGGTGACTTTATCTTTCATTAGATGAATAGAATAATGAATATGTTAGTACCATATTTATACTAACATAAAAGTATCTATAAGTTACTAGAGTTAATATTTTAGTATGGAATAAAAAATTAATAGTAAGTAGAAGATGAAAAGAACTTTGAAAGGGGTGATAAAATAATTACCTTTTCTTCGGGTGCTTCCGTTTGATTTGAACAAAAGGGATTATTAGGATGTATTTCTGATCAAAGTAATGACTATAGGTTTAATTTATTGTATTTTGGAAAGATTTGAGTAGAGTTTTTTTAGAGAAAAATGGCTTTTGAGGTGTGGAAATAAGAGAAGGTGAAGTATCCTTTTATAAGATAGGTGAGGGGCACATTATGAAAAGTATAAAATATTAATTTTTTATAAAATTATTTTCCATTTATAATATCTCAAAATTGGTTTATTTCTACGATAAGGTGAGGAGGGGTCGAAATCCCCTAAAAATAGGTTTTATAGAAGTTTAGGTTAGCATATTAATCTTATCTTTTAAATTTAATCTTTGTAAAATTGTTTAACTTTTACCAAGTTTTCTTGTATTTTTATACTTCATGGATAATATAATTACTATAAAATTACAAGAGAACATAAAGTGGTCAATTGGTGACATATCTAACATTATATAAGTCATTTTTCTAAACATTAAATTTTTATGACTATTTTATAATTTTATAAAATTGTATATGTTTTAAAAACTCATTTTTGTGAATTTTGAAACTATTTTGTATTTGGTTTTTGTGAAAGTCATATAAACTTGATTAATTCGATAAAAATAAATTAAACCATTAATACCATGTCATACTCACCTATAAAATTAGTTTATGGAAAAAAAGGATCACTTTACATTTATTTTTATATTTATAATATCAATTATTTTAATATTTCATTACTAAGGTTATTAATGCATCATAATTTTGTCATAACTAAATTTAATTATTTAATGCATAAAAATTATAAATAAAATTCCATGATGTATTAAATATTTAATGATTTCTAATAAATATTTATAGTTTAATTTATCTTGTTTATAACACTACATTAAAAATGGTTTAGCTATGAAAATTTGAATTTGACACTTTTAACTCTTCTTTAAATATAATAAATGCCCTAATTTAACCTAAATGGATCAAAAAAGATCTTAATATTTTCCTAAGGTTGAATTTGGTCGAAAAAACATATCCAATAGCATTTAGACATATTTTGGGGTAATTTTATATTATTATGGTATTATTTCTACCTTCAATTACCTTATTCTTGGTAACCGTAGTAAATAAACTTCAAAAGATATTATTCACAAAAAATAAATTTCAACCTATTGAACAAAAAATTTACTGAATTAATACAACCATGTCAGTTGGAATTTTGATATTCAATTCACAGAAGTGGTGAAATAATTTTTTATGAAAATTTCCAAATGTGCCTAGAAGGTGGGTAAAAGATGTTAAAAAATTCAACAAAATTATATATATCTAATATTATTATAAAATGACTCAAATGACTTATATTGGAATAATATATGTATTATTTATCTATTTTGACTTTAAGATAAATTTTATTTAAAAATAATTATTTAAATAAAAAATTCATTTTTATGTACTATGCAGTATTTTTACTATTCATAAAAAATTGAATGTTTTCAGAAAAAATACCAAAAATTCACCCTTATCTAATTTTGATATTTAGATTCCAAAAATGAAGATTATTTAAAAAAATTCAATATTTAGGAGTGTCTAATATTAATTTTATTATTGTTCGCAAAAGGACATAAATTGTATTTCTTTTAAGAAAATAGTGTTTCTAAATATATAACTATTTTAACAAAACATATACATTTCAGTATAAATATGTTTTATTTATATGAAAACATTATAAATAAAATTTTAATTTTTTAACTATTCATATTAAAATATTTAATTGATATATATATATATATATTATTTAAATAATTATAATGCTAATGCTTTGTCTCATAGAAACTCAATATTGTATATAATGAAAACCAAGTCAGTGTTGAGTGTAGTATAAGATATTTAATTACATAAAAGAAATAAATTACTATGAAATATTTTGGTATTACATTCTTCCCCCTTTTGTAAATTTTATCCTTGAAGTTTTAAAATTGGACTTGGAAACTTCATTGAAAGTTCCACATCGGAAAAAGAGTCAATAAAACTATAACTTTAAAAGAAATAAAGAGAATTACAAAGGTCATCTGAGATATCCCATACTAGGGTTCCGTGTAGGAAAACATGGATATGGAAGAAAAAACCCATCATGTTCTGATGGAGAGAGATAGAATACATTATCAAGAGAAAGTTAAGTACCAGAAGACCATAAAATTATGATGGGTCAACGGTCTTTGATTACCTAGTAGGAAGATTAAACATACAATGTTTTTGTTTGAAGTTCTTTTTCATTATTTTGAGTAATTTATTCATTTGATTGACTAAGAACATATAGAGATATACAAACTTTTCATGTATAGTTTTATCCTTTAATAAATTTCAACCACAAACTCATCTTTTCTCTAAAAGATGAGTATTTATGATGAATTGGTCACACCTGAAGTGATATAACCAACTTATACAGAATAACATAATACACAAAATATTAATTATATATTTTCCTTATCTTTAGACACTAAAAAATCCAAAATGTTTAGTACAAGATCAGATGATCCCTAAAAATGATATTCCTTTATAGAAATAAATACTACTGTTAATCTCCAAAAATAAACAAACAATACCCAATGTTAAAAAAACCATTCAATAAACATATGTCCTTAAAATTCTTAAGAATAATCCAAACTATGTTTGAAACCCAAAATTCAAAAGGATTT